>JBBGZY010000459.1:0-600000 GCA_037952925.1 Lithobates clamitans
TACATCCTCCTCTGTACACACCGATCACATCTACCCTACATCATACAATGTATCCTCTACATCCTCCTCTGTACACACCGATCACATCTACCCTACATCATACAATGTATCCTCTACATCCTCCTCTGTACACACCGATCACATCTACCCTACATCATACAATGTATCCTCTACATCCTCCTCTGTACACACCGATCACATCTACCCTACATCATACAATGTATCCCAATACATCCTCCTCTGTACACACCGATCACATCTACCCTACATCATACAATGTATCCTCTACATCCTCCTCTGTACACACCGATCACATCTACCCTACATCATACAATGTATCCCAATACATCCTCCTCTGTACACACCGATCACATCTACCCTACATCATACAATGTATCCTCTACATCCTCCTCTGTACACACCGATCACATCTACCCTACATCATACAATGTATCCTCTACATCCTCCTCTGTACACACCGATCACATCTACCCTACATCATACAATGTATCCTCTACATCCTCCTCTGTACACACCGATCACATCTACCCTACATCATACAATGTATCCCAATACATCCTCCTCTGTACACACCGATCACATCTACCCTACATCATACAATGTATCCTCTACATCCTCCTCTGTACACACCGATCACATCTACCCTACATCATACAATGTATCCTCTACATCCTCCTCTGTACACACCGATCACATCTACCCTACATCATACAATGTATCCTCTACATCCTCCTCTGTACACACCGATCACATCTACCCTACATCATACAATGTATCCTCTACATCCTCCTCTGTACACACCGATCACATCTACCCTACATCATACAATGTATCCCAATACATCCTCCTCTGTACACACCGATCACATCTACCCTACATCATACAATGTATCCTCTACATCCTCCTCTGTACACACCGATCACATCTACCCTACATCATACAATGTATCCTCAATACATCCTCCTCTGTACACACCGATCACATCTACCCTACATCATACAATGTATCCTCTACATCCTCCTCTGTACACACCGATCACATCTACCCTACATCATACAATGTATCCTCTACATCCTCCTCTGTACACACCGATCACATCTACCCTACATCATACAATGTATCCTCTACATCCTCCTCTGTACACACCGATCACATCTACCCTACATCATACAATGTATCCCAATACATCCTCCTCTGTACACACCGATCACATCTACCCTACATCATACAATGTATCCCAATACATCCTCCTCTGTACACACCGATCACATCTACCCCACATCATACAATGTATCCCAATACATCCTCCTCTGTACACACTGATCACATCTACCCTACATCATACAATGTATCCTCTACATCCTCCTCTGTACACACCGATCACATCTACCCTACATCATACAATGTATCCTCTACATCCTCCTCTGTACACACCGATCACATCTACCCTACATCATACAATGTATCCTCTACATCCTCCTCTGTACACACCGATCACATCTACCCTACATCATACAATGTATCCCAATACATCCTCCTCTGTACACACCGATCACATCTACCCTACATCATACAATGTATCCTCTACATCCTCCTCTGTACACACCGATCACATCTACCCTACATCATACAATGTATCCTCTACATCCTCCTCTGTACACACCGATCACATCTACCCTACATCATACAATGTATCCTCTACATCCTCCTCTGTACACACTGATCACATCTACCCTACATCATACAATGTATCCCAATACATCCTCCTCTGTACACACCGATCACATCTCCCTACATCATACAATGTATCCTCTACATCCTCCTCTGTACACACCGATCACATCTACCCTACATCATACAATGTATCCTCTACATCCTCCTCTGTACACACCGATCACATCTACCCTACATCATACAATGTATCCCAATACATCCTCCTCTGTACACACCGATCACATCTACCCTACATCATACAATGTATCCCACTACATCCTCCTCTGTACACTCCGATCACATCTACCCTACATCATACAATGTATCCTCTACATCCTCCTCTGTACACACCGATCACATCTACCCTACATCATACAATGTATCCTCTACATCCTCCTCTGTACACACCGATCACATCTACCCTACATCATACAATGTATCCCAATACATCCTCCTCTGTACACACTGATCACATCTACCCTACATCATACAATGTATCCTCTACATCCTCCTCTGTACACACCGATCACATCTACCCTACATCATACAATGTATCCCATACATCCTCCTCTGTACACACCGATCACATCTACCCTACATCATACAATGTATCCCAATACATCCTCCTCTGTACACACCGATCACATCTACCCTACATCATACAATGTATCCTCTACATCCTCCTCTGTACACACCGATCACATCTACCCTACATCATACAATGTATCCTCTACATCCTCCTCTGTACACACCGATCACATCTACCCTACATCATACAATGTATCCTCTACATCCTCCTCTGTGCACACTGATCACATCTACCCTACATCATACAATGTATCCTCTACATCCTCCTCTGTACACACCGATCACATCTACCCTACATCATACAATGTATCCTCTACATCCTCCTCTGTACACACCGATCACATCTACCCTACATCATACAATGTATCCTCTACATCCTCCTCTGTACACACCGATCACATCTACCCTACATCATACAATGTATCCCAATACATCCTCCTCTGTACACACCGATCACATCTACCCCACATCATACAATGTATCCTCTACATCCTCCTCTGCACACACCGATCACATCTACCCTACATCATACAATGTATCCTCTACATCCTCCTCTGTACACACCGATCACATCTACCCTACATCATACAATGTATCCCAATACATCCTCCTCTGTACACACCGATCACATCTACCCTACATCATACAATGTATCCTCTACATCCTCCTCTGTACACACCGATCACATCTACCCTACATCATACAATGTATCCTCTACATCCTCCTCTGTACACACCGATCACATCTACCCTACATCATACAATGTATCCTCTACATCCTCCTCTGTACACACCGATCACATCTACCCTACATCATACAATGTATCCTCTACATCCTCCTCTGTACACACCGATCACATCTACCCTACATCATACAATGTATCCTCTACATCCTCCTCTGTACACACCGATCACATCTACCCTACATCATACAATGTATCCCAATACATCCTCCTCTGTACACACCTGATCACATCTACCCAACATCATACAATGTATCCTCTACATCCTCCTCTGTACACACCGATCACATCTACCCTACATCATACAATGTATCCTCTACATCCTCCTCTGTACACACCGATCACATCTACCCTACATCATACAATGTATCCTCTACATCCTCCTCTGTACACACCGATCACATCTACCCTACATCATACAATGTATCCTCTACATCCTCCTCTGTACACACTGATCACATCTACCCTACATCATACAATGTATCCCAATACATCCTCCTCTGTACACACCGATCACATCTACCCTACATCATACAATGTATCCTCTACATCCTCCTCTGTACACACCGATCACATCTCCCCTACATCATACAATGTATCCCAATACATCCTCCTCTGTACACACTGATCACATCTACCCCACATCATACAATGTATCCTCTACATCCTCCTCTGTACACACCGATCACATCTACCCTACATCATACAATGTATCCTCTACATCCTCCTCTGTACACACCGATCACATCTACCCCACATCATACAATGTATCCTCTACATCCTCCTCTGTACACACCGATCACATCTACCCCACATCATACAATGTATCCTCTACATCCTCCTCTGTACACACCGATCACATCTACCCTACATCATACAATGTATCCTCTACATCCTCCTCTGTACACACCGATCACATCTACCCTACATCATACAATGTATCCTCTACATCCTCCTCTGTACACACCGATCACATCTACCCCACATCATACAATGTATCCTCTACATCCTCCTCTGTACACACCGATCACATCTACCCTACATCATACAATGTATCCTCTACATCCTCCTCTGTACACACCGATCACATCTACCCTACATCATACAATGTATCCTCTGCATCCTCCTCTGTACACACCGATCACATCTACCCTACATCATACAATGTATCCTCTACATCCTCCTCTGTACACACCGATCACATCTACCCTACATCATACAATGTATCCTCTACATCCTCCTCTGTACACACTGATCACATCTACCCTACATCATACAATGTATCCCAATACATCCTCCTCTGTACACACCGATCACATCTACCCTACATCATACAATGTATCCCAATACATCCTCCTCTGTACACACCGATCACATCTACCCTACATCATACAATGTATCCTCTACATCCTCCTCTGTACACACCGATCACATCTCCCCTACATCATACAATGTATCCTCTACATCCTCCTATGTACACACCGATCACATCTACCCTACATCATACAATGTATCCTCTACATCCTCCTCTGTACACACCGATCACATCTACCCTACATCATACAATGTATCCCAATACATCCTCCTCTGTACACACCGATCACATCTACCCTACATCATACAATGTATCCTCTACATCCTCCTCTGTACACACCGATCACATCTACCCTACATCATACAATGTATCCTCTACATCCTCCTCTGTACACACCGATCACATCTACCCTACATCATACAATGTATCCCAATACATCCTCCTCTGTACACACCGATCACATCTACCCTACATCATACAATGTATCCTCTACATCCTCCTCTGTACACACTGATCACATCTACCCTACATCATACAATGTATCCTCTACATCCTCCTCTGTACACACCGATCACATCTACCCTACATCATACAATGTATCCTCTACATCCTCCTCTGTACACACCGATCACATCTACCCTACATCATACAATGTATCCTCTACATCCTCCTCTGTACACACCGATCACATCTACCCTACATCATACAATGTATCCTCTACATCCTCCTCTGTACACACCGATCACATCTACCCTACATCATACAATGTATCCTCTACATCCTCCTCTGTACACACCGATCACATCTACCCTACATCATACAATGTATCCTCTACATCCTCCTCTGTACACACCGATCACATCTACCCTACATCATACAATGTATCCTCTACATCCTCCTCTGTACACACCGATCACATCTACCCTACATCATACAATGTATCCCAATACATCCTCCTCTGTACACACCGATCACATCTACCCTACATCATACAATGTATCCCAATACATCCTCCTCTGTACACACCGATCACATCTACTCTACATCATACAATGTATCCTCTACATCCTCCTCTGTACACTCCGATCACATCTACCCCACATCATACAATGTATCCCAATACATCCTCCTCTGTACACACCGATCACATCTACCCTACATCATACAATGTATCCTCTACATCCTCCTCTGTACACACCGATCACATCTACCCTACATCATACAATGTATCCTCTACATCCTCCTCTGTACACACCGATCACATCTACCCTACATCATACAATGTATCCTCTACATCCTCCTCTGTACACACCGATCACATCTACCCTACATCATACAATGTATCCTCTACATCCTCCTCTGTACACACCGATCACATCTACCCTACATCATACAATGTATCCTCTACATCCTCCTCTGTACACACCGATCACATCTACCCTACATCATACAATGTATCCTCTACATCCTCCTCTGTACACACCGATCACATCTACCCTACATCATACAATGTATCCCAATACATCCTCCTCTGTACACACTGATCACATCTACCCTACATCATACAATGTATCCTCTACATCCTCCTCTGTACACACCGATCACATCTACCCTACATCATACAATGTATCCCAATACATCCTCCTCTGTGCACACCGATCACATCTACCCTACATCATACAATGTATCCCAATACACCGTTTATATACACAGTGCCTTGAAAAAGTATTCATACCCCTTGAAATTTTCCCCATTTTGTCATGTTACAGCCAAAAACACAAATGTATTTTATTGGGATTTTATGTGATAGACCAACACAAAGTGACACATAATTGTGAAGTGGAAGGACAATGATAAATGTTTTCAACATTTTTTTTTACAAATAAATATGTGAAAAGTCTGGGGTACATTCGTATGGCGCCCCCCGGAGTCAATACTTTGTAGAACCGCCTTTCACTGCAATTACAGCTGCAAGTCTTTTTGGGGATGTCTCTACCAGCTTTGTACATCTAGAGAGGGACATTTTTACCCATTCTTCTTTGTAAAACATCTCAAGTTCTGTCAGATTGGATGGAGAGCGTCTGTGAACAGCAATTTTCAAGTCTTGCCACAGATTCTCAATTGGATTTAGGTCTGGATGTGACTGGGCCATTCTAACACATGAATATGCTTTGATCTAAACCATTCCATTGTAGCTCTGGCTGTATGTTGAGGGTCGTTGTCCTGCTGGAAGGTGAACCTCCCCCCAGTCTCAAGTCTTTTGCAGACTCTAACAGGTTTTCTTCTAAGATTGCTCTGTATTTGTCTCCATCCATCTTCCCATCAACTCTGACCATCTTCCCTGTCCCTGCTGAAGGAAAGCATCCCAACAACATGATGCTGCCACCACCATGTTTCACGGTGTGGATGGTGTGTTCAGCGTGATGTGCAGTGTTAGTTTTCCGCCACACATAGTGTTTTGCTTTTAGGCCAAAAAGTAAAAACTTGGTCTCATCTGACCAGAGCACCTTCTTCCACATGTTTGCTGTGTCCCCCACATGGCTTCTCACAAACTGGAAATTGGACTTCTTATGTCTTTCTTTCAACAATGACTTTCTTCTTGTCACTCTTCCATAAAGACCAGATTTGTGGAGAACACGACTAATAGTTGTCCTGTGGACAGATTCTCCCACCTGAGCTGTGAATCTCTGCAGCTCCTCCAGAGTTATCATGGACCTCTGGGCTCTTCTCTGATGAATGTTCTCCTTGCCCAGCTGGTCAGTTTAGGTGGACGGCCATGTCTTGGTAGGTTTGCAGTTGTGCCATACTCTTTCCATTTTCAGATGATGGATTGAACAGAGCTCCGTGAGATGTTCAAAGCTTGGGATATTTTTTTATAACCTAACCCTGCTTTAACCACTTGAGGTCCGGGCCATAGCCGAATGACGGCTACAGCGCGGACCTCAATCTCTGGGAGGACGTCATATGACGTCCTTCCCTATGCACGCGCACCGCGCGCACCCTGCAGGACGCGCGGTGTGCGCGCTGTGATCACCGAGTCACGGAGACTCGGATGATCACAGATCCGAGTAAGGGGCCGGTCCCGGCCCCTTACCATGTGATCAGCTGTCAGCCAATGACAGCTGGTCACATGATGTAAACAAAAGCTCGATGATCGGTTTCGTTTTCTCCTCACGCTGACAGCGTGAGGAGGAAAAAAAAGCCGATCACCGGCTCATGTCAAAGGGACATCGGTCCCGAAGAGGAAGGAGGCACAGATGCCTCATCTGTGCCTCCAAGTGCCATCTGCCAGTGCCCACAGTGCCCACAAGTGCCACCTATTAAGCCCACAAGTGCCACCTATTAAAGCCCACAAGTGCCACCTATTAAAGCCCACAAGTGCCACCTATTAAAGCCCACAAGTGCCACCTATCAATGCCTACAAGTGCCACCTATCAATGCCCACAAGTGCCACCTATTAGTGCCACCTAGCAGTGCTGCCATCAGTCAGTGCCCAATCAGTGCCCAACACTGCCACCCATCAGTGCCCATAACCGCCACCCATCAGTGCCCATCACTGCCACCTATCGGTGCCCATCAGTGCCGCTTCATCAGCGTACATCAACGAAGGAGAAAAATTAACTGCAAAAATTGATAACAAAATGTAAAAAAATATAATTTTTTTTTAAAAATTCTGTCTTTTTAAATTTTTTTAACAAAAAATAAAAAACATAGAGGTGATCAAATACCATCAAAAGAAAGCTCTATTTGTGGGAAAAAATGATAAAAATTTCATTTGGGTACCGTGTTGTATGACCGCGCAATTGTCATTCAAAGTGCGACAGCGCTAAAAGCTGAAAATTGGTCTGGACAGGAGGGGGGTTTAAGTGCCCAGTAAGCAAGTGGTTAAACTTCTCCACAACTTTATCCCTGACCTGTCTGGTGTGTTCCTCGGCCTTCATGATGCTGTTTGTTCACTAAGGTTCTCTAACAAACCTCTGAGGGCTTCGCAGAACCGCTGTATTTACACTGAGATTAAATTACACACAGGTGGACTCTATTTACTAATTTGGTGACTTCTGAAGGCAATTGGTTCCTCTAGATTGTAGTTAGGGGTATCAGAGTAAAGGGGGCTGAATACAAATGCACCCCACACTTTTCACATATTTATTTGTAAAAAAATGTTGAAAACCTTTTTTTTATTTTCCTTCCAGTTCACAATTATGTGCCACTTTGTGTTGGTCTATCACATAAAATCCCAATAAAATACATTTACGTTTTTGGTTGTAACATGACAAAAATGTGGAAAATGTCAAGGGGTGTGAATACTTTTGCAAGGCACTGTATATTGGAATCGGAGTATTCATCATACCTCACTGTATAATAATAGTATACAAAGCACAAAGAATAATTTCTAATAGAAGCAAAATGATTAGTTATGTTGTTATTATTACTCTTAGGATGGGTCTGGTTGCTGATCACACAGAGGAGGTCAGACTGGTCGGGGGGGAAGAGGCGTGAAAGTGGCGGAGAATTCGATCGCTGTGCACAGAGGACATGTGATGGGGATTTGTCACACGCATTGAATCATGTGTCTGTTCCTGGCTCTCCTCATTGCTGATGGCTCTTCATGTTTTCTCCATCAGAGATTTCCTGTCTGGGGAATCATCACACACCAAGTCATGATATTTAGAAGCGATCTGAGCATTTCCAGCTCTTCTACACGGTAGGGCTCTTCTGCAAACATAAATAAACAATGGGACCAGTGAATGAAGAACTATTGTGAATGATGTGCTCAATCAAGTTCATTTATTGGATGCACGCTAACATTTAAAAAGAAAAAACACAACTCTCAGATGAAAAATTAGAAAATAGTACTGTAATAAGGAAAAGCTCATTATCATGGTTGAAGGGGTTAATGTCAGCAAGTGTGCTCCAAGTCCTGATCCTGAATGGAAGACCCAATGACTCAATGTGCAGGGAAGAATCAAGGTAGAGAGACGTCGCTCTCTATAATGCAAATGATGGCTTAGTTAAGGATCTCAGACTCGCTATACTCCAGGAGGTGTATTGTAGACCGCACCACTGGACGTCCACAGTAAGCGGGCTGATCAGACGGACTGGAAGGCGCTCTGGATGGCGCGCACTGAACCTGAAAGCCGGAAGCCAGGGTCAGGGCCGGAAACGAGGAGTACTCACATGTTTCACACGCCTGTGCTTTGTCAAAGTCACCTGCAAACATCCATAGAGTTTTAGCTTTGTTTTATATACGGGACTGTGCAAAAGTTTTAGGCAGGTGTGAAGAAATGCTGTTAGAAGTAAGAATGCTTTTCAAAAATCTACACTTAGGGTCCTTTCACACTGGGGCGGGGGCGTTGTCAGTATACGGCAGCTAGCAGGGGCGGTTTTACCCCCCTGCTAGCGGCCGAGAAAGGCGCTTTGCCGGCGGTATAGCCGCGCCGTCCCATTGATTTCAATGGGCAGGAGCGGTGAAGGAGCGGTATACACTCCGCTCCTTCACCGCTCCGAAGATGCTGCTGGCAGGACTTTTTTTACCGTCCTGCCAGCGCATCGCTCCAGTGTGAAAGCCCTCGGGGCACTTTTGGGTCGGTTTGCAGGCGCTATTATTAGCGCAATAGCGCCTGCAAACCGCCCCAGTGTGAAAGGACCCTTACCGGCCACTTTATTAGGTACACCTTGCTAGTACCGGAATGGACCCCCTTTTGCCTTCATTCTTGGTGGCATAGATTCAACAAGGTGTTGAAACGTTCCTCAGAGATTTTGCTCCATAGTGACATGGTAGCATCACGCAGTTGCTGCGGATTTGTCGGCTGCACATCCATGATGGGAATCTCCGGTTGCTCTATTGGATGAGATCTGGTGAGTGTGGAGGGCATTGGAAGACAGGGACCTCATTGTCCAGTGGTGAGATGATTGGAGCTTTGTGACATGGTGCATTATCCTACTGCAAGGAGCCATCAGAAGATGGGGATACTGTAGTCATAAAGGGATGGACATGGTCAGCAATAGGTAGGCAGTGTTGTTTAAACAGTGCTCAATTGGTACTAAGGGGCCCAAAGTGTGCCAAGAAAATATCCCCCACACCCAGGGCAGCCATCAGGAATTTTCGGGCCCCTTACACAGCTTTAGACCTGGGCCACCCCGGGGCCCGACCCCCAACATTTTCCAGGGCCTGCCCACTGGTTGTCCCACCGAATCTGCCCACAGGACATCCCACAAGTCCTTCGGTGCACCCACTTTTATTTCAATACTCTTACACCTTTGGAGACTGGAGGGATGGATGGTGCTGGGCATGGGTGGGGATGCGTTGTGGAGACTGGAGGGATGGATGGTGCTGGGCGTGGGTGGCGATGCATTGTCGAGACTGGAGGGATGGATGGTGCTGGGCGTGGATGGCGATGGGTTGTGGAGACTGGAGGGATGGATGGTGCTGGGCGTGGTTGGGGATGCGTTGTGGAGACTGGAGGGATGGATGGTCCTGGGCGTGGATGGCGATGCATTGTGAAGACTGGAGGGATGATGGTGCTGGGCGTGGGTGGGTATGCATTGTGGAGACTGGAGGTATGGATGGTACTGGACGTGGGTGGCGATGCGTTGTGGAGACTGGAGGGATGGATGGTGCTGGGCGTGGGTGGGTGGGGATGTGTTGTGGAGACTGGAGGGATGGATGGTGCTGGGCGTGGGTGGCGATGCGTTGTGGAGACTGGAGGGATGGATGGTGCTGGGCATGCGTGGCGCTGCGCTGTAGAGACTGGAGGAATGGATGATGCTGGGCATGGGTGGTGATGTGTTGTGGAGACTGGAGGGATGGATGGTGCTGGGCATAGGTGGCGATGCCTTGTGGAGACTGGAGTGATCGATGGTGCTTGGCGTGGGTGGTGATGTGTTGTGGAGACTGGAGGGATGGATGGTGCTGGGTGTGGGTGGGGATGCGTTGTGGAGACTTGGGGGATGGATGGTACTGGGTGTGGGTGGGGAAGCATTTTTTGAGACCGGAGGGATGGATGGTGCTGGGCGTGGGTGGGGATGTGTGCGTTGTGGAGACTGGAGGGATAGATAGTGCTGGGCGTGCGTGGGGAAGCGTGCGTTGTGGAGACTGGAGGGATGGATGGTGCTGGGCGTGGGTGGCGACGCGTTGTGGAGACTGGAGGGATGGATGGTGCTGGGCGTGGGCGGGGATGCGTGCGTTGTGGAGACTGGAAGGATGGATGGTGCTGGGCGTGGGTGGCGATGCATTGTGTAGACTGGAGGGATGGATGGTGCTGGGCGTGGATGGCGATGCATTGTGGAGACTGGAGGGATGGATGGTGCTGGGCGTGGGTGGGGATGCATTGTGGAGACTGGAGGTATGGATGGTACTGGACGTGGGTGGAAATGCATTGTGGAGACTGGAGGGATGGATGGTGCTGGGCGTGGGTGGGGATGCGTTGTGGAGACTGGTGGGATGGATGGTGCTGGGCGTGGGTGGAAATGCGTTGTGGAGACTGGAGGGATGGATGGTGCTGGGCATGCGTGGCGATGTGCTGTGGAGACTGGAGGGATGGATGGTGCTGGGCATGGGTGGTGATGTGTTGTGGAGACTGGAGGGATGGATGGTGCTGGGTGTAGGTGGTGATGCCTTGTGGAGACTGGAGGGATGGATGGTTCTGGGCGTGGGTGACGATGCCTTGTGGAGACTGGAGTGATCGATGGTGCTGGGCGTGGGTGGCGATGTGTTGTGGAGACTGGAGGGAATGGATGGTGCTGGGCGTGGGTGGGGATGCTTTTTGGAGACTTAGAAGATGGATGGTACTGGGCGTGGGTGGCGACGCGTTGTGGAAACTGGAGAGATGGATGGTGCTGGGCGTGGGTGGCGACGCGTTGTGGAGATTGGAGAGATAGATGGTGCTGGGCGTAGGTGGCGATGCCTTGTAGAGACTGGAGGGATGGATGGTGCTGGGCATGCGTGGGGATGCGTGCGTTGTGGAGACTGGAGGGATGGATGGTGCTGAGCGTGGGTGGCGACGCGTTGTGGAGACTGGAGGGATGGATGGTGCTGGGCGTGGGCGGGGATGCGTGCGTTGTGGAGGCTGGAAGGATGGATGGTGCTGGGCGTGGGTGGGGATGCATTGTGTAGACTGGAGGGATGGATGGTGCTGGGCGTGGGTGGGGATGCATTGTGGAGACTGGAGGTATGGATGGTACTGGGTGTGGGTGGCGATGCGTTGTGGAGACTGGAGGGATGGATGGTGCTGGGCGTGGGTGGGGATGCGTTGTGGAGACTGGTGGGATGGATGGTGCTGGGCGTGGGTGGCAATGCGTTATGGAGACTGGAGGGATGGATGGTGCTGGGCATGCGTGGCGATGTGCTGTGGAGACTGGAGGGATGGATGGTGCTGGGCATGGGTGGTGATGTGTTGTGGAGACTGGAGGGATGGATGGTGCTGGGTGTAGGTGGTGATGCCCTGTGGAGACTGGAGGGATGGATGGTTCTGGGCGTGGGTGATGATGCCTTGTGGAGACTGGAGTGATCGATGGTGCTGGGCGTGGGTGGCGATGTGTTGTGGAGACTGGAGGGAATGGATGGTGCTGGGCGTGGGTGGGGATGCTTTTTGGAGACTTGGGGGATGGATTGTACTGGGCGTGGGTGCCGATGCGTTGTGGAGACTGGAGGGATGGATGGTGCTGGGCGTGGGTGGGGATGCGTGTGTTGTGGAGACTGGAGGGATGGATGGTGCTGGGCATGGGTGGGGATGGGTTGTGGAGACTTGGGGGATGGATGGTACTGGGTGTGGGTGAGAAAGCATTGTGGAGACTGGAGGGGTGGATGGTGCTGAGTGTGGGTGGGGATGCGTGCGTTGTGGAGACTGGAGGGATGGATGGTGCTAGGCGTGGGTGGGGATGCGTGCGTTGTGGAGACTGGAGGGATGGATGGTGCTGGGCGTGGGTGGCGACGCGTTGTGGAAACTGGAGGGATGGATGGTGCTGGGCGTGGGTGGGGATGCGTGCGTTGTGGAGACTGGAGGGATGGTGCTGGGCATGGGTGGCGACTGGTTGTGGAGACTGGAGGGATGGATGGTGCTGGACGTGGGTGGCAACGCGTTGTGGAGACTGGAAGGATGGATGGTGCTGGGCGTGGGTGGGGATGCGTACGTTGTGAAGACTGGAGGGATGGATGGTGCTGGGCGTGGGTGGCGGCGCGTTGTGGAGACTGGAGGGATGGATGGTGCTGGGCGTAGGTGGTGATGCCTTGTGGAGACTGAAGGGATGGATGGTGCTGGGCGTGGGTGACGATGCCTTGTTGAGACTGGAGTGATCGATGGTGCTGGGCGTGGGTGGCGATGTGTTGTGGAGACTAGAGGGATGGATGGTGCTGGGCGTGGGTGGGGATGCATTGTGGAGACTTGGGGGATGGATGGTACTGGGTGTGGGTGGGAAAGCTTTGTGGAGATTGGAGGGGTGGATGGTGCTGAGTGTGGGTGGGGATGCGTGCGTTGTGGAGACTGGAGGGATGTATGGTGCTAGGCGTCTTTGGGGATGCGTGCGTTGTGGAGACTGGAGGGATGGATGGTGCTGGGCGTGGGTGGCGACGCGTTGTGGAAACTGGAGGGATGGATGGTGCTGGGCGTGGGTGGGGATGCGTGCGTTGTGGAGACTGGAGGGATGGATGGTGCTGGGCATGGGTGGCGACTGGTTGTGGAGACTGGAGGGATGGATGGTGCTGGGTGTGTGTGGCGAGGCATTGTGGAGACTGGAAGGATGGATGGTGCGGGCATGGGTGGCGATGCGTTGTGGAGACTGGAGGGATGGATGGTACTGGGCGTGGGTGGCGATGCGTTGTGGAGACTGGAGGGATGTAGTAGATGCTGGGTGGGGATGAAGATGATTGAGTTGCATTGTGAAAATGGATGAAGATGACTCTGGGTGGGGATGAGAGTTACAGTGAAGAGGCTCTCCAAAATGCAACTCTCATCTGCACCCAGAGTCATCCATTTTCACAATGCAACTCAATTATACCAGCTTGTCAGCCTCAGGGTGTCCCATCCAAGAAGGAGATAAGTAGTTACATAGTTACATAGTTACATAGTAGGTGAGGTTGAAAAAAGACACAAGTCCATCAAGTCCAACCTATGTGTGTGATTATGTGTCAGTATTACATTACATATCCCTGTATATTGCGGTCATTCAGGTGATTATCTAATAGTTTCTTGAAGCTATCAATGCTCCCCGCTGAGACCATCGCCTGTGGAAGGGAATTCCACATCCTTGCCGCTCTTACAGTAAAGAACCCTCTACGTAGTTTAAGGTTAAACCTCTTTTCTTCTAATTGTAATGAGTGGCCACGAGTCTTATTAAACTCTCTTCTGCGAAAAAGTTTTATCCCTATTGTGGGGTCACCAGTACAGTATTTGTAAATTGAAATCATATCCCCTCTCAAGCGTCTCTTCTCCAGAGAGAATAAGTTCAGTGCTCGCAACCTTTCCTCATAACTAAGATCCTCCAGACCCTTTATTAGCTTTGTTGCCCTTCTTTGTACTCGCTCCATTTCCAGTACGTCCCTCCTGAGGACTGGTGCCCAGAACTGGACAGCATACTCCAGGTGCGGGCGGACCAGAGTCTTGTAGAGCGGGAGAATTATCGTTTTATCTCTGCAGTTGATCCCCCTTTTAATGCATGCCAATATTCTGTTTGCTTTATTAGCAGCAGCTTGGCATTGCATGCCATTGCTGAGCTTATCATCCACTAGGACCCCCAAGTCCTTTTCCATCCTAGATTCCCCCAGAGGTTCTCCCCCCAGTGTATAGATTGCATTCATATTTTTGACACCCAAATGCATTATTTTACATTTTTCTACATTGAACCTCATTTGCCATGTAGTCGCCCACCCCATTAATTTGTTCAGGTCTTTTTGCAAGATTTCCAGAAGTTATTGCCCTGCTTAGCTTAGTATCGTCTGCAAATACAGAGATGGAACTGTTTATCCCATCCTCCAGGTCGTTTATGAACAAATTAAATAGGATTGGTCCCAGCACAGAACCCTGGGGGACCCCACTACCCACCCCTGACCATTCTGAGTACTCCCCATTTATCACCACCCTCTGAACACGCCCTTGTAGCCAGTTTTCAATCCATGTACTCACCCTATGGTCCATGCCAACGCACCTTATTTTGTACAGTAAACGTTTATGGGGAACTGTGTCAAATGCTTTTGCAAAATCCAGATACACCACGTCTACGGGCCTTCCTTTATCTAGATGGCAACTCACCTCCTCATAGAAGGTTAATAGATTGGTTTGGCAAGAACGATTCTTCATGAATCCATGCTGATTACTGCTAATGATATCATTCTTATTACTAAAATCTTGTATATAGTCCCTTATCATCCCCTCCAAGAGTTTACATACTATTGATGTTAGGCTAACTGGTCTGTAATTCCCAGGGATGTTTTTTGGGCCCTTTTTAAATATTGGTGCTACATTGGCTTTTCTCCAATCAGCTGGTACCATTCCAGTCAATAGACTGTCTGTAAAAATTAGGAACAACGGTCTGGCAATCACCTGACTGAGTTCCCTAAGTACCCTCGGATGCAAGCCATCTGGTCCCGGTGATTTATTAATGTTAAGTTTCTCAAGTCTAATTTTAATTCCGTCCTCTGTTAACCATGTAGGTGCTTCCTGTGTTGTGTCATGAGGATAAACACGGCAGTTTTGGTTACTGAAGCCCCCCGATTCACTAGTGAAGACTGAGGAGAAGAATAAATTCAATACCTCTGCCATCTCCCCATCCTTTGTAACCAGATGTCCTTCCTCATTCTTTATGGGGCCAATATGGTCTGTCCTCCCTTTTTTACTGTTTACATACTTAAAGAATTTCTTGGGATTTTTTTTGCTCTCCTCCGCTATGTGTCTTTCATGTTCTATCTTAGCCATCCTAATTGCACCCTTACATTTCTTATTGCATATAAAGTCCAAATAAAATCTACAGGCAGCACAGCGGGCATAGTCAGCAGCACGCATTACATTTTTGTGACTTATGCCGCGTGCACACAAGCAGACTTTTCGACTGGACTGGTCCGACAGGCAGAGTCCTGCGGACAATTCGACCGTGTGTGGGCTTCATCAGATTTTCAGTCGAAAATCTGACGGACTTTAGATTTGGAACACGCTTCAAATCTTTCCGACGGACTCGAGTCCAGTCGAAAAATCCGCTTGTCTGTATGCTAGTCTGACGGACAAAAACCGATACTAGGGCAGCTATTGGCTACTGGCTATCAACTTCCTTATTTTAGTCTGGTCGTACGTCATCACGTACTGATCCGTCGGACTTTGGTGTGATCGAGTGTAGGCAAGTCCGTTCGTTAGAGAGTCCGTCGAAAGTCCGTCGGAACGACCGTCGGACATTTGTTGTCGAAAAGTCCGACCGTGTGTACGCGTCTTAACTCTCCGTGCTGCACTCTCGGATCTATCTGCATGCACCTGGTATTGCTGCGTCCACGTGCACCGTGGACGAGCTGGCCACTACCCCTCTGTGCCGGCCAATCACATTGCAAGCAAACCCAGCAGCAGCCAGCAGGCTCCGCCTCAGCAGGGAATGGAGGAGGAGCGAGCGCTGGCCACGATCACCTGCTGCTGGGGATGTTGCCAGTCTGAAAGATGGCGTCGGCTGGTGCTCGGGTAGCGGGCTTGTTAAATTTCATTACTGTGTGCAGACTACTTATAAAATGCGGGGGGGGGGGTTGCTGGGGTGAAATTAGGTGGTGGAGGCGTGTCTCCTTTATGCTTCTCTGGAGCGGCATGCAGATTAGCTAGTGGAGCTGGTACAAGATGAAGTTCATGTTCTGCTGTAGGGGGAAGCGGGCCCTGGCCGGCGGGGCCCCTAGGGACACTTAGGCCCCTTACATGTGTACTGCCTGTAACCCTCTGATGGCGGCCCTGCCCACACTATTACACCACCACCAGCCTGAACCGGGGATACAAGGCAGGATGGATCCATGCTTTCATGTTTACACCAAATTCTGACCCCACCATCTGAATGTCGCAGTTGAAATCCAGACTCATCAGACCAGGAAACGTTTTTCCAATCTTCTATTGTCCAATTTTGGTGATCCTGTGCCAATTGTAGCCTCAGTTTCCTGTTCTTAGCTGACAGGAGTGGCACCCGGTGGGGCCCCCTGCTGCTGTAGCCCATCTGCTTCAAGTTTGGATGTGTTGTGCATTCAGAGATAGTATTCTGCATACCTTGGGTGTAACGAGTGGTTATTGAGTTACTGTTGCCTTTCTATCTGGAACCAGTCTGCCCATTCTCCTCTGACATTAACAAGGCATTTTCCTCCACACAACTGCCGCTCACTGGATATTTTCTCTTTTTCCCACCATTCTCTGTAAACCCGAGAGGTGGTTGTGCGTGAAAATCCCAGAAATACTCAGACCAGCCCGTCTGCCACCAACAACCATGCCACGTTCAAAGTCACTTAAATCCCCTTTCTTCCCCGTTCTGATGCTTGGTTTGAACTTCATCAAATCGTCTTCACCAGCCAGATGCCTAAATGCATTGAGCTGCTGCCATGTGATTGGCTGATTAGCAATTTTGAATAGATGTACCTAATAAAGTGGCTGATGGGTGTATATTTTTCTCAATTAACAAAAGGAAAGTAAATGAAGAGAAGAGCAATCCAAATCCAATTCATATTTGGAGTGATCGCCCTTTGCCTACTTCCAGGTAGACTTGCATGCAGTTTTTGAAGGAACTCGGCAGGTAGGTTGTTCTATGTACATCTTGGAGAACTAAGTACAGATCTTCTGTGGATGTCGGCTGCCTCAAATCCTTCTGTCTCTTCGTGTCATCCCAGAGAGACTCTATGATGGTGAGATCAGGGCTCTGTGGGGGCCAAACCATCACTTCCAGGATTGCTTGTTTCTCATATAGTTCTTAATGACATTGGCTGCATGTTGGGGGGTGGTTGTCCTGCTAAATTTGTGGCCAATCACATGCCAGTACATCATGATTGTTTAATTTTCAGATATATACCTTAGTTTGTGGACTCTAGAACTCTCCTACAGACTAAATAATATACAGTACACTGATTTGGGAAATGTTTTACCAAATAAATGTAGCAGAATACATTTTGGCCTAAACTCATGAAGAGAGATCATTTATTTGCAACATTTTATAACAGAAACAAAGAAAAACATGTTTTTTTTTTCAAGATTTTTGGTCTTTTTTTATTTACTGTATTAATCGGTGTATAACAGGCACTTTTTTCCCCATAAAATCTGGAGAAATCATGGGTGCATATTATACTAGACATGTGTGATTAGTTTTGTACGAATCAAAAATTCGTACGAATTTCCGGAAATTCGTACATTCGTACGAATCCGAAACACAAATTTTTATGCATACGAATTCTGTACAAAAAACAACATTTTGTTTAGGAATTTCGGATCCAAATTCATAATGAAAATTCGTAATTGTTACGAACCTAAAAGTTAAAAACCCAGGAAGTCAGCACAGGACAGGGATGGTGGGAGCCCCTCATAATGAGCACAGCACAGGGATGGTGGGAACCCCTCATAATGAGCACAGCACAGGGATGGTGGGAGCCCCTCATAATGAGCACAGCACAGGGATGGGGGGAGCCCCTCATAATGAGCACAGCACAGGGATGGTGGGAGCCCCTCATAATGAGCACAGCACAGGGATGGTGGGAGCCCCTCATAATGAGCACAGCACAGGGATGGTGGGAGCCCCTCATAATGATAAATTCATCATAACAAAAATTCGTAATTGTTACGAAAAGATAACAAACCTAAAAGTCAAAAACCCCAGGAAGTCAGCACAGCACAGGGATGGTGGGAACCCCTCATAATGGTCACAGTGGGTGTACACTCAGACCCGTGGAAATCAGCACAGGGATGGTGGGAACCCCCTCATAATGGGCAAAGCAGGTGTCCAGACCTGGGAACTCAGCACAGGGATGGTGGGAACCCCTCATAATGGGCACAGCAGGTGTACAGGTCCGGGAACTCAGCACAGGGATCGTGGGAACCCCTCATAATGGGCATAGCAGGTGTACAGACCTGGGAACTCAGCACAAGGATGGTGGGAACCCCTCATAATGGGCTCATCAGGTGTACAGACCCAGGAACTCAGCACAAGGATGGTGGGAACCCCTCATAATGGGCACAGCAGGTGTACAGACCTAGGATCTCAGCACAGGGATAGTGGGAACCCTATGGGAATTTCTATTTTTACGAATTTTATACGAAATACAAAATTTCGTTAATGAATTTCGGAATTTTGGATCCAAATTCCGTTACAACAGAAACGTGACTGGTGTTTTCTTCACCAATCAGAGGAAGTCAGCACAGCACAGGGATGGTGGGTAGGGATGAGCCTGAACACCCCCTGGTTCGGTTCGCACCAGAACCTGCGAACGGACCGAAAATTTGCACGAACGTTAGAACCTCATTGACGTCTATGGGACTCGAACGTTAAAAATCAAAAGTGCTCATTTTAAAGGCTAATTTGCATGGTGTTGTCCTAAAAAGTGTTGGGGGACCCGGGTCCTACCCCAGGGGACATGTATCAATGCAAAAAAAACTTTTAAAAACGGACGTTTTTCGGGAGCAGTGATTTTAATGATGCTTAAAGTAAAAAAAAAAAAAGTGAAATATCTCTTTAAATATCGTACCTGGGGGTGTGTCTATAGTATTCCTGTAAAGTGGCGCGTGTTTCCCGTGTTTAAAACAGTCCCTGCATAAAATGTCATTTTTAAAGGAAAAAATCTCATTTAAAACTGCTTGCGGGTTTAATGTAATGTCGGGTCATGGCAATATGGATGAAAATCAGTGAGACAAACGGCATGGGTACCCCCCAGTCCATTACCAGGCCCTTTGGGTCTTGTATGGATACTAAGGGGAACCCCGCACCCAAATTAAAATAAGGAAAGGCGTGGGGCCACCAGGCCCTATATACTCTGAACAGCAGTATACAGGCGGTGCAAACAAGACAGGGACTGTAGGTTTGTTGTTAAGTAGAATCTGTTTTGTAATTTTGAACGGGTACATTTTTAACGTGTTTAGCTCCAGCCAAAAAATCTTTTTTAAGCTTTTTGGAAAACATAGGGAAGGGTTATCACCCCTGTGACATTTGTTTTGCTGTCTGTCCTCCTCTTCAGAAGATTTCACCTCACTTTTTGTCCCAATGACAAATGTTTTTTGAAAATTTGGGGTTTTTTGTGGAACAAGGATTGGAAAGCATCAGTGGAAAGGAGAAATGTTTTTCCCATATTAACTCTTACAGGAGAGAATGTCCCTTCCTAGGGGTAGATTTCATCTCACTTCCTGTTGTCTCCTTCCGTTTGCACATAGGAGTCGTTTGTAAGTTAGATGTTTGAAAGTAGGGGCCTGCCCTATATACTCAGAAGAAAGTTGTGCCTTAGGTGTTGTTGTGGCCACAACACTGTAAGCCCTCACAGGGCACTGCTGTGAAATATTAGATCAAGAATTGTAATTACATGCCCCTGTTGAACAGGGGCAGAAAAATTGGGCCTTTGGTGGTGGTGGTGGTGCCACAACACTGTAAGTCCTCACTCGCTCTTGATGGGTGCAGAAATGGGCCCTGCTGTAAAATATTAGATCAAGAATTGTATTTACATGCCCCTGTTGAACAAGGGCAGAAAAATTGGGCCTTTGGTGGTGGTGGTGGTGCCACAACACTGTAAGTCCTCACAGACACTCTAGTTGGAACGCAGGAACGAGCCCTGCTGCAAAGTATTGCATCAAAAATTGTAATTACACGCCCCTGTTCAACAGGGGCTGAAAAATTGGGCCTTAGGCACTGGTGCTGGTGCCACAACACTGCAACCCCTCACAGATACTCTAGTTGGAACGCAGAAACGAGCCCTGCTGCAAAGTATTGCATCAAAAATTGTAATTACACGCCCCTGTTAAATAGGGGCTGAAAAATTGGGCCTTAGGCAATGGTGGTGCCGCCCAGAACCAAAAATGTTCTTACAAGCTATCAGCGTGATCATTGAGGAGGAAGAGGATAATTACTCAGGGATAGTCACTCAGCATGAGCATAGGCAGTCTTTGAAGGGATCTGAAAAAAATTATTCGGTTACATCAGCATCAGGTGCTTGGTAGCTGGTGGTGATCCAAGACTGATTCATTTTTATGAAGGTCAGTCGATCGACCGAGTCGGTGGACAGACGCACCCTGTGATCGGTTACAAAGCCTCCAGCAGCACTGAATGTGCGTTCCGAAAGAACGCTGGATGCAGGACAGGCCAGTAGCTCAATTGCATACTGTGCAAGCTCTGGCCAGTGATCCATGCTCAAGACTCAGTAACCCAGAGGATTTTCGGTGGGAAAGGTGTCCAAGTCAGATCTTGCCCCTAGGTATTCCTGCACCATGTAAAACAGACGCTGGCGATGGTTGCTGGAACCGATCATACCTTGGGGCTGCGGACCAAAAAATTGTCTGAACGCATCGGTCAGATGGCCACCTTCTCCACCGCTCCTTCTTTGACTGACCGAAGCCTCAGCAACACGTTGTCCAGAAACAGGAGTTTGTAACCTCCCAGTCTCTGGGAACGCGTTGCACAGACCTTTCTACAAGGCCTCCCGAAGATGTTTCATCCTCTGCTCCCTCTGCGATGGCAAGATAAGGTCCGCAACCTTACCCTTGTAACGTGGATCAAGGAGGGTTGCCAGCCAGTATTGGTCCTTCTCCTTGATACCACGAATACGAGGATCTTTACGCAGGCTTTGCAGGATCAGGGAGGCCATGCAGCGTAGGTTTGCTGAGGCATTCGGTCCGGAGTCCTCTGGGTCACTAAGGACGACATGGTCCGCAGCCACCTCCTCCCAGCCACGTACAAGTCCATGTGTTTCTTGGGACTGATCCCTTAAAGACTGCTGCTGATGCTGAGTGCCAGGCTCCACCTCCATACTGACACAATCTGCAGCCGCTGCAGCATGGCCATTGTTGAGTTCCACCTGGTGGGCATGTCACAGATTAGGTGGTTCTTGGGCAGGTTAAACTCCTTTTGGAGGTACGCCAGCCGAGCACTGGCATTATATGACCGGCGGAAATGCACACAGACTTTCCTGGCCTGCCTAAGGACATTCTGTAAGCCCGGGTACCTGCCCAAGAACCGCTGCACCCCCAAGTTAAGGACGTGAGCCAAACAGGGCACATGGGTCATTTGTCCCTGTCAGGGGGTAGAGAGGAGGTTGGTGCCATTGTCGCAAACCACCATTCCTGCCTTAAGTTGGCGTGGCGTCAACCACCTCTGAACCTGCCCCTGCAGAGCTGACAGAACCTCTGCCTCAGTGTGGCTCCTGTCCCCCAAGCACACCAGCTCAAGTACCGCATGGCATCTTTTGGCCTGCGTACTTGCGTAGCCCCTTTAACGGCTACGGAGCACCGCTTTTTCCGAGGACAAAGCACAGGAAGAGGCCATGGAGGAAGAAGAAGAGGAGGGGGTGGAGGAGAGTGGTGTGTCACAATCATTAGTAGTGACATTTTGGAGGCGTGGTGGCGGAACAACCTCCAAAACTACTGCACCTTGTCCTGCATCCTTCCCAGCTGCCAGCAGAGTCACCCAATGCGCCGTAAAACTTAGGTAACGTCCCTGTCCATGCCTGCTGGACCATGAGTCAGCAGTAATATGCACCTTACCGCTGACCGCCCTGTCCAGCGAGGCATGGACATTGCCTTCCACATGCCGGTAGAGAGCAGGAATCGCCTTCCGTGAGAAAAAGTGGCGTTTGGGTACCTGCCACTGAGGAACCGCACATTCCACAAACTCACGGAAGGGGGCAGAGTCTACCAACTGAAAAGGCAGCAGTTGAAGTGCTAGCAATTTTGCCAAGCTAGCATTCAACCGTTGGGCATGTGGATGGCTGGGAGCAAACTTCTTTTGGCGGTGCAGCAGCTGGGGCTGGGAAATTTGCCTGGTACAATCTGACGTCAGTGTACCAAAAGCAGATTGCCCACAAGTACTTGGCTGTGACACACCTAATTCTACACCTTCATTCCTCTCAGTGCAGGTCTCAGAGAGGACTGAAGGTATAGTGGGGTTGGAGAACTCAGCTGATGAGGAGCAAGGAGAGGTCCTCTTTGTTCTTTGGTGTGGGTCTTTTAGATACGCTTGCCAACGAACTGCATGGCAGGTCAACATATGTCTGGTCAAGCATGTGGTACCCAAGGGGGAGATGTTTTGGCCACGTGAGATACGCTTGAGACATATGTTGCAAATAGCAGCGGTGCGATCTGATGCACTTGTCTCAAAAAAGGCCCACACCAAAGAACTTTTTGAATAACGCGCAGAGACTGCAGTGCCCTGCACATGTGGAGCTTTGGGGTGTGATGCAGTCAATGTGCTGCCCTTAGGCTGGCCCCTGGAGGGCATCCTGCCTCGTTGGTGATGTGCCGCCTCCTCCTCCTCCTCCTCCTCTCTCCTATCAGGCACCCACGTTGAGTCAGTGACCTCATCATCCCCTCCCTCCTCGTCACTGGAGCAAACCTGGCAGTATGCTGCAGCAGGGGGAGCATGACTGCCAGATTGCTGTCCTTCTTGGGCACCCCCTCTGTCTGTGCTCATGTTACTGCCTTCATCGAGCTCAGTATCATCATCAGAGCCTTCCAAACGCTGGGCATCCTCCTGGAGCATGTACCCAACACTGTGGTCAAACAGTTCGAGGGACTCCTCGGGAGGACATGGTGGGGCTAGGGAAGGAGTCACTGATGACATTGAGCCGAGGGAAGAGGACGCTGCTTTGCCAGACAAAGTACCCTGAGCATGGGTGAGAGAGGATGAGGAGGATGAGGACGGCTTGGTCATCCACTCGACCAAGTCTTCCGCATGTTGCGGCTCAACACGGCCAGCTGCCGAAAAAAAGGCCAAGCGTGTCCCACGGCCACGTGCTGATGAGGATGCACCGGCTCCATGAGCAGCACTAGACACAGAGCCTGCTTGCCCTCTCTTATTGGCTTGTGACTGTCTGCCTCTCCTTCTTGGCCTTCCAGACATACTAATGGCCTGTAGCTGCACTAAGCTGGGATATTTATATATATATATATATATATATATATATATATATATATATATACTGATACTGCAGCTAGCAAAATCAACTGCCTGCCTGTAGTATGAGAACACCACCAACCTTCTACAGGTAGCTTTAGCTGAACACTGTGCAGAGCTTGCAAAAAACTAACTTGTAGCTTTTTTAGCTGCCTGCGGTAGTGATAGGATCAGGAAAACACCACCAACCTTCTACAGGTAGCTTTAGCTGAACACTGTGTAGAGCTCGCAAAAAAATAACTTGTAGGTTTAGCTGAACACTGTGAGGAGGACACACCACACTAACTTGTAGTTTTAGCTGAACACTGTGAGCAGGACGCACTAAACTAACTTGTAGTTTTAGCTGAACACTTTGAGGAGGACGCACCACACTAACTTGTAGTTTTAGCCGAACACTGTGAGCAGGACGCACTGCACTAACTTGTAGCTTTAGATGAACACTGTGCAGAGGTCTCACTACACTAACTTGTAGTTTTAGCTGAACACTGTGAGCAGGACGCACTGCACTAACTTGTAGTTTTAGCTGAACACTGTGAGGAGGACGCACCACACTAACTTGTAGTTTTAGCTGAACACTGTGAGCAGGACGCACTGCACTAACTTGTAGCTTTAGATGAACACTGTGCAGAGGTCTCACTACACTAACTTGTAGTTTTAGCTGAACACTGTGAGCAGGACGCACCACACTAACTTGTAGCTTTAGATGAACACTGTGCAGAGCTCGCAAAAAAATAACTTGTAGGTTTAGCTGAACATTGTGAGCAGGATGCACCACACTAACTTGTAGTTTTAGCTGAACACTGTGAGCAGGACGCACTGCACTAACTGTAAATAGTCTAGCTGCCTGACTTGGTACTAATAGGATCAAAAGAACACCAGCAATTTTCTTCAGGTAGCTGTAAATACTGTAACAAGACAAGCCTGCCTGTCAGTAAGAAGATAACAGGAACGGATCTAGCTAAACTGAATACAGTGTATATATATATATATATATATATATATATATATATATATATATATATATATGCAGCACCTGGGATGCATATATATATATACACAATACACTGTAAGTGCAGCTAACTCACTGACTGTCCTGCCTAATCTAGCTAACTCAAATGAAATGACACTGTCTCTCTCCTTCTATCTAAGCACGCTGGAACACACTATACAGGGCCGCCGTGCAGGCGGCCTTATATAGTGTGGGGCGTGTTCTAAACCCCCTGAGCCATAATTGGCCAAAGCCACCCTGGCTTTGGCCAATTACAGCTCTCTCTACCGATGGCGCTGTGATTGGCCAAGCATGCGGGTCATAGTGCATGCTTGGCCAATCATCAGCCAGCAATGCACTGCGATGCCGCAGTGAATTATGGGCCGTGACGCGCCACACGAATTTGGCGCGAACGGCCGATAATGTTCGGAATTCGGCGAACGACCGAACAGCCAATGTTCGACTCGAACACGAAGCTCATCCCTAATGGTGGGAACCCCTCATAATGATAAATTCATCATAACGAACATTCGTTATTTTTACGAAAAGTTAACGAACCTAAAGGTTAAAAACCCAGGAAGTCAGCACAGCACAGGGATGGTGAGAGCCCCTCATAATGATAAATTCATCATAACGAACTTTAGTTATTTTGCAAAAAGTTTACGATTCTAATGAAAATTCGTATTTCGTACGAATCCGAATTGAGCTTCGGACACGAATTACGAAATACAAATTAATTTTCGTACGTAACAAAATGGAACACAACAAAACAAATTTATTGACAGCGCACATGTCTATATTATACACCGATCCCTACTGTCTCTGAGGGAAGAGGAGCGAGCGCCACTGAATTACATCAAGCCGCGATCTCCTGTGTACCTGGCGCTCCGTCACTCACAGCCACACCTCCTGGCCCCACATTGGGCCACTGTTCTGTCTATCATATGAGCAGGGGCAGGAGGAGTGGCTGTGAGTGACGCAGCGCTGGGTACACACGAGATCGCGGGTCGTGTAATTCAGCAGCGCTCGCGCCTCCTCTTTCCTCGGAGACAGCAGGGATAATCCAACACTGGCGAGGCTGCAATGATGGGAAAGAGGAGGCTGCAGATGGGCACTGAGCAGGGTGCATTGTTGTTCAATTTAATGGCTGCAGATTGGCACTGAGCAGGGTTAATTGATGGGCAATTTAGAGGCTGCAGATGGGCACTGAGCAGGGTGCATTGTTGGGCAATTAAGAGGCTGCAGATGGGCACTGAGCAGGGTGCATTGTTGGTTAATTTATAGGCTGCAGAGGGGCACTGAGCAGGGTGCATTGTTGGTCAATTTAATGGCTGTAGATGAGCACTGAGCAGGGTGCATTATTGGTCAATTTAATGGCGGCGGATGGGCACTGAGCAGGGTGCATTGATGGGCAATTTAGAGGCTGCAGATGGGCACTGAGCAAGGTGCATTGTTGGGCAATTTAGAGGCTGCAGATTGGCACTGAGCAGGGTGCATTGTTGGGCAATTTAATGACTGCAGATTGGCACTGAGCAGTGCTCAGTGCCAATCTGCAGCCATTAAATTGCCCAACAATGCACCCTGCTCGGTGCCAATCTTCGGCCATTAAATTGACCAACAATGCACCCTGCTTAGTGCCCATCTGCAGCCTATAAATTAACCAACAATGCAGCCTGTTCAGTGCCCATCTGCAGCCTCTAAATTGCCCAACAATTAACCCTGCTCAGTGCCAATCTGCAGCCATTAAATTAACCAACAATGCAGCTTGTTCAGTGCCCATCTGCAGCAATTAAATTGACCAAAAAAATGCTGCCTGTTCAGTGCCCATCTGCAGCCATTAAATTGACCAACAATGCACCCTGCTCAGTGGCCATCTACAGCCATTAAATTGACCAACAATTCACCCTGCTCAGTGCCCACCTGCAGCCTCTAAATTGCCCATTAATGCACCCTGCTCAGTACCAATCTGCAGCGATTAAATTGACCAACAATGCAACCTGCTCAGTGCCCACCTGCAGCCTCTAAATTGCCCATTAATGCACCCTGCTCAGTACCAATCTGCAGCCATTAAATTGACCAACAATGCACCCTACTCAGTGCCCATCTGCAGCCTTTAAATTGCCCATCAATTAACCCTGCTCTGTACCCATCTGCAGTCTCTAAATTGCCCATCAATGCACCCTGCTCAGTGCCAATCTGCAGCCTCTAAATTGCCCATCAATGCACCTTGCTCAGTGCCCATCTGTAGCCTCTATATTGCCCATCAATGCACCCTGCTCAGTGCCAATCTACAGCCATTAAATTAAACAACAATGCACCCTGCTCAGTGCCCATCTGCAGCCTATAAATTAACCAACACTGCAGCCTGTTCAGTGCCCATCTGCAGCCTCTAAATTGCCCAACAATGCACCCTGCTCAGCAGTGGTGGGACAAGGTATTTCAGTGCCCAGGGCGAGGATGCCAAAATGCCCCCGCACGCGCGCGCAGAGCAGGGGGCGGAGCTAGTAGAAGTATTTTCAGCACACAAAAACATATCTGATGGTTGCGGATAGCGGAGAGCTTCAGTATTACTATTTACATTTGTGATTGGTAACTAATGAGTAACTTGGCTGCCCAAGGGTGGTTTTTGAAGGTTGTAAAAGGTGCTCTAAAACTAATTGAAGCTGATCTTGGTCCTGCTTGAAAACCTCCTTCGATCTGCGGGCTGCAGCACTGATCATTGCATTCTGACAGTGGAGGAGTCCTGCTGTCAGAGTACAATAGTACAGAGGGGGGATTCCTCCATCCACCTTGTTTGAGTGGATGCAGGGATATGTTCAGCCTGCTGAAAAAAAAAAAAAAAAATAGCGTGTACTAAGGTTGCACTGATACAGATATTGGTGCTGATACTAAGCATTTGCACGTGGACGTGTACTCATTCAAATGCTCTGATACCTAAAACCAATATTTTGCATTGTGATTTGAGCTCATACAAAATGAAAGTGCTCAAATCCCACTGTAAACAATTACATGCAATACGGTGTGGTTCCTGTCCAAATCACATGTGGTTTCCCACACAGTTCCTGTGTGAGCCTAGGCTTGTCATGGTGACTTCGGCCTGGGTTCACATAGGAGCGGTGCCTGAAACCACATGTAAAAAAAAGATCTCTCTAAACCTAAGCCCTCTTCAGGATCTAGTGACTAATGACCAATTGCCCTCCCTCCATACTATTAAAGAGACTTACAATGCCTCCTCCTTGGATCACTTTGCATTTCTGCAAATTTCAGCATACCTACATCATAATCCAACCCCTTCTCTTACGATACCCCATACAGCCTGGCAGTGGCGGGACAAGGTATTTCAGTGCTCAGGGCGAGGATACCAAAATGCGCAGGAATCGCACCGCATTCCACAAGATTCTTTGCAGTGTGATATGAGCCCATTCATTTTGTATGGGCTCATATCTTACCACAAAGGTTTCAATAACTGGTATCAGTGAGTACTTGAGCACAAGTATCAGTACTTGTAGAGGCATAACTAGAATCTTTAGGGCCCCAGTGCAAGAAACAATGAAGGGCCCCCACCAGGGGCGTTGCTAGGTCTACAAAAGATCTGGGGCTAGAGCCCATAGCAGCGAAGTAAAGAAAGTCATACGCTTGGGCATACACATGTATATAATATACGTGTGTGTGTGTGTGTGTGTGTGTGTGTGTGTGTGTGTGTGTGTGTGTGTGTGTGTGTGTATATATATATATATATATATATATATATATATATATATATGCATAGTGCGGATATCCCCTTACATGAGTGTCCCCAGAGAGCCTTCCCTAACATCAGGATCCTCAGAGAGCTCCCCCTTACATCAGGGTCCCCAGAGAGCTCCCTCCTTACATCAGGGTCCCCAGAGAGCTCCCCCCTTACATCAGGGTCCCCAGAGAGCTCCCCCCTTACATCAGGGTCCCCAGAGAGCTCCCCCCCGACATCAGGGTCCCCAGAGAGCTCCCCCCATACATCAGGGTCCCCAGAGAGCTCCCCCCATACATCAGGGTCCCCAGAGAGCTCCCCCTTACATCAGGGTCCCCAGAGAGCTCCCCCCGTATATCAGGGTCCCCAGAGAGCTCCCCCTTACATCAGGGTTCCCAGAGAGCTTCCCCCATACATCAGGGTCCCCAGAGAGCTCCCCCTTACATCAGGGTCCCCAGGGAGCCTGCCTTTGCATCAGGGTCCCCAGAGAGCCCCCCTCTTACATCTGGGTCCCCAGAGAGCCCCCCTCTTACATCAGGATCCCCAGAGAGACCCTTCTTTACACCAGGGTCCCCAGAGGCCCCTCTTACATCAGGGTCCCCAGAGGCCCCTCTTACATCAGGGTCCCCAGAGGGCCCCCTTACATCAGGGTCCCCAGAGGGCCCCCTTACATCAGGGTCCCCAGAGGGCCCCCTTACTCCAGGATCCCCAGAGGCTCCCCTTTAGGGTCCCCAGAGAGCTCCCCTTACATCAGGGTCCCCAGAGTGCCCCCCCTTACTCCAGTGTCCCCAGAGGCCCCCCTTTAGGGTCCCCAGAGGGCCCCCCCTTACTTCAGGGTCCCCAGAGTGCCCCCCCTTACATCAGGGTCCCCAGAGACAGCCCCCTTACATCAGGGTCCCCAGAGACAGCCCCCTTACATCAGGGTCCCCAGAGACAGCCCCCTTACATCAGGGTCCCCAGAGACAGCCCCCTTACAACAGGGTCCTCAGAGACAGCCCCCTTACAACAGGGTCCTCAGAGACAGCCCCCTTACAACAGGGTCCCCAGAGACAGCTCCATTACATCAGGGTCCCCAGAGAGCCCCTTTCTTACATCAGGGTCCCCAGAGAGCCCCTTCCTTACATCAGGGTCCCCAGATAGCCCCCATTACATCAGGATCCCCAGAGTCCCCTTACATCAGGGTCCCCAGAGGGCCCCCTTCCAGAGGTTCCCCTGTACCTGGCTGCTCTCCGCTTTGCACCTTGGACCCCCAGCACATCTCTGTACCCCCCTCCACCTGGGGGGAGGTGTGAGTGGCGGCCATCAGCAACTCTATGGTGTCCACGGGCCGCGGGATCTCCCTGGGGCTTGTAGTTCTCTCTCCGACTGTATTCACTGGAGAGGGGAGGGGCCTCTGACCCGGGCATGTATCATCAAGAGTGATGAAGCAGAGCGACTCACTGTAGAGTGAAGCCGATACATGCCCGGGTCAGAGGCCCCTCTCCACTGTATACATTCAGAGAGAGAGAACTACAAGCCCCAGGGAGATCCCGCGGCTCGCTGGCACCATAGAGCTGCTGATTGCTGTCTCCCACCCCCCCTGCATGTTAAACGGACAGCCAGGGTTGCAGGGGAGATGCCGGGTCTTGGAATCCCCCCCTCCCACAGCGGTAGAACGGCAGGGCCCAGTCGCAAGTGCGACTGCAGCGACACCTATAGTTCCGCCACTGGGTACTCATAATTGCCAGTACAAAACAGGTATTGGCGCAACCCTAGTGTGTACCCAGCTTTATACAATGTGTCAGGGTGTTAATGATATATAGGTGTTATAAAGATGACAGGGAAAACATTTGTCATTGTTAGTACTCATGAACAAGAACACTGTAGGTAAGCATACACTACACAATCTGATTGTGCAGAGATTGTACAATCTCCTTTAGATTTACCAAAACTTATAATATATGGACAAACCTAAACAATTAATTTAAGTAGTATCCAATCAGGCAGGCCTTTGTACTACATAGTTGGTGGTAGATCCAAAAGATATTGTACAATCAGCTTATATAGTGTATGGATCAGTTTTTTTTTTTATTTATCAGTCCATGTCCGATAAAAAAAAAACTGAGCAGATCCATCCATCTATGGCCAGCTTTATTAGCTCCTATGTAAAATCCCCGTTGTTTTCTTATGCCTGGGGAGCCAGGAGCTCACCAAGCATCCATGTACAGGAGTTCTTTAGGGTCCATTCACATGCAATGCAGACATGTGTGCAGGGGCGGACTGACCATTCAGGGCACTCGGGCACTGCCCGAGGGCCCCATGCCACTAAGGGGCCCCATCAGGGTTGCCAGCCTCAATAGAACCAGGGACAGTATGTAAAAATGTGTGTGTATATGGTGTGTCTGTGTGTGTATACTGTATGTGTGTGTGTGTGTATACTGTGTGGCCCCATAATATATTGCCTGGGGGCCCCATAATCTCCTATTGCCCGGGGGCCACATAATCTTCTCCTATTGCCCGGGGGCCCCATAATCTGCTATTGCCCGGGGAACCCATGAGATGTCAGTGCGCCCCTGCATGGGTGTCCTGTGCAGGGCTCTCTTATCAGTACAGTGTGTGCATCCCTGTGCCAGCTTCCTATTTACTTCTATTGGAACCTGCACCTGTATGTCATATTAGGATACAGTGGCTGTGTCCATGCAGCCTCATGTCCCAGTAGAAATGAATGGGTTGCTGGCATGGGGATACAGCCCTGCATGGGAGACGCATTGTTTGCACCCCTTGTGAATGAATGTGCATGTACTAAAAATACAATGTGAAAGAACAGTTGTCTTCCACAGCAATGAAGAGAGATATGAAGTCTGAAAATGTTACCTGTTAGCTGAGAGACAGAGAACACCACTCAGTTTGGCCATGCAGCTAGCGAGGGGGGTCCGAGGGAAAGGGCACAGGAGGAGGGGTCACTATACAGAGGAGTAATGGGCTCTGAGATGTCCGGAGCAGGGAGAGATAAGAACAGGAGGCTGGGGAGAAGGCAGAGGTGGTCATGTTGTCCCACAGACATCGGGACACTATGAGAGATAGAGATGACTGTAGAGGGAGGTGAGAAGACGCTGTCCAGGCAAGGAGAGGAGCAGAAAAGTTCATCAAGAAAGCATGGACAACTCCTGATGTGCCCGCCTGCTCCACTCTCCTGTCACTCAGACAGTAGTACAGTGTACTGTGCAGGCAGGGGGGGCGGGTGTAGTGCTACGATGTAGCCTACATGCAGGGACAAAGCCGCTCTCGGCCTGTGTTACATTCCGCAGCATATTCTATGCTGGAAGGGTTGTACCCAGCAAACTGTGCCCTCTTCCCACAGGAAATAGCTCCGCCCAGGGCAGCTGCCCCTCCTGCCCACCCCTAGTACGGGCCCTGCTGCTCAGTGCCCATCTGCAGCCTCTAAATTGCCCATCAATGCACCCTGCTCAGTAGGGGTGCAACGGATCGTCACCGATCCGTGATCCGAACAGTTAAACATGTTCCGATCAGCACACACGCGATCCGTGGAGCGCTCCACTGCCTCAGCCTCAGGAAAGGCAGCGGCTTCCATCTAGCTCCGGAGCGGCGGCCATCTTGGTACACCCGGCAGCGGCCTAGGTGAGCGGCGCGCTGGCATCATCATCACCCGCCTCAACTGCAAGCAGATGTGGGGAGATATGGATATTACAGTGGGGGGAGATGTGGATATTAGTGGGGGAGATATGGATATTACAGTGGGGGGAGATGTGGATATTAGTGGGGGAGATGTGGATATTAGTGGGGGAGATGTGGGGAAATATGGGGAGATGTGGGGACATGTGGATATTAGTTGGGGAGATGTGGATATTAGTGGGGGAGATGTAGGGAAATATGGGGAGATGTGGGGACATGTGGATATTAGTGGGGAGATGTGGGGAGATGTGGATATTACAGTGTGGGAGATGTGGGGAAATGTGGGGAGATGTGGATATTACAGTGGGGGATATGTGGATATTACAGTGGGGGAGATGTGGATATTAGTGGGGGAGATGTGGATATTAGTGGGGGAGATGTGGATATTAGTGGGGGAGATGTGGATATACAGTGGGGGAGATGTAGATATTAGTGGAGGAGATGTGGATATTAGTGGGGGAGATGTGGATATACAGTGGGGGAGATGTGGATATTAGTGGGGGAGATGTGGATTTTAGTGGGGGAGATGTGGATTTTAGTGGGGGAGATGTGGATATTAGTGGGGGAGATGTGGATATTAGTGGGGGAGATGTGGATATTAGTGGGGGAGATGTGGATATTAGTGGGGGAGATGTGGATTTTAGTGGGGGAGATGTGGATATTAGTGGGGGAGATGTGGATTTTAGTGGGGGAGATGTGGATTTTAGTGGGGGAGATGTGGATATTAGTGGAGGAGATGTGGATATTAGTGGAGGAGATGTGGATATTAGTGGGGGAGATGTGGATATTAGTGGGGGAGATGTGGGGAAATATGGGGAGATGTGGGGACATGTGGATATTAGTGGGGGAGATGTGGATATTAGTGGGGGAGATGTGGGGAAATATGGGGAGATGTGGGGACATGTGGATATTAGTGGGGGAGATGTGGATATTAGTGGGGGAGATGTGGGGAAATATGGGGAGATGTGGGGACATGTGGATATTAGTGGGGAGATGTGGATATTACAGTGTGGGAGATGTGGGGAAATGTGGGGAGATGTGGATATTACAGTGGGGGATATGTGGATATTAGTGGGGGAGATGTGGATATTAGTGGGGGAGATGTGGATATTAGTGGGGGAGATGTGGATTTTAGTGGGGGAGATGTGGATATTAGTGGGGGAGATGTAGATATTAGTGGAGGAGATGTGGATATTAGTGGGGGAGATGTGGATATTAGTGGGGGAGATGTGGATATTAGTGGGGGAGATGTGGGGAAATATGGGGAGATGTGGGGACATGTGGATATTAGTGGGGGAGATGTGGATATTAGTGGGGGAGATGTGGGGAAATATGGGGAGATGTGGGGACATGTGGATATTAGTGGGGAGATGTGGGGAGATGTGGATATTACAGTGTGGGAGATGTGGGGAAATGTGGATATTACAGTGGGGGATATGTGGATATTACAGTGGGGGAGATGTGGATATTAGTGGGGGAGATGTGGATATTAGTGGGGGAGATGTGGATATTAGTGGGGGAGATGTGGATATTAGTGGGGGAGATGTGGATATTAGTGGGGGAGATGTGGATATTAGTGGGGGAGATGTGGATTTTAGTGGGGGAGATGTGGATATTAGTGGAGGAGATGTGGATCTTAGTGGGGGAGATGTGGATATTAGTGGAGGAGATGCGGATATTAGTGGGGAGATGTGGATTTTAGTGGGGGAGATGTGGATTTTAGTGGGGGAGATGTGGATATTAGTGGGGGAGATGTGGATATTAGTGGGGGAGATGTGGATATTAGTGGAGGAGATGTGGATATTAGTGGAGGAGATGTGGATATTAGTGGGGGAGATGTGGATATTAGTGGAGGAGATGCGGATATTAGTGGGGAGATGTGGATTTTAGTGGGGGAGATGTGGATTTTAGTGGGGGAGATGTGGATATTAGTGGGGGAGATGTGGATATTAGTGGGGGAGATGTGGATATTAGTGGGGGAGATGTGGATATTAGTGGAGGAGATGTGGATATTAGTGGGGGAGATGTGGATATTACAGTGGGGGAGATGTGGATATTAGTGGAGGCAGTGCTGTATTTAGGCCTAGGCCGACAAGGCCCAGGCCTAGGGCGGCACTTTGCGGGGGGCGGCAACCCCCCCACGAAAAAAAAAGCACCTGCATCCTCCTCCCGACTCACGCATGCAGGGCCGCCATCCGAGGAGTAAATCTAAATGACATCGCTGTACCCGCACCACCAGATAAAGCCACGCTGTACCCACACCACCAGATAAAGCCACGCTGTACCCGCACCACCAGATAAAGCCATGCTGTACCCGCACCACCAGATAAAGCCACGCTGTACCCGCACCACCAGAGAGGGAGCCACGCTGTACCCGCACCACCAGAGAGGGAGCCACGCTGTACCCGCCCACCAGATAAAGCCACGCTGTACCCGCACCACCACAGAGGGAGCCACGCTGCACCCGCACCACCACAGAGGGAGCCACGCTGTACCCGCACCACCACAGAGGGAGCCACGCTGTACCCGCACCACCACAGAGGGAGCCACGCTGTACCCGCACCACCACAGAGGGAGCCACGCTGTACCTGCACCACCACAGAGGGAGCCACGCTGTACCCGCACCACCACAGAGGGAGCCACGCTGTACCCGCACCACCACAGAGGGAGCCACGCTGTACCCGCACCACCACAGAGGGAGCCACGCTGTACCCGCACCACCACAGAGGGAGCCACGCTGTACCCGCACCACCACAGAGGGAGCCACGCTGTACCCGCACCCACACCACCACAGAGGGAGCCACGCTGTACCCGCACCACCACAGAGGGAGCCACGCTGTACCCGCACCACCACAGAGGGAGCTATGCTGTACCCGCACCACCACAGAGGGAGCCACGCTGTACCCGCACCACCACAGAGGGAGCCACGCTGTACCCGCACCACCACAGAGGGAGCCACCCTGTACCCGCACCACCACAGAGGGAGCCACGCTGTACCCGCACCACCACAGAGGGAGCCACGCTGTACCCGCACCACCACAGAGGGAGCAATGCTGTACCCGCACCACCACAGAGGGAGCCACGCTGTACCCGCACCACCACAGAGGGAGCCACGCTGTACCCGCACCACCACAGAGGGAGCCATGCTGTACCTGCACCACCAGAGAGGGAGCCACACTGTACCCGCACCACCAGAGAGGGAGCAACGCTGTACCCGCACCACCAGAGAGGGAGCCACAGGATCACTGTTGCGGTTTCGCTGGGTCTGGTAAGAGGGCCTGTTTTGCCATTATCCATTACTGTTCCTACGGACTGAGTCGTGCCTAACCTGCTATTCTCTAGGCCTTATTGACCACCACAACAACCCTCTCTGTCCTCCTCCCCCGACGTCCCTCTGTCTTCCTCAGATGAAGATGACAGGGCGGGTCTTAAAAAGGAAGGGTTGTGGCCTTGACAGGAAGGGGTGGTTCATATTTAAATTAGGGGGTGCCCAAGCTTAGTCAGGCCTAGGGCAGAACAAAACCTAAATACACCACTGAGTGGAGGAGATGTGGATATTACAGTTGGGGAGATGTGGATATTAGTGGAGGAGATGTGGATTTTAGTGGGGGAGATGTGGATATTAGTGGAGGAGATGTGGATTTCAGTGGGGGAGATGTGGATATTAATGGAGGAGATGTGGATATTAGTGGAGGAGATGTGGATTTTAGTGGAGGAGATGTGGATTTTAGTGGAGGAGATGTGGATTTTAGTGGGGGAGATGTGGATATTAGTGGAGGAGATGTGGATATTAGTGGAGGAGATGTGGATATTAGTGGAGGAGGCTGTGGATATTACAGTGGGGGAGATGTGGATATTAGTGGAGGAGATGTGGATATTAGTGGAGGAGATGTGGATATTAGTGGAGGAGGTTGTGGATATTACAGTGGGGGAGATGTGGATATTAGTGGGGGAGATGTGTATTTTAGTGGGGGAGATGTGGATTTTAGTGGGGGAGATGTGGATTTTAGTGGAGGAGATGTGGATATTAGTGGAGATGTGGATATTAGTGGGGGAGATGTGGATATTAGTGGAGGAGATGTGGATTTTAGTGGAGATGTGGATATTAGTGGGGGAGATGTGGATTTTAGTGGAGGAGATGTGGATATTACAGTGGGGGAGATGTGGATTTTAGTGGAGGAGATGTGGATATTACAGTGGGGGAGATGTGGATATTAGTGGAGGAGATGTGGATATTAGTGGAGGAGATGTGGATATTACAGTGGAGGAGATGTGGATTTTAGTGGGGGAGATGTGGATTTTAGTGGAGGAGATGTGGATATTAGTGGAGGAGATGTGGATATTAGTGGAGGAGATGTGGATATTACAGTGGAGGAGATGTGTATATTAGTGGAGGAGATGTGGATATTAGTGGAGGAGATGTGGATATTAGTGGAGGAGATGTGGATATTAGTGGAGGAGATGTGGATATTAGTGGAGGAGATGTGGATATTACAGTGGAGGAGATGTGTACATTAGTGGAGGAGATGTAGGTATTAGTGGAGGAGATGTGGATATTAGTGGAGGAGATGTGGATATTACAGTGGGGGAGATGTGGATATTAGTGGAGGAGATGTGGATTTTAGTGGGGGAGATGTGGATTTTAGTGGGGGAGATGTGGATTTTAGTGGAGGAGATGTGGATATTAGTGGGGGAGATGTGGATATTAGTGGGGGAGATGTGGATTTTAGTGGGGGAGATGTGGATATTAGTGGAGGAGATGTGGATATTAGTGGAGGAGATGTGGATTTTAGTGGGGGAGATGTGGATTTTAGTGGAGGAGATGTGGATATTAGTGGAGGAGATGTGGATATTACAGTGGAGGAGATGTGGATATTAGTGGGGGAGATGTGGATTTTAGTGGGGGAGATGTGGATATTAGTGGAGGAGATGTGGATATTACAGTGGAGGAGATGTGGATATTAGTGGGGGAGATGTGGATTTTAGTGGGGGAGATGTGGATATTAGTGGAGGAGATGTGGATATTAGTGGAGGAGATGTGGATATTACAGTGGAGGAGATGTGTATATTAGTGGAGGAGATGTAGGTATTAGTGGAGGAGATGTGGATATTAGTGGAGGAGATGTGGATATTACAGTGGGGGAGATGTGGATATTAGTGGAGGAGATGTGGATTTTAGTGGAGGAGATGTGAATTTTAGTGGGGGAGATGTGGATATTAGTGGGGGAGATGTGGATATTAGTGGGGGAGATGTGGATTTTAGTGGAGGAGATGTGAATTTTAGTGGGGGAGATGTGGATATTAGTGGGGGAGATGTGGATATTAGTGGGGGAGATGTGGATATTAGTGGGGGAGATGTGGATATAAGTGGGGGAGATTTGGATATTAGTGGAGGAGATGTGGATATTAGTGGAGGAGATGTGGATATTAGTGGGGGAGATGTGGATTTTAGTGGAGGAGATGTGGATATTAGTGGAGGAGATGTGGATATTAGTGGGGGAGATGTGGATATTAGTGGGGGAGATTTGGATATTAGTGGAGGAGATGTGGATATTAGTGGAGGAGATGTGGATATTAGTGGGGGAGATGTGGATTTTAGTGGGGGAGATGTGGATATTAGTGGAGGAGATGTGGATATTAGTGGAGGAGATGTGGATTTTAGTGGGGGAGATGTGGATTTTAGTGGAGGAGATGTGGATATTAGTGGAGGAGATGTGGATATTAGTGGAGGAGATGTGGATTTTAGTGGGGGAGATGTGGATTTTAGTGGGGGAGATGTGGATATTAGTGGAGGAGATGTGGATATTAGTGGAGGAGATGTGGATATTAGTGGAGGAGATGTGGATTTTAGTGGGGGAGATGTGGATTTTAGTGGGGGAGATGCGGATATTAGTGGGGGGAGATGTGGATTTTAGTGGAGGAGATGTGGATTTTAGTGGAGGAGATGTGAATATGTGGATATTACAGTGGATATTACAGTGGGGGAGATGTGGATATTAGTGGGGGAGATGTGGATTTTAGTGGGGGAGATGTGGATAATAGTGGAGGAGATGTGGATATTACAGTGGAGGAGATGTGGATATTACAGTGGAGGAGATGTGGATATTAGTGGGGGAGATGTGGATATTAGTGGAGGAGATGTGGATATTAGTGGGGGAGATGTGGATATTAGTGGGGGAGATGTGGATATTAGTGGGGGAGATGTGGATATTACAGTGGAGGAGATGTGGATATTAGTGGAGGAGAGGTGGATTTTAGTAGGGGAGATATGGATATTAGTGGAGGAGATGTGGATATTAGTGGGGGAGATGTGGATATTAGTGGGGGAGATGTGGATATTAGTGGGGGAGATGTGGATATTAGTGGGGGAGATGTGGATATTAGTGGGGGAGATGTGGATATTACAGTGGAGGAGATGTGGATATTAGTGGAGGAGATGTGGATTTTAGTAGGGGAGATATGGATATTAGTGGAGGAGATGTGGATATTACAGTGGTGGAGATGTGGATATTAGTGGAGGAGATGTGGATATTAGTGGGGGAGATGTGGATATTAGTGGGGGAGATGTGGATATTACAGTGGGGGAGATGTGGATATTAGTGGGGGAGATGTGGATATTAGTGGGGGAGATGTGGATATTACAGTGGGAGGAGATGTGGATATTACAGTGGGAGGAGATGTGGATATTAGTGGAGGAGATGTGGATATTAGTGGGGGAGATGTGGATTTTAGTGGCGGAGATGTGGATATTAGTGGAGGAGATGTGGATATTAGTGGAGGAGATGTGGATATTAGTGGAGGAGATGTGGATTTTAGTGGGGGAGATGTGGATATTACAGTGGGGGAGATGTGGATATTAGTGGGGGAGATGTGGATATTAGTGGAGGAGATGTGGATATTAGTGGAGGAGATGTGGATATTAGTGGGGGAGATGTGGATATTAGTGGGGGAGATGTGGATATTAGTGGGGGAGATGTGGATATTAGTGGAGGAGATGTGGATATTAGTGGAGGAGATGTGGATATTAGTGGAGGAGATGTGGATATTACAGTGGGGGAGATGTGGATATTACAGTGGGGGAGATGTGGATATTACAGTGGAGGAGATGTGGATATTAGTGGAGGAGATGTGGATTTTAGTGGGGGAGATGTGGATATTAGTGGGGGAGATGTGGATATTACAGTGGGAGGAGATGTGGATATTAGTGGAGGAGATGTGGATATTAGTGGGGGAGATGTGGATTTTAGTGGGGGAGATGTGGATATTACAGTGGGAGGAGATGTGGATATTAGTGGAGGAGATGTGGATATTAGTGGAGGAGATGTGGATATTAGTGGAGGAGATGTGGATATTACAGTGGGGGAGATGTGGATATTAGTGGAGGAGATGTGGATATTAGTGGGGGAGATGTGGATTTTAGTGGGGGAGATGTGGATATTACAGTGGGAGTAGATGTGGATATTACAGTGGGAGGAGATGTGGATATTAGTGGAGGAGATGTGGATATTAGTGGGGGAGATGTGGATATTAGTGGGGGAGATGTGGATATTAGTGGGGGAGATGTGGATATTAGTGGAGGAGATGTGGATATTAGTGGAGGAGATGTGGATATTAGTGGAGGAGATGTGGATATTAGTGGAGGAGATGTGGATATTACAGTGGGGGAGATGTGGATATTAGTGGAGGAGATGTGGATATTAGTGGGGGAGATGTGGATTTTAGTGGGGGAGATGTGGATATTACAGTGGGAGTAGATGTGGATATTACAGTGGGAGGAGATGTGGATATTAGTGGAGGAGATGTGGATATTAGTGGGGGAGATGTGGATATTAGTGGGGGAGATGTGGATATTAGTGGAGGAGATGTGGATATTAGTGGAGGAGATGTGGATATTAGTGGAGGAGATGTGGATATTAGTGGAGGAGATGTGGATATTACAGTGGGGGAGATGTGGATATTACAGTGGGGGAGATGTGGATATTATGCCCCGTACACACGGTCGGATTTTCCGATGGAAAATGTCCGATCGGAGCGTGTTGTCGGAAATTCCAACCGTGTGTGGGCTCCATCGGACATTTTCCATCGGATTTTCCGACACACAAAGTTGGAGAGCAGGAGATAAAATTTTCCGACAACAAAATCCGTTGTCGGAAATTCCGATCGTGTGTACACAAATCCGACGGACAAAGTGCCACGCATGCTCAGAATAAATAAAGAGATGAAAGCTATTGGCCACTGCCCCGTTTATAGTCCCGACGTACGTGTTTTACGTCACCGCGTTCAGAACGATCGGATTTTCCGACAACTTTGTGTGACCGTGTGTATGCAAGACAAGTTTGAGCCAACATCCGTCGGAAAAAATCCTAGGATTTTGTTGTCGGAATGTTTGAACAAAGTCCGACCGTGTGTATGGGGCATTAGAATCACTCCCTAGGACACACTTAACCCCTTGATCGCCCCCTAGAGTTTAACCCCTTCCTTGCTAGTGACATTTTCACATTAATCAGTGCATTTTTATAGCACTGATCGCTGTATAAATGACAATGGTCCCAAAATAGTGTCAAAAGTGTCCGATGTGTCCGCCATAATGTCGCAGTCACGATAAAAAAGAAAAATCGCAGATCGCCGCCATTACTAATGAAAAAAAAAATAATAATAAAAATGCCATAAAACTATCCCCTTTTTTGTAGACGCTATAACTTTTGCGTAAACCAATCAATATAGGCTTAATGCGATTTTTTTTTTTTTTTACCAAAAATATATAGAAGAATATGTATCGGCCTAAACTGAGGAAAAAATTTGGTTTTCTTTTATATATTTATTATAGCAAAAAATATTGCTTTTTTTTCAAAATTGTCGCTTTTTTTTGTTTATAGCGCAAAAAATAAAAACCGCAGAGGTGATCAAATACCACCAAAAGAAAGCTCTATTTGTGGGGAAAAAAAAGAATGTCAATTTTGTTTGGGTGCAACGTCGCACGACCGCGCAAATGTCAGTAATGCCCCGTACACACAAAATGTGTGATAGGACCTTGTTGTCGGAAATTCTGACCGTGTGTGGGTTCCATCACACATTTTCCATCGGATTTTCCGACACACAAAGTTTGAGAGCAGGCTATAAAATTTTCCTACAACAAAATCCGTTGTGGGAAATTCCGATCGTGCGTACACAAATCCGACGCACAAAGTGCTACGCATGCTCAGAATAAATAAAGAGATGAAAGCTATTGGCTACTGACCCGTTTATAGTCCCGACGTATGTGTTTTACGTCACCGCGTTCAGAACGATCGGATTTTCCTACAACTTTGTGTGACCGTGTGTATGCAAGACAAGTTTGAGTCAACATCCGTCGGAAAAAATCCTAGGATTTTGTTTTCGGAATGTCCGAACAAAGTCCGACCGTGTGTACGGGGCATTAAAGCGACGCAGTGCCGTATCGCAAAAAGTGCTCTGGTCAGGAAGGGGGTAAAATCTTCCGGGGCTGAAGCGGTAAAAGTGACAGTGCAGTATTTTCCACTTTCACCCTCCTGCCAAGCCCTGTTCTGAGCCACATTCCTGTCTGAATACTGTGTCCGGTTTTCTGGACCCGGACACGTGATTTAAAACCTGCACTGTCCGGGTGAATCCCAGACAGGTGGCAACCCTAGTCGGCAACCCTAGTCATGGCATCTAGCTGCAGCCATAACCCTGGCATTTCACATTAAACAAATGTTGTGTTTTCCCAGTTAGGGGGGTCGGCAAGTGGGTAAACAAGATCCATGAAAGATTAGGAAAAGCTCAGGCTGGTTAATACTTAGGGAGGGAGGGAATCTTCAGTACCGGGGGGTGGTAAAAAAAAAAATGTTTTTTCACCGCCTTGAACTCGCAGCCTGGTCAGGAATAGCATACTGTACTACATGTTTTTTTTGCTTGCAGCCTGGATCTTATGGCATCCATAGAGCATTGTTGGAGCTAGGGCCAGATTTAGACCTTGGGGGGGGGCCCGGGGCAATTCAAGGTTCTGGGGCTCCTCATACACAGAGTTGGTTTACAATATACCAATCCAGAGTAAAAACATTTACAGATGACGGCCAGCAAAATGTTACTTTCCACATCCCACAAATGCCCCTCCCTGGTCCCACCTGTGCTAACGTATCTAAAGAGGTAGATGCAATGGACACCCAAAGGTGCATATAAGAGACACGATGGGCAGTAGGAGATGATGGACGCCCAAAATGGCTTGTGAGTCTCTAAAAAGGAGGACGCCATGGACTTAAAGCAACAATGATTGCACGCCTCTCCATTTCTTCTCTTCCTGGTCTCTAAGGCAGGGCCTCCTTGAGCTTGTCGTTGGCTCAGGAATATCGCCGTCTATGGGATATCCTGTCATGTGGTATAAGCCTTGACCTTGACATGGTTGAATCAATCATGCTTTCAGAGTGTGCAGACCCTTCCCAAAGGAATCTTGCACCAATCGTTCTTGGATGAGGGAATGGCTGAACTCGGCTTGGCAAAGCGCCTCGAATGTACATGACCCTCAAAGCACAGTGCAGGAGATTAAATGGTCACTACTCCGAGGAAGTTCCCGCTCAGCTTCATTGCATGAAATGCTTGTTATCTTTCTTCCGGACATTGGCTTCGAGAGCCGACTCAATACTTTCCCACCATACTTTCACAGACTTGGCAACCAAGACCAGGGCTAATGCTTCATTTTGTGACTTTAAATCAGTGGTCTCCAAACTGTGACCCAGTGGCCTAATATGGCCATATGCTTGCCTGTATCCAGCCTCTGGGGCATGTATCATCCCATTCCCACTGACACCAACAGTGGAGCTTAATTCCTCCCACTGACACCAACAATGGAGCACTATTTCTCCCACTGACACCAATGACAAGGCACTATCCCTTCCTTCCCCTGGCACCAACAGTGGAGCACTATGTCTCCCACTGACACCAACAGTGGAGTGTAACTCCTCCTACTGGCACCAACATTGGGGCACTACTTCTCCCACTGACACCAATGACAAGGCACTAACCCTTCCTTCCACTGGCACCAACAATGGGGCACTATTTCTCCCACTGACTCCAACGATGGGGCACTATTCCTCCCACTGACACCAACAGTGGAGTGTAATTCCTCCCACTGGCACCAACAATGGTGCACTATTCCTCCCACTGACACCAATGATGGGACACTAGTTCTCCCACTTACATTAATGATGGGGCACTATTCCTTCCACTGACACCAATGATGGGGCACTAGTTCTCCCACTTACATTAATTATGGCGCACTATTTCTCCTACTGACACCAATGATGGGGCACTATTCCTCCCACTGACGCCAATGATGGGGCACAATTCCTCCTACTGACACCAATGATGGTGCACTATTCCTCCCACTTACACTAACGACGGGGCACTATTCCTCCCACAGACATCAATGATGGGGCACTATTTCTCCCACAGACACCAATGATGGGGTACTATTCCTCCCACTGACGCCAATGATGGGGCACTATTCCTCCTATCGACACCAATGATGGGGCACTAGTTCTCCCACTTACATTAATGATGGGGCACTATTCCTCCTACCGACACCAATGATGGGGCACTATTCCTCCTATCGACACCAATGATGGGGCACTAGTTCTCCCACTTACACTAACGACGGGGCACTATTCCTCCCACTGACGCCAATGATGGGGCACTATTCCTTATACTGACACCAATGATGGGGCACTATTTCTCCCACTTACATTAATTACGAAGCACTATTCCTCCTACCGACACCAATGATGGGGCACTAGTTCTTCCACTTACACTAACGACAGGGCACTATTCCTCCCACTGATACCAATGATGGGGCACTATTCCTCCCACTTACATTAATGATGGGGCACTATTCCTCCTACCGACACCAATGATGGGGCACTATTCCTCCCACTTACTTTAATGATGGAGCACTTATCCTCCTTCTGACACCAATGATGGGGCACTATTTCTCCCACTTACATTAATTATGGGGCACTATTCCTCCTATCGACACCAATGATGGGGCACTAGTTCTCCCACTTACATTATTGATGGGGCACTATTCCTCCTACCGACACCAATGATGGGGCACTATTCCTCCCACTGACAGCAATGATGGGGCACTATTCCTCCTACGGACACCAATGATGGGGCACTAGTTCTCCCACTTACATTAATGATGGGGCACTATTCCTCCTACCGACACCAATGATGGGGCACTATTCCTCCTACGGACACCAATGATGGGGCACTATTCCTCCTACGGACACCAATGATGGGGCACTATTCCTCCTACCGACACCAATGATGGGGCACTATTCCTCCTACTGACACCAGTGATGGGGCACTATTCCTCCCACTTACACTAACAACGGGGCACTATTCCTCCCACTGACGCCAATGATGGGGCACTATTCCTCCCACTGACGCCAATGATGGGGCACTATTCCTCCCACTGATGCCAATGATGGGGCACTATTTCTCCCACTTACATTAATTACGGAGCACTATTCCTCCCACTGACGCCAATGATGGGGCACTAGTTCTCCCACTTACATTAATGATGGGGCACTATTCCTCCCATTGATACCAATGATGGGGCACTATTCCTCAACAATGGAGCAATATTCCTCCCACTCATGTCAATGATGGGGAATTTTCTACTCCCACTGGCCACAGTTCAGCCCCCCCCTAAAGTCTGAAGCACAGTAAACTGGCCCTTTGCTTAGAAAGTTCGGAGACCCCCAGCTTTAAAATAGTTAATTGAGACCAAGCTGGGCCGAATGAGCCCTTTCCTTTTTCTTAGAGAGATGCAGCCACTAGCAGTGTTGTATCATGCTGTATGTAGCAATGCTTTGTTCCTGCACCGTTATGGGGACACTTCCTATCTCCTGCCAGAGGAACGTTGAGTTGGGCTTAGTGCCTCTCGTAGGAAGCCTTGTATTTTCATCATTGAATACAAGACTTCTTGTCTTTGAGCGGGACGAAAGACGAGCGGATGAGGTCAGAGGAAGTCGTGTAACCACTGGTATAAAAATACAAGACTTTCCCTTCCTCTGAAATCTCCGAGAAGCGTTCTGCCAACTCGAGTTTCTTCCATTGACAGACGGTAAGTCTCCTGCTTCTGGGTCTGTATGAATCTGGTGCAAAACGTATGATAAAGCGATGACGTCGGTCGCATCACTCAGAAAATGAAATCGTTCATTTGAGTCAGCTTGGTCCAAATAACCTTGTTTAACCGCTTGACGACCACAGAGCAGTAAGGCTACAGTGCGGGCCAGCTGCACCGAGTCATCTACGCTATATTGTCAAAAGTATTGGGACGCCTGCCTTTACACGCACATGAACTTTAATGGCATCCCAAGTCTTAATCCGTAGGGTTCCATATTGAGTTGGCCCACCCTTTGCAGCTAGAACAGCTTCAACTCTTCTGGGAAGGCCGTCCACAAGGTTTAGGAGTGTGTCTATGGGAATGTTTCACCATTCTTCCAGAAGGGCATTTGTGAGGTCAGGCACTGATGGTGAATGAGAAGGCGTGGCTCGCATTCATTCATTCATCCCAAAGGGGTTGAGGTCAGGGCTCTGTGCAGGCCAGTCAAGTTCCTCCACCTCAAACTCACTCATCCATGTATTTATGGACCTTGCTTTGTGGACTGGTGCGCAGTCATGTTGGAACAGGAAGGGGACATCCCCAAACTGTTCCCACAAAGTTGGGAGCATGAAATTGTCCAAAATGTCTTGGTATGCTGACGCCTTAAGAGTTCCCTTCACAGGAACTAAGAGGCCAAGCCCAACCTCTAAAAAACAAGCCCCCCCACATCATAATCCCCCCTCCACCAAATGATTTGGACCAGTGCACAAAGCAAGGTCCATAAATACATGGATGAGCGAGTTTGGGGTGGAGGATCTTGACCGGTGTCTCACCAGGGGGGGGGGGGGGGGGGCGGGTCCTGTACTAATGATCGGGATCCGAAAAAAGAAAAAGAGAAGTGGGACTTTAAATGAAGCACACAGCAGCACAAAAGCAGGTCAAGTGACCAAAATACATTTATTTGGTATAATCCACGGTATGTAAAAAAAACATTTTTGGGCATCCAACCTCTAAAATGTCTAACCTCTAACCTCGGGAGCCCGGGTCCTGTACTAATGATCGGGAGCCGGAACTCCTGGTACCGCGTCACCTGATTTTGCTGTGTACTTTGTATCTATCTCTCTGCTTGCCGAGAGAGATAAATAAACAACTGTGTGTAAAAAAAAAAAAAAAAATAGTAATAATCAAAGATAAAGTAACAAAGAAAGGAAAAAACACCTAGATCAAGGTTTGATCTAGGTCAGTGCCAGGGTTAGTTTTTGGCTTGGGTAAAGGTCAAGGTTCAATGTAGCGAAAATATTTAGCAGAATTCACATTAGCCTAAATTCTTTACTGGATATGTTTTATATCAGAAAGTAAAAAAAAAAAAAAAAAAAGATAATATATATATATATATATATATATATATATATATATATATATATATATATATATAATGTTTTTTTTTCATATTGGCCTAAATGTATGAATTTATTCTTTGCCAGTTTTTACTGGATATATTTTATATCAGAAAGTAAAAAGAAATTTATATATATATATATATATATATATATATATATATATATATATATATATATATATATATATATATATATATATAAATTTTTTTTTTTTTGCATATTGGCCTAAATGTATGAATTTATTCTTTGCCAGTTTTTACTGGATATATTTTATATCAGAAAGTAAAAAAAAAAAAAGAAAAAAAAGTGATATATATATATATTTATAAATTTTTTTTTTTTTTTTGCATATTGGCCTAAATGTATGAATTTATTCTTTGCCAGTTTTTACTGGATATATTTTATATCAGAAAGTAAAAAAAAAAGAAAAAAAAGTGATATATATATATATATATATATATATTTATAAAATGTTTTTTTTTTGCATATTGGACTAAATGTATGAATTTATTCTTTGCCAGCTTTTACTGGAAAGTAAAGTAAAGTAAAGAAAGTAAAAAAAAAAAAAAAAAAAATATATATATATATATATATATATATATATATATATATATATATATACAAAATGTTTTTGTTTTTTTCATATTGGCCTAAATGTATGAATTTATTCTTTGCCAGTTTTTACTGGATATGTTTTATATCAGAAAGTAAAAAAAAAAAAAATGAAATTATTTATATATATATATATATATTTTTTTTTTTCTTTATAGCACAAAAAGTAAAAAACCCTAGTGGTGACCAAATACCATCAAAATAAAGCTCTATTTGTGGGAGGAAAAAAAATATATAAATTGTATTTGGGTACAGTGTTGCACGACCGCGCAATTGTCAGTTAAAATAACACAGTGCCGTATCGCAAAAAAATTTCCGTGTCATGAAGGGGGGGGGTAAATCTTATGGAGGTCAAGTGGTTAAAGTCAAAACAAACTTGGAGTTTGGCTTTAAGGTCCAATTAAATTTTTCTATCTAAGGAATCTTTAGGGCTTTTGCACACGGGAGTAAAAAAAAAAAAAAAAAAAGTTTTTTACTGATCTGAAATAAGATGCATTGTTGTCAATGGGGCATTACACACAGCTGAGTGAAGATCAGTAATATGGCGATGAGTACAGAGCCGGAAAACAGAAATAGAACATTTTTAGATAGGAGTGCAGTAATTTACTCGCCACATCCCACTACAGCTGCACGATTCTGGCTAAAATGAGAATCACGATTGTTTTGCTTAGAGGATAGATCACGATTCTCTCGGCGTAACATCATCTTTCACATTTAAAAACAAAAAAAATTGTGTTTCGTTTTTTTTTTTTTATTTATTGAAGTGTATTTTTTTTCCAAAAAATTGCATTTGAAAGACCGCTGAGCAAATACAGTGTGACATAAAATATTGCAGCAATTGTCATTTTATTCCCTGGAGTCTCTGCTAATTATATATATATATTAGCAGAGACCCCAGGGAAAAAAATGACAATTGCTGCAATATTTTATGTATATATGTAGATCTATATATATATATATATATATATATATATATATATATATATATATATATATATATATATATATATATAATGTTTGGGGGTTCCAAGTAATTTTTTAGCAAACAATATTGATTTTAACTTAAGAAAGAAGTGTCAGAAAAAGATTTAGACTTTAAGTGGTTAAACTTCCTGCATATACACGCTGTTTAAAACTTGGCAGATTGCGGTTATTTGTTTACATAGAAGTTCTATCCCTTTGATCATTCTAATGCCCCGTACACACGGTCGGATTTTCCGACGGAAAATGTGTGATAGGACCTTGTTGTCGGAAATTCCGACCGTGTGTAGGCTCCATCGGACATTTTCCATCGGATTTTCCGACACACAAAGTCCGTTGTCGGAAATTCCATTCGTGTGTACACAAATCCGACGCACAAAGTGCCACGCATGCTTAGAATAAATAAAGAGATGAAAGCTATTGGCCACTGCCCCGTTTATAGTCCCGACGTACGTGTTTTACGTCACCGCGTTCAGAACGATCGGATTTTCCGACAACTTTGTGTGACCGTGTGTATGCAAGACAAGTTTGAGCCAACATCCGTCGGAAAAAAATCCATGGATTTTGTTGTCGGAATGTCCGATCAATGTCCGACCGTGTGTACGAGAAGGGAGTTAGTTACAATGTTTCAAGTTCTAAACTTGGCAGACTGCCCGGATGCTTTCTTTTGACAGCTGAGTGAGCAGATAAGTCTCTCCATTTGTTTATATGAAAGTCAGCGCTAGAATAGTAATCTGAAAATGAACAAAACTCATATATGTGTGAAATGTAAGCACATCAAAAAATGACTAAACATTGCATACGGACTGATCAGTTTTTGAATCCTTTGCACTATTTGCTACTGGGACTTTATTTGCACATTTATTTTGGATTCATTTTCCCTCTTTGTGTTTGACACTCATTTTTTTATTATTTGTTAGATTTTGAATATCTCTAGTGTTTTCATAAGTTTTTTTATGTGTTGAGATACCTGCTTTAGCTTTCCATGTTTTCACCAAACATTTCATCGAATTTACTGTTGTGTCAATGTTGGATAAGCCATCACCTTTAGTTATTTTTTGATGTGCTTACATTTCACACATATATGAGTTTTGTTCATTTTCAGATTACTATTCTAGCGCTGCATTTTTTATTTTTGATTTATTGGAGTTTAGTATTGGACTTTTTAGTGCTGGCGGCTTTTACACTTTATTATTCATTATTTTTTAGCGCAGCGTTAACCCTTGGGTTCCTTTTATTATTGTTTATATGAAAGAATCGGCAAACTCAGCAGGACAGATCGTCAGAGGGGGTGAATCGAGATCACGATTTTTTAACAATTAATTGTGCAGCTTTACTTCCCACCGGGAGGCCAACATATGACGTCCTGGGCTTTAAGTGGAGATATCAGGATGATGGGTACCAGTGGCAGCTGGTGCTCAAAAAATGTTTTTATTTTTTTTGGGGGGGGGGAGGGGGGGGCGCAAACAAACTGAAAAATTCTGAAAAAAAAAAAACATCAACTGCAGCCACACTGTGCCCATCAAACGCAGCCACTGTGCCATCAAACATAGCCACCGTGCCCATCAAACGCAGCCACTGTGCCATCAAACATAGCCACCGTGCCCATCAAACGCAGCCACTGTGCCATCAAACATAGCCACCGTGCCCATCAAATGCAGCCACTGTGCCATCAAACATAGCCACCGTGCCCATCAAATGCAGCCACTGTGCCCATCGAACGCTGCCACTGTGCCATCAAACATAGCCACCGTGCCCATCAAATGCAGCCACTGTGCCCATCGAATGCTGCCACTGTGCCCATCGAATGCCGCCACTGTGACCACCCCCCGCCCGCTCGCCGTCTGCCTGGCACTTACCCTGTCTCGGTGGGGCAGCGGGTGACGGCGGCGAGCGTTGTCCTCCATGCGTCTCCTCCCGTTCTCTCCTCCTGATAGGCGTCCAATCAGGTGACGGGTAACAGACCCGAGCACCTGATTGGCGGAGAGGCGGTTCAATGTTAGGAAAGCCAATATTCATTTGCTTTGCTAATACACCTGGGCGGACTGCGAGTGCCACCTATTTTGAAGCCTATTAGAGCCTATGGCTCTAATCGGGTGCTTCAAAAACACCCCCCCCCGCCACTGTAATTCAAGCGCTCTGTGCCTGAAAAGGGGCCGGGAACCTGAATAGGGGGGTAGCAGCGGCAGACATAGATTGATTCATGTTATGCATGAACCTATCCATTGGTCATAGAGGAGGTGGCTGGAGAGAGGGGGCGGCACCCTTGCTCCTCACAAATTTCACAGGCTGTGGCTTTGTTACTTCCCCCTGTCTTCTAGAACTTATTGGAAACTTCCAGAACATAGTGGGTAGGGGGGATACAGAGGCTGCAGTCTGAATAGTTATGGAGCTTCTACCAATTCCTTGGAAGACTGGCCTAGAAAGTGGGAGCAGCCCATAAATATTCTGAAGGCTGGCCGTTTGGGAGCAGAGTCCAGGGTCTAGCCATCTGGAGGTGACCCCTGTGCTGGGGGTTCTGCTCCTTGGTGCAAAAAAGGAGGAGGAGGGAGAGAGAGGAGGAAGAGAAGAGAATGCCATGAACTCACCAGCTTAGGTCTCAGTTAGGCTTGGCTTCATACTCATAACCAAGCCAGAAGCAGCCTGTCCACCAGAAAGCCCAAGACAGAAGCTCTTTGGATTCTGGGGGCTTCTTAAAGGAACTGTTTATTCCTTGTTGCTGTTGCACTATTACTCTTACTGTAGTGAAGGACAGTTCATAGTTTGGATTACAGCAGCCAGAGACTTAGCAAGTTGTATATAAAAACAATGGCCTGGAACTCGAGAGACAAAGACAGAGAGGGGGGTGAAGGAATGTGGCTATCTACTGCTGTGATGTAAAGGTCATCAGGTACTTGTCCCCAAAGGACCTGGTACTTGTCCCCCAAAATTCCAACACTGAAAAATGCCACTTTTGGATCCCCAGATGGTACATGTACTTTATATTTTGCAGGTATGCCGGGGCAACACATAGGATTAGACTAAGTTAGGATTAGGGACGTAGGCGAAGGAGACATGTTAGACTGTAGTGTAAGATGGTTATTTTTTTTGCACTTTTCTAAGTAAAGCTTTGGAAGACTTGTTCCCGCTTGGTCTGAAGTTATTCAAGGGGTGTAATACAAGTAATCAGCACCTTTCTACAGTTTGGGCCATTGAGGTACTTTGGGGTATGAGGACATCAGTATTAAAGTTGCATGTGTACGAAGTGGAAAAATGCTGCGCTAAACCCAAAACAATAAAATAAAAACAACAAAAGCAGCTGACACACAAACAAACCAAGTCAACTAGAAATTTAAAACTTTCCTGACTAAGCCTATTTTTGAAATTTGGTGTTTACAAGTTAAAATCCGTATTTTTTTGCGAGAAAATTACTTCCCAAACATTATATATATTTTTTTAGCAGAGAATCTAGAGAATAAAATGGAGATTGTTGCAATAGTTTATATCACACGGTGTTTGTGCAGCGGTGTTTTAAACGCAAATTTTTGGAAAAGGGACACTTTCATGAATTTTAAAAAAATCCAAACAGTAAAGTTACCCCAATTTTTTTGTATAATGTGAAAGATGATGTTACGCCGAGTAAATAGATACCAAACATGTCACCCTTTATAATTGCACGCACTCGTGGAATGGCGACAAACTATGGTACCTATGAATTTCCATAGGCGATGCTTTAAATTTTTTTTTACGGTTACCAGGTTAGAGTTACAGAGGAGGTCTAGGGCTAGAATTATTGCTCTCGCTCTGACGATCGTGGCGATACCTCACATGTGTGATTTGAACACCGTTTACATATGCGGGCGCGACTTCCGTATGCGTTTTCTTCGTTGCGCGAGCTCGCGGGGACGGGGGCGCTTTAAAAAATTTTTATTTTATTTTATTTATTTTTTTACTTTATAAATTGTGTTTAAAAACATTTTTTTTTTTTTTACTTTTATTGCTGTCACAAGGAATGTAAACATCCCTTGTGACAGTAATAGGTGGTGACAGGTACTCTTTATGGAGGGATCGGGGGTCTAAAAGACCCCCAATCCCACCTTTGCACTTCAAAGTATTCAGATCGCCGAAAACGGCGATTCTGAATACTGGATTTTTTTTTTAAACCGGCGCCATTGGCAGCTGAGTGAACGGGAAGTGACGTCATGACGTCGCTTCCGCGTTTACAACGAGAAGGCTGGAACGAAGCCACCCACAGCTTCGTTCCAGCCCGCCCCCAGCCGCCGAAGGCACACGATTGGACACCGGGCCTCCCGATCGCACGGGAGGCCCGGTAAGAGCGGCGGGAGGGGGGGATGTCCCCTCCCGCTCCTCCGGTATAACAGCCGAGCGGCTTTTAGCCGCATCGGTTGTTATACTCGGGTAGCTGATCGCCCGCTGTGAACAACGGTACCGGGATGATGCCTGCAGCTGCGGGCATCATCCCGGTATAACCCCGGAAAGCCGAGTACGCATATCTGCGTACGGTCGGCGGGAAGGGGTTAAAACACATAAAGTGCAGGAATGTCTAACATATGCTTGATATAGGAGAAGGTGAGTAAACATCACCATGTCTAACATGTACTCAATAAACGTGAAAAAATTGAAAAATAAATAAATCAGCATTAAAATGTGAAAAGACAACAATATGTGATCAAAGTGTCTATAGTGAAATATGGAACAGCAAATATTAAGAGTCCATAGGATAAATAGTGAAGGGGTATCTTCTCCAGTGGGAGGGTAGCACTAGACACCAAACGGCGTGTGGATACTCAAATGCAGGGGCGACAGTGGACACCAAAGACATACAGATGTTCGATAGAAGTAAATGGATACCCTTACCAGGTGCGTAGGACGCAGATAATTTATAGCAGTGCGTCAAAAAGGCATGGGGAGAATCTCCCGTGATGTCCCGCCGGACGGTGTCTTGTGAGCCACGGGCACAGATGGGAGATGGCGGTCACAGGCAGGAGTTGGACGACTGTCGCTCACGTTTCCAATTCCAGAGCAGAGTGATCCAGAGATGGTGATTTAATAAGGAGCCGTGGAAAAAGGAAGCTTCACATGGTGCAGGTCAAAAAAAATTTGGGATTTATTGTATAAACAGCATACACGGTTAAAAAGTGATCACAAACAGATAAAAACGGCAATGTGGGAAGCTGAAATGCTATCCCTACGCGTTTCGACTGAACAGTCTTCAATAGGGGCATTTTTTTTTTGCCATTTTTATCTGTTTGTGAATCCCTTTTGCCTCGCTGTGGGTGCTGTGAGGTGAGTGGGAAAGAGGCCTGGAATCCAGCTGCTCCTTCAGGAGTAGTGCTACAGACATAATGTCTCTGCTACCAGGAATTGAGGGTGCCTTGTAGCCACGAGGAGGCCACCACTCAACAACATTCTGTGGTTCTACCATGTCACATCCAGCCAAAATCCAAGATGCAGTTAAATGTGTACACACAGCCTTGCCACTGGCCATGGATGTGACCTTCTTCTACAGGCTCTTGCTAGGCGTATTCACTTCTGGCTCTTTGGGATGTATTTTATCATCTCTTAGTGCGGAGCTCTAAGAGGTAGCGTCCTCCATGCTGAGCCTCGCGCATGCGCCCTCAAAATTCAATTTTTTTACAGAATTCTTAGTCTTTTTTCTTTTATAGCACAAAAAATTTAAAAAAACAACGGTGATTAAATACCACCAAAAGAAAGCTCTATTTGTGTGAAAAAAATGGACAAGAATTTCATATGGGTACAGTGTTGTATGACTGAGTAATTGTCATTCAAAATGTGAGAGTGCCGAAAGCTGAAAATTGGTCTGGTTAGGAAGGGGGTTTAAGTGCCCAGTGGTCAAGTGGTTAAATACTGTGTACGCTGCCTGAAGTGTATTAGAAACTGTACACACTGTATTATATACTGTGTACTTAGACATGCAATCTGCTCACAGTGGAGGCACATGCATTCTGATGGATAGGTGAGAGCATTTGGACTGATGGGGAGCCACCACTTCTTAAAGGTACAGGAGCACACTGAACACCCAGCATATAGCAAAATGGCTGCAAAGGTGTCAGTGCGTTGCCTGACAAAAAAACAGGACAGTGTTACAAAAAAGACGCCACTTGCTTCCATCTATAGCTGGAAATAGTAGTAAGAAGCATTGGAAGGCTAACAACAGGTACAAACAAGGCCAAAGGTAAATCCAAGGAAAAAAACAAACTTAACTTACCAACCAGCTCACAGACAACCAATTAAATCTGTCTAACAGTATGCATTAACAGCAGGGGTTTAGTCTGCACACATTTGCAAATGCATGCAAAAGCCACAGAGCCTCGTCAAGCACCCAGGTATCTGTGGTACCTAACGTTATTGTTAGGTCACTAGTCAGTGTTAGGTACCACAGATACCAGGGTGCCTTGTCGAGGCATATATATATATATATATATATATATATATATATATATACACACACACACACACACACACACACACACACACACAGTATCTCACAAAAGTGAGTACACCCCTCACATTTTGGTAAATATTTTCTTCTATCTTTTCATGTGACAAAACTGAGGAAATGACACTTTGCTACAATTTAAAGTAGTGAGTGTACAGCTTGTATAACAGTGTAAATTTGCTGTCCCCTCAAAATAACTCAACACACAGCCATTAATGTCTAAACCGCTGGCAACAAAAGTGAGTACACTCCTAAATGAAAATGTCCAAATTGGGCCCAATTAGCCATTTTCCCTCCCTGATGTCATATGACTGGTTAGTGTTACAAGGTCTCAGGTGTGAATGGGGTGCAGGTGTGTCACTGGAAGTCCAACATGGCACCTCATGGCAAAGAACTCTCTGAGGATCTGAAAAAAAAGAATTGTTGCTCTACATAAAGATGACCTAGGCTATAAGAAGATTGCCAAGACCTGAGCTGCAGCAAGGTGGCCAAGACCATGAAGCGGTTTAATAGGACAGGGTCCACTCAGAACAGGCCTCACCATGGTCGACCAAAGAAGTTGAGTGCACGTGCTCAGTGTCATATCCTGAGGTTGTCTTTGGGAAATAGATGTATGAGTGCTGCCAGTGTTGCTGCAGAGATTGAAGGGGTGGGGGGTCAGCCTGTCAGTGCTCAGACCATACGCAACACACTGCATCAAATTGATCTGCATGGCTGTCGTCCCAGAAGGAAGCCTCTTCTAAAGATGGTGCACAAGAAAGCCCGCAAACAGTTTGCTGAGGACAAGCAGACTAAGGACATGGATTACTGGAACCATGTCATGTGGTCTGATGGGACCAAGATAAAATTATTTGGTTCAGATGTTGTCAAGCGTGTGTGGCAGCAACCAGGTGAGGAGTACAAAGACAAGTGTGTCTTGCCTACAGTCAAGCATGGTAGTGGGAGTGTTATGGTCTGGGGCTGCATAAGTGCTGCCGGCACTGGGGAGCTACAGTTCATTGAGGGAACCATGAATGCCAACATGTACTGTGATATACTGAAGCAGAGCATGATCCTCTCCCTTAGGAGACTGGGCTGCAGGGCAGTATTCCAACATAACAACCCCAAACACACCTCCAAGACGACCAAGACGACCACTGCCTTGCTAAAGAAGCTGAGGGTAAAGGTGATGGACTGGCCAAGCATGTCTCCAGACCTAAACCCTATTGAGCATCTGTGGGACATCCTCAAATGGAAGGTGGAGGAGGGCAAGGTCTCTAACATCCACCAGCTCTGTGATGAGGGGACAGCAAATTTACACTGTTATACAAGCTGTACACTCACTACTTTACATTGTAGCAAAGTGTCATTTCTTCAGTGTTGTAACATGAAAAGATGGAATAAAATACTTACAAAAATATGAGAGGTGTACTCACTTTTGTGAGATACTGTATATATATATATATATATATATATATATATATATATATAGTCTTGTGTGTGTGTGTGTGTGTATATATATATGTATATATATATATATTGTAGCAGGACGGTATCTTGCCAGGATCCAGGTCTAATAGACAGCCAGTTCATTAATGAGTCAGCTTTGTTCTGGGCTCTGTCCAAGGCTCTAGGCTCCCAATTAGAGATGGCTCCATCCTGCAGACAGGAGGTTTGGGCATGGGAGGCCATAGGGCTTCACCTAGGAGAGAGAGGTGGGAGCTAGGGATGAGCTTCTAGTTCGAGTCGAACTCATGCTCGACTCGAACATCGGCTGTTCGCATGTTCGCCGAACAGCGAACAATTTGGGGTGTTCGCGTCAAATTCGAATACCGCGGAACACTCTTTAAAAGTCTATGGGAGAAATCAAAAGTGCTCAGTTTAAATTATTTATAATTATATTTAGGTATTGTCATAAAAAGTGTTTGGGGACCTGGGTCCTGCCCCAGGGGACATGGATCAATGCAAAAAAAAAGTTTTAAAAACAGCCGTTTTCTCGGGAGCAGTGATTTTAATAATGCTTAAAGTGAAACAATAAAAGTGTAATATCCCTTTAAATTTCGTACCTGGGGGGTGTCTATAGTATGCCTGTAAAGGGGCGCATGTTTCCCGTGTTTAGAACAGTCTGACAGCAAAATGACATTTCAAAGGAAAAAAAGTAATTTAAAACTACTCGTGGCTATTAATGAATTGCTGGTCCGACAATACACATAAAAGTTCATTGATAAAAATGGCATGGGAATTCCCCACAGGGGAACCCCGAACCAAAATTGAAAAAAAAATGACGTGGGGGGGTCCCCCTAAATTCCATACCAGGCCCTTCAGGTCTGGTATGGATATTAAGGGAAACCCCGGCCAAAATTTAAAAAAAAAACGGTGTGGGGTCCCCCAAGAATCCATACCAGACCCTTATCCGAGCACGCAACCTGGCAGGCTGCAGGAAAAGGGGGGGATGAGAGAGTGCCCCCCCCTCCTGAACCGTACCAGGCCACATGCCCTGAACATTGGGAGGGTGCTTTGGGGTAGCCCCCCAATACACCTTGTCCCCATGTTGATGGGGACAAGGGCCTCATCCCCACAACCCTTGTCCGGTGGTTGTGGGGGTCTGCGGGCGGGGGGCTTATCGGAATCTGGAAGCCCCCCTTTAACAAGGGGACCCCCAGATCCCGGCCCTCCCCCCTGTGTGAAATGGTAAGGGGGTACCAAAGTACCCCTACCATTTCACTAAAAAACTGTCAAAAATGACAAGAGACAGTTTTTGACAATTCCTTTATTTAAATGCTTCTTCTTTCTTCTATCTTCTATCTTCCTTCGGTTTCTTCCTCCATCTTCTTCTTCTTCTGGTTCTTCCTCCGGTGTTCTCATCCGGCATCTTCCTCCGCGGCGTCGGCATCTTCTTCCCTTCTTCTCCGGGATGGCATGGAGGGAGGCTCCCGCTGTGTGACGCTTCTCTCTTCATCTTCTTCTCTTCATCTTCTTTTCAGGCCGCTCCGCATCCATGATGGCATGGAGGGAGGCTCCCGCTGTGTGACGTTTCTCCTCTTCTGATGGTTCTTAAATAACAGGGGGGCGGGGCCACCCGGTGACCCCGCCCCCTCTGACGCACGGTGACTTGACGGGACTTCCCTGTGGCGTCACAGAGAATGCCAGAGGGAAGTCCCGTCAAGTCGCCGTGTGTCAGAGGGGGGCGGGGTCACTGGGTGGCCCCACCCCCCGTTATTTAAGAACCGTCAGAAGAGGAGAAGCGTTTCACAGGGGGAGCCTCCCTCCATGCCATCATGGATGCGGAGCGGCCCGACAAGAAGATGAAGAGAAGAAGATGAAGAGAGAAGCGTCACACAGCGGGAGCCTCCCTCCATGCCATCATGGATGCGGAGCGGCCCGAGGAGAAGAAGGGGATAGAAGACACCCACGCCGCGGAGGAAGATGCCGGAAGAGAACACCGGAGGAAGAACCAGAAGAACCAGAAGAAGAAGAAGATGCAGGAAGAAACCGAAGGAAGATAGAAGAAAGAAGAAAGAAGAAAGAAGAAGCAAATAAAGGAATTGTCAAAAACTGTCTCTTGTCATTTTTAACATTTTTGACAGTTTTTTGTGAAATGGTAGGGGTACTTTTGTACCCCCTTACCATTTCACACAGGGGGGGCAGGGATCTGGGGATCCCCTTGTTAAAGGGGGCTTCCAGATTCCGATAAGCCCCCCACCCGCAGACCCCCACAACCACCGGCCAAGGGTTGTGGGGATGAGGCCCTTGTCCTCATCAACATGGGAACAAGGTGTTTTGGGGGGTTACCCCAAAGCACCCTCCCAATGTTGAGGGCATGTGGCCTGGTACGGTTCAGGGGGGGGCGCTCTCTCACCCCCACTCTTTTCCTGCGGCCTGCCAGGTTGCGTGCTCGGATAAGGGTCTGGTATGGATTTTTAGGGGGATTCCACGCCATTTTAAAAAAAAAATTTGGCACGGGGTTCCCCTTAAAACCCATACCAGACCTGAAGGGTCTGGTATAGATTTTGAGGGGGGCCCCACGCCATTTTTTTAAATTTTGGCCGGGGTTCCCCTTAATATCCATACCAGACCAGAAGGGCCTGGTATGGAATTTAGGGGGACCCCCCACGTCATTTTTTTTAAAATTTTGGTTCGGGGTTCCCCTGTGGGGAATTCCCATGCTATTATTATCAATGAACTTTTTTGTATATTGTCGGACCGGCAACTCATTAATAGCCGCGAGTAGTTTTAAATGACTTTTTTTCCTTTGAAATGTCATTTTGCTATCAGACTGTTCTAAACACGGGAAACATGCGCCCCTTTACAGGCATACTATAGACATCCCCCCAGGTACGAAATTTAAAGGGATATTACACTTTTATTGTTTCACTTTAATCATTATTAAAATCACTGCTCATGAAAAAACGGTCTTTTTTGAAAAAAATTTTTTGCATTGATACAGGTCCCCTGGGACAGGACCCAGGTCCCCAAACACTTTTTATGACAATATAAAAGCACTTTTGATTATTCATGTTCATGTCCCATAGACTTTAACGGTGTTCGCGTGTTCGAACAAATTTTTTGCCTGTTCGCAAGTTCTGGTGAGAACCGAACAGGGGGGTGTTTGGCTCATCCCTAGTGGGAGCCAGTGAAGCACGAAGCTGCAAACACAGAGGTGCTGAACATCAGGTCTGGGGAAGACAGACCAAGGCCTAAGGCGTAAGGCCTGAGCAGGAGTGCTGCGTTTTTAGCCAGGAATGCTGAATGCTGGTTGTTCTGAAGCAGGACTGTAATGCTGAATACCCCTGCGAGGGAATCTGATGTTTATTATTAAAATTTGTTTCTTTTGAATAAAAATAGGCTGCCATGCCCTTGAAAATGCAGTCGGGACTGACACGATTTCTTCAACACGAATGCACCACTGGAGCTTAAATCACCCCGGATCGTCACAGTTAGTGGAGAAATTGGCGTTGGGGCGCAGATGGAGCTGGTCCAGGTCCTCCCATGCAGAAAACTGTGAGTGTCAGAGACTGTGTGTATTGTTGTTGCTGTGTGAAGCAAAGTGATGGGTGCTGTGTCTCAGCTGTAAGGAGACAGGAAGTTCAATGCCTGTGATTCCAAGTCTGCAGACTGGGGTGAGAAAGACTGGCTATGTGACTGTGCACACGGGAGTGGAAGTGACCCCAAATGGGAGATCCCCTGTTTGTGCTAAAAAGGATGGTGCCCGTGCGCCCCCCTATGGACGGGCCACCACTGTCTACATGGAGTTTGCATGTTCTTCCCGTGCTTATTCGGGTTTCCTCAGGGTACTTCAGTTTCCTTCCAACTGTCTGCCCCATCAACATTTAGCTATTAACAAAACGCAATCTGCAATGATACTGTATCTGTGCATTGTGTGAAATACCAAGCAAAGCCATCTCTTGTGTAATCTTGAAAGATGCCTTAACAATGATGCCAATGTCCTTCTGGAGAACAAAGTAGATAAAGGCATTGTGTGAGGGAGTACTGTGTGAGATAATAAATAGCTGGAAATGTTCCACTAACTTATTATTGAGCATACTGCACTTATTTTGAAAAGATTTAGCTGATGACTAGGTCCATTGTAAGCCTCTGAGTCTTTAACTTATAAACTTATACATGCCTCCCAACTTTTTGAGATAGAAGCGAGGGACACCTATTAGCAAAAGTATGTAGGCATAGGACACACCCTCTGCCACGTCCCCTTAAAGGAGAATTATGCAAAAAAAATAGTTAGTTAAACCCAAAGATCCTTTTTTTACCACTATTATTACTTTATACTTGCCATTGGCATTTACAAATGCAGCATTTTGGAAATTGGATGAAAGGTTTAGCACTGGGAAATACTTTTTGAATGCTAAATAGTGAATTTTTTATACAACTACAGTCAGGTCGATAAATATTGGGACATCGACACAATTCTAATCTTTTTGGCTCTATACACCACCACAATGGATTTGAAATGAAACGAACAAGATGTGCTTTAACTGCAGACTTTCAGCTTTAATTTGAGGGTATTTACATCCAAATCAGGTGAACGGTGTAGGAATTACAACAGTTTGTATATGTGCCTCCCACTTTTTAAGGGACCAAAAGTAATGGGACAAAAGTAATGGGCAGCTGCTCAGCTGTTCCATGGCCAGGTGTGTGTTATTCCCTCATTATCCCATTTACAAGGAGCAGATAAAAGGTCCAGAGTTCATTTAAAGTGTGCTATTTGCATCTTGCTGTCAACTCTCAATATGAGATCCAAAGAGCTGTCACTATCAGTGAAGCAAGCCATCATTAGGCTGAAAAAACAAAACAAACCCATCAGAGATATAGCAAAAACATTAGATCATGGCCAAATCAACTGTTTGGAACATCCTTAAAAAGAAAGAACGCACCGGTGAGCTCAGCAACACCAAAAGACCCAGAAGACCACAGAAAACAACAGTGGTGGATGACCAAAGAATTCTTTCCCTGGTGTAGAAAACACCCTTCACAACAATTGGCCAGATCAAGAACACTCTCCAGGAGGTAGGTGTATGTGTGTCGAAGTCAACAATCAAGAGAAGACTTCACCAGAGTGAATACAGAGGGTTCACCACAAGATGTAAACCATTGGTGAGCCTCAAAAACAGGAAGGCCAGATTAGAGTTTGCCAAACAACATCTAAAAAAGCCTTCACAGTTCTGGAACAACATCCTATGGACAGATGAGACCAAGATCAACTTGTACCAGAGTGATGGGAAGAGAAGAGTATGGAGAAGGAAAGGAACTGCTCATGATCCACAGCATACCAACTCATCAGTGAAGCATGGTGGTGGTAGTGTCATGGCGTGGGCATGTATGGCTGCCAATGGAACTGGTTCTCTTGTATTTATTGATGATGTGACTGCTGACAAAAGCAGCAGGATGAACTCTGAAATGTTTTGGGCAATATTATCTGCTCATATTCAGCAAAATGCTTCAGAACTCATTGGACGGCGCTTCACAGTGCAGATGGACAATGACCCGAAGCATACTACTAAAGCAACCAAAGAGTTTTTTAAGGGAAAGAAGTGGAATGTTATGCAATGGCCAAGTCAATCACCTGACCTGAATCCGATTGAGCATGAATTTCACTTGCTGAAGACAAAACTGAAGGGAAAATGCCCTAAGAACAAGCAGGAACTGAAAACAGTTGCAGTAGAGGCCTGGCAGAGCATCACCAGGGATGAAACCCAGCGTCTGGTGATGTCTATGCATTTCAGACTTCAGGCTGTAATTGACTGCAAAGGATTTGCAACCAAGTATTAAAAAGTGAACGTTTGATGAATGATTGTTAATCTGTCCCATTACTTTTGGGAGGCACATATACAAACTGTTGTAATTCCTACACCGTTCACCTGATTTGGATGTAAATACCCTCAAATTAAAGCTGAAAGCCTGCAGTTAAAGCACATCTTGTTCGTTTCATTTCAAATCCATTGTGGTGGTGTATAGAGCCAAAAAGATTATAATTGTGTCAATGTCCCAATATTTATGGACCTGACTGTATATAGATCATACTAGAATGAGGGACATATGAGGAGGAATGAGGGACAGAGGGACGTTGTTCCAAATCAGGGACAGTCCCTCAAAATCAGGGACAGTTGGGAGCTATCACGCATCACGTGTACGGTTTCTAATACACTTCAGGCGGTGTACACAGTATCTAATACAGTCTGTACAATGTCTACACTTCTGGTGGTGTACACAATACAGTGCAGCTATAGTACAGTTGCTAATACAGTGCAGGCGGTGTACACAGTATCTAATATAGTGTGTACAGTTTCTTCTACACTTCTGGTGGTGTACGCAGTACATAATACAGTGCAGCCATAGTACAGTTGCTAATACAGTGCAAGCTGTGTACACAGTATCTAATAAAGTGTGTACAGTTTCTACTACACTTCTAGTGGTGTACACAATACAGTGCAGCTATATTACAGTTGGTAATACAGTGCAGGCAGTGTACACAGTATCTAATACAGTGTGTACAGTTTGTACTACACTTCTGGTGGTGTACACAGTATAAAATACAGTGCAGCCATTGTACAGTTTCTAATACAGTGCAGGCGGTGTACACACTATCCAATACCGTGGGTACAGTTTCTACTACACTTCTGGTGGTGTACACAGTATAAAAATACAGTGCAGCCATTGTACAGTTTCTAATACAGTGCAGGCGGTGTACACAGAATCTAATACCATGTGTACAGTTTCTACTACACTTCTGGTGGTGTAAATAGTATCCAATACAGTGTAGTGTGGTGTTGTAAAACAAAATATATATCATGTCCGGAAGGCCACCAAGGAGAGGCAGACGCTCACAGGCCACTAAAAGAGGGCAAGCAGCCTCTGTGTCTACAGTCAATGGTGGTGGTCCTGGGCATGGTGCATCCTCTGCAGGTGGCCGTGGGGCATGCTTGTCCTTTTTTTCTGCTGCTGACTGTGTTATTGAGCCACAACATGCAGAAGAGTTGGTGGAGTGGATAACAAAGCCGTCCTCATCCTCCTTATCCTCTGTCACCTAGGCTCAGAGTAGTTTGCCTTCCAACGCAGCTGCCAAAGCGGCCTATTCCACCAGCTCCTTGTCCGCAGTCACTCCTTCTGTAGCCCCACCATCATGCATGGAGGTGTCCCCAGAATTATTCGACCACAGTGACGGGTACATGCTGCTGTAGGATGCGCAGCGATTTGAAGGCTCCGATGTTGGTTCCCAGGTTGAGGAAGGGAGTAACGTGAGCCTAAAGAGAGAGGGTGCCCAAAAAGGACAAGAAACTGGCAGTCATGTTCCTCCAGCTGCAGCATACTGCCAAGTTTGCTCCAGTGACAAGGAGACAAGGAGGGAGGGAATGATGAGGTCACTGACTGTACCTGGCTGCCTGAAAGAAGAGAGGAGGAGAAGGCACAACACAAACGAGGCAGGATGTCCTCTAGGGGGCAGCTTAAGGGCAGCCACCCTACTGCATCACACCGCAGAGCTCCGCAGGTGCAGGGCGCTGCTAACTCCCCCGATGACTTCTAAAAGTTCCTTGGTGTGGGTCTATTTTGACACATGTGCAGCAGATCGCACCATTGCTGTTTGCAACCTATGTCTGAAGCGGATCATGCATGGCCAGAACAGCAGCCGCTTGGGCACCACATGCTTGACCAGACATATGACGACCTGCCATGCAGTCCGTTGGCAACAGCACTTGAAAGACCCACATCAAAGAAAAAGGCGTATTTCTCCTTGCTCCTTATCTGGGATCTCCAATCCTACTATACCTCCAGTCCTCTCAAAATCCTGCACTGAGAGGAATGAAGACATAGCAATAGGTGTCCCAAGTACTTGCAGCCAATCTGCTAGCAGTACGCCATCTCTTTTCACGGAAGGCCATTCCGGCTCTCTACCGGCATGTGGAAGGCAATGTTTTGGCCTCGTTGGACAGGGCGGTCAGCAGTAAGGTGCATATTACCGCTGACTCATGGTCCAGCAGGCATGGCGTTTCCTTTCTTTCACGGCGCACTGGGTAAATCTGCTGGCAGCTGGAAAGGATGCAGGACAGGGTTCAATGTTGTTGAAGTTTGTTCCGCCACCACACCTCCAAAATGCTAGTGGTGATTCTGCCACAGCTCTCTCCTCCACCCCCTCTTCTTCTTCTTCCTCTATGGCCTCTTCTGCAGATATGTCCTCTGAACCAGCAGTGCTCCGTATCGTTCAAGGGCCTACGCAAGCAGTCAGGCTAAAAGATGTCATGTCTACGCCAGATATGAAGTTTAAGGGCTTTTTTGGCCCATGTTTATTGAAGTAAAAAAAGAAAGAACAGTCCATACAGGATTCCCACACAGGGGTTTCAACTTCAAAGCAATAATGAAATAACTAATTGAAAATACCGAGCAAGCTGGCTCTCTGGTCAGCACTTGACCCTGTAACTGTGTCCCTGTTTGGTACCCACTCTGTACCTCTGGTAACACTCTCTCTTACAGCTTCCTGGCTGCTTCAGCCCACCGGCTTGGGCCCTCCGTCTTCTCTGTCAGACTGTCCTGTGCCAACAGGCACACGCCTGGACTCCTTGGGAGGGTGGAGCCCAGAACCCTGGTCCTGGCTCTGCTATAAGCCCAGGACCCACCTGCACAATCAACAAGCCGGACTCCTGGCTGTTCCCAAAACCCGGTCCCAGGATTGGAAATTCCATCCCACCCAGATCGCTATGAAATCTCCATGCTCCAGGTCTCCAACTGAATTGTACCAACCACAGAGGAAATTGATAAAACAGTTTCCTCCAAATTAAATAATCCTCCTGGGGCCTCTCAACCTGCCTATTTGAGAACCCTGGACAACAATCACTAGGACAGGGATCCGTACTGTCACATATCCCCCCCTTTGTTTCGAACCAGAGGGAGAAACACACACATTTATTTTGGCACCTCTGTGCCAGCTATCATTTAGAGAAGTCCAATCCTGTCTGATCATACTTTTCCTAAAGGGGAACTTTACCCAATGCCTCCTTTGCTGTCTCCCTCTAAGCCTCACTGCCACTCTGCTACAGGCTCTAATGAGTCCTTCCCACATTTTTTTCCGGGTCCTTTCTCTCCTGAAATTTTAACGGGGTCCCCCTGGCCTTTCGATCAACCCTTCTACCTCCACACTTCAAGTTCCCAGGTTTCCCAAAACTTCTATGAGCATTACTGTTCTGAGACTGTAAGGGGCCTATTTCTATGGTGTTTATAAACCCTCCTCTTATTTCTGGTACCTGACTCAGCAGTAGGGATGAGCCGAACACCTCCCCCTCGTTCGGTTCGCACCAGAACATGCGAACAGGCAAAAAATTTGTTTGAACACTGTTAAAGTCTATAGGACACGAACATGAAAAATCAAAAGTGCTAATTTTAAAGGCTTATATGCATGGTATTGTCTTAAAAAGTGTTTTGGGACCCGGGTCCTGCCCCAGGGAACATGTATCAATGCAAAAAGAAGTTTAAAAAACGTCAGTTTTTTCAGAAGCAGTGATTTTAATAATGCTTAAAGTGAAACAATAAAAGTGTAATATTCCTTTAAATTTCATACCCGGGGGGTGTCTATAGTATGCATGTAAAGGGGCGCATGTGTTTAGAACAGTCTGACAGCAAAATTACATTTCTAAAGGGAAAAATACATTCATTTAAAAGTGCTAGAGCTAGTTCCAGCTATAATGAATTGTCAGGGAAAAAAGTAATTTAAAAGTGCTAGAGCTAGTGCCGGCTATAATGAATTGTCGGTCCGGCAATACACATAAGAGTTCATTGATAAAAACGGCATGGAATTTCCCCACACGGGAACCCTGAACCAAAATGTAAAAAAAAAAAAATGCGTGGGGGTCCCCCTAAATTCCATACCAGGCCCTTCAGGTCTGGTATGGATATTAAGGGGAACCCCGTGTCAAAATTAAAATAGCGTGGGGGTCCCCCTCAAAATCCATACCAGACACTTTAGGTCTACTATGGATTTTAAGGAGAACCCCGCGCCAAAATGTAAAAAAAAAATGGCGTGGGGTCCCCCCAAAAATCCATACCAGACCCTTATCCGAGCACGCAACCTGGCAGGCCGCAGGAAAAGAGGGGGGGATGAGAGAGCTTCCCCTCCTGAACCGTACCAGGCCACATGCCCTCGACATTGGGAGGGTGCTTTGGGGTAGCCCCCCAAAGCACCTTGTTCCCATGTTGATGGGGAGAAGGGCCTCATCCCCACAACCCTTTCCCTGTGGTTGTGGGGGTCTGCGGGCGGGGGGCTTATCAGAATCTGGAAGCCCCCTTTAACAAGGGGACCCCCAGATCCCGCTCCCCCATGTGAATTGGTAATGGGGTACAAATGTACCCCTACCATTTCACAAAAAAAGTGTCAAAAAGGTTAAAAAACACAAGAGACGGTTTTTGACAAGTCCTTTATTAATTTCTTCTTCTTTTTGCTTCTTCTTCTAACTTCTTTCTTCTGATTTTCCTTTGGTGTTCTTCCTCTTCCTCCATCTTCTTCTTCTCCATCTCCACGAACATGAAAAACCAAAAGTGCTCATTTTAAAGGCTTATATTCATGGTATTGTCTTAAAAAGTGTTTTGGGACCCGGGTCCTGCCCCAGGGGACATGTTTTAATGGAAAAAGAAGTTTTAAAAACGTCTGTTTTTTCAGAGGCAGTGATTTTAATAATGCTTAAAGTGAAACAATAAAAGTGTAATATTCCTTTAATTTCTTACTTGGGGGGTGTCTATAGTATGCATGTTAAGGGGCGCATGTGTTTAGAACAGTCTGACAGCAAAATTACATTTCTAAAGGAAAAAACATTCATTGAAAAGTGCTATAGGGGTAAGAGCAGACTTGGAGACCTTTCCAACAGAGCATGCACTGGGTTACTGGGTCTTGAGGATGGACCACTGGCCACAACTTGCTCAATATGCAATTGAGCTACTGCCTGTCCTGCATCCAGCGTGCTTTCTGAACACACATTCAGTGCTGCTGGAGGGTTTGTAACAGATTAAAGCATGCGCCTGTCCACAGACTCCATTGATAGGCTCACATTCATAAAAATGTGTCAGTCTTGGATCAGCAGCTATCAAGCACCTGATGCTGATGTAAATGATTGAATTTGCTATAGATGTGGGATCCCTTGAAGACTGCCTATGCTGACCATCCTATTCCTCCTCAATCTTGATGATGTTAGCTTCCAACAATATTTTTGGTTTAGGGCACCACCACCCTCACCCAAGGCCCAATTTTTCTGCCCCTGTATAACAGGGGCATGTAAGTACTATTTTTGATCGAATATTTCACAGCAGGGCCCGTTCCTGCACCGAACAAGAGTATCTGTGAGAGGTTACAGTGTCGTGGCACAACCGCCACCACCCAAAGCCCAATTTTTCTGCCCCTGTTTAACAGGAGCATGTAATTACAATTCTTGATATAATATTTCACAACAGGGCCCATTCCTGCGCACACCAAGAGTAACTGTGAGGGCTTACAGTGTTCTGGTACCACCAACACCTGAGGCCCAATTTTCTGCAGTATATAGGGCAGGCCGTATAGTATATATACTGCTGTTTAAAGTACAGTGGCTTGCAAAAGTATTCACCCCCTTGGCATTTTTCGTGTTTTGTTGCCTCACAACCTGGAATTAACATGGATTGTTTGCGGATTTGCATCATTTAATTTACAGAACATGCCCACAACTTTGAAGATTTTTTTTTTTATTGTGAAGCAGACAACAAATAGGACAAAATAACAGAAAAAGTCAATGTGCATAACTATTCACCCCCCTAAAGTCAATACTTTGTAGAGCCACCTTTTGTGGTCATCTCAGCTCCAAGTCGCTTTGGATAAGTCTCTTTGAGCTTGCCACATCTTACCACTGGGATTGTTGCCCATTCCTCCTATATACAGATACTCCAGTCTCTGCTGTGGAACTCTGCAGCTCCTCCAGGGTTACCTTAGGTCTCTGTGCTGCCTCTCTGATTAATGTCCTCCTTTCCCGGTCCGTGAGTTTTGGTTTGCGGCCGTCTCTTGGCAGGTTTGCTGTTGTGCCATGTTCTTACCATTTGGTTATGATAGACTTGATGGTCCTCCTAGGAATCATCAAAGATTTGGATATTTTTTTATAACCTAACCCTGACTTGTAATTCTCAACAACATTGTCCCTTACTTGTTTGGAGAGTTCCTTGGTCTTCATGGCAGTGTTTGGTCAGTGGTGCCTCTTGCTTAGGTGTTGCAGCCTCTGGGGCCTTTCAGAAAGGTGTGTATATGTAATGACAGATCATGTGACACTTATATTGCACACAGGTGGACATCATTTCACTAATTATATGACTTCTGAAGGTAATTGGTTGCACCAGAGCTTTTTATGGACTTCATAACAAAGGGGGTGAATACATACCCACATGCCAATTATCAGTTTTTTATTTCTGAAAAATAGTTTTATGTTTATAATTTTTCAAATTTTACTTCACCAACTTAGACTATTATGTTCTGATCCATCACATATAATCCACATTAAAAAAACATTGAACTAAAGGCTGTAACAAAATAGGTAAAAAGCCAAGGGGGTGAATACTTTTGCAAGGCACTGTATATAGTAGTATACAAACTACTCGGCTAATTACCACTGTAAAGGACTAGCATCAAATGTAGAGACACCGCCACTAGTTCTTCTTTTTAAGGGCTTTGTTTGCCCATTTTTATTAAAAGAACAAAAACAAAAGGTTCACAAAGACATCAGTATCCCACGCAGTGGGTTCCACCATTACTGTATCTTACAGACTCCAAATGCTTCAGCCTCCTGGCTTACGTTATTGCCACACGGCTGCTTCAGGCCTGTAGTCTAGGCCTTAGGTCTGCCCCTCAGAACAAAAGAGTTTCCTAGAGTTAAGCTCTCTCCTAGCTTATTCCTGATCAGCGCCTTACTGCTCTGTCACCAAGTACATCTGCCTCCTGCAGACTTGCATGCTCTGGCTGCACCCATGCAGAGGAATGGGAGTCCACCTGACTCCCATGCAGACTTCGTGTCTGTGGGGTGGGGGGCTGAGCCATAGCCAGGTCACAACTAAATAGCCCAGCATACAACTGTGCAATCAGCATGCCTTTCTCTCCAAAATCTGGTGTAAACCACTAATATTCCAGGTAGCACAGGGTCCCGATGCCACATATCCTCCCCTCTTGTTTTGAACCAGAGGAACACATAAACCCGTCACCATGGATGGGACACCTCTGTGCCAGCCATTAGCTTCGTAGGCCCATTTCTTTTTCTGGGTATGTTTCTAACAGCACTTTACCTTGGCACCTCTGTGCCAAATATCAGCAGCATAATCTGCCCAACCATTTTTTCTAAAGGGACACTCCACCCACATCTTCTTTCGGGTGTGCTTCCACCAGCACTTCTTCCTGAATCATAGGCTCCCACTAATCTCTCTATCCCTTCTACCTTTTTTTTTCTCCCATAGACCTACTCTCCCGGTACTGTTGGGGACCCACTTCGATGAAACCTGTCAGGGACTGACCCCCTCTCACTACCTGATGCAACACTAACCAACAATATCCGTTCCTCATGTTCACTAACCCCTGTGTGGTTACCCTTGGCATCCAAACCATCTGAGATCAACACCACATCCTTCTGTTTAAACTCAATAGCAATGTTCCACAAGGGGTTATTCAACTCAATATTATCATTGTCATCAGTACTTCTTGTCACCTTGTTTGCTAGGACAGTGTCTATGGAGGGACCATCTACAGGCAAGCAGTTACTCCCTGTGACAGACCTAGCCGGGACAGAGGCTTTTGGAGGGGACTGAATGCTAGCCTCTTGACTACCGATTATGGGCCCTGGCATTTGGGGGAATGGTGCTCTTTGTGAGCTGTATGCCTGGGGACCCTTGAGGTGGTGCTACTTTGGATTCAGGTCCATACCCCCCCCAAGAGACACAGACTCTGGGAACCCTGTATTTGCCATATTACAAATAGTACCAATTCATAATGTTGGGACACCTACTGTTAGATGCTAATGTCATCAACTCCAGCCACCTCTCTGTTGTCTTCTATAATGTAAATGAGTCTAGTGTGGCTTCTCTTTCAGCCATTGTTGTCTGTGCTAATTAACCCTGCAATTGTATGAAGGAGTCCTGTGTTTAAACTTATGATAATGTATCATCTACTGTGTGAAGCTCGGTGACAACAAGTCTGACCTGTAGTGAAATCCTGATTTATCATAACAATGACCAGGCTGCTTTAAGGGATTACGGTAGTTAATGAGCTCATGTTATTTGGGTTTCTGGTCACAGGTGTATTTTCAGAGTAATATGAGCAGGAGGTATACACCTCCTCTTTTACTGTATATAAGACTTGTATTCCTTTCAATAAAAATTCATTCCTATTTGACCCTCAACACAGAGCCTCGTCTCGTACTTGGGGGTAGAATTATTCGTATGGGTTTCTTGTTCGGCTGGTTGGAGTGTTCTGTAGCTGCCTTTGTGTTCAGGAATGGAATGTCCTAAACGACTTTAACCCCTTTCATACTCAGGGTGTCATTACACTCCCTATGGGACATTCCCGCAGTTTCACATTACCCCTTGTTGTCCAACACTCCAATAGCGACTGTTCTACCAACGTACATTTTTCGCCACATTTTTCCACACCAATCTCTTCAACCATTTCTGTGTCCGTTGGTACCTCAACCAATAAATCTGAGCTCTGAGTGCTCTACAGTACTTCTCATACATTTTTTTTGTTACAGTTACCAACACCGTTATTTCCTATCAGAGTGTCTCCGGGTACCTCAAACTGCCCCTCCCTGTGAGTGATTGAATTCCCACTACTGCTGCGTCTGTTCCGGGCCGTTTCTTTACATGAGGTCTAGCGGGTGAGACAGCACACGCGCCATGTACCAACCACTGCTCAGCTGCACCTCAGACCGCACCAGCAGGAATGCACCTCATCACACCAGCATACGGAGAGACTTCCACTATGGCTATCATTTCTGATTCCTCTAGCGGTTCCCCTGAGCGCCTTCCGTACATAACTGCCGCTGGAAGCACTCTCGCAGAGAACTGTGACACCACTTTCCACAAAAGTAACCAACATTGCAGTAACCAATTTTTATCAACATTGCTTAACATCGCCTGTACCACCTGTCTCCACTGATTGGTACCACGGAGTACCAGTTCGCCCATCTGCGGTGGATACATGCAGGTGTACAGCGGAAAGATCTTCACCAATTCCAACATTATCTCAGTTATTTCTAGACATGCCACATCTAAACACAGAACTCTAGTGACTCTTCCCTTACTAATGATGTGGAGGGGCTCATTTGCTAAGGCTTGAGAGGCCGAGGCACCCAAAGAGACTTCCACCTCAGAGGCAACTGACAAAACTTGCGGCTCCCCATGAGCACTGCAAAACGCATGTGTCTCACGCTCATCCTCTCATTTTCAGCAACACTGAGCCCTTCCAAGTCCTTATCTATTATCCCATCATCCTGACACTTAACTTTACTCATCTCTTTTGCTGTGGACAAAACCTCTGCTATGTATGTGCCCTGTTCAGATACTTCTAACTGGAGAGCGTTAACTTCTGCAAAAGCCAACGCACCTGTGTCTACTGGCCCTGCAGCCTCTCAATTTGTCACAGCAGCAATAGTGTCCACCTTACTATTACCTTTAGAAATGTCTTTCCACCACGCTAACACTTTTATGACGAGACTATCCCAGTCTATCCTGTCTGTGCTCTAGTCACCAGCACTGCAGAGTACTGCTCCCTCTGACCATGGAGACACAGGTGGACAGAGTGGTTTAGCAGCAGGCATCCTGCACCAGTCACTGTCAACCACATCAGATTGTGATAATACATGCTCCATCATTTGAGCTATTTTCCTATTGTGTTCCACCTGAGCAGTATCAGAGCTGTCCTGGACCCCCGCCGGCTCCAACACAGGGAGTCCTTATGAGATTTCCAGGGACAACTCTGCGGCATTGCCTGTGGTTGCCATGGGAAAACCTTCATCATCAACATTTTCAGAAATGCATTCCTCATCATCATTTCTGACTCTCATAGGCTGTCCCAGCTCATTACCAGCTTGAGCCTGTGGGATATTTATTACATCACTCTGGCTGCACCCATGCAGTATCTGACTCCTGCAGAGGAATGGGAGTCCACCTGACTCCCATGCACAGACTTCCGGTGGGGTGGGGCCCTGAGTCATAGCCAGGTCACAACTAAATAGCCCAGCACACAGCTGTGCAATCAGCGTGCCTTTCTCTCCAAAATCTGGTGTAAACCAGCAATATTCCAGGTAGCACAGGGTCCCAATGCCACACCACCTATAACAAACACAAAGCTTTTAAAAAAATAATAGAAAAGCACTGGCATCTGTTACAAATTGACCCTATTCTAAATTTACATATATCCAACACTCCGGCTATCACATATAGAAGAACTCGCTCTCTGAAAGATCAGCTAGTCAGAAGTGAATATGTAGGTAAGTTCAGGTCTGATCCATGTAAAAGACTGGGCACCTTCACTTTTGGGGGGTGCTCATTTTGTAGGTACATGAATACACAACCTAATACAATTTTACCCAATGGAAAACTTCACAAATGCGAACTGTAAAACCGCAGGGTTCATTTATTTGTTAACATGCCAGTGCCAATGTTTCTATGTGGGAAAAACAAAGCTTGAATTCTGGAGAAGGGCTGCTAGGCACGTGACTAGTATGGCTTGCGCCAATCCCGATCTCCCTCTGGGACGACACGTGAGAGACTGTCACCAAAGCAGATGTCCCCGCGTACTTTTTACCATCTTAGATCAGGTGCATCCCGACAACAGAGGCGGGGACTGAAACAAGCTTTTACTCCAATGTGCAGTACGTTGGATTGCTGAGTTAAATACCACTTTCCCCCCAGGCCTCAATACTCAATTGAGTTACCGCACATTTTTAGAGGGCTTTGCTTCAGGGTGCTGCAAAAAGGAATAGATTCACCTTGTGAATCTGCTCCTTTACATCCCCAATGTCTATTTTGCTTTCTACCTATACTTGCTACTGTATGTTTTGTCATAAGCATGTTGTGTAATGATAATATCAAGTATTAAATGTTCACTTATATGTCCATCTTTGATATTTTCATGGCAGCAAACATTTGATGCTGTCATGTTCTTGTTACATTGCTGTCTGCCAATTTGACTACCACATGTAAGTTTTACGTGGATGCATCTCAGCGCCATTTACATGCACATTTGAAATTATCATTACAAATTACATTTTGACTTGTTTTTTTTTATTTTTATTTGTTTTTTCATCATATTGGATGGTTCTGCTTTTGGTCACATTTATCCACCTTGAGGTCAGGGTTGCTTCCCCCTGCCCTCTACTCCCCTTACTCCCTGGCTCTTTTGATCTCCTCTCGGCGCACAGGGGCCCTTCCTCTATGAGATGGGTCCATGTCTTGTGGGGCATCATGGTGGGTTTTGGTTCGGTCGCAGCTTTGACTGGGGCCGTCTTGTCCCTCCATGTTTGCCACCCCTTTTTGTGCCAGTGTCGGTGTTTGGGGGCGTGCGATGCAGATCCCGCTCTGCAGTTCCCCGTCTTTTTGTCCTCAGCAGCCTTCCGCATTTGTGGGTATAATGCATGCTGCTATGTCTGTGTCAGTGCTATCAGTTGACCCCAGGGATAGACTGGCCTTCGGGACTACCGGGAGTTTCCCGGTGGGCCGATGGCTCAGGGGGCCAGTTTCAGCACCCTCCTATTGCCTCGGAGGTCTGCGGCAATCTACCCGTCAACTGCCAACAGCTGGCACCTGACAGGTAGATCGAGATTTAGCCAGCGTGCAGAGTAGCGCAGGAAGCGTCTGTCTGTAGTAAGTTCCTCTCATGTCACGCAGCGCTGCTCGCTCCCCGGCGGCCCCTCCTCTCTGCATGCTGGCCAGTAAACGATCCCATAATGTGCTATGTGCCCCATAATGTGCCATGTGCCTTTATGATGTGCCCCCTGATGTGCCCCATAATGTGCCCTGATGTGCTATGTGCCCCGTGCCCTGATGTGCCCTGATGTGCCATGTGGCCTGATGTGGCCTGATGTGATATGTGCCCCGTGCCCTGATGTGCTATGTGCCATGTGCCCTGATGTGCTATTTGCCCTATGCCCTGATGTGCCCTGTTGTGCCATGTGGCCTGACGTGCCCTGATGTGCTATGTGCCCTGATGTGCCCCGATGTGCCCTTATGTGCTATGTGCCCTGATGTGCCCCGATGTGCTATGTGCCCTGATGTGCCGCTATGTACCTTGATGCGCCCTGATGTACTATGTGCCCCAATGTGCCCTGATGTGCTATGCGATCCGATGTGCCCTGATGTGCCCCGTGCCCTAATGTGCTATGTGCCCTGATGTGCTGTGTGCCATGTGCCCTGATATGCTATGTGCCCTATGCCCTGATGTGCCATGTGGCCTGATGTGCCCTGATGTGCTATGTGCTATGTGCCCTGATGTGCCCCGATGTGCCCTGATGTGCCCCGATGTGCCCTGATGTACTATGTGCCTTGATGTGCCCTGATGTGCCCAGATGTGCTATGTGATCCGATGTGCCCTGATGTGCCCTAATGTGCTATGTGCCCTGGGATGGACTGGCCATTCGGACTACCAGGAGTTTCCCAGTGGGCCAATGGCTCAGTGGGCCAGATTCAGCAGCCTCCTATTGCCTCGGAGGTCCACAGCGATCTACCCGTCAATCGCCGACAGCTGGCGCCTGACGGGTAGCTCGAGATTTAGCCAGCATGCAGAGTAGCGCAGGAAGCATCTGTCTGTAGTAAGTTCTCTCTCATGTCATGCAGCGCGGCCCCTCCTCTCTTCTCGCATATCCCAGATGATGTCACAAGCCAATGGGGATAGTCGAGAACAGAGAAGGGGCAGCCAGGGAGCGAGCAGCGCTGCGTGACATGAGAGAGAACTTACAGTACTACAGACAGATGCTTCCTGCGCTACTCTGCATGCTGGCCAGGCTAGTAAATGATCCCATAATGTGCCATGTGCCCCATAATGTGCCATGTGCCCTGATGATGTGCCCCCTGATGTGCCCCATAATGTGCCCTGAAGTGCCCCAGTGTGCCATGTGCCCTGATGTGCCATATGCCCTGATGTGCTATGTGCCCCATGCCCTGATGTGCCATGTGGCCTGATGTGCCCCATGCCCTGATGTGCTATGTGCCCTGATGTGCTATGTGCCCTGATGTGCCCTGATGTGCTATGTGCCCCGATGTGCCCTAATGTGCCCCATGCCCTGATGTGCCCCGATGTGCCCCATGCCCTGATGTGCCCCGTGCCTTAATGTGCTATGTGCCCTGATGTGCTATGTGCCCTGATGTGCCCCAATGTGCCCTAATGTGCTATGCGCCCTGATGTGCACCGATCTGCTATGTGCCCTGATGTGCTATGTGCCCTGATGTGCCCCTAAGTGCCCTGATGTGCCCCTAAGTGCACTGATGTGCTATGTGCCCTGATGTGCTATGTGCCCCGTGCCCTGATGTGCTATGTACCCTGATGTGCCCCAATGTGCTAACAGGGAGGGCCAACGAGACAGACCACCAGGAAGATGGAGGGCCCGTGTCTCCTACAGGAATCCTGGTTGGAGAGGGCAGAATGGGAACAGAGGAGTTATCCAGAGAGGAGATCATCGGAGAATGAGGGAAGATCAAGTCCCAATTGGCAACCAGGGATATGGAGAAGGTATGAATCCCAGGAATGGCAGGGACAACAATCAAGGAAGAAATATGGGACCATTACAAAGAAATCCAGAAAGAGGAAACAGACAAGAGGAAGGAGAGGAAGGAGAGGAGGTAGGAAGAAAAAGACGATGAGAATATTAGGTCAAGGGATTTACAATTTAAGCCATGTACAATTTTCAGATAAAGAGTTAAAGGTCCTTGATCTAGGACTAAAATTTGCCCCGGATAAACCCTTAGACAAATTTGAGGTTTACATTGACCTTCAAAAGTTTATGAGGAAGCTCAACATAAAGAAACATTTTGCCATAAACGTGGACAATAGGATAAAGGCAGACCCAGAGTACATACAAACCAGTCTCAGAAATAAATCTTCAGTCCAAAAACGCCAGGGAGCCAATGCTTAGAGGCATTCAAGAAAATGGATGAAGATGATCTGAGAAATTTGTAGAAAAGGATAAGAAAACCAAGAATATATGGAGCACTATCAAGCAAATAGAAAAACAACATGAAGTAGTAATACGCCCGGCAGACAAAGGGGGAGGACTGGTAATTTTAAACAAGAAGGACTACCAAGATGAGATGGAGAACTTAAGAGTCGAGAATACGTATAAAAAACTGGCAGGGCACCCCAAAAAGAAATATGAGAAAAACTAAAGATGTATGTTAATAAAGGGAAGGACATGGGTATATTAAATACAAAAGAAGCGGAATACCTGGTCTCAACTTCTATCAAGACCCCAGTCATATATTACACACCTAAGATCCAAAAAAAAACGCCTGGCAGGCCTATTATCAGTGGGATCAATTCGGGTTTTTTTCACAACTTGGGGAGTACCTGGACAAATATCTCAAACCACTGGTACAGCAGGAGAAATCATACTTACGTGATAGTTTGCAGGTTATTCGAGAGCTCCAGAAGATGAAGGGTGCAGATAATTGGCTGTTAGCGACAATAGATGTCAATTCATTGTACACAAGTATTGTACAAAAAGATGGATTACTTGGAGTAGAAAAAGCATTACATGAGAACACAGGGATGAAACAACAACAGATCATTTATATCCTTGAAGGCCTGAAACTTGCCGTGGAGTGTAACTACTTCTGGTACAGCAAAGATTACTTCGTGCAAACAAAAGGGGTTGCTATGGGAGCTTTCTACGCTCCTAGCGTAGCGAACCTGTTCATGAACATCTGGGAGGAGGAGCATGTTTATAGAAAAAATATCCCCCAAATCAAGTTGTATAGAAGGTATATAGATGATCTGATTATACTCTGGGATGGAGCACCTGAAACTTTTGAAAGATTTCTTGAGGATCTGAATATAAACAGATACGGGATCACTTTTTCAGGCAAATGGAATCATCAAAAGATGGATTTCCTGGATCTGGAAATATTTAAGGTGGGGAATGCTCTATGTACCTGTACATTCTTTAAGGCAACTGATCGAAACGGGTACATCCCTACTTCCAGTTGCCATCATCCAAAGTGGAAATGTAACATCCCGAAGGGTCAATTATTAGGGATACGCAGGAATTGTGACACAGTTGAAGATTTTGATGCACAGGCCGATATCCTTATTCAAAGATTCCATGAAAAGGGATACGCACAGGACAATCTTGTGAAATTAAAACTAGAAATCATGAAAATAGACAGAAACACCTTACTTCACAATAAAATAAGGAAGAAGGACAACCAAATGGACATAGCTTTCGTAACAGGGTTTAACAACCAATATAAGGCTTTTGAACGTATCATGAAGAAGTACTTGCCCATCCTGAAAGAAGATCGTTTTTTATCCAAAATTGTGCCTGAAAAAAACGAAATTTGTGTACAGAAAAGCGCCCACTCTAAGGAATCATTTAGTACATAATGTTATCGTTCCCCCCCAAACCAATCAAAATTTTTTCTGATATGAAGGGTTTTTACAGGTTGCGGAGATGCTTGCCTTGTAGGGTTAGTAAAAAACAGCCGAGGAAAAAGGAAACTTTCAAATCCCTCACTGGTCACAGGGAGCATCAGATTAAACAACTAATCACATGTCATAGTACCCATGTTACATATATCATTGAATGTCCGTGTCACCTTCAGTACGTGGGAAGAACCACTCGCCCCTTATTCGTAAGGATATGGGAGCATATTAAAAATATAAGAAATGGATTCCCCAAACGCAATTTATCATGACACTTTGATGAAGTACATTATAGGGATCTCAGTGGACTTATATTTTATGGCATCAGTCTCATCAAGGATCATTGGAGAGGGGGGAACAAACAAACCCTCATCTCCAGGAATGAAACAAGCTGGATATACTGGCTGGGGTCTTTGGCCCCCAAAGGCCTTAACCTTGATATAGATCCATAATTCTTCATGTGAAGGTGACACTCTTCTGTGCCTAGCCTTGTTTGGTACCATTCCTCAGTTTCAGAAGGGATTACGTGGTGAGATTGGGATGCTCCCAATGATACCGATGGCAGTCCAGTCATCACACCGTCAACTCTACCATAGAGTTGCGGTTTTTCTTTGATATAGTGGAATGGATTGCCATACCTTTAGTTTTGGGGCAATACCCCATGGATTATATGAGTTATGTATTGCCCATTCATTGGGCTATTTTGGCCCTTATTGGGTGTTTATATTTTGGGTCCCTTATGTGTAGCTATTAGTGAGGGTACCTCATGGGGATGATCCATCTACATACAAGTTGTAGGTAGTATTCCACATTATCTGACTCCATTTTGGGATAACTGTTAAGACCTCCCTTTTTTCTCGTTAGGCCTGAGTGACATTCTGGGTCAATATTACCACCCATACTGGTGGTTTAGATCTATCATGGACTCCTTTTTTTTTTTTTCGCTGGGACATATTATGAAGCTCCCCCCCTTTTCTTGGTTTGGGTTGGTTTGGTACCGGAACACTTTGGTTCTGTACCTCTTAGCTGAGGGTTTCAGGGCCAGGCATTGTTGCTGCTTAGTCACTCTCACTTTTGTGAGGTTTATTAGGCATTATCTGGGTTTGCCCAGGTGTCAAATTTGTCGGGATGGGCTGGTATATCTGGCTGACCATTTGGCACAGCCTCTTTTATGCTATAATTGCCAGTTACATGTATGGTTCATATTTATATGTTGGCTATAAAATTGGGTCTGCTGCGATACATTTTTAGTTCTCCATTTGAACATCTTGGGACCCCCCTTCTCCACCTTTATGCAAGCATATCTGACAGTTCTGGAATAAGTACCTCTATTGGTATTTTACCCATCTCCTTTGGTCTATTGCCCCTTTAATTATATCTTTTATAATATTTTCTATTAATTTCCAGTAATGAATAGGGTTTTACTAGGTAATATCTGGGTTTGCCCGGTACTTAGCTTCCTCTGTGGTTTGGGCTGTAATTCTATGGCTGACCACTTAGGACAGATTCCCCTTAAATTGAGCACTTCACCTCACTTGGGCTGGGGATTTCTCCATTATATTATGTGTATTTATGGCAGATTTATATTCTGTGATTACTTGACTGTATTATTAGATGTTCTTCCATTACTCTTGTTTGCTAACATGAATGTTAGAGGCGAGCAGAGATGCAGTGGTTTTTGTTTAATAGTAATATCGGGGTATGCCGCTATCACGCGGCAATTTTTTACCATTATGCCACCATAAGGTTAATATGGGAACCCGCCCCCTGTAGCAATGTATGTTGCTTATTGCCTATGTGAGGGGGAGGAACCCACACGGCCGCTCGCCTTATAAGCCGTGAGGTGTAGCAAGATGGCGCTGCCTTTGAGAACGTCAATGACGAAATGCGTAAGGCGGAGCCACGCACTCACGCTACTTCCGGTACGCTAGCAGGGAGCTGGAACGCAATTGGAGCGCACGCTGGGAGCCGGCCCCTGGCACACACTGAATCTGACTAGGTGGTTTTTAAGGGCTGTACCCACATGGTGGGAAGCTGATTATTGTTTTTACTCAGATTTTTTAAATACACCTACCTTATACTGCACTATGGGAGCCCTATCTCTTTTCTTGTGAGGATCAATCCCTGGAAATTCATTGAACTTTTTCCTGGAAACTGCAAATGTAGAGCTCTGATTAGGAGATCAGCTTTGGACATCCTGACTTGGAGGAGTGACTGGATGAGCCATCAGGGGACACCACGCCATGTGCTGGAGGACCTATCAAGGGAGGCCCAACCCCCCGGTTATGTACATATGCCTATCACCCCTGTATCACCCCTGTAGGGATAGTGGGAGCTGGTGAGTGGGGACCCTTGAGGGGGAGCACAAGAGTCACCTGATTTGCTGAGCACTGTTGTCACCTTGGAATCGCTGGCACTTTCTATAGAAGTTTTTTTGCACATCACATATGTGGGACTAATGCATCTCATTTTTGGATGTAGGTATCTGATTTATCTTAAGGCACACATGCTACAAGCTGCCTCTTGATGTGTGTATTTACACTTGTCACATTATTGATATTGGTATTATGTCACATTTGACTATCCATAATTTTTGTCTTTAAGTATGGTGCGGGTGGTATACTCCTGTGGACTACAGAGTACTATTACCCCTCATTTTATTAGGGTAGCGCCACTTACCCCATCTCTCTTTTTATTATTATCTGTAAGTTCCCTTTTGGGAGTTTTTTTTTGTTTTTTTTTTTGTTTTTTTTTAGGGGGGGCTGCAACCCATTTTTACCCTAAGCGCAGAGTCTACCACCTTTTTTTTTTTTTTTTTTTTTCTTTTGTTATAATATTTTTATTGGTTTTTTGTAACAGAAGTGACAAGGAAAGATACATACCAAGGGGAGCACAACACAGGGATAATTCAAATCTAATACAGTATATTGTTGCGGACGCAGCCGCTGTTCTTGCGAATAAAAAAAAAAAAAAAAAAAAATCAAGGTATGGCATATAAATCGTAGTATTAGATCAGTTAGTAGAGTAAATATTTCGTAAAGCTGTAATGAGTCTATACAGTTGGGCTATGGTTACTAAGTCTTAGTACTCTCGTTTTATATGTTATCAAGGATGATGATTGCTATAGGGTGGGTGGGGGTGGGGGTGGGAGCGTGAATTATCTAGTCGTGAGATGCACCCGTTAAGGTTTGTTTGGAAGTTAGGCAATGTCTGGGGTTAGGTTTGACTGTAGACGTAGGTAGGAGTTTATGAAGAGGATCAATAGGGGATGGGTTGGGAAAGTAGCAGTATGTGGATTATAGTGCTTATTATCAGCAGAAGGTATTGCGTTCGTGGGTGTTGTCATGAGTTTGAGGGTGTGCGGAGTTGTCATTCGCGGAAAGAAGATGCGAGAGGCAGAGTTTTTCCAGGGTGAGGGATGTATGTTTCTTCTAAGCAGCGTTGTAATGTCTACACAGTTGTTATGTGAAGTATTGTTTGTATTCATCAGTGGTGGTAAAGTGTATCCAGCATGTCCATGTTTTGACGAACTTAGGTTGTGTTTCTTTGGCCTGGTGTATGAGGTCCTCCATGGCCATCGTTTTTTGTATGCGTGTAAACCATTCTGCAATGGATGGTGGATCTGTCGAGCGCCATTTGAGGGGGATGCATAGCTTGGCGGCGTTCACCATGTGCATGGCCAGAGAGCGTAGGTATGTCGACAGTGGCAATTTGGAGTGATGAAGTAGAAATGATGCAGGATGGAAGTCTAACGTGTATGTCGTTATTTGGTTGATCCTTTTATGTACTTCTTTCCAGAAGGGTTGAATTTTTGTGCAGGACCACCAAATATGTAAGAACGAACCAATCTCAGTTTTACACCTCCAACACGTTTGGGTGATTGACGAGTCAATATGATGCAGCGTCAGCGGTGTCCTGTACCATCTTGAAAGTATTTTAAAGGCGTTTTCCTGTATTTGCACATTAAGGGATCCCTTGTGGATCAAGGTATATATTTTCTCCCAGTCTGCATCAGTAAGGGGCAATGAGAGGTCCTGTTCCCATTGTCTGGTGGTCCAGTGTTTTGTAGGTGTGCGGGATGTGAATAGGAGTGCATATGTCTGGGATATCAGGTGTTTTTGTGGTTCCCCGCTGGAGCATAGGTGCTCAAATGTGGTGGTCTGTCTGGACCAGTCTGGTCTGGGTTTGTTAAAGAAGTGTCTCAGTTGGATGTAAGTCCAGAATGGGAAGGGTCTCATATTCAGTTTTGATGCGAGTGCTGTTTGGGATAAGAGTTGATTTCCTTCAAAAAAGTGCTCTGCTCTTACAGTAGGGTGGGGCCAATGTTCAGCTAAGAAGGTGGGGTGCATCCCTGGTGGGAAATCTGGGTTCATCCTCAGTGGGGTTAGAGGGCCATGAAGTGAAGAGAGTTTATGGAGGTTACAGGTAGTGTGGAAGGAAGTCAGTGTGGGTTCGATTAATGGGTGGAGTTTGCAGTCAGGGGGGATATTAGAGTTAGTGATCCAGGGGAGGTGAGACAATGGAAGGTCTGAGAATGATTGCTCTATGTGGATCCAATCTTTAAGTTTGGGGTGTACGTTCCAATCTATAATTCTTGTAAGATGGCATGCTTGTTGGTATTTACGTAAATCAGGAAGACCTATGCCTCCAAGAAGTTTAGGGGCGGTTAGTCTCAGGTAGCTTAGTCTCGGGCGCAGTTTGGCCCAAATGAACGATGTACAGGCCTGTTGGTAGAGTAAGAAAAAAGTTTTCGGGAGTTTAATGGGGATGGTTTGCAAAATGTATAGAAGTCTGGGCAAAATGTTCATTTTGATTATTGCGGCTCTACCGAACCAGGAAAATAGTCCTGTGGACCATTTTTTAAGGTCCAATTGTATTTTTTGTAAAATTGCTGCATGGTTAAGGGTGTATAAGTTATTCAAGGAGGTTGGTAAGAGAATACCTAGATATGGGATTGCTTTAGCGTTCCACGAGAACGGGAAATTGATCTGGCATTGTTGACAAATTTCTGGGGTGAGGGTGATGTTCAGGGCTGTCGATTTCGAGTAATTTATTTGGAGGTTAGAAAGGGTATGAAAATTTTTAAAGTCTGCAAGGAGGTTAGGTATTGTCGTGAGGGGGTCAGTAAGAAAGAGGAGTATATCGTCCGCGAAGGCGGCTACTTTGTACGTGCGACGTTTGATGGTAATTCCCTTAATGTCTTGGTTGGCTCTCAGGCGTCTTAGGAAGGGTTCTAGGGTAAGAATAAAAATTAGAGGGGAGAGCGGGCATCCCTGGCGGGTTCCATTGGACACGGAGAAGGCGTCCGACAGGTGATTGTTTACATGGACCTTTGCAGTAGGGTTAGAGTAAAGGGCCGATATGAAATTGAGCATCGTTGGAGGAAGACCTATCATCCGTAGCGTCTCTAACATATAGTCCCAGGCCACCCTGTCAAACGCCTTCTCCGCGTCAAGGGAGAGCATAAATCCGCTTGAACGGCTAGATGTAAGCCAATGGTGTATATTGAGAGCTTTTAGAGTGTTATCTCTCGCCTCTCTTCCCGGGACAAAGCCGACTTGGTCCAGATCTACAAGTTGGGGCAACAATGGTAATATACGATTCGCTAAGGTTTTCGCATACCATTTTAAGTCTACATTAAGAAGCGAGATGGGTCTGTAATTGGTAACAAGGGAGGGGTCTTTGTCTGGTTTTGGAATTACTGCTATGTGGGCAGTTAGGAGGTCTCGAGGCGGTGTCGTAGGGGTTGCGAAAGAATTGAAGGCTTTTAAGAAGAAGGGGGTGAGTGTTTCTGAGAAAGTTTTATAGTATCCGACTGTCAGGCCATCGGGGCCGGGGCTTTTACCTGATTTTAGTTGTTTCAAGGCTAGGTCTATTTCTTCTCTTGTTAGAGGTGAGGCCAGATCTTGGGCTACGGAGGTCGAGATAGGGGTAGGGCCATATTGTCGCAAAAAATCTACTATCATTTCTGTTCGTTTTTGTTTGTCAAGGGCGGAATCAGATGGGTGAAGGTTATATAATTTACTATAATATTGGACAAACTGTTTGGCAATGTCTGGGGTTTTGGTAAATTTGCAGCCTGTTGGATCAGTGATGGAGTGAATCGTTGTGCGAGCTTTAGTCGCTTGTAAAGCCCGAGCCAGCATTTTACTGGCTTTGTCGCCATATTCATAAAACGTTTTTTTGGAGAGAATGTATTTGCGTCGAATTTGGTGGTCTAAGATATCCAGTAGATCTTTTCTAGCTTGAATCAGTTCAGTCATAGTGGAGAGGGCTTGGGATTGTTTGTGAGCGGTTTCTAGCCTGTGGATTTTGTTGGTGAGGTCTATATATTGTTTTTTCCGTATGCGATTGCGTTTAGCCGCCGCCGCGATTAGGTTTCCTCTGATTACACATTTGTGCGTTTCCCAGATGGTAAGTGGGGACGTGTCATTCGAAACATTTTCTTGAAAGAAATGTTTGAGGTTAGATTCGACCTCAGCCTTGATGGTGGGGTCAGTCAGTAATGATGGATCCAATTTCCATGTTTGCGAGCGGGGTATCGTGTTTGGGATTTTAAGCGTTAAAGAGGTGGGGTGATGATCGGAGATAAGCATGGTATCAATTGAAGTGTGATGGATTAGGGATAAGTCTTTTTGCGTTAAAAAGATGTAGTCTATCCTTGAATATCTGTCATGGGGAGCGGAATAAAATGTGAAGTCGTTGACATTAGGGTTCAGGGTGCGCCAGGAGTCATGTAGTAATAGCTGATTGAGTAATGATTTAATCGTTTTAAGGGCCGAGTAAGGGAGTGAAGAGAAGCCGGTAGATGTATCTTGGGTAGGGTTAAGTGGAACATTGAAGTCTCCGCCCAGGATGAGGGTTCCTTCTTGGAATGTTGTGAGTGCATTCGTAATTTTTCTAAAGAAAGGTACCTGACCACGGTTGGGGGCGTATATATTAGCTAATGTGAACGTTCTGTTGAGAAGGGATCCTTTGAGAAATATGTATCTGCCTTCCACATCTATTAAAGAGCCTGTGATTTGAATGGGGCAGGATTTAGCAATGAGTATTGAGACACCTTTTGTTTTGTGTAGCGGGTTGGTAGCATGGAATACCGTGGGATATCTGTAATTTTGTAGCTTCGGCGTAGAATTGGATCGAAAGTGAGTTTCTTGAAGGAAAATAATATCTGCTTTGTTGCGGTGCATTGTGAGGAGTAGTTTGGAACGTTTCTCAGGCGTGTTGAGGCCTTTTACATTCAGTGAGATCAGTTTTAGTTTAGTGCTGTGCTTGATGCTGGACGGATTCATCATTGTATAGATGTGTGAATGTATTTAGGATGATAGTGTGCGCTGCTTTGGTGGGGGTGGTTAGTTGATTTGAAGGGTGTGTGCTTGTGGGCAAGGTGGGTAGGGGAACAGGGGTAGGAGGGGGTTAACAATACCGGTAATGAATGTGATCTCAATCACTTAAGTCAGTGACTAGGATCACAAAAATTTACTAACCGGACAGGATCAGTGGTGCGTGAAGTTTCGGTTAGAGGAGATGCTAGATAAGATAAGTGTAACCACTGTGCGGGGGTTGGTCTAACAATTGAGAGAAGTACTACAGTAGGAGGAGGAAGAATTCGTTCGTGGGGTCCGGCCCACCAACAGTCTTATGACATTTATACGGTGGAACCGGGGGAAGAAGCATGTAATGTTCCAGTTGGGGAACTTGGCAGAGTGAAGTCAAATGGGTGATAGGATGGCCGACTATTTGGTATGGCGAGAAAGTTATTTGAGTAGTAGCTATACCTTAGAACGAGTGGGAGGAATTGAGTATTCGGGTAATGGTTACTGGTGGGGTCAGATCAGTGAGGTGGGAAGGCACAAAAAAGGAGAGATCTTAATAAACAGTGTTATATAAGTATATAAACAATAGTTACCGGATTAATGGTCTATTCAGTATAATAAGCTCAAGGCTAAGTAAACAGGTTAGCAAAACATGCGTGATAACGATCATTCATAGAAATAAAGTAGTGTTCGTATAAAGTGGTTAGTTGTAGAAAATTAATAGAACGTATCCTGTGTGTGGTGGGTATAGATATGTGTAGTCAACCCAGGCAAATACAACATTGCAGCGGGTCAGAGCACAAACTTAATGTACTTGTAGATTCGTGGGGGAAGAGTGAGTAGTGATGAGTATGAGAGTAAGTGTATTCCTCTAGTGTGTTGTAGTGTAGCAACAGAAGTGGTGATGTAGATTAAAGTATTGTTAGTCCTGTTAGTTTCGGTGTGTGAAGATGGATGAGGGGATATATTGTGTAGGAATGTAGAGAGAACGTGCTCAAAGCCAGTAGGTGGCAGTAGAGAGCTGAAGTTCAAAAATTCCTTCAGTTTGAGAGAAGTGGGTTATATCTTGGGAATGTGGAAGAAATCTACAGTTCGAGTGTTGTCAGTGTGTGTTGCTATGTAGCAGCGTCTACCCTATACAGGAGGCAGAGACCACTCAAATCGTTCATCATGTATATGTGGTGAAACAGCAGAGTCATGGGGAGTCGCTTCCCTGAAGTGCCGTAGGTGTGAACATATAGGTGAGTAATGGGCTGCAATAATTATATTTATAATATCAATAAGCATTGTACCCTGTTGTATGCAGTGCAAGGGTGAGCGTTGGTTATGCATAGTTTAATCATTGTTGATCTCTGCTGTATTGATGTATGAGTTTAAATGAGGGTGTAAGGCTTAGTGAATCACTGATATCTATGATTCAGAGTCAGTAGATGGCAGTAGAGGGCCATACTGTAGGAAGTGTATTGTGGCTCAAGGACTTAGGTCGTGTAGGGAGAATAAATTAGCATAAGGATTGCGTAAAAGATATGGCTCTGAGGTGTTGTCAGCGTGTGGTGCATCACGACCGTGTCTTCCCGGAATGGGAGGCAGTAATCATTTAAAACTTATAACTGCTAACAATAAACCTGAACAGTTAACTTGTTACCCTTCAAAATTGTCACCAGGTATACAGGGTCCGTATGTATTGAGTCCGGTGGTACTTGTTCTTCAGGTCTCGGTGCCGATGTGAGGCATCGGTGTAGGCAGAGACCTGTGAAGAAAGCATGTAATGTTTTCCATGGGAGTGGAACCGGTGGTCGGGCATAACGATGACTGCAGCGAATATCGTTTGGCTGGTCCGGTCCGGTGTTTTGTCAAGTGAGGGAACAACAGGGAGCAGAAGTTGAAGGTGTCCATAGTTATTTGCAGGGGTAATCGTCAGAGGCAGTCATTGTGTAGTGAGAGAGGTCTTTGAAGGTATGAAGATCGGGTCTCGGGCGATACTGTAGAAGTGAGTGGAGGAGGCGGTGGTTCCACCGGGGTATGTTGTTGAGTGTGGGAGAGGTAGTCGAGACAAGTCCAGGCCCCTGTAGAAAGGAGAAGGTGGTAGAAGTGGCTCATAGGCTGTCAGCGGTGTCGTCTGGTGAGGAATTCAGGAGTATGGAGGCACTTTAACGGTCCCGGCGAGCTCTGCGAGGCAGAGGCGCTGTCATGGGGCTAGGAGGTGGGTGACGGGGTCCCTCTGAAGAATAGCGTCTGATGGGTGTGGGCGATCTGCGTCTGCGGAAGCTGGTATTGTGAGCATCCATCGGTTCTTCTGCTGTAGGGTGGCGGGTGTGAGGTAGAATGTTGAATTCCTCATACCAGTGTGGGACTGACACAAGCGGGATGTCCAGGGTGCGACAGAATCCATCGAGGTCTTCTGGAACTCTTAGTAAAGCCGAGCGGCCTTGGTGGGAGGCAGAGAGGCCGAACGGGAACTTCCATCGGTAGCGGATTCCATTGTTCCGCAGAACATCTAGAAGAGGCCGGAGGTCTCTGCGATGTCGCAGTGTGATCGCTGAGAGATCTTGATAGATGTATATATGGCTGCCCTCATATTCCATCTGCGGTTTATCTCGTGTTTTTTTGAGGATGTCTTCTTTGAGTAGATAATCATTGATATAGCAGATGACATCTCGTGGGGGGTCTGCGTCTCTGCCTCTGGGACGGAGCGCTCTGTGGATACGTTCCATATCCACCGGAGTGGGACGGGGCCTATCGAGGAGTTGGTTGAAGAGGCCCGTGACAACTTGAAGGAGTTGGTCTTGTTCCACGGTTTCGGGTAGGCCTCTCACTCTAAGATTGTGTCTGCGACCGCGATTGTCGAGATCTTCAACATGACGTTGAAGATCCCTAAGCTGCATGGTATGGGAGTTCACTTTGTGGTGAGTTGCTTTTGTTGCTGAGCCTTGTAGTGCTACATCTTCTTCAACGCGTTGCATTCTCCCTGAAATAGCCTGTAATTCATGGCGCAGGTCCGAGATGGCCGAAAACAGAGTGTCTTTAATGTCCGCCGCCACAGCCTGGAGATCTCTCAGACTCGGTTGGCAGAGAGATGTGCCGTCGTTCTCCATATGTGGTGTGTGAGGATCGGTCGGAGTTAGGAGAATTCCTGTCAGTTCCTGAGAGGGAGTCGAGGCGGGAAGGGGGGTCGCCCTGTTAGGCCTCTGGGTGCGGAAGATCTCCGGTATAGTGTGGTTTGTGCGGCCGGTAGGTTCCCTCGGGGAGCGGGATCGTGACTGCGAGCTTCCGCGGGAGGAAGTTCCCATAGTGGGTAGTGAAAAAATTCGTAGATCCCCAGGTTAAGCTGAAGAAAAGACTGTGGTGAGCGGGAGCCGAGGGTTTAAGCAGCCATCTTCTCTCAAGGCAAACCACGCCCCCCTACCACCTTTATACTGATGTGCTATGTGCCCTGATGTGCCCCGTTCACTGATGTGCTGTGCCCTAATGTCTTGTGCCATGATGTCCTGTGCCCTGCTGTGCCTCAATGTACTGTGCCCTGATATGCCCTGATGTGCTGTGCCCTGTACCCTGATGTGTTGTGCCCTGATGTGCCCTGTACGCTGATGTGCTGGGCTCTGTACCCTGATGTGCTGTGCCCTGATGGACTGTGACCTGTACCCTGATGTGCTGGGCTCTGTACCCTGATGTGCTGTGCCCTGATGGACTGTGACCTGTACCCTGATGTGCTGTGTCCCGATGTGCTATACCCTGATGTGCTGTGCACTGTACCCTGATGTGTTGTGCCATGATGTGCCCTGTACGCTGATGTGCTGGGCTCTGTACCCTGATGTGTTGTGCCCTGATGTACTCAAATACCACCAAAAGAAAGCTCTATTTGTGGGCAAAAAAAGGACATTAATTTTGTTGGGGTTTTGCGCAATTGTCATTTAAAGTGCGACAGCGCTGAAAACTAAAAATTGGTCTGGGCAGGAAGGGGGTGAAAGTGCCCGGTATTGAAGTGGTTAAAAGGAATATTTCATTTTTATTGTTTCACTTTAAGCATTATTAAAATCACTGCTCCCGAAAAAACGTCCGTTTTTAAAAAAAAATGTTGCATTGATCCATGTCCCCTGGGGCAGGACCCAGGTCCCCAAACCCTTTTTATGACAATAACTTGCATATAAGCCTTTAAAATTAGCACTTTTGATTTTTCACGTTCATGTCCCATAGACTTTAATGACGTTCGAACAAATTTTTTTCATGTTCTGCTGCGATCCGAACCGGAGGGTGTTCGGCTTATCCCTATTCTTGATTAGAGTTTGAACACTGCTAATTGCCAGGATATCTTTTTATATCCCTTTCCTGTTTTATACAGTTCAACTACCTTTTCCCGCAGATCCTTTGACAATTCTTTTGCTTTCCCCATGACTCAGAATACAGAAACCTCAGTGCAGCACTGGATGAAAGATGCAAGGGTCTGTTAGGAGTCCAGAAACTCATTGACCTTATATACACACACACTAATTACAAGCAAACAGATCACAGGTGAGGATGGTTACCTTTAATAGCCATTCAAACCCCTTTGTGTCAACTTGTGTGCATGTTATCAGGCCAGAATCACCAGGGTATGTACATTTTTGATCAGGGTCATTTGGGTAGTTTCTGTTGCCATTATGATTTAAAAAGAGTAAACACAGTTGATCGATAATAAATGGCTTCAGCCAAACACTAACCATGAGTGAAAGAAATGTTTTTGTGTTATCATTCATATTCTCTGAAAAATGGCCAAGAAATCATAAATTCTGCCAGGGTATGTAAACTTATGAGCACAACTGTATATACTAGACTTTGTATATATATATATATATATATTGTAAGCAGCCTTATATAGTGTGGGGACTTAGTCCCCCTGAGCCATGATTGTCCAAAGGCACCCTGCCTTTGGACAATTATGGCTCTCGCAGTAGAGTGCGCTGTGAGTGCGCTGTGATTGGCCAAAGCATGCAGGTCAGATGAATGCTTTGGCCAATCATCAGACATCAATGCACTGCGATCTCGCAGTGCATTATGGAGGGTTCCGTTGGCTTGAATTTGCCGCAAACGCTCCATAATGTTCGCAATTCCGCGAATGGGCGAACACCCGATGTTCAAGTTGAACTCACGTTCGACTCGAACCGCGGGCTCATCCCTACTCATACTCCACATGAGTGGCATTATCAAGGCGTGTTTGCTGCACTTAATTGTGAAGCCACAAATTCTGATAAGCCTTCAATCCCTATGGTGGTCGGACACCTTCTTTTTCATTTACTGAGTGGAAACATTGGACTTTTTTTGTTTAACACAGAAGGACTTTTTTACGTTTATGTAACTAGCATTTATAATCATCACAGCGCTGAATATTTTATGTTTATTGCTCAGTAGGTGTATAGTAGAGGGTACACAGTAAACTGGGCAGGTGACAAGGGACTTTGTACCCAATCTATTTTCAGGGAGCTGACCAGAAGATCCGCCAACTAAAAACTTGTCAGTGTGAATGTGATGGTCATCACTCTGGCAGACTTGTGTAGGAAGCAGAGGATGGTGAGTTGGTTGACACACCGCTCTTCCATTGAGAATTCATTGTTATGAAATGTCTTGAGACTCAGCAAGAGGTGAGTGATGGAGAGTGTCAATTCTCACCATGTTAGTTGATGTCCTCACTTGCTCCCTGCTTGTAAAAAAGTCAACAGATGTTTATTGTTATATTGTAACCAGTGCTATGGCTAAATTCTAAGGGCATCTTCTACCAAGATTTGGCCTCCATTGTTCTAACATGAAGAACCAGAGGTCTTAGGGAAGCCCTGCTAATAATTACTATATCTACAGCTCACAATACATTAGACAGTAGAAAGAATGTTCCTTACATTGGTGATCAGTGAAAAGAATGCTCCTTACATTGGTGATCAGTGGGAAGAATGCGCCTTACATTGGTGATCAGTGGGAAGAATGTTCCTTACATTGGTGATCAGTGAGAAGAATGTTCCTTACATTGGTGATCAGTGGGAAGAACGTTCCTTACATTGGTAATCAGTGGGAAGAAGGTTCCTTACATTGGTGATCAGTGGGAAGAACGTTCCTTACATTGGTGATCAGTGGGAAGAATGTTCCTTACATTGGTGATCAGTGGGAAGAATGTTCCTTACATTGGTGATCAGTGAGAAGAATGTTCCTTACATTGGTGATCAGTGAGAAGAATGCTCCTTACATTGGTGATCAGTGAGAAGAATGTTCCTTACATTGGTGGTCAGTGGGAAGAATGCTCCTTACATTGGTGATCAGTGGGAAGAATGTTCCTTACATTGGTGATCAGTGGGAAGAATGTCCCTTACATTGGTGATCAGTGGGACGAAGTTCCTTATATTGGTGATCAGTGAGAAGAATGTTCCTTATATTGGTGATCAGTGAGAAGAATGCCCCTTACATTGATGATCAGTGAGAAGAATACTCTTTACACTGGTGGTCAGTGGGAACAATGCTCCTTACATTGGGGGTCTTTTAAAACATTTAAGTAATGTAAGCAAAAACTCTTTACAATCAGGGAATGGTTTAGGTATAAAATTTTGCTTCCTGAGGTTCTTCTTGAAGATATCTTATGTAACGTTGTGCCTCTCTCTATTTTCTCTGTGTGTAGTGCTCTCCAGCGGCTGGTCAGATGGCGAGTGATTCTAGCGATGATCCTGACGTCCGTGGTCCTAGTGGTCATTATCCAGTTCTTCATAATGGAGAAGCCCCATCTGGAGCTGGAAGAGATCCTGGACAATATTGTACCCAAGAAAAGCTCCAGCTTAGTCCTCCGCCGTTCAGTGACATTGTACCACCGCAACAATAAATTTGACTTGAATCTGTCTGTGTACTCTTGGCAGTACCAGGGCCTTCAGGAGTACCGTTGCCAAACCTTTATAGATCTCTCCGAATATTGCCAGACATCGGATCCTCTGATCATCTTGGCGGTGAAATCTCACCCAGCATCTTCTGAGAGGAGAATCATCTTACGTCACACCTGGGCACAGGAGAGGAGGATTCTAAAATACAGGGTCCTCCCTGTGTTCCTCCTCGCCAACTCCGGCCATCGGGTTGAGATGGAGAGTTTGGTGGAAGAAGCCTCGTTTTATGGTGACATTATCCTGTGGAACTTCATGGAGAGCCACCATAACTTATCCCTGAAGGAACACTGCTTCCTGGAGTGGCTGCAGTACCGCTGTCCGGAGGCCAAGTACATACTCAAAGGTAAAACCGTGTTCCGCAATTAATGGACCAGTCCAAAAAAAGTGATATTTTATTTATACTAGGGTTGCGCCGATACCAGTATCGGTGCTGATACTAAGCAATTGCACAAGTATTAGTACTCATGCAAGTGCTTCCATACCTAAAACTGATACTTTCAGGCTTGGTTCTTTCTGCTGTCAGCGGGATTCCCCCACTGACAGCTGAAATAAAAAAAAAAATAATAAAAAGCCGCAAATTATCAGTTATTAACGAGCGGGGCTGCCACATCCTTAACAGCTGATGACTCATTCAGCTGTCAATGGGGTTCCCCTGTTGACAGCTGAAGGGTAAACGAAGTCCCGGAGCTGTAAAAAAAAAAAAAAAAAAAAAAAAAAAAAGCAGCTGGACAATGTTTATAAACATCATTGCTCAGCAGCTGAAACAGAAAGATAAAAATAAACATTGTTTCTTTTTGTATCTGTTTGTTTACTCATCTACATATTAAAAGGGATGAACTTCGATCTGCAGATGAATTGCTTAAAGCAACCTGTCAAGTTACATCCTTACATCCCTTGCACGGCGGTGGACCCGATGTGTGTGGCCGGCGGGCATGATTGCCACCGGCCACATGCGATTGATATGTCTCCTCTCCTAGTCACTCCCACCCCCACACAGTTAGAACACACAGTGAGGGAACACAAAGTTAACCGCTTGATCATCTCTAGTGTTAACCCCTTCTCTGCCAGTGACATTTACACAGTAATCAGTGCATATTTATAGCACCAATCGCTGTATAATTGTCAATGGTCCCAAAAAAGTGTCAAGCTTCAATGTAAAGTAGTGAGTGTACAGCTTGTATAACAGTGTAAATTTGCTGTCCCCTCAAAATAACACACACAGCCAATAATGTCTAAACCGTTGGCAACAAAAGTGAGTACACCCCTAAGTGAAAATGTCCAAATTGGGCCCAATTAGCCATTTTCCCTCCCCAGTGTCATGTGACTCATTACTGTTACAAGGTCTCAGGTGTGAATGGGGAGCAGGTGTGTTAAATTTGGTGTTATCGCTCTCACTCTCTCATACTGGTCACTGGAAGTTCAACATGGCACCTCATGGCAAAGAACTCTCTGAGGATCTAAAAACAAAGCATTGTTGCTCTACATAAAGATGGCCTAGGCTATAAGAAGATTGCCAAGACCCTGAAACTGAGCTGCAGCACGGTGGCCAAGACCATACAGTGGTTTAACAGGACAGGTTCCACTCAGAACAGGCCTCGCCATGGTTGACCAGAGGTGTTGAATGCACATGCTCAGTGTCATATCCAGAGGTTGTCTTTGAGAAATAGACGTATGAGTGCTGCCAGCATTTCTGCAGAGATTGAAGGGGGTAGGGGGGTCAGTCTGTCAGTGCTCAGACTATATGCTGCACACTGCTGCAAATTGGTCTGTTATGGCTGTCGTCCCAGTAGGAAGCCTCTTCTAAAGATGATGCAAAAGAAAGCCCGCAAACATTTGCCCGTTTGCTGAAGACAAGCAGGCTAAGGACATGGATTACTGGAACCATGTCCTGTCGTCTGATGAGACCAAGATAAGCGTATTTGTTTCAGATGGTGTTAAGCATGTGTGGTGGCAACTAGATGAGGAGTACAAAGACAAGTGTGTCTTGCCTACATTCAAGCATGGTGGTGGGTGTGTCATGGTCTGGGGCTGCGTGAGTGCTACCGGTACTGGAGAGCTACAGTTCATTGAGGGAACCATGAATGCCAACATGTACTGTGACATACTGAAGCAGAGCATGATCCCCTTCCTTGGGAGACTGGGCCGCAGGGCAGTATCCCAACATGATAATGACCCCAAACACACCTCCAAGACGACCACTGCCTTGCTAAAGAAGCTGAGGGTAAAGGTGATGGAGTTGCCAAGCATGCCTCCAGACCTAAACCTTACTGAGCATCTGTGGGGCATCCTCAAACGGAAGGTGGAGGAGCGCAAAGTCTCTAACATCCACCAGCTCCGTGATGTCATCATGGAAGAGTGGAAGAGGACTTCAGTGGCAACCTGTAAAGCTCTGGTGAACTCCATGCCCAAGAGGGTTAAGGCAGCGCTGGAAAATAACGGTGGCCACACAAAATATTGACACTTTGGGCCCAATTTGGACATTTTCACTTAGGGGTGTATTCACTTTTGTTGGCAGCGGTTAAGACATTAATGGCTGTGTGTTGTTATTTTGAAGTGAGAAGCAAATTTACACTGTTATACAAGCTGTACACTCACTACTTTACATTGTAGTGTCATTTGTTCAGTGCTGTCACATGAAAAGATAGAATAAAATATTTACAACAGTGTGAGGGGTGTACTCACTTTTGTGAGATACTGTGTATGTATCATATATATCTCGATAGTACACACACACACACACATCTCTATATCTATATAGATAGATAGATACTGCACTTCTTTTTGTGTCACCTTTTCACTCAGAATTGTAGGGTGTGGGTCTTCGGTCCTGATCTCTCTCATAATTATATATATATTCATATATTCATATATTCTATCTAGAGGGATCACCAGCAGGAGGATGGAGGTCCTGATTCCTCTATATAGATCTTTATATCACTAGAGGGATCACCAGCAGGAGGAAGGAGGTCCTGATTCCTCTATATAGATCTTTATATCACTAGAGGGATCACCAGCAGGAGGAAGGAGGTCCTGATTACTCTATATACATTAGATCTTTAGTGAGACCTCATTTAGAATACTCTGTCCAGTTCTGGAGAACTCACTTAAAAAAAAATGTATTGATGAGATAAAACTAGTCCAGAGACAGGTAACAAAAAAGGTGACAGGTCTGGAGGATAAAACATATCAGGAGCCACTTAAAAGTCGTTGTAAACCCTTACAGACCACTTTTAACTACAGGTAAGCCTAGATTAAGGCTTACCTGTAGGTGCAAGAAATATCTCCTAAACCTACATGGTTTAGGAGATATTTCCAAAAGACAGGTACCGATGTCTATGGCGCATGCGCCGTAGACAGCGGCGAGCAGGCGCACTGAGCATGCTGTCTTTAGTGGCAATCATGCAATTAGTAGCGGCACCAGCACCAGTGACGCCAATCCGCCGGAGCCGCGATACCCGGAAAGAAGATGGACGCTTCGTAGGATAAGGGACAGCGGTGACATCGCAGGCTCCTGTGTCAGGTAAGTGACACATAATGGGCTACTATGCGATGTATATTAGCCCATTATGCTTTACCTTTGCAGGGAAACAAAGAGGAAGTAAACCCATCAGGGTTTACTTCCTCTTTAAAGGGTGAGTTCACCTGTTCATAAAATAAATGCTAAATATAAAATAAATACAATCAGCGCATGGAGATAAATAAAAAAAAAAAAAAAAGTAGAACTGCAGCTGAACACTGAGAGATTTTTCACATGATCACAAGTCAAATAATATACAGAGAAGTGCAGCACATGTCAGGGCTCAATAAAACATCACAAAATGTAATAAAAAGTCTGTAGGAATCCTAAGCATAAAAAGTAGATAGAAGGTGGACTAACAGTCCCAGCAGGCAGGCTCTCTCTCTCTTTTTATGCTTATGCCGCGTACACACGAGTGGACTTTTCGGCGGACCGGACTCCGGCGGACAATTCGACCGTGTTTGGGCTCCAGTGGACTTTTCTTTTCCCAAAAGTCCAACGGACCTAGAAATAAAACATGTTTCAAATCTATCCGACGGACTCAAGTCCGGTCGAAAAAGTCCGCTCGTCTGTATGCTGGTCCGACGGACAAAAACCGACACTAGGGCAGCTATTGGCTACTGGCTATGAACTTCCTTATTTTAGTCCGGTCGTACGTCATCACGTACAAATCCATCGGACTTTGGTTGATCGTGTGTAGGCAAGTCCATTCATTCGAAAGTCCGTCGGAAAGTCCGTTGAAAAGGCCGTCGAAAAGTCCGCCCGTGTGTACGCGGCATTAGGATTCCTACAGACTTTTTATTACATTTGTGATGTTTTATTGAGCCCTGACATGCGCTGCACTTCTCTGTTTATTATAAAATAAATGCTACTTTGTATCTCTATATCCTGTCTGATCAATGTTTATAAACAATGTTACTTTGTATCTCTCTATATCCTGTCTGATCAATGTTTATAAACAATGATACTTTGTATCTCTCTACTCCCATCTGATCAACGTTTATAATCAATGTTAAAATCAGATTATAATCGCTGCGCTATCAAAAGGTAGAAGCATAAATGCTAATCGTAGGATTACCGTGAAAAGGTAAAATAACCAAAACTGGGTGATATAAAAAAATATATATATATATATATATATATATATATATATATATTGTGAGGGGGTTAGCTCAGCAGCAGGTGTGTGTGACCCCCTGGATGGGTACACCACACAAAATCAGGCACAGCAGACAGCGTTGCAGGTGAAAAAAAAAGGGTGCGGTTTATTTATGCTATATGCAGTGAAAAATATAACAGCAAAACAAACAGAAACATGAAAAGAAATCCTGGTCAGTTTGACTGCTTACTACACACATAGATTCCCTATCTAACAACTGGGTGCAGCCTTGTGCTGCCCCAGTCCCTATCTCTCTTTGAGCCCTTGCACACTGGGGCGGTTTGCAGGCACTATTGCGCTAATAATAGCGCCTGCAAACCGCCCCGAAAGTGCCGCTACTGTCATTCCAGTGTGAAAGCCCCGAGGGCTTGCACACTGGAGCGATGCGCTGGCAGGACGGTAAAAAAAGTCCTGCCAGCAGCATCTTCGGAGCGGTGAAGGAGCGGTGTGTATACCGCTCCTTTACCGCTCCTGCCCATTGAAATCAATGGGACGGCGCGGCTATTCCGCCGGCAAAGCGCCTCTGCAGAGGCGCTTTGCGGTGGTATTTAACCCTTTCTCGGCCGCTAGCGGGGGGTAAAACCGCCCCACTAGCGGCCGCATACCCACGGTAAAACGCCGCTAATAATAGCGGCGTTTTACCGCCGACGCCGCCCCCCGCCCCAGTGTGCAAGGGCTCTTAGAGAAGTTTGCCACACAGGCGTTAACTCACTGCACAGGACAGATACCACACTCCCCAGTCTATACACACACAGAACTGATTCCAGGATGGAGCATCTCCTTAAGCATGCTGGGGTGTTTTCTATAGGTCTTAATGAGCCCACTTACTTCAGCTGGGCAGGACTCCCAGCACTCCCCCTAGTGGTATAAGTCAGCATAAAGCCTGATTCTAGGGCATACATATTTTCCATCCTGGATACAACCAGGTGATTTTACCTGCCTGCTGTCACAATATATAAATATATATATATATATATATATATATATATATATATATATATATACACACACACAGTCAGGTGATTGATATCCAGATATATAAAGTGACGATGTGCAATCCTATAGTGGTGAAAAGAATACATCAAGTCCGTGAGAAACAAAATATCAAAAAATCCCAAATACTGGAATTAAAAAGTGCTGCTGTACATTGTGAAAGTTCAAATTCAATCCAAAGGTGCTCCACACTTCATGCGATTCAGTATGGTTTCAGCACTAGAGTGTCCCGCGGACCACAACAAAATGGCCACGGACACCTTATTTTGCACATCGTCACTTTATATATCTGGTTATCAATCACTTGACTGTATATATATATATATATATATATATATATATATATATATATATATATGTATGTCTTTCATAATCATTTTTTATATATTTTTTTATATCACCCAGTTTTGGTTCTTTTACCTTTTCACAGTAATCCTACAATTAGCTTTTATGCTTATACCTTTGATAGTGCAGCGATTATAATCTGATTTTAGTATTTTTGCATGGTGTATGAGACATGGTCATCGCTTGCAGCTGATTCAAAGAAGGTTTAGAACCTTTTTTGTTAGTGGAGGCTCACAAGACCTTCTTGTACATATTATAATCAATGTTACTTTGTATCTATCTCCCATCTGATCAAAAAAATGGATTAAGATCACCAACTAAGAACAGCTTCTATCAAACCTATGTAAAGACTCATGGATTGCCTTGATCCAGTTTGATTGCTTTGGTAATTGAAAGTTGGTTGATTGAGAATCTTTGTGTGTGACTGGCATGAACTAAACCATTGTTTTCACTTCTATCCAAATGTTTCCTCCATGACAGCGGACGATGATGAGTTTGTGAACCCCCACTCGCTGGTCTCCTACATCTCCACCTCCGTAAAGAAGTTCCCTCTCCAAGTCCATGGATTCTGCCAGTCTCGGTGCCCAGTGAATCGCTGGGGTAAATACGGCATTCCCTTCAGTGTCTTCCCGTATGATTTCTACCCCCCATTCGTATCTGGTGGAGGAATGCTCTACTCTGCCGATTTGGTCCCCTTACTCCTCAATGCCTCGTCCACCATCCCCGTCTTCCCCCTGGATGATGTGTACTTTGGTCTATTGGCTCTAGCTGCCAACATCTCCTTCCACCATGATCTTCGCTTCCGTTCCTTTGGGCTGAAGTCCACCAAGATTTGCCGCTTCCGGGATGTCCTGGTGGTCCATGGTTTATCGAAACATCAGCAGCAAGAAGTCTGGGATGCCCTTCCTTACACCTCTCCATGTCCGCCCAGCATAAAAGAGAAGCAAGAGTACGATAGGAAAGTCAAAAGTGTACAAGAAAGTGACAGCGGATAGTCACCTCCTAGTTCTGACTTCATTGACTTTTGACAGTGTTGTTAAAGTGTCATCAGATATATTGTTCATGTGTAGTCCATACCTACTAAGTAATGTATAATGCGTCCAGGCATGTATTACTTCTTACAGAGATCAAAGTACGGTACTTTTCCTGCCAATTCCTTCAACTGGTTTTCTCCCCAGAAAGATGGAGCCATCTTTGTTCAGGCATAACCAGGGTCACTATTTACTTCCTGGAATGAGATGCCAGCCATGTGGCACAGATCGGCCCCTGCTGGGGGATCTCAACTACAAAGCTACAATGCTGCAGTCTGATCACTGGAGGATAGGAGATTAAGTAAATGCTTCCTCCTGCCTGCAGCGCAATGCTGACATTATCTCAGCCTAGTCAGAGACACTGGGTAAAAAAGAGAGAGAGAGGAGCGCCACTAAGTAAAATCATTTACTCACCAATATAAAAACAAAGTATCAACTTACATTTAGGAGCGGTATATAGAACAGACAGATGTGATTCCTGATGGAAGAGGGGGAAGGGAACAGTCAGTGATTCCCCGGGGATGCCTCCAAATACGACGCAGTCTGGCGGGGAGGCCAGGGCGGTACACAGCCTGTCTCTGCGGAAGGACGGAGCGGCAGCCCAGGAAGCCGCTGGCAATGTTGTCAATGAGGAGAAAAAACACAACGCGTTTCTGAGCATGCGCAGGGTCTGTACGGCACATGCGCGCTCCTTTATCAAGTGTAGAGTAGGGAAAACAGTGAAGAGCTATTTATAGCAGATCAAAGGTAATGGGTGGACGTTTACAGCTGACTGAATCAATGCCAGAGTGTCAGTATATGAACCACGGACAATAGCAATGTTATATAACACGGCCAGAGCACATATCTGTATCTTTATGAGCAAGCTGGATGTCTGATAAAAGAAAGCTGGGGAGAAAAATTACTAGAGAACTATATATCTAAAAAGGGTGAATGATTGAAAGCAGATGTGTCTCAAAAGTATATATATGCATATATATCAGAGCATTTATGATAAACTATCATAGAAGTATTATAAAAATATATTATGAAGACACGATCACAAGGTAAATAGGATAATGAAAAAAAATGGGGGGGGGGGGGGGTTTAGAAAATGTAAAAGTTAATTAAAAATTGCATGAAAAGAATTATTATATGACAATGTAAAAAATAAAAATTAAATAATAAAAAAATGGATGATAAAAGAAAAAGGATATATATATATATATATATATATATATATATATATATATATATATATATATATATGTGTATATATATATATATATATATATATATATATATATATATATATATATGTGTGTAGAGAAATATATATATATAAAAAAAAATAATAAAAAAAAAAAGAAGAAATAATAATGAAAAAATAAATAATGAAAAAATGGAAACAAAAGTAAAAATAAAGGAATATTGCTATACATGATACATACAATATGCTGAATGTCACACCCCTGAATGATTGGTGCGACAATTAAAACAAAAAGATTAAATATATTGGATTGCGACTTATGGAGCACCCATAATCGCATACAAATGATATGTGCAATAAATGCGTGAATGACATTATTAGATAGCCAATGGTAAGTAAACCAGCTAAACAAAGGTAAATGCAAGAGAAACCATTCTGAATATATATAGGAAGGTGTTGATTTCCAGTACCTCGCATACATGATCGCATTTGTATGCGATTTGTATGTATATATTGTTTGTATGTATTTGTTTGCATAAAAATAATATATGCAACAATGCGTGAATAACATTATTACCAAATAGCCAATAGTGGGCAGGCAAGCTAAACCAAGACAAATAAAACAGAAACCATTCTGAATGTTTAGAGGATAGTGTTAATTTCCAGTTCCTCATTGAGTCCATTAGGGGCAAGCGTGTCAAGGGTGTAAATCCAGAAAGTTTTGCGCTCGCACAAACGCGAGAAACGCTCGGCTTCAGACAGATCTTTTGATATGGACTCAATGACCCAGATTTGTAGGCCTCTAGTGGAGCGAGCATGATATTTTAAAAAGTGACGTGGTACACTGTGTTTGTCGCTACCTAATTCAACCAAACGACGGTGCTTACCAAAATGCTGTCTTAATGGTCAAATGGTCCGGCCTACATACAAAAGTTTACAAGGGTATATAAGGCAATACACTACGTAGTCGCTGGAACAGTTGTGGAATTTGTCGAAGGTGAAGAGTCTACCTTTCTAGAACTTGCGATTATGTCACTCAGAGTACGCACCTCAAAAACAAGTTTCTAGAGAAAGGGTATCCTACATCATTGATAGAACAGGCCTACCACCAGTAATTGCCGGGCAAGAAACCCAAGATTACCAAACCCCCGGAAGAACCGGAGGTACGCTTTATTACGGGTTTTCATAGCCAACACAGAAAGATGGAACATATACTTTCCAAACATTGGAATATCCTTAAACAAGACCCCCACTTGAACACCTCCCTGCGCCAAAGACCCAAAGTCACCTACAGAAGGGCCCCTACTTTGAAAAATAAAATAGCACCCAGTAAGTTAAAATGCAAAACCAAAGATAATTCCCTTTGTCTCATTCCCTTAGTGGGAATGTATAGGTGTAATAAACCATTGTGCTTAACCTGTGGCTTTGTGAACCATGGCCAAAAAAGTTTTACCCATAAAGGTAGATTCTTCACTTTCGACAAATTCCACAACTGTTCCAGCGACTACGTAGTGTAAACTTTTGTATGTAGGCCGAACCATTTGCCCATTAAGACAGCGCTTTGGTAAGCACCGTCGTTTGGTTGAATTAGGTAGCGACAAACACAGTGTACCACGTCACTTTTTAAAATATCATGCTCGCTCCACTAGAGGCCTACAAATCTGGGTCATTGAGTCCATATCAAAAGATCTGTCTGAAGCCGAGCGTTTCTCGCGTTTGTGCGAGCGCGAAACGTTCTGGATTTACACCCTTGACACGCTTGCCCCTAATGGACTCAATGAGGAACTGGAAATTAACACTATCCTCTAAACATTCAGAATGGTTTCTGTTTTATTTGTCTTGGTTTAGCTTGCCTGCCCACTATCGGCTATTTGGTAATAATGTTATTCACGCATTGTTGCATATATCATTTTTATGCAAACAAATACATACAAACAATATATACATACAAATCGCATACAAATGCGATCATGTATGCGAGGTACTGGAAATCAACACCTTCCTATATATATTCAGAATGGTTTCTCTTGCATTTACCTTTGTTTAGCTGGTTTACTTACCATTGGCTATCTAATAATGTCATTCACGCATTTATTGCACATATCATTTGTATGCGATTATGGGTGCTCCATAAGTCGCAATCCAATATATTTAATCTTTTTGTTTTAATTGTCGCACCAATCATTCAGGGGTGTGACATTCAGCATATTGTATGTATCATGTATAGCAATATTCCTTTATTTTTACTTTTGTTTCCATTTTTTCATTATTTATTTTTTCATTATTATTTCTTCTTTTTTTATTATTTTTTTTTATATATATTTCTCTACACATATATATATATATATATATATATATATATATATATATATATATCCTTTTTCTTTTATCATCCATTTTATTATTATTTAATTTTTAGTTTTTACATTGTCATATAATAATTCTTTTCATGCAATTTTTAATTAACTTTTACATTTTCTAAACCCCCCCCTTTTTTTCATTATCCTATTTACCTTATGATCATGTCTTCATAATATATTTTTATAATACTTCTATGATAGTTTATCATAAATGCTCTGATATATATGCATATATATATATACTTTTGAGACACATCTGCTTTCAATCGTTCACCCTTTTTAGATATATAGTTCTCTAGTAATTTTTCTCCCCAGCTTTCTTTTATCAGACATCCAGCTTGCTCATAAAGATACAGATATGTGCTCTGGCCGTGTTATATAACATTGCTATTGTCCGTGGTTCATATACTGACACTCTGGCATTGATTCAATCAGCTGTGAACGTCCACCCATTACCTTTGATCTGCTATAAATAGCTCTTCACTGTTTTCCCTACTCGACACTTGATAAAGGAGCGCGCATGTGCCGTACAGACCCTGCGCATGCTCAGAAACGCGTTGTGTTTTTTCTCCTCATTGACGACATTGCCAGCGGCTTCCTGGGCTGCCGCTCCGTCCTCCCGCAGAGACAGGCTGTGTACCGTCCTGGCCTCCCCGCCAGACTGCGTCGTGTTTGGAGGCATCCCCGGGGAATCACTGACTGTTCCCTTCCCCCTCTTCCATCAGGAATCACATCTGTCTGTTCTATATACCGCTCCTAAATGTAAGTTGATAATTTGTTTTTATATTGGTGAATAAATGATTTTACTTAGTGGCGCTCCTCTCTCTCTCTCTTTTTTACCTGGATGGATCTGAGTTTGACTTCTCTCAATAAGAAGAGCTGCCATTCGTGAATCTGGCCACACAAATTCCCACAAGAAAAAAAAAGTTTTATTCCGGTGTTTTGTTTTACCTATGACTTATCCTCCAGGGATCCTCTCCTGCTTTATAGACTGTTTCCTGGCTCCTGTCCAAGACTTCCAACACCGTCCTGATTACACCGTGATTGATCCAGCTTTTAGACTTTATAATTTTATTAACTTTTATAGTCATTTGCCTTATAGCCTCTGAGCGCCAGTTTATTTGTCTTAGTCAGAGACACTGGGCCAGAGTTCAAGAATTACTTTTTAATAATAAGGCCCCTTTCACACAGACGGACCAACCGCCTGACAGGCGGAACCGATCGGACTAGACAATGCTCTCTATGGAGCGGCAGATGTCAACGGACACGTGTCTGTTGACACTTGTCGACATGCAATCCGGTCCTGTCCACCAAAAACAGGCGGATGGAGATCCGTTCACCATCCGTCTGGTGGTTCGGATAGCAGTTGGATGGAAACGGACAGGCGGTCCTTTTCCTTCCAACCGCCCATAGAGGTAGGCGGGCTCTGCTGATTCAGGGCGGACACGGACCTATCATCCACCTGCTCAGCAGGGATCAGCCAAGAGATCCCCACTGAGCAGGTGGATCCCCTAGCGGAGCCTGCCCGTCTGAAAGGGGCTTAAACAGTGGAGCCTTTCTGAAAAAATTATATTGTGACATGTCAGGAATTTTTTAACGCTAATTTGAGTTCCTGACAGGTACATTTTAACTACTTCAATACCGGGCACTTACACCCCCTTACTGCCCAGGCCAATTTTCAGCTTTCAGCGCTGTCGCTGTTTAAATGACAATTGTACACAAACAGAATTTTTAGCATTTTGTTCCCACAAATAGAGCTTTCTTTTGGTGGTATTTGATCACATGTGGGATTTTTATTTTCTGCTAAACAAATAAAAAAAAGTCCTAAAATTTAGGAAAAAAAAAAAAAAGTTTTTCTTTTTGTTATAAAATTTTGTAAATAAGTAAGCTTTCTCCTTTACTGATGGGCACTGATAAGGCGGCACTGTCGAGCACTGATAAGGTGGCACCAATGAGGTGGCACTGATGGGCACTGACTGTGGGCACTGATAGGCGGCACTTATGGGCATTGGTAGGCGGCACTGATATTCAGCACTGATGGGCATTGATAGGCGGCACTGATGGGCACTCATGGGTGGCTCTGGTGGGCACTGATGGGCACTGATAGACGACGCTGATGGGCACTGAAAGGCTGCACTGATGGGTACTTATGGGTAGCACTAATAGGCGGCACTGATGGACACTGATATGCGGCACTGATAGATGGCATTGATAGGCATCACTGCTGGCACTGGAAGGCGTTGGGCATGGGAACAGATTGGCAGCTGTCTGGGCACTGATTGGCATTTTCCTGGTGGTCCAGTGTGTTGGCAATCCCTGGTGGTCCTGGCAGCATCCTGGTGGTCCTGGGTGGGCATCCGAGGGGGGGCTGTGCTGATAAACAATCAGAACAGACCTCCCCCGTCAGGAGAATAGCTGATCGGCTCTCCTCTACTCTTGTCTATCAGACACGAGTACCGGTTAATGAATTCAGTGGATACATTTTTTTTTCATTTATTTAATTAATGGCCCAGTGCCATTGTAGAAAAATCTTTTTATGTCCCTAATTTATATTTGAAAATAATTCACATCAACATACTGATTTGCTGACACAAGCTGTGAGAAGGTGAAGGAGTCATGCTGGCAGTTCCGTTTCTTAACCGCTTCAGCCTCGGAAGATTTTACCCCCTTCCTGACCAGAGCAATTTTTGCGATTCGGCACTGCGTTGCTTTAACTGACAATTGCGCGGTCGTGCGACGTTGCACCCAAACAAAATTGACGTCCTTTTTTCCCACAAATAGAGCATTCTTTTGGTGGTATTTGATCACCTCTGTGGTTTTTATCTTTTCTTGTGCTATAAACAAAAAAAAAAACGTCAATAAGGATGACTAGGATAGAACATGAAAGACACATAGTGAAGGAGAGCAAAAAAAATCCCAAGAAATTCTTTAAGTATGTAAACTGTAAAAAAGGGAGGACAGACCATATTGGCCCCATAAAGAATGAGGAAGGACATCTGGTTACAAAGGATGGGGAGATGGCAAAGGTATTGAATTTATTCTTCTCCTCAGTCTTCATGAGTGAATTGGGGGGCTTCAGTAACCAAAACTGCAGTGTTTATCCTCATGACACAACACAGGAAGCACCTACATGGTTAACAGAGGGCAGAATTAAAATTAGACTTGGGAAACTTAACATTAATAAATCACCGGGATCAGATGGCTTGCACCCGAGGGTACTTAGGGAACTCAGTCAAGTAATTGCCAGACCATTGTTCCTAATTTTTACTGACAGTCTACTAACTGGAATGGTACCAGCTGATTGGAGAAAAGCCAATGTAGCACCAATATTTAAAAAGGGCCCAAAATACATCCCTGGGAATTACAGACCAGTTAGCCTAACATCAATAGTATGTAAACTCTTGGAGGGGATGATAAGGGACTATATACAAGATTTTAGTAATGAGAACAGTATCATTAGCAGTAATCAAGATGGATTCATGAAAAATCGTTCTTGCCAAACCAATCTATTAACCTTCTATGAGGAGGTGAGTTGCCATCTAGATAAAGGAAGGCCCGTAGACGTGGTGTATCTGGATTTTGCAAAAGGATTTGACACAGTTCCCCATAAACGTTTACTGTACAAAAAAAGGTCAGCTGAAAACTGGCTGCAAGGGCGAGTTCAGAGGGTGGTGATAAATGGGGAGTACTCGGAATGGTCAGGGGTGGGTAGTGGGGTTCCCCAGGGTCCTGTGCTGGGACCAATCCTGTTTAATTTGTTCATAAACGACCTGGAGGATGGGATAAACAGTTCAATCTCTGTATTTGCAGACGATACTGAGCTTAGCAGGGCAATAACTTCTCCGCAGGATGTGGAAACCTTGCAAAAAGATCTGAACAAATTAATGGGGTGAGCAACTACACGGCAAATGAGGTTTAATGTAGAAAAATGTAAAATGATGCACTTGGGTGGCAAAAATATGAATGCAATCTATACACTGGGGGGAGAACCTCTGGGGGAATCTAGGATGGAAAATGACCTGGGGGTAGGACCAGATGTAAAACGATAATTCTCTTGCTCTACAAGACTCTGGTCCGGCCGCACCTGGAGTATGCTGTCCAGTTCTGGGCACCAGTCCTCAGGAAGGATGTACTGGAAATGGAGCAAGTACAAAGAAGGGCAACAAAGCTAATAAAGAGTCTGGAGGATCTTAGTTATGAGGAAAGGTTGCGAGCACTGAACTTATTCTCTCTGGAGAAGAGACGCTTGAGAGGGGATATGATTTCAATATACAAATACCGTACTGGTGACCCCACAATAGGGATAAAACTTCTTCGCAGAAGGGAGTTTAACAAGACACGTAGCCACTCATTAAAATTAGAAGAAAAGAGGTTTAACCTTAAACTACGTAGAGGGTTCTTTACTGTAATGCCCCGTACACACGGTCGGATTTTCCGATGGAAAATGTCCGATCGGAGCGTGTTGTCGGAAATTCTGACCGTGTGTGGGCTCCATCGGATTTTCCGACACACAAAGTTGGAGAGCAGGAGATAAAATTTTCCGACAACAAAATCCGTTGTCGGAAATTCCGATCGTGTGTACACAAATCCGACGGACAAAGTGCCACTCATGCTCAGAATAAATAAAGAGATGAAAGCTATTGGCCACTGCCCCGTTTATAGTCCCAACTTAGGTGTTTTACGTCACCGCGTTCAGAACGATCAGATTTTCCGACAACTTTGTGTGACCGTGTGTATGCAAGACAAGTTTGAGCCAACATCTGTCAGAAAAAATCCTAGGATTTTGTTGTCGGAATGTCCGAACAAAGTCCGACCGTGTGTACGCCCTATTAGAGTGGCAAGGATGTGGAATTTCCTTCCACAGGAGGTGGTCTCAGCGGGGAGCATCGATAGCTTCAAGAAACTATTAGATAAGCACCTGATTGACCGCAACATACAGGGATATACAATGTAATACTGACATATAATCACACACATAGGTTGGACTTGTTGGACTTGTGTCTTTTTTCAACCTCACTTACTATGTAACTATGACAATTTTGAAAAAAAAGGCGTGCGGCGATCGGCAAGTGGTTAATAATAGTGTTTCCTCTCTCACCAATCAGTATTGTGTCTGGGCCATCAACAATAAAGAGTTTCAGATGTATATGAATGTATTATTTCTTCTTTGTGTCTGAAAGAAGTTTGTGTCTATGAAGGTAATAGCATGACTCCATGAATGACATGTCAATGTCAATATCCACTCAGCTGTGTGTGTAATCTGTGTAAAATTTTTTGCATTGATACATGTCCCCCGGGGCAGTACCCGGACCCCTATACCCCTTTTATGGCAAATTACTTGCATATAAGCCTTCAAAATGGGCCCCCTATTCGGGTGTTCTCCTACAAAAGGAAAAGGGGGGTGTAGGTATTTACAGAGGAAATCCCTGCTAGTTTTGAGCTGCTCCAATGGGGCACTTTAATGTCCCGTACACACGATCGGACATTGATCGGATATTCTGACAACAAAATCCATGGATTTTTTCCAACGGACGTTGCCTCAAACTTGTCTTGCATACACACGGTCACACGAAGTTGTCTGAAAATCCGATCGTTCTGAACGTGGTGACGTAAAACACGTACGTCGGGACTAGAAACGGGGCAGTAGCCAGTAGCTTTCGTCTCTTAATTTATTCTGAGCATGCGTGGCACTTTGTGCGTCGGATTTGTGTACACACAATCGGAATTTTCGACAACGGATTTTGTTGGCGAAAAATTTTATAGCCTGCTCTCAAACTTTGTGTGTCGGAAATTCCTATGGAAAATGTGTGATGGAGCCCACACACGGTTGGAATTTCCGACAACAAGGTCCTATCACACATTTTCCGTCGGAAAATCCGACCGTGTGTACGGGGCATTACAGTTCGGGCCCTATGGACTTTGTCTGTATAGATTTTCTCGGCATTGACAGTGATTCAAGAGGAATTGGAATTGTACTGGCAGTGACTGTAATGATATCACGTTCTAGACACCCGAAAAGCTGTAGCTAGCGGCCATTTTGTTCAGGAATCATACATCAGCCATGACAGTTTGGCAGAATAGTTACACATTGCAGCAGTAATCTTAACCATCCTCCCTTAATTCATGGAATTCATAGGCTTAATTCCCAGGCTCACTTTACCGTTATCTCAGCTTAGAGAAATCAGAAACCAACACTTGGGCCTGTGCTGGGCTGTAAACAGCTAATTGAGTCCTGGTAGGAAGTCTGTTTCTGCTGTCCAGGCAGTGCCAGTCATCTAGAGCCAAGGGTGAGCATGCCAAATCGCACCCCCCGCCCAAGATGTATGAGCATTATGTATCAGCAAAAATCCCCCCCCCCCAAAAAAAAAAAAAACTTGAGCACTAATCTGCATGCTTACCCCCTAAGCATAAATTCCCTCTCCTCCCAATAAAAATCCGCCCCCTGCTGAAATCCCCTACCCAGCATGAATATTTGCCCCCCTGCTCAAATCCTCTTATTCCCCATATGCCCTCAGCATAAATCCACCCATGAAAGAAATTCCCCCCTTCCTAGTACAAATCCTCTAACCCTCACATTCCCCTCTCCTCCCACTCCAACCCCCCCCCAGCACAAATTCTCCCAAATCTCCCATCCTAGCACAAATACTCCAATCATCCCTGCTAGCCCCAACCCCCCCCCCCCAAAACCCCCCCCCCCCAAATTTCCCCATCGTAGCACAAATACTCCAATCATCCCTGCTAGCCCCAACCCCCCCCCCCAAAAAAAAATCCCCTTCTAGCACAAATCCCCTCCCCCCTACCATATTAGCTTTTCTAACCAAAAAAAACCCCCAAATCCTCTTCCTCCACCCCCCTCCCAATCCCCTCATATCACTACTTCTAGCACATCTCCCCCCCAAATTTACCCTCCTTAAACAATTCTTTTCCCCTGCCACCCCCCAAATATCCCCTCCCCAACCTCCTTGTGGTGCCCCCCCCCTCACCTCACATGATACCACAGTGCCCAGGGCAGCAGTCCCTTCTGCCCACCACCTTGTCGCTGGCCCTGTGTCCAGGCCTGTCGTAAGACTATAACCAAATCCATTAAGAATACCTAGCATGCCATCAAAGGATACCCAGAATTAATGAGGATCATAAAAGGCATTCAGAGCAGAAGTGACCTTTCGGAGACCTCTGCCCAATTCAAAACTTAAGTAATCCACACACGATTCATCAAATCAGACAAGAACATGACTTTAATAAATTAATAAAACTAATACATTAATAAAAAGTTTTATATTTGAATGCGGAATTTCATACTGAACGAATCAAGTTCATACATGACCACACTAAAATGTACAAAAGGGAAGATAGCTGTCAGATGCCTCCCGGGTGACACTTTTATCTGAGCTACCCTGTGTTCAGTATCCCTGGACACAGAGTTCAATTCGGAAACCATAATCTATCAGTTTCAAGAATGCAACCGGTACATATTGGGAGATATGTAATGTGTGTGTAAGGGAGGGTCCTAACTTTGAAGAGGGATAGCTTTGTTATGGCAGCAGCCAGCTGCCATAACCCCGTTATACTCTTCTTCAGCGCGCGGTCCGGTTTCCGATAATGGGGGTCTCTGCGGCAGATTCGCAGCAAGATCACTTTTATCGGCAACGGGAGAGGTGCCCCCCCCCCCTCCGGTGCCCTCCACCACTGACTGGAGCCGTCGGCAGCGGCCGAGGCGATCGGATCCTTCTCCTTCCTTGGTATGGAGATGAGCGAGGGGAAGATGGCCCCCACCCGTCTCCTTACCATTGCAGGGTGGAAGCGACGTCAAAACGTCACTTCCACCCATAGCTCTTAAAGGGCCTTTTTTTTTTTTTCAAATTACAAATTTTTTATTTAATTTTTTTTTTTTTTTTTTTTTTTTTTCCATAAAGATTTTATTCAGTTTAAAGAAATACATAAACAGATACATACTTTTTATAACAAAATGTATATATGACATCAAAATGGCACTCTTTAAAGATACTAAAGGAGACATTCTGATACATAATGAACAAGAATTGAACTTATAAAATACTAATAGTGTGTGGGGGCAGAGGATCTCTTTCTCATTTTTTCACCTCCCCCCCCTCCCCCTTTGGGTGCTGACCAAATAAGGGGACAGACAAGTGGTTCATTCTTGACTAACAAATAATGCTATGTGTATCCGTATGAGGCTAACCAGGTATCAAAAGGAGGGTACCATACCGTAGAGTAAAGCATGTATGTTCGTTTAGCATCTTATAAAAAATATATCTAGCAACAGAAAGAAATAGAAGGAATAGAGAAAGGAAAGTACAGACAGAAGAGGGGACTAAGGAAGAAGGGATAAGGAGTGGAAAGTAAGAGCGAGAGGGGAATCTATAGGGGGGAAGAGCAAAGCAAAAAAAAAAAAAAAAAAGGGAAAACGGGGAAAGACAATTAAAGTGGACCCACGCCTGCCCCCCCTCAACCCCACCCCCCGGGTACCCCATTCGAGAGGGAAAAAAAAAAAAAGGGAAGAAGGGGGGGATCCTTAGAAGCCATCTAACCGCTTCGCGAGGTGTATTGACGGTATCTCTCGGTAGTAGTAAAGTGTGTCCAGCAGGCCCAAAGCGTAGAGAATTTATGAACTCTGTCTTGTGCGATATGAATCAGTTCCTCCATTTCTTTAATATTTGATATTTTTGTGAACCATTCCCTGATTGTTGGAGCACGAGTGGACTGCCACAATTTGGGTATACAAAGTTTGGCCGCATTGACCATATGCATGGCAAGAGATTTAAAATAGTCCCTTCTAGGGATAGAAGTATGATGTAGGAGAAATTGGGCTGGGGTGTAGTCCAAATTAAATGTCGTGACGTGTGTGATTATACTGTGGACCTCCCTCCAAAAAGGTTGAAGGATCTCGCAACTCCACCACACGTGCAGCATAGTGCCTATCTCCGTGCCACACCTCCAACAGGTGTTAGGAATGGCAGGCGAGAACTTGTGTAGACGAGAAGGGGTTCTGTACCATCTAGTGATTACTTTATAGCAGTTTTCTTGGATAGCCACATTTAGCGACCCTTTATGTGTGTAGTCATGAATAGTGTTCCAGTCTTCCGTCGTCAGTGGAGTGTTCAAGTCTCTGGTCCAAGACAATTGTGAGGGAGTCAGGGTCTCGGTAGGTGCTTCCGATATCAGGGTGTGTAGGAGAGAAATTAAGTGTCTCTGCGGTATTTTGCGATGGCATAAGGTCTCGAAAGGTGTGAGGTGTCTTGTCCATTTTGTCAGCGGGGCCTGAGTCTCCAGGAAATGTCTAATTTGTCTGTAGGTCCAGAAGGAAAAGGAGGAAGTTCTAGAGAGTGCCCTCAGTGTTTCTAAGGAGATTGGTTTTCCACTGGAGAAAAATTGTTGAGCCAACACGTCCTCAAAGGGCCATTCCTGTTTGAGAAAGCTGCTGGATATCCCAGGTGGGAATTCTGGGTTTCCTCTGAGGGTCGTTAGAGGGCTTGGGGAAGAAGTAGAGTTGTCGCTTAGCAAGGACTTCTTGTGAGCTAAAAGAGATGGATAAATTAGCGGGTGAGACAAGACGGGGTGTAACCAGTTTTTGGAGGGGAGCCAAGGAAGGAGATGTAGCGACCCAGAAACAAAGGCACCTTCAAGGAATACCCATGACTTGAGAGGGGCATGGATATTCCAATCTGCGATTCTTGTAAGATGGCAAGCCATGTAGTACTTATATAAATCAGGCAATCCTATCCCTCCCTTCGATTTGGCTAACGTGAGGCGTGCGTATTTAATGCGAGGAGGAGAATTTCTCCAAAGGAAGGCAGTACAAGCCCTCCGATAGGTCGCAAAAAAAGATGCCGATAACGAGATCGGGACTGCTTGCATTAAGTAAAGTATACGAGGTAGAATTATCATCTTGATCAGGGCAGAGCGACCAAACCATGAAACATTTAAACCTGACCACTCCTTTAAGAGTTTTTGGGTCTTCATAATTGCCGGATGATGGTTAACAAGGTAGAGATCAGATAGCCGGGTAGGAATTTGGATGCCCAGATATGTGATCACATTCCTTTCCCATTTAAAGGGGAACATGTCCTGGCAGTGGGTCATTTCCTGGTAAGGAAGTGTGATATTTAGAGCATGGGACTTGGAATAATTAATTTTCAGGTTAGAAATTTTCCCAAATGATTGTAAGTCTTTGAGGAGGTTCGGTAGGGAGATGCGGGGCGTTTTTAGTGATAGGAGAATGTCGTCAGCAAAAGCTGCTACCTTAAACTCCCTCTCCTTCACTGTTATCCCTTGTATGTTTGGATTATCTCTCAGTCTGTTGAGAAGGGGTTCCAAAGTCAAAATATAAATTAAAGGGGAAAGGGGGCATCCCTGGCGCGTGCCGTTGCTGATAGGGAAGGCGTTCGACAGGTGGCCATTAATCCTCACAGCTGCAGAGGGATCGGAGTATAGAGCCATTACATGCGACAGCATGCGGCATCCCAGCCCGATAGCTAGGAGGACCTCCCGCATGTAGTCCCAAGCCACCCTGTCGAACGCCTTCTCAGCGTCTAATGAAAGGAGAAATCCCTGGGTCTTAGATGTTGTGAGCCAGTGGTGTAGATTCAGCGTGCGGATGGTATTATCTCTGGCTTCTCTGCCAGGGACAAAGCCCACTTGGTCCAGAGAGATGAGGTTGGGAATGAGGGGCGATAATCTGTTGGCCAGGATTTTTGCGTATAATTTGACGTCAACATTTAAAAGTGATATCGGTCTGTAATTTGAGACCAATTCTGGGTCCTTACCTTCCTTAGGTATTACTGTTATGTGAGCCTTCAGCATGTCCTTTGGTCTAGTCTGGGGGTCTGAAAAGGCATTGAAGGTCTCTATAAGGTTAGGCGTAAGGGTATCAGCGAAGGCTTGGTAATACTGGAGCGTAAAACCGTCTGGGCCTGGGCTTTTGCCCACTTTCATTTGTTTCAAGGCCGTCTCTAGTTCTGTCGTCGAGATACAATTCTCAAGGTCAAGAGTCTGTTGGGGGTAATTGGTTTTGGACTGTATTGCGAGAGAAAATCTTTAATAAGTTTAGAGCGAGTTTCAGGAGTGGTTTGAGTCAAATGGTTGGTCTGTAGATTATAAAGGCCAAAATAGAATTTCTCGAATTCCTTGGCTATTTCTTCATTCATGGTCCGGAGAGTTCCCCCAGGGTCCCGAATGTGGTGAATTATAGATGAGCTTTTAGAATTTTGTATTGACCGAGCCAAGAGTCGGCCACACTTGTTGCCCTGCTCATAGAAAACTCTCTGGCCAAGAATGTATCTTCTCTTGACACCTCTGTCTAACTCCTCCAGCAACTGAGTGCGTGCGTGTGTTAAGCTTTGAAGCGTGGATTGTGCTTGTGTCAGTTTGTGGGTTTTCTCTAAAGATTTAATTGTATTCAAAAGGGAATTAATAGTTTCTTGTTGTTGTCGTTTAGCTTTTGCAGCTAGTGAAATCAGTTCCCCTCTTATAACACATTTGTGGGCTTCCCAGATAGAGATTGGTGAGATTTCTGGGTTCATGTTTTCAGCGAAATATTGTCGGAGTCTTGTGTGAATGTGCTCTAGAACAACTTCATCCTTAAGTAAAGAAGGATTCAATCTCCAGATCTTAGTTCTGAAATCTGTATCAGGGAAGGACAAAGTAAGTGTTACCGGGTGGTGGTCAGAGAGGAACATGGGCTCTATAGTGGACTGGTGGAGGGTGGGCAAGTCAGTCTGGGAAATAAAGAAATAATCTATCCTAGAGTACTTCTGATGTGGGGCTGAATAAAATGTGTAGTCCTTGACTGAGGGATACAAGGTACGCCAAGCATCATGGAGGGCTAAGTTATGGAGCTGCGTTTTAATGTGTCTTAGTGCTCTGTATGTTATGGTAGATGTACCCGAGGAGGAGTCTAGTATTGGGTGTAGAGGGACATTAAAATCCCCTCCCAACACAACCAATCCTCTCCGAAAAGAGGTTAGGAGGTCACATATATTCCTAAAGAATGCCACTTGATGGTCATTAGGGCAATAAATGTTGGCTAGGGTGATTGGTTTGGAAGCGTAGGTCCCCTTAAGAAAAATAAATCTTCCTTCCGGGTCTATGAGGGAGTCTGTTAGGTGAAAGTTAGCATTTTTAGCGATAAGTATTGAGACTCCTTTGGTTTTAGCCTCAGGATTCGTAGCGTGGATTGCAGTGCGGTATATGTGGTTGGAGAGTTTAGGGGTTGCATCAGAGCGAAAATGAGTCTCTTGTAAAAAAATAAAATGTGCTTTGTGTTTAGTGAGAGACATTAGTACTTGCGACCTTTTTTCCGGTTGGTTTAGACCCTTAACATTAAGGGAGATACATTTCAATGTCAGGGAGCAAGCTGCTGCTCTTTTTGAATTCATAGTTAATTTGAATCAGTTCAGTCACTCTACCACCGTTATCTTGTGGGTCAGAAAACCTCCGGGGGATGGGTCTGGGGGGTCCGCGCGGGTCCAAGAAAATAGAGGGTAAAGTGGAATCGTCCACTGAAGAGAATTAAAGTTAGACACCAGGGGTAAAGGACAGAGCAGGCAAAAAGAAAAAAAAAAAAGGGGGGGGGAGGGGGGGGGTGCAAATAGGAAAGTAAGTTAGACCAGAGGTGGAAATAGAGTATCTATTCCACCTGGAGGAGGAAAATCTGGGGTGTCAGCTAACGTCCACGATTGGACTGCTGTGTGGGGGTGAGAGAATGAACGGAAATCACAGGTCGTCTACGACCCAGGAATCTGGTATGTTGGTCTTCAGGGTATGTATAGAGAGCCTACTACATAGCAAGAGTGATATCATAAATGAGCCAAGATTTAGCATATTATTATCTATGTTATTAACTCATAACGATAACAATAATACAGTAATACAGGATCCGGTATAACAATTAAAATAATAAAAACAATAACAATAATACCGGTCGGAACAAGCAATTTATGTTGAGCATGACTACTACCAGGGATCACCATAGTGGTATCCAATGCCAAAGTTAGAGTACATCCTAAAATTTTTACCTTGCTATTAAAATTAATGTTAATAATAATAATATTATTGATCTTATCTTACCCTCCTAATCACTATCAGTAGTTTAGAGTAATTTAGAGTAAATTCCTGGGGGGAATAGGTTTTGGAAAAGGCTGAGGGGAGGGACGGAGGGGTAGGAGCAAGGGAGAGGGAGGGGAGGGGAAGAGTGTGGGGTGGGAAGGGGATGGTAGATGGTGGGCTGAGGGGGTAGGGAGGCACTTAATATTGTTAAAAGGTTGAGTTTTTAATTTTTTCGTTCAGCTCTGTGTTCCCATTTAGACTCCCAGGGGGATCGAAAACCTGTCGCCCTAGGCTGAAATGCTTCACAAGGTTTCTCTAGACCTAATAACATAATTCCAGGGTCACTTCTTGCCCCAATATTTCCCAAGTTTATGGAACAGCTAACTGCACAGGTACATATTTGTGAATGCTATACCATCAGGTGATTATCTCTACGAAACCCTTTATGTTCAGCGTTAAAGGTAAAGAAACGGAAACAGGATTATGTTTGTACTTATCCCCCTGGTTCTTACTTCTTGCTCGAGCAAGCAGTTAAAGGTTCTAAGGCAGGTGGAAAGATCAATGTCATCTGTCACGGTCGTGGTAGAACCTAGGGGATAAAACAAAGGCTAAAGTTGCTCCTTGAATGGAGCCTGTGTTAGATAAGGAAGAGCCATAAGTTTGTTTTCCGCGGAGCCCAACAATGTGTGGTGGGGTAGGTAAGACGTCAGTAAAGCATATGTTTCTTCTTCTCTCGCTTTAGGTGGAACACGGTCCAGGTGTGTGCTATGTGCACCAAAAAAAAAACATCAAAAACAAAAGCAAAAAGCAAAACACATTGCTATGTCTATGGCCGCGTCGCATCCAAACTACCCAGTGAGTGAGGGATACATGTTGGGGGACTTAAGAGCGCGGGCGTACGATGTAACGTTAGGAGTGTACGGAGTATGTCCGGGGATCAGCTTCCCTTAGGAGGTGGTGATGCAGGTAAGATGTCTCTGAACTTGAGGTCATACTCACAGGCGGTAGTCCATGGCAGTGTCGTGGTGTGCGGTTTATGCTTCCGGTGGAGCCCTTCTCCCTGGAGGTGAGGCGGGGGAACTTGGACCTCGCTGGTACAAATCCCGACGAGACGATCTTGGGGTTGGAGAAGATCTATCTGTTCGGTGTCTGCGCGATCGCTGCCTTTGTGCTTTAGGGGAGGGGTTGAGCGACACCGGGAGCCACGGTTCAGCTGGAAAGTAGAAAGAGCCCCATTCCGGTAGTTCAATGTTAGGAAGGTCGAGTTGGTCGCAGAAACTTTGTAGATCTTCCGGGGTGCGGAGTAAAGCAGAGCGTCCCCTGGCGGACGCAGATAGGGCGAAGGGGAACTTCCAGCGATATTGGATGTTTCGGGAACGGAGAGCATCCAGCAGGGGGCGCAAAGCTCTCCTGTTTTGTAAAGTTATTTGGGACAGGTCCTGAAATAATTTAATTTCTGCGCCATTATGGAGAATGCGGCCTTTCTCCCTGGCTTTGCGGAGGATCTCCTCCTTAAGTGGAAAGTTAACAACACAACATATTATGTCCCTTGGTGGTTCATTTTCACGGGGTTGGGAACGTAGAGCCCGGTGTGCCCTTTCCATTTCGATCGGTGAGTCTGCGGGTCGATCTATCAAATCATTAAAGATTGTGCAGATTGTTTGTTGGATCGAACCCGGATCTGTGCTTTCAGGTACACCCCTTACCCTTATGTTGTGCCTCCTGCCTCGATTATCGAGGTCTTCGATGTGTCTGTGGAGGTCATACATGTGGGAAAGCTGTGCGTCGTATGTGTGTTGGACCTGTCGAATGGCTGCTGCATGTGTCACGGTGGTTTGCTCAACATCATCTATTCGGTGTGCCATTACCTGTAGGTCTGACTTTAAATCAGCAATCGCTGCCGTGACGGTATTCTTTATATCTGAGGCCACCTTCTCTAAATCGAGTAGGCTAGGAGTATGTGAATTCCCCTTCGTGTCTCCATGCTGGGAATTAGGCGAGGCCGGGGATTGGGCCTGTACGGCCGCGTGGAGTGGTTGTTTTTGGGTCCAGAACAGCTCCGGTATGTTTCTGCTAAGCTGGGTACCTGGATCCATGGTTGTACGGGTTACCGAGGAGCTCCGGGTGGATCTATTCATGATGCCTCTCAAATGTAGGCAGTCTATTAGGTTAGATTCTATTCCTGGGTCGCAGGAGCTCACAAGTTATGCTGCCATCTCGGTCTCCGGCCAGGCCACGCCCCCCAATTTTTTATTTTTTTTTTATTGCATTTTTAGTGTAAATATTTTAGTGTAGTATTTTTGACCCCAGATCTCATATTTAAGAGGTCCTGTCAGGCTTTTTTTCTATTACAAGGAATGTTTACATAACTTGTAATAGGAAAAAAAGTGACAGATTTTTTTTAAAAAAAAGAACAGTGTAAAAATAAAAAATAAAAGGTAAAATAAATAAGAAAAAAAAAATGTAAACGCGCCCCGTTCCGACGAGCTCACGCACAGAAGCGAACGCATACGTGAGTAGCGCCCGCATATGAAAACGGCATTCAAACCACACATGTGAGGCATCGCTGCAATTGTTAGAGCGAGAGCAATAATTCTAGCCCTGGACCTCCTCTGTAACTCAAAACATGCAATTTGTAGAATTTTTTAAACGTCGCCTATGGAGATTTTTAAGGGTAAGGTAACATTATCTTTCACATTATAAAAAAAAAAATTGTTACTGTTGTCTTATTTTTTAATTCAAAAAAGTGTATTTTTTCCAAAAAAAGTGTGCTTATAACACCGTGCACAAATACGGTGTGACAGAAAGTATTGCAACAACTGCCATTTTATTCTCTAGGGTGTTGGAAAAAAAAAGTATAATGTTTGGGGGTTCTAAATAAATTTACTAGCAAAAAAAACAGTTTTTAACTTGTAAACAATAAATCTCAGAAAGAGGCTCGGTCCTTAAGTGGTTAAACTGTCATCAACCCTTGCCCAGCCCATGGACACTAGCATGGGCTGGGCAAGGGTTGATGACAGTTTAACCACTTAAGGACCGAGCCTCTTTCTGACATTTGTTGTTTACAAGTTAAAAACACCACCCCTTTGATCTTTGAGAAAAGGGGAGATGCCAAGACAGTAGTCCACTTCTCCTTTACCATCAAATCAGAAACATCTGCCAAGTTTGAGAACCATTTTGACACCTGGCTCATCGACCGAACTCTGTTCAACCCCAGGAAATTTATTGCAAGTATCCTTCCTACTTAATTCTACCTTGTCTCTCTGTTGCTGTATATTGTCTTTATTTCTTTGAAACACCTTTTTTCTGTAAATATTTTATTTGCACCAATTTTGACCTTTTCATTATTAAAACCTTATTTTGAAAATTGTTAACCTTGTCCCTAAAGCTCTTAATGCAAGCTAGAAAAGAACCTGTCTTTTGAAGAGTGCTACTGCATAGGACGATTATTCCAAAATCATAATTGGTATTTCTAATATTATGAGTCCCTCCGGCTCGGTCCGAGGAGGTGGTGGCAGTTGAAGGGTTAATTGCATAATTAGCCCAGTGACAATCGCTCTCAGGCTGCTGGCACCTAGATTGTGGTACTGCAAGCTGGAAAAATCTTTGTGATGCATGCATCTGAGAGTGGCATTGTTATGTTAGTGACAGCGCGGTGTGAGATTGGCCAGTCCTTTGTCACGAGTTAGTGAGGAGGGCAGGGATCTGATACCCGTGTTTGTCACAGTGACTACTTTACCCGATATGCTCAAGCTTTTGCTACAAAGGATCAAAGGGCAGTAACAGTTGCGAGCCTGCATTGGGAGAAGTATTTTATCCATTATGGCCCACCCACAGGTTACACACAGATCAGGGCAGAGATTTTGAGAGCAGACAAATTAAAGAATTACTTCAGCTGCTGAAAGTTCACAAAAGTTGAACCACCTGTTATCACATTGAAGGTCATGATCTCCCTGAGAGAATCAGTAGGACCTTGCTTGATATGTTGGGTACCCTACAGGCTGATGATACCTGGAGCTACAGGGTTAGATACACTCCTATCTTTGACACACAGGATCTGGAGCACCTGCTTCCACCAGGGGGACACACCTTCCTCCTGACTAGGGATGGGCCGAACGATCCCCTGTTCAGTTCGCACCAGAACTTTCGAACATCGGGAAAATTGGACCCAAATAACAAACCCCCTTGAAGTCTATGGGACCCGAATGAGACAAATCAAAAGTGCCCATTTTGAAGGCTTATATGCAAGTAATTGGGCATACAATGGTTATGGGGGGCCGGGTATTGCCCCGGGGGGACAAAAAGTTGGTAAAAAAATGTCATTTTTAAATGAGCAGTGATTTATTGATACTTAAACTGAAAGTATAAAAATGAAAAATTCCTTTCAATATAGTGCCTGGGGGGTCCCCATAGTCCACCTGTAGAGTGGCACATCTGTACTGTGTATAGAAGCTGCTGCAGCAATAATTGCATTTATAAAGGCCAAAAAATGAAGCTTTCGCTGCAAGCTTTCTTTATTTTGTAAGCAACGGCTTGGGGAGTCAGTCTGTATGATGAGGCCACAATGTAGTGCATGGGGAACAAGATTAGAGATGTTTTGGATACATTCTGGTGTCTCTACCACAGACTTTGGATTTCTACTTCTGTAATGGGTATGTAAAAATTGTTCTTTGGCTGTCAGTGGTGCCTTCACACTGTAACCCTATAGAGGTATCCTTGATGAAAGCAAGAATTGGCCTTGCTGTCAAAAATTGTAATGATATGCACCTGTCAAACAGATGCGGAAAATGTTCTTTGGGTGTCGGTGGCGCCTTCCCACCGTAACCCTATAGAGGTACTCTTGATGAAAGCAAGAATTGGCCTTGCGGTCAAAAATTGTAGTGATATGCACCTGTCAAACAGGTGCGTAAAAATTGGTCTTTGGGTATTAATTGTGCCCATCATACCTACAGCAAAAACATTCTTCCAGATGAAATCAACACCCACAATACTAGGCAGCCTAGAAGTCCCACAGAGATTACACATTCCAAAAAGACTTAATCTGTGACATCAGCATCAGGGGCTTCATAGCTGGTAATCCAGGACTGATTAATTTTGATAAAAGTCAGACGGTCCACGGAGTCTGTGGACAGATGTTCTATGATCAGTAACAAAACCTCCAGCAGCACTGAAGGCCTGTTTGGAAAGCACGCTGGATGCAGGGCAGCCCAGCAGCTTAATAGCATACTGGGCAAGTTCTGGCCAGTGGTCTATTCTCATGACCCAGTAATCCAGTGGACTGTAAAGCTCTCCATCTCTGTTTTCGTCCCTAGATAATTGCCCACCATGTGATGCAGATGCTACCGATGGGATGTGGAAGCTGACAGCCCTGGGCGGCGAGGACTAAACAAATTCAGAAATGCATCACTTAGGCGGCCGCCTTCTCCACCACTCCTCTCTTGACCAACAGAAGCTACGTTTTCCATGATACTCTAACCTATCAGTGTCGGGAAAAGCATTTGATAAACTTCCCTTTAACGTGTCCTCAAGAGATTTCATCTTCTGCTCTCTCTGTGGGGACGGGATGAGTTCTCAGACTTTCCCCTTATAACGGTGATCAAGGAGGGTTGTCAACCAATAGTGATACTTTTCCTTTAAGCCATGTATTCTTGGGTACTTTCGCAGGCTTTAAAGCATGAGGGAGCCCATGCACCGCAAATTTGCGGAGGCATGAAAAGCAGACTCCTCAGGATCACTGAGGATTATAGTATCTGGAACTGCTTACTCCCAGCCACATACTACTCCCAAGTGTTCTGCAGATGGAAAACCATCTCTTACTGTTTGACGTATGTCTTCCTCTGCTTCAATGCCTCCGAAACTGCCAGAATCCTCCTGCTCCTTCTCTCTCTCCTCTTGTGTGTTCTGTGGCACTGGAACAATGGTGTCTGCATAAAGTGAGCCTTGAGAGGAAAGAAAGGCTCATAATCCTTGTGGCCTCCTCAAATGGTGACAATACAGTGCATGCATCCTTTATGAGCAGCCATTGGCGTGGGAAAAAAAGCAGAGCCGGCCTGAGCCTGTCGTTGTGCCATACTCACACAGGTACTTGTTGATGGTCCTCTGCTGCATGTACAACCACTGCAGCATTGCCAAAGTCGAGTTCCACCTGGTGGGCATGTCATGAAACACGCAGTTTACAGACAGGTGGAATTCCCACTGAATTTCAGCCAACTGAGCACTGGCTGTGTATGACCGCCTAAAATGGCTACACACTCTTCTGGCCTGCTTTAGTAGATCTTCTAACCCTGGGTACCTATTTAGGAAACACTGCACCACCAAATTGAGGACATGAACTGGTGTGGTTCCTGTCCCCTAGGCACACCAGCTGAAGCACTGCATGGCACCTTTTAGCCTGACTCATTGAATAGCCCTTTGAATGCTTAGGGGATACTTGAGGTTCATAGGACAATTCAGCAGAGGAATGCATGGAGGAGGAGGAGGGGGTATAACTGACAAATCTGGCATCATCACCAACTGTATGGACAGGTGGGGGCCACAACAAGCTGTAGCACTGTCATGGTTATGCAATAGAGTTTTGTCTGTCAGCTTACCTGTCGCCATGTGTTCATCTCTAAAGACCAGCTGACTCTTACCTGACTGTTTTTATAAACTCTCCTCTAGCAAGGCTCTACCCCAGCTCCTATCAGAGAACTCTATATTAACCTCTGCACTGCAGGCCAGCCCTGCTGATCAACCTTTGTGTGTTTTGGCTTCCTGTTCCTGCCTGCCGTGTGCTCTACGTTTGTTTCTGTTACCGACCTTGGCGCGTTCTTAACTATCCCTGTTTGCCTGTGACCCTGAACCTTGGCGTGAACTCTGTTGTCCTTGTCTGCTTGTGGTCCTGACCTTGGCTTATTCCTTTACTATCCCTATCCTCCTGTTGCCTACTGTGGGTGTGAGCTGGGGGACCCTGGGGGTTGCGACCTGGAGCCAGTTGCAGCCCAGTCCATCCTCACCACTAGAGGCTCTGGTGAACACCTGTCACGTACCTGGTAGGTTGTGAGCCTGAAGTGCAGGAAAAGACCTCCCTTACAGCTCCCACTCCCCTGGAATGGAGACAGAGGGCCAGGAGTGAAGAGTGGTATGGGTGCCTGGCAGGATCAACAGTTGCTGAAAGTCCAGTAGTGGTGGCACCCTCTGGACTCAGTAGTCTGAGGTGTAGACTGAGGACAGAGACTGGAATGCAGGACTGGAACCAGGAACAACAGCAGGTAATAGCAGACTGGAAGCTGGACTGGAACCAGGAACAACAGCAGGTAATAGCAGACTGGAAGCTGGGCTGGAACCAGGAACAACAGCAGGTAATAGCAGACTGGAAGCTGGATTGGAACCAGGAACAACAGCAGGTAAATAGCAGACTGGAAGCTGGACTGGAACCAGGAACAACAGCAGGTAATAGCCTGGAACGATGGACTGGAACAACAGCAGAAGATAGCCTGGAACGCTGGGCTGGAACACAGCAGAAGGTAGCCTGGAACGCTGGACTGGAACCAGGAACAACAGCAGGTAATAGCAGACTGGAAGCTGGGCTGGAACCAGGAACAACAGCAGGTAATAGCAGACTGGAAGCTGGACTGGAACCAGGAACAACAGCAGGTAAATAGCAGACTGGAAGCTGGACTGGAACCAGGAACAACAGCAGGTAATAGCCTGGAACGCTGGACTGGAACAACAGCAGAAGATAGCCTGGAACGCTGGACTGGAACACAGCAGAAGATAGCCTGGAACGCTGGGCTGGAACACAGCAGAAGGTAGCCTGGCACGCTGGACTGGAACCAGGAACAACAGCAGGTAATAGCAGACTGGAAGCTGGACTGGAACCAGGAACAACAGTAGGTAATAGCAGACTGGAAGCTGATGAACACAGTGGAGGGTCAACAAGCCGGTGGTCAGTAACGTTAAGACAGCAGAGGTACCAGGGGTAATGCAGAGGGATGGTCAGGCAAGCCAAGAGGGTCTGGTGCAGGCAGATAGCAGGATCGTCAAACAGGAAGCCAGGTCAGATAACAGGATACACAGATCAGATCAGGTAACACTCACAGAACGCTGTAGAGCAGACAGCGGGGATGGAGTGTGACAGGCAGGTTTAAATAGCCCGCCTGACACCAGCGGGAGTGCGCGTGCCCGTGCGTGACCGCACCCGTGAAAGCACACGCATGCGCAATGAGACCCGTGGCCGGGTTCCCGTGCGCCTGGGACGCCGGTTACTGCCAGGATCTTCATGACATTGCCCCCCCCAAGGGGCAGCCTCCGGATGCCCCTTTGAAAAAATTTCTCTGGATGAGCTGTTTTAAAGGCTTGTAACAGGTCTTCAGCATGAATATTATCCTCTGGTTCCCAAGAATTCTCCCAAGAATTCTCCTCTGGGCCAAACCCCTTCCACTTTATTAAGAATTGATTTTGGTTATCTCTTTTCCTGTGGTCCATGATAGCCTCCACCACGAATTCCTCTTCCCCATCTACCAGGATTGGATCAGGAGGATCCGTACTTCGACCTGGAAATGGGTTGGTAATAGATGGTTTAAGCAAGGACACATGAAAAACTGGATGTACCTTTAGTGAATCCGGGAGTTCAAGTTCATATGCAACTTCATTAATTCTCCGTTTAACAGGGAATGGTCCAAGAAATTTGGGACCCAATTTCTTGGAAGGGCAGGCCAACCTGAGGTTTATGGTGGACAACCATACCTGATCCCCAGGTGCAAGTAAGAGCTCACCTCGCCTCTTTTTATCGAAGGTTGCTTTGTTGTACTCTTGGGTTCTGGTCATGGTGTCCTGTAAAACTTGGTTGTTAGAGGTAAAGAAATCCAATTTCTCCTGGACTGCGGGTACTGTGCATTCTGGAATTTGGTAAAAATGAGGGGTGGAAACCATAATTCGCACAAAACGGAGTTTGCTTGATAGCAGAATGAATAGAATGAATAGAATTGTTATAAGCGAATTCGGCCAATGGTAAAACAGCAATCCAATTATCTTGGGCAAAGGAAGAAAAACAGCGCAAATATTGTTCAAGGGTCTGGTTTGTTCTTTCTGTTTGCCCATTAGTCTGGGGGTGATAAGCCGATGAAAATGAGAGTTCAATGTCCAAGGTTTTACACAAAGCCCTCCAGAATCGAGAGGTAAATTGTACCCCTCGATCTGAAACGATATTAACTGGTACCCCATGGAGCCTGACGACCTCTTTAATGAATGCTTGTGCTGTTTCTGTAGCTGAAGGGGTACCCTTCATTGGGACAAAGTGCGCCATCTTCGACAACCGGTCCACTATGACAAAGATTGAAGTGAAGCCCCCGGCCGGGGGTAGTTCTACAATAAAATCTATAGAGAGCAATTTCCAGGGTCTATCTGGGACAGGCAAGGGTTTTAGTAGACCCCATGCCTTTGTTTTGTGCCCTTTGTTCCTAAGGCAGGTGGTACAGGACTCTACAAACTCTTTACAATCTTTGCACAGCTGAGGCCACTAGAAGGTGCGCTGAACCAAATCAGTGGTCTTAGCCACACCGAAATGCTCAGCCAGCGCATGATCGAGACAAAGCTCTAGTACTGGAACTCGTAGTGTTTCAGGTATAAAGATCCTACACTCATGCCACAATAACCCATCCTTAACCTGGAGCTCTGTCTTAATGGAAGATTCTATTCCTACGGAGGCCTGTTTAATCTGGGAAAGCAGGTTTACCTGAAGTAGAAGAAAGTTCCCCGGAGACAAAATGGTGTCTGGAGGGGAAATCTCTTGAGGTTTGTGAAACATCCTAGACAGGGCGTCAGGTTTGGTATTCTTGGAGCCAGGACGGTAAGTGACATGGAAGGAGAACCTGGAGAAAAAGAGAGCCCACCTGGCCTGACGTGGTTTCAACCTCTTTGCAGACTTCAAATACTCCAGGTTCTTATGATCTGTAAAGATTAAAACTGGATGAGCGGCACCCTCCAACAGATAGCGCCACTCCTCCAATGCTGACTTGATTGCCAACAACTCTCTGTCACCTACATCATAATTTCTCTCTGCCGTGGATAATTTACGAGAAAAGAAGGCCACAGAATGCAGCAGGGCCTTGGTTCCCTGTCTTTGGGATAATACTGCTCCTACAGCAATTTCAGATGCATCCACTTCTAGAATAAATGGCAGAGAGGAATCTGGATGCTTTAGTACAGAGGCGGAGGTGAAAAGGCCCTTGAGAGTCTCAAAAGCCTTTTGAGCCTCGGCCGACCAATGGAAGCGTGTACCCTGTTTGGTAAGCTGTGTGATGGGTGCAATGATGGCTGAGAACCGCTTAATAAATTTGCGGTAAAAATTAGCGAATCCAACGAATCGCTGGATTCCTTTCTTATCAGTCGGGACTGGCCAATCTAGAACAGCCGTGACCTTCTGGGGGTCCATTTTAATGCCCTTACTGGAAATGACTAACCCTAAAAATGGAATACTTTCCTGTTCGAATTCACATTTTTCAGCCTTTGCATATAGACCGTGTTGTCGAAGTCGGCCCAATACACTTCTGACGTGCCTGCGATGGGATTCAAGGGAACAAGAGAAAATCAATAAGTTGTCTAAATAGACAATGACAAACAGGTCTAGAAAGTCACGTAACACATCATTAATAAAGTATTGAAATGTGGCAGATGCATTACACAGGCCGAAAAGCATCACGAGGTACTCAAAATGTCCATAACGGGTACGAAAAGCGGTCTTCCATTCGTCTCCATCCCTAATACGAACTAAATTGTAGGCCCCACGGAGATCAAGTTTGGTGAATATGGTAGCCGTCCCCAGTCTCTGAAACAACTCTGGTACTAAGGGGAGAGGGTACCGATTCTTCACAGTAATTTTGTTTAGTTCGCGGTAATCCACACACGGCCTGAGGGTTTTATCTTTTTTCTGCACGAAGAAGATGCCTGCACCTGCGGGGGATGTGGATGGACGAATGAAGCCTCTTTTGAGGTTTTCATCAATGTATTCCTTCAATGCCCCTTGCTCCACCTCAGTCAGGGGAAATATTCTTCCAAAAGGAATTTCAGCACCAGGAAGTAACTCAATGGGACAGTCATAGGCCCAGTGAGGGGGTAACACCTCTGCCCTCTGTTTACTAAATACGTCCAGGAAATCATGATAGGCGGAAGGAATGGATTGATGTAGACTAGGATCTGTATCTAGGCATAACAGAGTAGAGTTCTCCTGGATGTTCTGGGTTCTGCAAAACTGTTGGCAGTAAGGAGAGGGAAAGGTCACCTCACCCGTGATCCAATTTATGTCCGGATTATGGGCCTGTAACCATGGCATGCCGAGTATTATGGGGAACAGGGGTAAAGCGATAATGTCCAGGCGCAGCTGTTCCTGATGGACGTTGGAAACGAAAACGGGTATTGGCATAGTCTCTTGGGTGACAGGTCCAGACTTGATAGCGGTCCCATCAGCTAGATGGATAGAGAGTCCATGGGCTTTAGGTGACAAAGGTATTTGGTGTTGGATGGCAAAACGAGAATCCATGAAACAGCTGCAAGCTCCTGAGTCAATAATGGCGGTGATTTGTAGATCCTTCCCTGGAAGCTGTAGCAGAAGAGGAAGAGCAAGGTGAGTGGTATTTTTAACCAGAGATGTCACATAGTCAGTAGATAGGGATAAACACTTACGGAGTTTAAGGGGACAGTTCCTGACATAGTAGAAACAAACAAAATTGCGCTTGGAAAAATAAATACCAGTGAAAAAATGTGAATAGGAATAGAATGACTCCTTGATACAAGTATCATACAATAGAATTCAATAAGCTGCGGTTATAAGTGGGGCACACCAATAGAATAAATAGAACAAGCAAACCGTGCTAAAAAATGAGTCCAATTAACAATCAGTGAAATTAAGTTCAATTGAAGTCCAGAACAAAACGGTAAATTCTTCTATGTGATGAGGTGAAGAAAAATAAATAAAAGATAACTGTGTGGTGAACTGGTGAATCTACTAAGAGCTATAAGCTGACTTAATTTGTATTTGTAGGAGGTAGAGCCTTTATAGTTAACTGTGTTTGGAGATTGAGATGCCTTATGATAATGCCGCATTTGGAATAATAAAAACGAACACTAGGGGCTACCTCCTGGAGACACAGATGATACAAACTATATCGCCTGTAGAGATCTCCACTAGGGAGAACATATATTGTAGGTGTAGTTGTCAAAAAGTTTGGATAGCTATCTATCTAGTATATATCTTTTACTGTATGCGTTCTTTATAAACATTTTTGTAAACCCTTTTGTGAAACTTGAATAAAAATATTGAAACAATAGAAAAAAAGAAGTAGCAAAAAATTTTTAAAAAATCATATATTTTTTTTTTTCGTACTGTCACCAGTCACTGATCACTGCCACAACAGTTATATTATGACTCTGTACTGCACTGGTGACAGCATGTAAAAAAAAAATGTAAAAATTGTGAAAACACTTTTTTTTTTTTTTTTTACATTTCTTAATTTTTCAAATGTAGCCCCCCCTCCCCTGTAAGGGTTGCTGATTGCTGTGGTTCACTTGACACCTCGCCCAGCCAGACATCCATCTCTCATGCACTCAGAGACATAGAACAGTCCATAAGCTTTTATTTTGTTTGTTTGTTTTATTGAGGGGATTGAACTTGGATGGGAAAAGGATAATTATGGGATGCCCGGAATGATTCAGCATAACTTGCTTGGGGCTTCTATATACACTCCAGTCTTCTCTCCAGCACAACTCTTACTTAAGACCTCTTATCCTTCACTCCTCCATCACTTCCGTGCTGCAGACTGTTGCTCCTCAGCACTTTACTTGGTGCAGACTCCCTGACCAGCTAGCATCACATGGTTGGGCCTAGCACAGACTCAGCCAGATCTCACAGAATTGCCTTTTGTAGGCAGGGACCCCGGGCCCCTGTGGTGTAGGAAAAGTTCTGGTGCAAACTCATCTAGATAAAGGAAGGTGGTGTATCTGGATTTTGCAAAAGCATTTGATGAAGTTCCCCATAAATGTTTACTGTACAAAGTAAGGTCCGTTGGCATGGACCATAGGGTGAGTACATGGATTGAAAACTGGCTACAATTGGGAGTTCAGAGGGTGCTGATAAATAGGGTTTGTTCCTGGGACCAATCCTATTTAATTTATTCATAAACGACCTGGAGGATGGGGTAAACAGCTCAATCAATGCTAAGCTAAGCAGGGCAATAACTTCTCCGCATGATGTGGGAACCTTGCAAGAAGATCTGAACAAATTAATGGGGTGGGCAACTACTTGGCAAATGAGGTATTATATGCAATGTATTATATATACTATACTGAATGCACGATATACTCTGAACTGTATTATATATACTACACGGACTGCACTATATATTCTCCACTGTATCATATATACTACACGGACTGAGTGCACACTACACTAACTACCCGGCTAATCTCTATTCATTCACTATATACGGTCGCCGTGTAAGCAGCAGCCTTATATAGTGAGGGGCATGGACTTAGCCCCTGAGCTATGATTGGCCAAAGGCACCCTGCCTTTGGCCAGTCATGGCTCTCACAGCACATCCTGCTGTGATTGGCCAAAGCATGCAGGTCAGGTGCATGCTTTGGCCAATCAGCAGCCATTAATGCACTGCGATATCGCAGTGTTTTATGGGGCACTCTGTGACAGGCCAACTTGGTGCGAGCGCCCCATATGTTTGTTTGTTCTACGAACAAACAGCTGATGTTTGAGTCGAACTTACGCGTGACTCAAACATCGGGACCATCCCTTGAGGAGAGGAGGAGATCTAATACAGTATAGCGGATATTTATCCTCGATTACTGAGCCATATACCACATCCGTTTGTTTATGCTATAAGGAGAGGAGAGTGGAATGTGATTGTCCATTTAGGATCCATATATTAAAGCCTTGTCAGACCAGCTGTGGATTTCGAAGGCAGGAGAGGAGAGGAGAGTGGAACGTGAACCGCCGCTAAGGATCTGTATACCAAAGCCCCACTAGATCTGTTGTGGTCTTTGTTGAAAGTGAGCTGTTAGGGCACACCCCTGGTGGATGCCTGGATGGTGGGAGCAATTGTCTTCACAACTTTTAAGAACTGTTTTTTTGAGCACTTGATCTTCACATCTCATCACTTTTTGATGCACATGCACTTCATTATTTGGGACTTATCTTAATATTTTCTATGTAAAATCAGATGAATATCTGCTTTTGATTTGAGTACTTTATCACTGTTTCATATATTATCACATATCGCATATATTGTATTTTTTGTTTTTTTAATTAGGGATAGTCATTCTTATACATTTGTCAGTTTTTGCTGCTTAGCGTCTTGAATTAGCACACTTTATCACTGTTTCACTGTCAGAAACCATGAAATCAGACCGAGACAGAAGTACAGTTAAATTACATAGTAGGTGAAGTCAAAAAAAGACGCAAGTCCATCAAGTCTAACCTATGTGTGTGATTATATGTCAGTATTACATTGTATATCCCTGTATGTTGCGGTCATTCACGTGCTTATCTAATAGTTTATTGAAACTATCAATGCCTCCCGCTGAGACCACCGCCTGTGGAAGGGAATGCCACATCCTTGCCGCTCTTACAGTAAAGAACCCTCTACGTTGTTTAATGTTAAACCTCTTTTCTTTGAATTTTAATGAGTGGCCATGAGTCTTGTTAAACTTCTTCCGTGAAAAAGTTTTATCCATATTGCGGGGTCACCAGTACGGTATTTGTATATTGAAACATATCCCCTCTCAAGTGTCTCTTCTCCAGAGAGAATAAGTTCAGTGCTCGCAACCTTTCCTCATAACTATTATCCTCCAGACCATTTATTAGCTTTGTTGCCCTTCTTTGTACTTGCTCCATTTTCCAGTACATCCTTCCTGGGGATTGGTGCCCAGAACTGGACAGCATACTCCAGGTGCAGCCGGACCAAAGTCTTGTAGAGCGGGAGAATTATAGTTTTATCTCTGGAGTTAATCCCCTTTTTAATGCATGCCAATATTCTGTTTGCTTTGTTAGCAGTAGCTTGGCATTGCATGCCATTGCTGAGCCTATCATCTACTAGGACCCCCAGGTCCTTTTCCATCCTACTTATTTAATAATAATCAAACTTGTTTAATAATATAATAATATAGAAGAAACGTAGTCAAAACATAGCCAAAGTTCGGTAACCGGAACGGATAGATGGCCAAGTCAGAAGGTCAGGAATCAGTGTAGTGGAACAGCAAGCAGGATCTGGACCCAGAAGGGATTTCAGCCAAGCAAGTCTTTAAACAGGAACACAGTCTGTGATGTTGACTAAGGCGAAGGCAGAAATCCTTTGGGCTGGACGGCTTAAGTAGGAAGGACTGACAAGCAGCTGAGTAACTGTGGAGAGATAGGAGCTGGCAATAAGCTGACAGCTGAGCGGCCAGCTCAGAGAAGGAAGGGCTGGACAGCCCTGACAGTACCCCTTCCTCAACAACCCCTCCCCCTCAGAGGACCACCAGGCTTAAGGCAAAAACGTCTATGGAAATCACGGAGGAGGACAGGGGCATGTATGTCAGAGGATGAGACCCAAGAGCTTTCCTCCGGACCGTACCCTTTCCAAAGCATACCAGGTACTGTATGTGCCCACGGAACCTATGGGGGTGTCAGGAAAAGTTCCATCCGCTGGTAATATCTGTCATTTGGCGTGCAGTACTGAGTTCCACCAGCAGGTGTCTCCTGGCAGTTTGGAATGGTCAGGAGAGCTTTTTCCTGCTGGTGTTATGTCATCTTTGGATCCTGGCAGTGTGGGGCAGACAGTACCTCCTACAATCAGGTGTCACTTGAGGCCAATTACAGGCATATAAATACCCGGCAAACACTCACATGTTTTCCCTGGTTTCGTCCGTGCGCCCTGACCTGCTAGCCTGTTATCTCCTGATCCTGTTCCTGTACCCTGAACCTGAACCTGTTACCAGTGTACCTGATCCTGTCTCCCTGTCCTCATCCCTATGCAGTCCCACCTGTTACCTTGCATCCCTGCCCTGCAGTCTGATCCATCCATCCTCTCCCTGTCTTGCTTGTTCCCTGTCCTCATCTGCTGACTGCCTGTGTATGACCTTGGCCTAGCTTATGTTTATGTTTCTGGAACATCCCTTTGTCCATCTGCTGATCTGCTGTGTATGACCCTAGCCTGGCTAACGTGTTTGATTTTGGTACTTCCCTTGGCTGTATATAATTATCTGTTGCCTGTGGGTTTGTTGGTTGAGCACTATTTGTATTTGGGGTGTTACTTATTTTCCACTTATCTTTAATAAACTTTATATTACTCACTTATATACGTTTTGGTGTCCTCTGTCGCAGATCACATGGTTCTGGTCACACCTGTTCATGACAGGGAGTCAACAATGGAGTGTACTTCATACTCCTCGTGGTTCTCAACCTGTAGAGGGTGAGGATGCGGCACCGAGGTGGTAAAGCGGTTGCAGACCAAAGGTTTTAATAAGGAGACATAAAATACATTAGAGATACGCGAATTAGAAGGAATGTCTAATGCGTAAGCCACTGGGTTAATCCTGCAAAGCATACGGAAAGACCCAATAAACCGAGGTGCGAACTTCAGTGAGGGAACACGAAGTTGGAAGTTGCGAGAAGACAACCAGACCCTGTCCCCAACCTGGTAGGAAGGCACAGGCAGGCGTCTGCAGTCAGCATGGAGTCTGTACCTATCATTAGCATGTCGCAAAGCCTCCTGGACTTGTGCCCAAGTGGAAAGAAGTCCACAGAGATGCTCCTCTTACGCAAGATTACTCTGCGGAACAAATGAGTCAGGCAACATGGCAGGTTGGAAAACCATAATTCGCCATAAACAGGGACAATCGGGAAGCAGAATTCAAGGCATTGTTGTGAGCAAACTCTGCCCACAGTAATAGGTCTGACCAGTTGTTATGATGATCAGTAATATAGCAACGTAGGAATTGCTTCTGCCCAAGTGTGAGGTAGATGTGAAATAAACCTCTGCAGCTTGGTATTTCTTGCTGTAGCAAAAGGGTACAGTTCAGGAAAAGTCCACTGGCCCACAATCCAACTGAATAACTTCGGTTGTAGGGACCATTTTTTGGAATCCAGGAATCCTTGGGATAGGTGATGGGCGTCTGTGTTTAAGTGGGCTGGAAGATAGACTACTTTTACGTCCTTCAGATTCCCCTCTGCCCAAATGAAGATGGGTTCCACTTCCCTTAGTAAGGAACTATTGTTGGTTTCTCCTTGGTGATGTATGGATGATATTGCAGCTCTATTGTCTATCCGAATCAGGACTGATTTGTCCTTGACTGAGAGAGCAAATGCTGTCGATGCGAGATAAGCCGCCTGGATTTCCAGGATGTTTGTGATGATGCATGCCGCATTGAATGCTCATCACACTTGAACCAACATCTGGTTGCAATGTGCCTCCTAGCCTATTGCATTGGCGTCTGTGGTAACTGTGGTCCAGAAAATATGCCTTAATTAACGTGGCTTTACAGGCATCTCCCTCTTTTGTCCACTAATGCAGACCCCTGTGCATCAAACTTGTTTGATATATGGACTGGGATAGATGGTTTGCTCCATTGCTTCAGGAATTCTAGCTAAAAGGTGCCTGAGGTATCCATTTGTCCATGGGACTATCTGGATACAAAAAAACAAAAATCCCTATTAAGTTGAGTAAGCTTGAGGCTGTTATGTACTGTAGGACCATGTCCTCACTCTCCTTACTTTCTGAATGATCGCCCACAGTTTCTGAGATGGCAGGGACTCCACCCCTAAACTGGAGAAAAGATGACTCGTTTGATTTACCATCCAACAGTATCTTGATAATTTAGGCCACAGCATCTACCTGTGTTCCACAAGCTGGGCTGAATCTTTTGATAAAAGGAGGATATTGTCTGGTTAGTGAAGAGAACTGAGACCCAGTTCTCATAAAGAAGCTTGGATAGTGATCCGAGCCCACGTGAGGGTTCTGAGGGAAGTGCAAGGCCCGAAGGGAAGACTCTGGAATTGTAGATGGGCCTGGTCGACCGAAAATCTCAGATACTTCTGTAACAGTTGTAGTATGGGTGCATGCAAGTAAGCATCCCTGAATCCCCGGGTACATCTAATTCTGCAGTTCTGGGGAATCAAGTCTGGCTTTCCTCTTGTGACACAGGAAATGGCTTTCTGTAACCTTTCTGCAAAGAGTGATTTACCATAAAAAAACGGTATTTATACTGATTTTGTTTAGACACAGTGTCAGCTGCCTGTAGTTCTGACCACAATACCCATATGGCTATCACAAGTAGTGACACTGATCTTGCGAAGTAACAAATTGTATGCATCGCCGTCTCACCAGTGAAGTCTGCTGAGAGCCATAATTCGTCCAAAGCCTTGACTATATTTTCCCTAGGAACATTTTGATGAATCACCGTTTCCATGTTTTTGGTCAAAGCCCACAGGGCTTTGGATACAGATAAGGCAATTGTTGACTTTCAGGCATTTACCCTCCATTTGGTAAGGTCCTTTAAGTTGGGGTCTATTCATCTGTCTAAAGGATCCTTAATTGAGGCTGAATTATCGATTAGTGAGATGAAATTCTTTGTTATATGAACCACTGCCGCATCTACCTCCGGCGGACCGTCTGGCACTACAAAATCTTGTTCCGACCGTGGATTAAGTTTTTCAAGGCAATCGAGAGGAGAAAACATATTTCTTTTTTCCTTTCCTCTTCAACAACGTCTCTGATATCATCCATCAGAGTAAGCCTATGTTTTCACTATTCCGACCTGAAAGTCGCCCGATTCTGCCACGATTTTTATGCGACTTGAAACAATGCCTGTGTATTCTTGAGGTCTATGGACCTCAAGTCACATCAAAGTGGGACCAAAGCAGTGCAGGGACTACTCTGAAGTCGCTGCGACTTGAAATCACACAGATAAATGGTACTCATTGGAAATCATGGGGTACAACTTGTTATGCGACTTTGCAGTCCCAAGTCGCATGACAAGTTGCACTAGTGGAAAACGGGCCCAAAGAAGGAAACCTGCTTCTTTAGAAATGGAAAGTACATCTTTTGACTACTCAGATGTACAGTACCTGACCGCGAGATTGTGTTTCCAGCGCGATAGCATCGCGCTGGTTCTCGGCGACAGGGTACTGTGATTGTCGCGCTGGCTCGCTCATCGGGAAAGGAAAACTTTGTCTTCCTCCCGCGATGAGTGACAGGCAGCGCTGACAGCTGTCTGGTATGAATCCTGAGGCGGGAACACCGCGCCAAATTTTCAATGAAAAAACCGGCGTGGGTTCCCCCCTCGGAGGCATACCAGGCCCTTGGGTCTGGCATGGATTGTAAGGGGAACCCCCTATGCCGAAAAAATCGGCGTGGGGGTCCCCCCCAAATCCATACCAGACCCTTATCCGAGCACGCAGCCCGGCCGGCCAGGAAAGGGGGTGGGGACGAGCGAGCGCCCCCCCCCCTCCTGAGCCGTACCAGGCCGCATGCCCTCAACATGGGGGGGTGGGTGCCTTGGGGGAGGGGGCGCCCTGCGGCCCCCCCACCCCAAAGCACCTTGTCCCCATGTTGATGAGGACAAGGGCCTCTTCCCGACAACCCTGGCCGTTGGTTGTCGGGGTCTGCGGGCGGGGGGCTTATCGGAATCCGGGAGCCCCCCTTAATAAGGGGGCCCCCAGATGCCGGCCCCCCACCCTGTGTGAATGAGTTTGGGGTACATGGTACCCCTACCCATTCACCTAGGGGAAAGTGTCAATAGAAAAAAAACACACTACACAGGTTTTAAGTCATTTATTAGTCAGCTCCGGGGGTCTTCTTCCGACTTCGGGGGTCTCCTTCCGACTTCTCCCGCTGTCCGGCCTCTTCTCCCGGGCCCCGCCGCTATCTTCTTCCAGCTCTATTGCCAGCGAGGGGCCCGGTCTGCTGCCGCTGTCTCGCCGCCGCTGTCCGGCCTCTTCTCCCGGTGTTCGGCCTCTTCTCCCGGGCCCCGCCGCTATCTTCTTCCAGCTCTATTGCTAGCGAGGGGCCCAGTCTGCTGCCGCTGTCTTGTCGCCGCTGTCTCGCCGCCGCTGTCTCGCCGCCGCTGTCTCGCCGCCGCTGTCTCTTCTTTTCTTCTTCCCCGATGTTGACACGACGCTCTCTCCGGCTCGAATGCTGTGTGCGAGCTGCGGAGCCATTTATATAGGCGGTAACCCCACCCCCTTACGACGTCATGGTCCCAGCATGCGCAGGGACTCTGGCGTCATAAGGGGGCGTGGCCCCAGAGTCCCTGCGCATGCTGGGACCATGACGTCGTAAGGGGGTGGGGTTACCGCCTATATAAATGGCTCCGCAGCTCGCACACAGCATTTGAGCCGGAGAGAGCGTCGTGTCAACATCGGGGAAGAAGAAAAGAAGAGACAGCGGCGGCGAGACAGCGGCGGCGAGACAGCGGCGGCGAGACAGCGGCGACAAGACAGCGGCAGCAGACTGGGCCCCTCGCTAGCAATAGAGCTGGAAGAAGATAGCGGCGGGGCCCGGGAGAAGAGGCCGAACACCGGGAGAAGAGGCCGGACAGCGGCGGCGAGACAGCGGCAGCAGACCGGGCCCCTCGCTGGCAATAGAGCTGGAAGAAGATAGCGGCGGGGCCCGGGAGAAGAGGCCGGACAGCGGGAGAAGTCGGAAGGAGACCCCCGAAGTCGGAAGAAGACCCCCGGAGCTGACTAATAAATGACTCTTAAAACCTGTGTAGTGTGTTTTTTTTTCTATTGACACTTTCCCCTAGGTGAATGGGTAGGGGTACCATGTACCCCAAACTCATTCACACAGGGTGGGGGGCCGGCATCTGGGGGCCCCCTTATTAAGGGGGGCTCCCAGATTCCGATAAGCCCCCCGCCCGCAGACCCCGACAACCAACGGCCAGGGTTGTCGGGAAGAGGCCCTTGTCCTCATCAACATGGGGACAAGGTGCTTTGGGGTGGGGGGGCCGCAGGGCGCCCCCCTCCCCTAAGGCACCCACCCCCCCATGTTGAGGGCATGCGGCATGGTACGGCTCAGGAGGGGGGGGGCGCTCGCTCGTCCCCACCCCCTTTCCTGGCCGGCCGGGCTGCGTGCTCGGATAAGGGTCTGGTATGGATTTGGGGGGGACCCCCACGCCGATTTTTTCGGCATAGGGGGTTCCCCTTACAATCCATGCCAGACCCAAGGGCCTGGTATGCCTCCGAGGGGGGAACCCACACCGGTTTTTTCATTGAAAATTTGGCGCGGTGTTCCCGCCTCAGGATTCATACCAGACAGCTGTCAGCGCTGCCTGTCACTCATCGCGGGAGGAAGACAAAGTTTTCCTTTCCCGATGAGTGAGCCATCTCGGCGCTGGCTCCTGCGACGGGGCTCGTAGGTGTCAAATCTCGCCGAGAAGTGCGGCGAGATTGACACAATATCGCGGTCACCTACTGTAGTGTTGGCTTTCTCCCAGCCAATAGCTGGCTTTACAGGCTGGACATAGGGCTGAGTTTGGAAAAAGTTGAAGTCCAACAGCCGAGCTCTTCTGAGGTATCCTCAGATGGCCCACCATCATCCAGATGTCTAGGAGGGATATTTGCAGCGTTGTGAGAGGATTCTCTCGGGGATGGGCCAGGAAGAGTTAACTTCTCTGGAGGAGATTGAGCTAATTGCTGCAATAGAACTGCTGTTGCTTGTTCCGCTATGTATCCCCTGCCCATCTTTGGGTAGGACAGCTTACCTGTTAACCCTCTGACTCTCCATCTGCTGCATAGACTCTAAAACAGCTTTTGCAGACCAATTGGCTGGTAATGGGATGACCCCACATGCTCGGCATTTAGGGATTTGAGAGTTGGTGAATGTGAAGAACTATGTTTTTTCACGAATGAACCCTCACCGCTTGCATGGTATCCTGATCTGGTTGGGGCCTTCATAGGTTTGTTTATGTCGCCTTGATGTCTGCTTGGACTTCTTCTGGCGTACAAGGCTGAAATAAATAAACATACCAGCACAAGTGCTCTCTTTTTTTTTTACTCAGCTGAACATCGGTCCCTAGCTTAACTGTTGGAGAGGGTATTGTTCGGGTGGCATACTGCTTATTTTAGGCAACAGACAGAAAAAGCAGCTATAGACATATGAAGGCGTTAGTGACTGGTATTTCAGCTGGAGCAAGGAAATGGTATTCCTGCGTAAAGAAGCAGAAAGAAATTACCGTTGGCAAAAAACAGGGTTCCCTTCAGGGGCTCTCCGCATAGGCAACCTCCTCAGATGACAACAGGCTGCCATGCTGAAAGCCCCCATTAATAAACAATGGAGAGGGGAGGGACATTGTGTGGAAGATACAACCCTCTAAAAAATGATTTTGACAAACGAGCAAAAAATTTAAAATTTGCCCCTATTCAAGATGACCACCAAGACCTCAGGCCAGACCGCGCACGCAGGCGGCGGCACTAGGACCAATTGGGCCCGCCCGACTCAGCCCGGCCCATCGAGCCGGCTCCTGACGTCAGCAAATGCATAGAGCAGGCAGGAAGATGCTGAGGGACTCACCCACTATAGTAACCAGGAATGAAGGTACAATATCACAAGAAGGGGAAGGTGGTGAAGGATTAAGAAAGTGAAAAAGAGGAATGCAAAGAAAGGAAAGCGAGAGAGAATAGATGACAGGAGGGAGAAATGGAAGGCAGGAAGTGAAAAATCGATATAGCTGCTTTCTCTGCTGCAGGCTTGAACAAATGCCAGTATATAAATGCAGATAGGAGCTCTTAGTTAAGTGACAACTGCTGTTCCAAAAGACCCACAGAAGGGACTCCCTATCTTATCAGCGCATTTAGCTGCCCAAGAATAGGGACTGCATCTGGGAGAGGCTTGAACCCAGTTGGAAGCTGCCGACTGCAGAGGTAAGGGACGTTCGACCACCATTCACTGACCATGAGGTATGAGGAAAAAAAAAGGAGAATGCTGGGAGTACAACAATCCTTTTCTTTTATAATATTCACTGGTCCTGATGGAGGAGCCAAGGCGGAGCTTGTCATAGGTATACTGCCATGGAGGCACCAGGAAAAAGTTTTGCCTATAGTTCTACCTTAACTCTCCTGAATAGGGATGAGCCGAACCCCCCCCCCCCCCTCAGTTTGGTTCTCACCAGAACCTGCGAACGGACCGAAAATTCGCACGAACGTTAGAACCCCATTGACGTCTATGGGACTCGAACGTTCAAAATCAAAAGTGCTAATTTTAAAGGCTAATTTGCATGGTATTGTCCTAAAAAGGGTTTGGGGACCCGGGTCCTACCCCAGGGGACATGTATCAATGCAAAAAAAACTTTTAAAAACGGACGTTTTTCGGGAGCAGTGATTTTAATGATACTTAAAGTGAAAAAAAAAAAGTGAAATATTCCTTTAAATACACCCCCCGGTTCGGTCCGCAGCAGAACATGGGAACAGGAAAATTTGTTCGAACACGCAAACACATTATTAACGTCTATGGGACACGAACATGAATAATCAAAATTGTTCATTTTTTAAGGCTTATATGCAAGTTATTGTCATAAAAAGTATTTGGGAAAGAAAGAAAGAAAGAAAGAAAGAAAGAAAGAAAGAAAGAAAGAAAGAAAGAAAGAAAGAAAGAAAGAAAGAAAGAAAGAAAGAAAGAAAGAAAGAAAGAAAGAAAGAAAGAAAGAAAGAAAGAAAGAAAGAAAGAAAGAAAGAAAGTGATGGGGATGGAGAAAGAAAGAAAGATGGAAGGAAAGAAAGAAAAATGGAAGGAAGGAAGAAAGAAAAAGAAAAGATGGAATGAAAGAAAGAAGGAAAGAAAAAGAAAGAAAGAGAGGGGGATGGGGAAAGAATTAAGGAAAGAGAAAGAAAGAGACAAAAAGAGTGGAAAGAAAGAAAGCGAGGGGAGGGGGATGGAGGAAGAAGGGAAGGAAGAGCATCCCCTACATCAGTGTACTCACTGGGAGGCAGGAGGGACTGGATGGATGGATGGATGGATCAGACTCCCCTTTTCCTGGGCTTCAGCTTGAATCTTCCCGCCCACACATCCCCTTCTCTAAGGCAGAACAGAGAACACTGCCGAGGAGAGTGGGTGGGGCAGACAAAGGAGGAGAGGGCGGGAGGAGGAGGAGCAGAAGCTCTCTCTCCTCTTCTGTCTGGCTGTGCGGGCAGAAGGGGGAGGGGGGAGATCTGTCAAAACAGGCTCTGCTGAGCGGCTCTCCCTGTCTGTGATCCGGAGATGTAGGTGAGCTCCGATCACATGTCTCACTTGCCGCCTGTTATCTCTCACTGTAGCAGAGCGAGGGGACTCAGGACGGAGATCTCTGCTGCTGAATGAGGCGATTCTCTAACTAGGTAAACTAGCCAGCTGTGCGAGGCCCCTCTGACTGCGAGGCCTGAGGCCACTGCCTATTTCGCCTAATTAGAGAGCCGCCTCTGACGCCAGGCATACTTTTCACCCCCCGATCACCCCCTGATCACCCCCCAATCACCCCCCCTGTCACAGTGACTCCACGCAGTTTTTTTTCCTGATTACTGCATTGGTGTCAGTTTGTGACAGTTAGTGTGGAAGGGCAGTTAGTGTTAGCCCCCTTTAGGTCTTGGGTACCCCCCTAACCCCCCCTAATAAAGTTTTAGCCCCTTGATCACCCCCCGTCGCCAGTGTCGCTAAGTGATCGTTTTTCTGATCGCTGTATTAGTGTCACTGGTTACACTAGTTAGGGAGGTAAATATATAGGTTCGCCGTCAGTGTTTTATAGCGTCAGGGACCCCCATATACTATCTAATAAATGTTTTACCCCCTGATTGCCCCCTAGTTAACCCTTTCACCAGTGATCACCGTATAACTGTTACGGGTGACGCTGGTTAGTTCGTTTATTTTTTATAGTGTCAGGGCACCCGCCGTTTATTACCGAATAAAGGTTTAGCCCCCTGATCGCCCGGCGGTGATATGCGTCGCCCCAGGCAGCGTCAGATTAGCGCCAGTACCGCTAACACCCACGCACGCAGCATACGCCTCCCTTAGTGGTATAGTATCTGATCAGATCAATATCTGATCTAATCAGATCTATACTAGCGTCCCCAGCAGTTTAGGGTTCCCAAAAACGCAGTGTTAGCGGGATCAGCCCAGATACCTGCTAGCACCTGCGTGTTGCCCCTCCGTCCAACCCAGCCCACCCAAGTGCAGTATCGATCGGTCACTGTCACTTACAAAACACTAACCGCATAACTGCAGCGTTCGCAGAGTCAGGCCTGATCCCTGCGATCGCTAACAGTTTTTTTGGTAGCGTTTTGGGGAACTGGCAAGCACCAGCGGCCTAGTACACCCCGGTCGTAGTCAAACCAGCACTGCAGTAACACTTGGTGACGTGGCGAGTCCCATAAGTGCAGTTCAAGCTGGTGAGGTGGCAAGCACAAATAGTGTCCCGCTGCCACCAAGAAGACAAACACAGGCCCGTCGTGCCCATAATGCCCTTCCTGCTGCATTCGCCAATCCTAATTGGGAACCCACCGCTTCTGCAGCGCCCGTACTTCCCCCATTCACATCCCCAACCAAATGCAGTCGGCTGCATGAGAGGCATTTTCTTTTCCTCCCGAGTATCCCTACACAGCGAACCCCCCCAAAAAAGATGTCGTGTCTGCAGCAAGCGCGGATATAGGCGTGACACCCGCTATTATTGTCCCTCCTGTCCTTACAATCCTGGTCTTTGCATTGGTGAATGTTTTGAACGCTACCATACACTAGTTATTAGCGTAGGGTACAGCATTGCACAGACTAGGCACACTTTCACAGGGTTTCCCAAGATGCCATCGCATTTCGAGAGACCCGAACCTGGAACCGGTTACAGTTACAAAAGTTACAGTTACAAAAAAAAGTGTAAAAAAAAAAAAATATATATAAAAAAAAAATAAAAAAAAATTGTTGTTTTATTGTTCTCTCTCTCTCTATTCTTTCTCTATTGTTCTGCTCTTTTTTACTGTATTCTACTCTGCAATGTTTTATTGTTATTATGTTTTATCATGTTTGCTTTTCAGGTATGCAATTTTTTATACTTTACTGTTTACTGTGCTTTATTGTTAACCATTTTTTTGTCTTCAGGTACGCCATTCAGCTGCAGCGCGGATTTATTTATCTTGACAGCAACAGCGTTTGCTCCCATGATATATAAAGCCGTGACTCCAGCGGAGGTGATATATGCCGAAGCATGGGGGCAGCAGGGGCGGAGGAGCGATTTGCTCCTAACTTTTGCGGGAGGATGCCCCCATGCTTCTGCATATATAAATGGTGCATGTATGCCCATCATTAGAAGTGGGTGGATGAAGGGAGGTATTCTAATGGTGGGCATACCCACCAATCAATCTCTTTTTTTCGTTCAGCCCGCAGGCTGCATGAAAAAAAAAGGTTACAATATATGCCCAACAAGGACCAGCAACGTACTGGTATGTTCCTGGACTTTGAGTGGTTATACCAGAATGATGCCTGCAGGTTTAGGTATCATCTTGGTATCATTCTTTTCAGCCAGCGGTCGGCTTTCATGTAAAAGCAATCCTAGCGGCTAATTAGCCTAGGGAATGTGGCTCCAAACATCTCTATGGCCTAAGAAACCGGAAGCTACGAGCAATTCATGACTTAGATTTCGCCGGATGTAAAAATCCCCATTGGGAAATTGGGAAGGCATTTTATCACACCGATCTTGGTGTGGTCAGATGCTTTGAGGACAGAGGAGAGATCTAGGGTCTAACAGACCCCAATTTTTTCAAAAAAGAGTACCTGTCACTACCTATTGCTATCATAGGGGATATTTACATTCCCTGACATAACAATAAAAATGATTAAAAAAAAATGAAAGGAACAGTTTAAAAATAAGATAAAAAAGCAAAAAAATAATAAAGAAAAAAAAAAAGCACCCCTGTCCCCCCCTGCTCTCGCGCAAAGGCGAACGCAAGCATCGGTCTGGTGTCAAATGTAAACAGCAATTGCACCATGCATGTGAGATATCACCGCGAAGGTCAAATCGAGGGCAGTAATTTTAGCAGTAGACCTCCTCTGTAAATCTAAGGTGGTAACCTGTAAAGGCTTTTAAAGGCTTTTAAAAATGTATTTAGTTTGTCGCCACTGCACGTTTGTGCGCAATTTTAAAGCATGCCATGTTTGGTATCCATGTACTCAGCCTAAGATCATCTTTTTTATTTCATCAAACATTTGGGCAATATAGTGTGTTTTAGTGCATTAAAATTAAAAAAAGCGTTTTTTTTCCCAAAAAAATGCGTTTGAAAAATCGCTGCGCAAATACTGTGTGAAAAAAAAAAATGAAACACCCACCATTTTAATCTGTAGGGCATTTGCTTTAAAAAAATATATAATGTTTGGGGGTTCAAAGTAATTTTCTTGCAAAAAAAATATTTTTTTCATGTAAACAAAAAGTGTCAGAAAGGGCTTTGTCTTCAAGTGGTTAGAAGAGTGGGTGATGTGTGACATAAGCTTCTAAATGTTGTGCATAAAATGCCAGGACAGTTCAAAACCCCCCCAAATGACCCCATTTTGGAAAGTAGACACCCCAATCTATTTGCTGAGAGGCATGTCGAGTCCATTGAATATTTTATATTGTGACACAAGTTGCAGGAAAAAGACAATTTTTTTATTTTTTGTAGAAACTTATCACTAAATGATATATTGCTCAAACATGCCATGGGAATATGTGAAATTACACCCCAAAATACATTCTGTTGCTTCTCCTGAATATGCGGATACCACATGTGTGGGACTTTTTGGGAGCCTAGCCGCGTACGGGACCCCGAAAACCAAGCACCGCCTTCAGGCTTTCTAAGGGCGTAAATTTTTGATTTCACTCTTCACTGCCTCTCACAGTTTCGGAGGCCATGGAATGCCCAGGTGGCACAACCCTCCCAAATGACCCCATTTTGGAAAATAGACACCCCAAGCTATTTGCTGAGAGGTATAGTGAGTATTTTGCAGACCTCACTTTTTGTCACAAAGTTTTGTAAATTGAAAAAAAACATTTTTTTCTTGTCTTTCTTCATTTTCAAAAACAAATGAGAGCTGCAAAATACTCACCATGCCTCTCAGCAAATAGCTTGAGGTGTCTACTTTCCAAAATGGGGTCATTTGGGGGGGGGGGGGGTGTTTGCCACCTGGGCATTCCATGGCCTCCGAAACTGTGATAGGCAGTGAAGAGTGAAATCAAAAATTTACGCCCTTAGAAATCCTGAAGGCGGTAATTGGTTTTCGGGGCCCCGTACGCGGCTAGGCTCCCAAAAAGTCCCACACATGTGGTATCCCCGTACTCAGGAGAAGCAACAGAATGTATTTTGGGGTGCAATTCCACATATGCCCATGGCCTGTGTGAGCAATATATCATTTAGTGACAACTTTGTGCAAAAAAAAAAGAAAAATTGTCACTTTCCCACAACTTGTGTCAAAATATAAAATATTCCATGGACTCAAAATGCCTCTCAACAAATAGCTTGGGGTGTCTACTTTCCAAAATGAGGTCATTTGGGGGGGAGGGGGGGTTGTGCCATCTGGGCATTTTATGGCCTTCAAAACTGTGATAGATAGTGAGGAGTGAAATCAAAAATTTACGCCCTTAGAAATCCTGAGGGCGGTGATTGACTTTCGGGGCCCCTTACACGGCTAGGCTCCCAAAAAGTCCCACACATGTGGTATTCCCGTACTCAGGAGAAGCAGCTGAATGTATTTTGGGGTGCAATTTCACATATAACCATGGCCTGTGTGAGCAATATATCATTTAGTGACAACTTTTTGTATATTTTTTTTTGTCATTTTTCAATCACTTGGGACAAAAAAAATTAATATTCAATGGGCTCAACATGCCTCTCAGCAATTTCCTTGGGGTGTCTACTTTCCAAAATGGGGTCATTTAGAGGGGTTTTGTACTGCCCTGCCATTTTAGCACCTCAAGAAATGACATAGGCAGTCATAAACTAAAAGCTGTGTAAATTCCAGAAAATGTACCCTAGTTTGTAGGCGCTATAACTTTTGCGCAAACCAATAAATATACGCTTATTGACAATTTTTTTACCAAAGACATGTGGCCGAATACATTTTGGCCTAAATGTATGACTAAAATTGAGTTTTTTTTGGATTTTTTTTATAACAAAAAGTAGAAAATATAATTTTTTTTCAAAATTTTCGGTCTTTTTTCGTTTATAGCGCAAAAAATAAAAACCGCAGAGGTGATCAATTACCATCAAAAGAAAGCTCTATTTGTGGGAAGAAAAGGACGCAAATTTCGTTTGGGTACAGCATTGCATGACCGCGCAATTAGCAGTTAAAGCGACGCAGTGCCAAATTGTAAAAAGTGCTCTGGTCAGGAAGGGGGTAAATCCTTCCGGGGCTGAAGTGGTTAAAGGCTTATATGCAAGTTATTGTCATAAAAAAGTGTTTGGGGACCTGGGTTCTGCCCCAGGGGACATGTATCAATGAATTTTTTTTTTTTTTTAAACGGCTGTTTTTTCAGGAGTAGTGATTTTTTTCATGCTTAAAGTGAAACAATAAAAATTAAATATTCCTTTAAATTTCGTGCCTGAGGGGTGTCTATAGTATGCCTGTAAAGTGGAGCAATTTTCCCGTGTTTAGAACAGTACCACAGCAAAATGACATTTCTAAAGGAAAAATTGACAATCAAAACTGATAGTTGAAAAAAAGAGCATGGGATCCCCCCCAGACCATTACCAGGCCCTTTGGGTCTATGGAAATTAAGGGGAACCATGCGCCAAATTTTTTTTAAAAATTGCGTAGGGCCCCCCCCCAAAATCCATACCAGACCCTTATCCGAGCACGCAATCTGGCAGGCCGCAGGAAAAGAGGGGGGCGAGGGAGCACCCCCCTCCTGAACCCTACCAGGCCACATGCCCTCAACATGGGCAGGGTGCATTGGGGTAGCCCCCCAAAGCACCTTGTCCCCATGTTGATAGGGACAAGGGCCTCATGCCCATAACCTTTGCCCGTGGCTGTGGGGGTCTGCGGGCGGGGGGCTTATCGGAATCTGGAAGCCCCCTTTAACAAGGGGACCCCCAGATCCCGGCCTCCCCCCCTGTGTGAATTGGTAACGGGGTAGATTGTACCCCTACCATTTCACAAAAAAGTGTCAAAATGGTAAAAAAGACAAGAGACAGCTTTGGACAAGTCCTTTGTTAAAAAATAAAAATGTCCCACGATGTAAGTTCACGCCGCCCAACGTACTGAAAAAAAACCCCCCCGCATACAATCTGCCTCCATAGGAGGCTCCCGCTGACTGATGCGTTTTCGCTAGCTCTTTTATAACTGAGGGCAGAGCCACTTGGTGACATAACCGGGTGACCCCGCCCCCTCTGACTCCACAAGGAAGCCATGGGGAAGCCCCCATGGCATCAGAGGGGGGCAGGGTCACCCGATTACGTCACCGGGTGGCCCCAGCCACAGTTACATAAGAGCTGTCACAGCGATGATGCATCAGATCGGTTGCAGGTTTATTTTTTCTTGTTCCGGTCCGTCGGGCGGCGTGAACTTACATCGTGGGGCATTTTTATTTTTTAATAAAGGAATTGTCCCAAGCTGTTTCTTGTTTTTTTTACCATTTTGACACTTTTTTTGTGAAATGGTAGGGGTACAATGTACCCCGTTACCAAATACACATGGGGGGGCTGAGATCTGGGGGTCCCCTTGTTAAAGGGGGGTTCCGGATTCCGATAAGCCCCCCCGTCCGCAGACCCCCACAACCACCGGGTAAGGGTTGTGGGGATGAGGCCCTTGTCTTCATCAACATGGGGACAAGGTGCTTTGGGGGGCTACCCCAAAGCACCCTACCCATGTTGAGGCCTGTGGCCTGGTACGGTTCAGGAGGGGGCTGCTCTCTCATCCCCCATCGACCTGCCAGGTTGCGTACTCGGATAAGGGTCTGGTATAGATTTTGCGGGGGACCCCTACGCCATTTTTTTTTAATTTTGGCGCAGGGTTCCCCTTAAAATCCATACCAGACCTGAAGGGTCTGGTATGGATTTTGGGGGGACCCCCACAAATTTTTTTTTTCATTTTGGTTCAGGGTTCACCTTAATATTCATACCAGACCCAAAGGGCCTGGTAATGGACTGGGGGGGGGGGGATCCCATGCTCTTTTTTTCAATGAGTTTCATCTATTTTGTGGAGACACGACAATTCATTACAGCCGCGATCAGTTTCAAATGACAATTTTTCCTTTAGAAATGTCATTTTGCTGTGGTATTGTTCTAAACACAGGGAAAATGCGCCACTTTACAGGCATACTATAGACACCCCCAGGCATGATATTTAAAGGAACATTTAATTAGTATTGTTTCACTTTAAGCGTTAAAAAAATCACTGCTCCCAAAAAAGGGCCGTTTTTAAAAAAAAAAAATTTGCATTGATCCATGTCCCCTGGGACAGGACCCAGGTCCCCAAACACTTTTTATGACAATAACTTGCATATAAGCCTTTAAAATTAACTCTTTTGATTTTTCATGTTAGTGTCCCATAGACTTTAACGATGTTCCGGCAGCTTTTGAATTTGCTGCGAACACCGCATATTGTTTGCTGTTTAGCGAACACCCGATGCTCGACATGGGAACACCCAATTTTCAGCATAATATGCAATAATGTATGATTATTATTGCATATTATGCTGAAAATTGTGTACACTTGAGGAGTTATTTTATAGCTTCAGCACATTTCTAGTAGTATTATTTATTTTAGTGTACACATATTTTTGAGTCAGCGCCACATTTATTTTTATTATATCTTAGGAGCAGGGGTCTTCAAACTGCGGCCCTCCAGGTGTTCAGGAACTACAATTCCCATCATGCCTAGTCATGTCTGTGAATGTCAGAATTTTACAATGCCTCATGGGATGTGTAGTTCTGCAACAACTGGAGGGCCGTAGTTTGAGGATCCCTGACTTAGGGTGACCATTAATTGGCTGGTTTTAGGCCTCATGTACACTGTTGCTGGTAAACGGACGTTCAGAGGCAGTTGGACACATTTTTCAGCTGCCCCTGAACTCATCCAATATTATCTTATGTGTACATGTACACAGGTTCATTTAACCACTTAAGCCCCGGACCATTTGGCTGGCCAAAGACCAGAGCACTTTTTGCCATTCGGCACTGTGTCGCTTTAACTAACAATTGCGTGGTCATGCGACGTGGCTCCCAAACAAAATTGACTTTTTTCCCCACAAATAGAGCTTTCTTTTGGTGGTATTTAATCACCTCTGCAGTTTTTATTTTTTGCGCTATAAACAAAAAAAGAGCGACAATTTTGAAAAAAACGCATTATTTTTACATTTTTGCTATAATAAATATCCCCCAAAAATATATAAAAAAAACTTTTTTTTTCCTCAGTTTAGGCCGATACGTATTCTTCTATACATTTTTTGTAAAAAAATTTGCAATAAGCGTTTATTGATTGGTTTGCGCAAAAGTTATGGCTTCTACAAAGTAGGGGTTAGTTTTATGGCATTTTTATTAATTTTTTTTTTTACTAGTAATGGCGGCGATCAGCGATTTTTATCATAGAGAGGTGATAAGGGCGCTCTGGTGGAGGTGGGTAGCTGGTCAGAGGGATGATAGTGATGAACTGGCACTTCTGGCAGCACTTTGGTTAGAGGAGAAGCAACTCTGAAGATATAAAAAAGGAAAAGAAAGGCGCCTCTGAGTGCAGTATGTCAAATTTAATAAAGTGCACAAAGGGTTAAAAGCACTTACAAGATTGTTGAGTGTTAAAAGACATGATAGAATCAGGAGTCCTCATCTGTGGCATGTGTCCATGCTCAGCACGGTGGTAGAGAGCAGTGTAGAGCCGTCCAGCAGCTGTAAAGCGTTCTCATGCGTGTTGGAAAGAGGAGGCAGCAGGGAAGCCTGTATTCAATGCGGGACACACAAGGCTGATGGTGTCAGTGTAGAGAAGGGGGTGGTAACGCGTTTCGGAGCATGTGCGGCTCCTTCGTCAGCGATTTTTATCATGACTGTGACATTATGGCGGACAGATCGGACACTTTTGGTGCTATTTGATGGTGGGACCATTCACATATATACAGTAATTAGTGCGAATAAAAATGCATTGATTACTGTGTAAATGTGACTGGCAGTGAAGGGGTTAACCTGGAGGGGGCGCTGCATTGGTTAAGTGTGTCCTAGGGAGTGATTCTAACTGTAGGAGGAATGGGCTACGTGTGACACGACACTGATCACCACTCCCGATTACAGGGAGCTGTGATCAGTGTCATTAGGCAGAACGGGGAAATGCTTGTTTTCATCAGCATTTCCCCATTCTTCCTCTCCGTGAGACGATCGCAGGTATCCCCGCGGACATCGAGTCCGCGGGACTCGCGATCACACTCACAGAGCTGGCGGCAGGGTGGCGCGCACACGACCACACGGCGGCAAATTTAAAGGGATGTACCTGTACGCCCATTTGCCTGTCTGTGCCTTTCTGCCAACGTAAATGTTCGTGCGGCGGTCGCCAAGCGGTTAATGTCGTTTTTAGGCAGTTGCGCTCATCCGCTTTTCTTTGAAGGCAAAAAAATTAGTTCAGACGCCGCTTTTTTCGGATGTTTCAAACGCAGATAAATGTGGCTAAACGTGGTAACTCGCGCTTACCTGCTTTTCGTTTACAGGCATTTTTCATTTATGGCTATTTTGAAAAAAAAAATAATAATTTTTTCAAACACTTCTAAATGCAAAACACGGCTAAATGCGGCATGTAAACGCGGCAAAACAGGAGTTTTAAATGTGGGTTACTATCTGTCAATTTAAATCGTTCAGGAGAGGTTGTAAAAACGTCCCATGTACATTAAGCCTTAGGAAATCATAATCCCCATTCAAAGATCATTTGTGATGAACAGGCACTAATGTTTTTAGAGGAAAATAATGGCCCCTCCTAACACCAGAGACTTGCGGCACACAGAGATATTTCCTCTTGGCTGAAAATCTCAGATACTCAGCCACCAATCCTTCTCTCGTCAATGGTGATATGAAAAGTAGGAACATGGACCCAACGGTATAACATGTCAAATGAATTCCAAGGACATTCCAGCAATGGGATGTAGAAGGAGCAGATGTCTCTTCACCTGACATTTTAGAGAAGAAGATTTCATGAGAAGTAAACACATTTCCATAATCAGTGTATACTTTTCCCAAAATGATCCTCATTTATCTTAGAAAAGTGTACGGTGTGAGGTCCTTTTATTATCTGCTTCTCTCTATTTATTTAAATATCACTGTTCAGCCTCGCCCTGTAAAGGAGGATATGACAAACCAAACAGCATTTTGACCCTCCCAACCGCATTCTTGTCCGGTGTCTGAGAGTTTCACTTTCACTTCTCTCTTCTGCTGTCAGCGATGGCGTCTGCTGATATGAGAGCTGAGCTGGAATGTTCCGTCTGTCTGAACATTTATACAGATCCTGTAATGCTGAGATGTGGACACAACTTCTGTCGGGTCTGTATTGATCGTGTGCTGGATACACAGGAGGGGTCTGGAGGATATTCCTGTCCTGAGTGCAGAGAGAAGTTTCAGGATCGGCCTGCACTGCACAGGAACATAACACTACGTAACATAGTGGAGAATTTCCTGTCTGCTCAGCCAGATCGGGAGGAGTCCGGGGTCTTCTGTACTTACTGTGTGGACTATCCTATACCTGCTGTTAGATCCTGTCTGCACTGTGAGGTTTCTCTGTGTGATAAACACCTAAGAGCCCACAAAAAGTCCCCAGAACACATCTTATGTGACCCCACCTTGTCCATGGAGAGCAGGAAATGCTCCATCCATAAGAAGATCCTGGAGTATTACTGCACTGAGGATAATACCTGTATCTGTGTGTCTTGTTGTATGATTGGAGGACATAAAAGACATGAGATGGAGTCACTGAACGAGGCTTCTAAGAAGAAGAAGGAGACACTGAGGAATGTTCTGCAGAACCTTCTGATAAAGAGAGAGGAGATGGAGGAAAGAGTCCAGAGTCTGCAGGAACACAGGAGGAAAGTAGAAGAAGAAGCATCTGGTGACACCGAGAGAGTCATTGCCCTGTTTAGAGATGTCAGGAGACGTCTGGAAGACCTGGAGAAGAGAGTCCTGAGGGAAATCTCCGGGCGGGCAGAGCGGATCTCCATCTCCATCCGGGATCTGGAAATAAAGAAGGAGGAGCTGTCCAGGAAGATGCATCACATTGAGGAGCTGTGTAACATGACGGATCCACTGACTGTCTTACAGGAATCAGACACAGGTGACTTGTGTGATACTGAGGATGGAGATAATGAGGACAGAGAGAGACATGAGGAACTCCTCCATGATGGAGGGGGTCTGGATGTGGATGGGATATCACACACATTACACACATTATCTGATCTAATAACAGAAGGAAATGTATCCTTCTATATACAGGGAGCTGCAGACATATTACTGGATGTAAACACAGCTTATAATAATCTCCAAATATCAGATGACAGGAAAACTGTATCCAGGTCAGATAGAAAACAGAATTATCCAGTAACACCAGAGAGATTTCTGGGTAGTTATCAGGTGTTGAGCAGTCGGAGTTTCTCCTCAGGGAGACATTTCTGGGAAGTGGATGTCGGGGGATCAGATGGATGGAGAGTCGGGATGTGTTACCCCAGTATAGAGAGGGGAGGAGAGAAGTCACTGATTGGATATAATAACAAGTCCTGGGGTTTGTACAGGGATGGCGATCAGTATGGGGTGAGACATGACAATAAACAGATCCCCTTACCCCCCAATATCTCCAGTAACAGAGTCAGGATATATCTGGATTATGAGGCCGGACAGATCTCCTTTTATAATCTATGTGACCCGATCCGACACCTCCACACCTTCACCTCCACCTCCACCTTCATTGAGCCCCTCCATGCTGTATTATGTGTATGGAGGGGTTGTATAAAGATATGTGAGGGGAATCATGGAAAGTGAGATTTCCACCCAGAGACTGGTGACCTCACAGGGAGAGGGGAGATAGGACTGGTGGAGTATTCATCCAAAAGTCCTGCAGTGTTTTCTATGATAAAGATATGTCTATGAGGCTTCTCTATCACTCCAAATCAGATCACTGTAATTGGCTGGAATAACTGTCTAATAGGGATGAGCCAAACACCCCCCCCGGTTCGGTTCGCAGCAGAACATGCAAACAGACAAAAAAATTTGTGCGAACACCGTTAAAATCTATGGGACACGAATGTGAAAAATCAAAAGTGCTAATTTTAAGAGCTTATATGCAAGTTATTGTCATAAAAAGTGTTGGGGGACCTGGGTCCTGCCCCAGGGGACATATATCAATGCAAAAAAAAAGTTTTAAAAACGTCCGTTTTTTCAGAAGCAGTGATTTTAAGAATGCTTAAAGTGAAACAATAAAAATGAAATATTCCTTTAAATATCATCCCTGGGGGGTGTCCTTAGTCTGCCTGTAAAGTAGCGCATTTTTTTGCCATTTTTTAAAAATATTTGCCGTGGAGTTCCTCTTAATATCCATACCAGACCCGAAGGGCCTGGTATGGACTGGGGGGGGGGACCCACGCCATTTTTTTCCATGATTTTTTTTGTATATTGCTGGGATCCAGCAATACATTTCTAAAGGAAAAAATGTCATTTAAAATTGCTTGCGGCTGTATTGTATTGCCGGATCCCAGCAATATACATAAAAAAAATCATGGAAAAAAATGGCGTGGGCACCCCTCCCCCCCAGTCCAAACGAGGCCCTTATCTGAGCATGCAACCTGGCATGCCGCAGGAAAAGGTGGGGCGAGAGAGCGCCACCGCCCCCCCTCCTGAACTGTACAAGACCACATGTCCTCAACACAGGGAGGGTGCTTTTGGGTCACATGACGTCAGAAGGGGGCGTTACGTCACTGGGTGGCCCCGCCCTTTGCTATATAACAGCTGTCGCTGCAAAAGGACAGTGACATTGAACATCAAGCTCATCCCTACTGTCTAATTATAGTGAAGCATTGTTTTTCATTTGGTCAGCGATCGGGGGTGTGATCTATCTACCTATCTGGTAAAACTGAACTAAACAGTGCTTGCCTCACCACAGCTATGCATAATTACATTCATTTGAGTGATTCCTCTGTGTCTATGCCTAGACAAATAATATTGCGAACTTTAAAACAATGAATATTAAATAAATATATGATCCCATTTGTGTGAAAAACCAATGATCTATAAATAAATAAATCAATTGATACGTATAATTAATAAATATGGTGACTATTAGTTACAATATTTCTTTGAAAGTGCTCTTTGCGTCAACTGTGACTTTTAATCCTCCTCTTGTGAGTCTATATGGTTCTGCACTCACCGGATATGTTGGAATCCTCTACCTTATGGCAAGAAGGAGACAGCTTTTTTATATCTTATCCATCTATCTACCTGCACAGATGTCTCTGAAATCGCCCCCAAAGTCGTAAAACTGACATGCAGGAATGAAATCATGTGAATTCATTCCCGCTGTCAGTGTGAACCTGGGCTAAAAGATAGCTAAAGACAAAACATTTTTTGGTATTGGGTGGAGTGGAGAGGAATCGGTGCCTCTGTCAGATTTTTATTGCTGTCTGTGTCCCCAATAGGTAGATTTACATACCTCCCCAACATTTTAAGATGAGAATGAGGGACACTGATCAGCAAAAGAAGGCAGGCATAGGAAACACCCCTGGCCACACCCCCTTAAAGGAGAATTGTACATAAAAACAAGATTAATTAAACCCACTAGTGCTTTTTTTACACCTACTATTCCTCTATATTGGCTTTTGGAATTTACAATTTACGGTGGCCAAGACCATACAGTGATTTAACAGGACAGGTTCCACTCAGAACAGGCCTCGCCATGGTCCACCAAAGAAGTTGAGTGCACGTGCTCAGCATCATATCCAGAGGTCGTCTTTGGGAAATAGACATATGAGTGCTGCCAGCATTGCTGCAGATTTTGAAGGGGTGGGGGGCCAGCCTGTCAGTGCTCAAATCATACGCCGCACACTTCATAAAATTGGACTGCATCGCTGTCGTCCCAGAAGGAAGCCTCTTCTAAAAGATGATGCACAAGAAAGCCGCAGTTTGCTGAATACAAGCAGACTAAGGACATGGATTACTGGAACCATGTCCTGTGGTCTGATGAGACCAAGATAAACCTATTGGTTCAGATGGTGTCAAGCATGAGTGGCAGCAACCAGGTGAGGAGTACAAAGACAAGTGTGTCTTGCCTACAGTCAAGAATGGTGGTGGGAGTGTCATGGTCTGGGGTTGCATGAGTGCTGCCAGCACTGGGGAGCTACAGTTCATTGAGGGAACCATGAATGCCAACATGTACTGTGATATACTGAAGCAGAGCATGATCCCCTCACTTCAGAGACTGGGCCACAGGGTAATATTTCAACATGATAACAACCCCAAACACACCTCCAAGACAACCACTGCCTTACTAAAGAAGTTGAGGGTAAAGGTGATGGACTTGCCAAGCATGTCTCCAGACCTAAACCCTATTGAGCATCTGTGGGGCATCCTCAACCAGAAGGTGGAGGAACGCAAGGTCTCCAGCATCCACCAGCTCTGTGATGTCGTCATGGAGGAGTTGAGGAGGACTCCAGTGGCAACCTGTGAAGCTCTGGTGAACTCCATGCCCAAGTGGGTTAAAGCAGTGCTGGAAAATAATGGTGGTGACACAAAATATTGACACTTGGACCCAATTTTGACATTTTCACTTAGGGGTGTACTCACTTTTGTTGCCAGCGGTTTAGACATTATTGGCTGTGTGTTGAGTTATTTTGAGGGGACAACAAATTTACACTGTTATACAAGCTGTACACTCACTACTTTACATTGTAGCAAAGTTTCATTTCTTCAGTGTTGTCACATGAAAAGATAGAAGAAAATATTTACAAAAATGTGAGGGGTGTACTGACTTCTGTGAGATACTGTACATCATACAGTCTATATAAAGCCCCAGTGAGGCATGATCTCAGAAGCTTAATGCAGAGTGAGACCTGGGTGGCAAACAGATGTGAAGCCTACATTGAGGTGAAAAAAAAAATCTCAGTTCCCATCCGGCCTATAGTCAAATGGGACCGTTGTCATTCCGGGTGGATGATACATGGTACAGACAGGGCCAATCACTGCTCATCACAACAATACACGCTGAATTAATCAATTTCATGCAAAAAAATGGTTGCTTATTACAGTGAATTTTACTGTAATTTTACTGTAATAAACAATTATAATGTGTAAAAAAGAAAAAAAACCTGATCACTTCCCCAGAGTAGTACAATGTTACTATAGTACTGCTGTATTGCTCTGCTCACAGCGTGTAAAAAACAAAAAAAAAACAATTTAAAACTTTTTTTTTTTTTTTAATATATTTTTTTACATACTGTCACCAGTCAGCGTCCCTGATCACACTAGTTATATGATGACGCTGTACTGCACTGGTGACAGCATGTAAAATAATTTGTGAAAATAAAATATAAAATTTATTTTTAATTTCTTAATTTTCCAAAAAAAAATTACAAAAAATTACAACTTCAAAAAACTCACCATGCCTAAATACCTTGGAGTGTCTACTTTCCAAGAAGCGGGAATATTTGTACTGTCCTGGCATTTTTGGGCCTTAAGAAATCAGGATTGATCAATTGTCAGATATATATATCCCATAGTTTGTAGACTCTATACCTTTCCTACAGACTAAAATACACTGAAAATTATGAAGAAAGATTATTTATTTGCAACATTTTATAACAGAAAAAAAAAGAAAGCTGAAAATTGGCCTGGGCAGGAAGGGGGTGAAAGTGTCCTGTATTGAAGTGGTTAACCACTTGCCGCCCGCCATATAGTAAAATGACGCCGGCAAAGTGGTTTCAATATCCTGACTGGACGTCATATGACGTGATCAGGATATTGAGCCGCTGCGCGCCCCGGGGGCACGCATCACGGCAATCGTTGTTGCGGTGTGTCAGTCTGACATACCGCAACTCTGATCTAGGTAAAGAGTCTCTGACAGAGACTCTTTACCACGTGATCAGCCGTGTCCAATCACGGCTGATCACGATATAAATAGGAAGAGCCGGTGATCGGCTTTTCCTCACTCGCGTCTGACAGACGCGAGTAGAGGAGAGCCGATCTTTTTTTTCTAAAAGGGAAAATTTGCGCTAGGTATAAAGTGAAGGATGTGAATCAATAAAAATTATTAAAAATTATTTTGTGTTCAAGTGTGCAAAATTATTGATAATGGTGAACCTATGCGGAAATATCCTGCGGCTAAGCGCTATAACCCTGATAGGGGGCACCACTAAGAATGTATACAAAGAGCGCAGCGCTGGATTAAATATACAGTGAAAAATAAAACAGCAAAATTAATTATTCAAATAAAACTGTGCATATTAATCTTCAAAAAAATATATCCATAAGGATGCAAAGATATAAGCGATTAAATGTCAGTGAAGCACAAGAAACCCAATCTGGATGTTTAACTTCCACCGCTGTGAGTCCCGTCACCAGAAGAATTAAAGGCTTACCGGACCGCCTTTTTTAAAAGGCATGAATCAATCGCCACCATGGATACTGTCCCTCTCCTGGCTGGATCCTGCTGTCAGGCACTGGATGGTTGATCCCAAATAGTTCATGGATGGGTCTTTGTCTCAAGGGTTTAACAGCCCTTGCTTTTTAGCAGCCTCCAGCAACTCTTCAAGACAGGTATATTCACCAGGAGGAGTTGGTGAATATACCTGTCTTGAAGAGTTGCTGGAGGCTGCTAAAAAGCAAGGGCTGTTAAACCCTTGAGACAAAGACCCATCCATGAACTATTTGGGATCAACCATCCAGTGCCTGACAGCAGGATCCAGCCAGGAGAGGGACAGTATCCATGGTGGCGATTGATTCATGCCTTTTAAAAAAGGCGGTCCGGTAAGCCTTTAATTCTTCTGGTGACGGGACTCACAGCGGTGGAAGTTAAACATCCAGATTGGGTTTCTTGTGCTTCACGGACATTTAATCACTTATATCTTTGCATCCTTATGGATATATTTTTTTGAAGATTAATATGCACAGTTTTATTTGAATAATTAATTTTGCTGTTTTATTTTTCACTGTATATTTAATCCAGCGCTGCGCTCTTTGTATACATTCTTAGAGGAGAGCCGATCGGCTGCTCTCCTGACAGGGGGGGTCTGTGCTGATTGTTTATCACCACAGCCCCCCTCCGATCCCACCCAGGACCACCAGGGAAGCCGCCCAGGACCACCAGGGAAGCCGCCCAGGACCACCAGGATGGCCACCACACTGGACCACCAGGTATGCCCCCTAGACCCCCAGGGAAATACCAATATGTGCCCAGGAAGCTGCCAATCTGTGCCCAGGCAGCTGCCAATTAGTGCCCACTCCAATGCCTACCACTGCCAGTGCCACCAGGAATGCCTATCAGTGCCTCATATCAGTGCCCCGTATCAGTGCCCAGCAGTGCCGCCTATCAGTGCCTCCTATCAGTGCCACCCTATCAGTGCCCATCAGTGCCGCCTTTCAGTGCCCATCAGTGTCGCCTATCAGTGCCCATCAGTGCCACCCATGAGTGCCCATCAGTGCTGCCTATCAGTGCCCATCAGTGCTGCATATCAGTGCCACCCATCAGTGCCACCTACCAGTGCCCATCGTCAGTGCCCGTCAGTGCCCGCTCATTGGTGCCACCTCATCGATGCCACTTTATCAGTGCCTGTCAGTGCCGCCTTATCAGTGCCCATCAGTGAAAGAGGAAACTTACTTATTTACAAATTTTTTTAACAGAAACAAAAGCAAAACTTTTATTTTTTTCCAAATTTTCGGTCTTTTTTTTATTTGTTTAGCAAAAAATAAAAACCGCAGAGGTGATCAAATACCACCAAAAGAAAGCTCTATTTGTAGGAACAAAATGATAAAAATTTAGTTTGGGTAAAGTGTAGCATGACTGCTGAATTATTATTCAAACTGCGACAGCGCTGAAAGCTGAAAATTGGTCTGGGCAGGAAGGTGTATAAGTACCCTGTATTGAAGTGGTTAAAGGGGGCATTCAGATTCCAATAAGACCCCCTCCTGTAGACCCCCACAACCAAAAGAGCCAAGGATGTGGGGAAAAGGCCCTCGCTCTCATCAACATGGGGGATGGCAAGGTTCCCTCCCCATGTTCAGGGAATGTAGCCTGGTATGATTCAGGAGGGAGGTGGCACACTTGCTGCCAGGTTGCATGCGGATACAATACAGCAAGTGTCTTAGATGGATTCTGGAGGAACCAGTTTTGTTCATTTTTTGATTGGGGTTCCCCCTTAACTTTTAAACCAGACTATAATCTAGGATAGGGATCTAGTATAGATGTATGGAATCTCCAGCCACTTTACTTACAAACAGAATGAAGCAACCTGAAACTCATTTACTTGCAATTTAAATAGTATTTTTTCCTTGTAAATGTCAGTTTTGCTGTACTGTAGTAAGTTATATACTGTACAAACCCTATAGATGTGCCACTTTACAGGCAGGTTAAAGTGATTGTAAAATTTTTTTTAAAAAGATAACAAACATGTTATACTTACCTCCTCTGTGCAAGGGATTTGCACAGAGCGGCCGATCCTCCTCTTCTGGGTTGCCCCGGCAGCACTCCTGGCTCCTCCTCTTCATCTGGTGCCCCCACGGAGAGCCGCTTTCCATGGGGGCATTCGTACGGGCGCACTCACGAGTCCTGCTCCTGCGTTCATTGACACAGACAGCAGGACTCGGCTCCGCCCCCCGCTCAAATGTCACTGGATTTGATTAACAGCAGCGGGAGCCAATGGCTCTTGCTGCTATCCATCTATCCAATGAGGACAGAGACATCGGCTGGAGCTGCTTTGCTCGTGCTCATCGCTGGAACGACCGGGTTCATGTAAGAAAAATGGGGGGCTCTGGGGGGGGGCAGCTGCAGCACAGAAGGTTTTTCACCTTAATGAATAGAATGCATTAAGGTAAAAAACCTTGAGACTTTACAACCCTTTTAAGGGGAATTTGGGATTTTTAGTGTAGCCAGATGCAGGGCCAGTGCTACCACTAGGCAAACTAGACAGCTGCCTAGGAGCGCACTGCTGCCCAGGGCACAGCCGCAGTCAGTTGTTGCTGGGTCCAAACCCCCCCAGAGTGTCCTGCCCAAATACCCAGTCATCGTATCTTCTGCCACAGCTGCGCAACTCAGCAACAACACAGGCTGTGCAGAAATCAGAGCTGTCCCTGAATGTACGGCGACTGACAGCATCCACCGCCTCCCGCTGTTTTCAGCACTAGGGTTTGGTTTCTATGACTGCCCATGTCCTAGTAACCAATTGCATGCTTGCCCCTCCCCCAATGTCCTGGCATTCAGAGGAGGATGGCGTTTCTCCTTCAAACCTATCCAGTCCCAGTGCCCAACCTTTCATCTTCCACCTCTCTTGTAGCCAACTGCTGCAATGAGAAGGAACGGATCCTGATGTAAGCTGGCATCTACTACCTCCTCCCCTTCCACTACCCCAACTATTCTCTTAAACCTCTCCACTCTCTTTACCCCACTCTGCTCTTCATGACTAACTTTGGGGACCCTCCTTAAATGGAATGGGCTCTAGGGACCAAGATGTAGGGGGTTTTGAGGACCCCAATGTAAGGTCGCTTTAGAGACCCTGATGAAAGGGGGCTTTAGGGACCCTGATGCAAGGGGGCACTGGGAACCCTGATGTAAGGGGGCTTTAGGGACCCTGGTGTAAAGGGGCTCTGGGCACCCTGATGTAAGGAGAGCTCTGGGGACCCTGATTTAAGGAGGGTGACTTTGAGGATCCTAATGAAAGTGGGACTCTGATATAAGGGGGAACTCTGGGGTCCCTGGTGTAAGGATAGGATACACTGGGGACCCTGATATAATGTTGTTTTAGGGACCCTGATGTAAGGTCAATTTAGGGACCTTGATGAAAGGGGGCTCTGGGGACCCCGATGTAAGGGGGACTGTTAGGACCCCGATGTAAAGGGGTGACTTTGGGGATTCTAATGAAAGGGGAACTCTGGAGTCCCTGATTTAAGGGGGGACTCTAGGGACCCCGATTTAAGGAGAGAGGCTCCTGGGGACCCTGATGTAATGGGATCCTAATGAAAGTGGGATTTCTGATGTAACTCTGAAGGACCCTGATGTAAGGGGGGACTCTGGGAACCCTGATGTAAAGGAGGGCTGACTCTGGGGACACTGATGGAAGGTGGGAGGCTCTGGGGAGAGACCACAGCCTTCAGCTGAGAGCAGGGACCCGGCCGATCTGGGGAATGTAAGTAAAATGTTTTTTTTCTTTTTTGGTTTGTTTTTCTTCCCTCGTCATTGTTGGTAGGTTCCATGCACACTTTTTAATAAATTTATTTTTAATTAATTAATTTTTTTTTTGGATTGTGCCCCTCTTTTGCCTCCGCTTCCTCCCCTTCCCTCTCCCCTCTCCTCCTCCCTTTTTTTTATTTAATTTTTGGGGAGTTTTAGGTTGGTTGGGTTTTGTTTTTTGTTTTTTTTTGGATGAGGTGGGGATGGTAGGTTCTAAATATTGTATAGAAGGGTTTATTAGATACAGGGGGTCCCCGGGTTACAAACAAGTTAGGGACTGTGAGTTTGTTCTTAAGTTGAATCTGTTTGTAAGTCGGAACAGGTACATTTTTTAAGTGTAGCTCCAGCCAAAATAACAATTTTTAAGCTTTTTGGATAGCATAGGGAAGGGTTAAAACCCCTGTAACATTTGTTTTGCTGTGTGTGTCCCTGTTCAGAAGATTTCACCTCACTTTCTGTCCCAATGACAATTGAATTTTGAAAATTTTGGGTTGTTGTGGAAACAAGGATTGGTGATAAAGCTTCAGTGGAGGTACCTTTTCCCCATAATAGCTCTTACAGGAGAGAATTTCCCTTCCTAGGGGTAGATTTCCTCTCACTTCCTGTTGTCTTCCTCCGTTTGTAAGTAGGAGTCGTTTGTAAGTCGGATGTTTGTAACTAGGGGACCCCCTGTAAACAATGTAATTGAGAAAACTGATTTAAGGTAGAAGAGCAAAGATAAAAGTGTATATATACAGTCTACTCTTTATTTTTTTTCTTCGTTTTTACATATCTTTTTGTACAGTATTGTATGGTTTGTCCATTGTGTTATGCACAAAATGACTGTCAGGAGGCACAAGCCGCCTCCGTCCGCCGGGTTCCACGGCGCATGCGCGGAGGACGCACGCTGCGCCGTACACCCATTCGCGGCCCATTTGTGCGGCGCGCGCGGGTGCACGGCGGTCCCCGTGTGCGCGCCGTGACTGTGCGGGTGCACGGCGGCGCGTCACTGTGACGCGCTCGCCGGAGGGCTACTTCTGACGGCTCCAGCACCCAGTCGGGTTGCTGGTTTGTCGTCAGCTGTACCCTGTCCCCTGTGCCTGTCAATCTCTGCTTCCAGTGTGTTACCAGTACTGACCCCCTTGCTTGTATAAACGGATTACCCTTTGCCTGCCTATACCCCGGATCTCTGCTTGTATAACGGACCACGCTTTACCTGCCTGATACCCCAGACCTCTGCTTGTATAACGGACTTCTCTTGCCTGCCAGATACCCCAGACCTCTGCTTGTATAACGGACTACTCTTGCCTGCCTGATCCCCCGGACCCCTGCTTGTTCAACGATTACTCTCTCTGCCTGTCTGATACCCCTGATCCTTGCCTGAACAACGGACTTGCTCGAGTTGATACCCCGGTTCCATTTAACCACTTGTCTTGCAGCTTCTCCAGTGCCCAGCGGCCACACGGACTTCCTTCAGGAATTCAGTCACCACCGGAAGCCCGTGCCTCCGCGTGCCCCCAACTCCCTGTATCACCTCCAGGGGTCGGGTGCGCGTGGTCGTAAGGGCGAGCCGCTCTCGGCATCTCGGCCTCGGTGAGTATAGTCTCTGACAGTACAAACCAGCCAGATGTCCGAGGCCGACAGAGCGCGCTCTCCTCTGGAGATCCTATGTCAACAGGTCTCCACCTTGGCCGACTCAGTTCAGAAGTTACAAGAGGGGTATACTCAGATTGACAGTCGCCTCCAACAGATTGCTGGAGTACTTCCCTCCGCCGCTGCAGTTCCGGCACCCGGCAATGAAGGTCCGCTTCCTCAGGCCACCGCCAGCCCTACGGTCGTCATGGCGCTTCCCGAGCCTAGGGTCCCTACGCCCGAACGGTTTTCAGGAGACCGTAAAAGATTCAGAGCCTTTAAGAACGCATGTTCTCTTTACTTTGCCCTCCAACCCCGGACATTTGCATCAGAGATCGTCAAGGTGGGGTTCGCTATCTCGTTGTTATCAGAGGAACCTCAGGCTTGGGCCCACAGCTTAATGGAACAGGGAAGTCCTGTGCTAAATTCCATAGATACCTTCTTTGAGGGTATGTCCAAACTTTATGATGACCCGCAACGGAAGGCTACCGCTGAAGCCACTCTACACCACTTGTCCCAAGGGAGGAGGCCCATTGAAGATTACACGGTTGAGTTCCGTAAATGGGCGGCCGACACGAACTGGAACGAGCCGGCTCTTCGCTACCAGTATCGTCAAGGCCTGTCTGAACTCCTTAAGGATGAGCTAGCCAGGATGGAGACCCCGGAGACCTTGGAAGAACTTATTCAGGCAGCTACGCAGTTGGACAGGCGCCTGCGAGAACGCCGCTCGGAGCGGTTTCAGGGTCCACGCCCTTCGTGGACGCCATTCAGAGCCCCATCCATGCCGTCAACATCCTCCATCCCGCCTCCTGAAGCTGAACCCATGCAGCTAGGCCTGGTTCGGGCCCCGCTAACATCAGAGAGACAACGCAGACGGCAGTCCAATTTGTGTCTGTACTGCGGGGGAGCGGGACACTTCCTGCGCGGTTGTCCAATAAGGCCCAGTAAGTCCTTTCAGCCTAGATTGATTAATTTCCAGGATAATGATGCTCCAAAATCTTATGTGATGTTGTCTGTTTCCTTGCAGCTACCGGAAGGGGAGTCTCGCCTACCCGCCATCATTGATTCGGGGGCTTGTAGCTGCTTCATGGATGCAGCCTTGGCCCGCAGCCTCCGTATTCCTTTGCAAACAAAGACCCAAGGGTTACAGGTGCATCTTGCTGATGGGTCTCTTCCTAGTTCCGGTCCAATCACCCAAGAGACCCAGCCTATCCTAGTAACCACCGACTCCGGTCATCGGGAACTCCTACGGCTCGACCTCATCCAGTCTCCCATCTTCCCAGTCATCCTCGGCCTGCCCTGGTTACAAGCTCATGATCCGCAGATCCAATGGAGCACCAAGGTGGTATCCTTCTCCTCCCCATACTGCTCGGAGCATTGCCTCCCTCTAACCTCGAAGGTTTGTGCTACGGTTACTACCTCGCCTGACAAACCGCAGCAGATTCCCTCTGAATATCTGGAGTTCCAGGAGGTCTTTAATAAACAAATGGCTGATCGCCTACCACCTCATCGGCCTTATGACTGTCCGATCGACCTGTTGCCAGGGTCAATGATCCCGTTCGGTCGTATATTCCCTCTCTCCGAGACCGAACTGGAGGCGCTCAGACAATACATCGATGAGAACCTGGAAAAGGGTTTTATCCGTCCTTCGTCCTCACCTGCGGGAGCAGGGATATTCTTTGTTGGGAAAAAAGATGGGTCCCTTAGACCTTGTGTGGACTATCGGCAGCTCAACAATATCACCATTAAAAACAGGTACCCACTACCACTCATCCCGGAGTTATTTCAACGATTCCGATCTGCCAAGGTCTTTTCCAAATTAGACCTGCGGGGTGCCTATAACCTTATTAGAATCAGAGCTGGAGATGAATGGAAGACAGCGTTCAGGTCTAGGTTTGGGCACTTTGAGTACCTGGTGATGCCATTCGGGCTATGCAATGCTCCAGCTACTTTCCAGCACCTAGTTAATGACATCTTCCGAGAATACCTGGATGACTTCCTTGTTGTCTATCTAGATGACATACTCATTTTTTCTCCCACGATGGAACTACACAAGGAGCATGTCAAAAGAGTCCTCTCTATATTAAAACAACACAAGCTTTATCTGAAAATGGAGAAGTGTGAATTCGAGAGGTCAGTGGTACAATTTCTGGGGTTCATCATATCGGCCGGCGGGATCGCAATGGATCCCCAAAAGATACAAGCTATCCAAGATTGGCCAGCTCCATCTGATAAAAAAGGGGTCCAACGATTCATAGGATTTGCTAATTTTTATCGGAAGTTCATTATCGGATTCTCGACCATTGTAGCACCTATCACCCAGCTAACCCGTCAGCACAACCCTTTCCGGTGGAATGAGGCCGCACAAGAAGCCTTCCTAAAATTAAAGGATCTGTTTAGTTCGGCTCCAATTCTTCGTCACCCCGATCCTTCTCAGCCATATGTTCTGGAGGTGGATGCTTCGGAAATTGCCACAGGGGCCATTCTCTCTCAAAGACAAGGGCCCAAAGCCATCCTTCACCCCGTTGCTTTTGCTTCCCGGAAACTCAGCCCGCCAGAGTTAAACTACGACGTGGGTGACAGGGAGCTGCTGGCCATAAAATTTGCTTTAGAAGAATGGAGGTATCTGCTCGAAGGTGCATTACATCCGGTAATGATCTTTACTGATCATAAAAACCTCGAATATTTACGGACAGCAAAATGACTAAAACCTAGACAAGCCCGCTGGGCTCTCTTTTTCTCGCGCTTCAACTTCCACATATCCTATAGACCTGGCTCAAAGAATGGAAAGGCAGACGCACTCTCACGGATGTTCTCAGCGGAGTCCCAAGCTTCAGAACCTGGAACCATCCTCTCGTCCCAAAACTTCCTTGGGGTAACACAAGTGGATCTGATGTCATCCATTAAAACAGCGTTCAACTCTTGCATGGAATCAGAGGTGCAATCCTTGAAAAGAAATGGTAATTTCTTTTGGATCCGGGGAAAAATCTTTGTACCACAGGAGACACGGTCGTTAACCCTCAAGATGTGCCATGACCATAAACTCGCAGGGCATTTTGGAGTAAGGAAAACGTCCGAACTAGTCTCTCGTTCCTTTTGGTGGCCTGGGTGGAGACGGGATTGCAAGGAATACGTGGCATCCTGCCCTTTGTGTCAGCGAAACAAGGGTCAAAACGCCAAGTCTTGGGGTTTACTAAGACCTCTACCTATCCCCGAACGACCATGGTCTGACGTCTCTATGGATTTTATAGTGGACCTGCCAGCCTCGGGGGGCTTTACCACTATTTTTGTCGTGGTTGACCGTCTCTCCAAGATGGCCCATTTTTTGCCCATGAAGGGCACCCCCTCGGCCCTAGAGACTGCCAATATTTTTTTGAAGGAGATCATCAGGCTCCATTAAGTACCAAAGAACATCGTATCAGACAGGGGTGTACAATTTACGTCCAAATTTTGGAGGGAGCTCTGCAAAGCCTTAAATATTAAAAGTCTGCCTTTCATCAGCTTATCACCCCCAGAGTAACGGCCAAACGGAAAGGACGAACTAGACTCTAGAGCAATACCTGCGGTGTTTCTGCTCGGGATCTCAAGATGATTGGGCAAGTCTTCTCCCATACGCAGAGTTCGCGTATAACAATTCTGTTCACGCTGCTACTAACCAAACGCCCTTCTGGGCGAATTGTGGATTCCATCCTACCTTTCTGTCCAACGATGTTCCTGAGATATCAGTCCCTGCAGTGCAGGACAGAATAGCCTCTTTACAAGCAAATTTCCAGAGGATTCAAGATATGTTACAAAGGGCTCAAACGGATTACAAGGAGCAGTATGATCGGGGCAGGAGGGAGAATCCAACCTTTAAACTAGGAGAAGAGGTCTGGCTATCCACTACCAATCTTAAACTGTCTGTGCCTTCGCGGAAATTGGGACCCAAGTTCATAGGTCCTTTCCCCATCAAAAGAATTATCAATCCTGTGGCTATGGAGCTAGCACTACCAAAGACTTACAAGATCCATCCTGTTTTCCACGTGTCCTTACTGAAGCCCGTAGTGGACAGCACTTTCCCGGAAAGAGGGGAGCCTCCTCCGCCACCAGTTAGGGTGGATGGAGAAAATGAGTTTGAGGTGGAGTCCATCCTTAACTGTAGGAAGAAGGGCAGACAACTGCAGTATCTAATCCAGTGGAAGGGTTATCCACCTGAGGACAACTCTTGGGAACCCGCGAAGAATCTACATGCACCACGCTTAATTCAAGCCTTTCACCGAGACCACCCGGAGGTGATGTCCAGTCTGGGTGTCCAGTGTCCGCCCTTAGGAGGGGGGCACTGTCAGGAGGCACAAGCCGCCTCCGTCCGCCGGGTTCCACGGCGCATGCGCGGAGGACGCACGCTGCGCCGTACACCCGTTCGCGGCCCATTGGTGCGGCGCGCGCGGGTGCACGGCGGTCCCCGTGTGCGCGCCATGACCGTGCGGGTGCACGGCGGCGCGTCACTGTGACGCGCTCGCCGGAGGGCTACTTCTGACGGCTCCAGCACCCAGTCGGGTTGCTGGTTTGTCGTCAGCTGTACCCTGTCCCCTGTGCCTGTCAATCTCTGCTTCCAGTGTGTTACCAGTACTGACCCCCTTGCTTGTATAAACGGATTACCCTTTGCCTGCCTATACCCCGGATCTCTGCTTGTATAACGGACCACGCTTTACCTGCCTGATACCCCAGACCTCTGCTTGTATAACGGACTTCTCTTGCCTGCCAGATACCCCAGACCTCTGCTTGTATAACGGACTACTCTTGCCTGCCTGATCCCCCGGACCCCTGCTTGTTCAACGATTACTCTCTCTGCCTGTCTGATACCCCTGATCCTTGCCTGAACAACGGACTTGCTCGAGCTGATACCCCGGTTCCATTTAACCACTTGTCTTGCAGCTTCTCCAGTGCCCAGCGGCCACACGGACTTCCTTCAGGAATTCAGTCACCACCGGAAGCCCGTGCCTCCGCGTGCCCCTAACTCCCTGTATCACCTCCAGGGGTCGGGTGCGCGTGGTCGTAAGGGCGAGCCGCTCTCGGCATCTCTGCCTCGGTGAGTATAGTCTCTGACAATGACATTTCTAAAGGAAGAAAAGTCATTTAAAACTACTAGCGGCTATAATGAATTGTTGGGTCCCGGCAATACAGATAAAAGTCATTGAAAAAAAACGGCATTACCATTCCATTACCAGGCCCTTTGGGTCTCGTATGAATATTAAGGGGAACCACAAACCAAAATTAAAAAAAAAATTGTGTGGGGGTCCCCCCAAATTCCATACAGGGCCCTTCAGGTCTGGTATGGATATTAAGGGGAATCCTGCACCAATTTTTTTTTTTAAGAAATAACCTGAAGGGTCTGGTATGGATTTTAAGGGGAACCCCGTGCCAAATTTTTTTTTTAAATGGCGTGGGGGTCCCCCCAAAAATCCATACCAGACCCTTATCTGAGCACGCAACCTGGCAGGCCGCAGGAAAAGAGGGGGGGACGAGAGAGTGCCCCCCCTCCTGAACTGTACCAGCCCACATGCGATCGGCTCCAGCGCCCCCCACTTCAGGCCAAACACGGTACTGCACACGCTTTGGCCTGAATCATGCTCATTTTGCAAGACAGCACTCGCAATGCGAGTTACGATTTTTAAAAATACAGTTCGTATTGCGAAGCGCTCGTTAACCACGTTACTAGCAATCTGAGGTTCCACTGTATAGGTACAATAATATTTATTGTATCTATTCACTTCAACATTGCATACCCTTTGCATGTTTACCACGAGTAAGAGTTTAACACTGAAAGATATTTGCCTAAGCCATTCTCGTTCCTATCTGCTTTAAGAATCCTTAGTAAAATACTTGTTTACTTTGCTACAATCAATTGTCTGTGTAATTGCATTCTCACTTTGAAATATGTTGGAACCCAGGGTGTCAGAGGTGTTGAGAGGCTTGCAAGGTCAGGACAACCTTTGGGGTCAGTTATCTTCCAGCGGCTCTCATGGGCGTGGTGCTACATTAGTGTTTCACTTTATTTACACTTCCTTATTAAAATTGCTGCTTCCTGCCAAATGTGATTTCCTTGCCATTCCATGCTCTGCGTTAAGCTTTGTTTTTTATTTTCCCTGGACAGTTATATTTTTTGTATGGGAGACTTTTATAATCCACCATATAACTAATCCCCTGGGTAAAGTATGAGCAAAAATCAGCCTCACCCTGTTTAGGTAAATATTAAAAGCATAACTGAATTCTTTTCAAGTGTCAGAGGTTTTCACTGTAACTTCTCTCTTCTGCTGTCAGCGATGGCGTCTGGTGATCTGAGAACTGAGCTAGAATGTTCCGTCTTTCTGAACATTTATACAGATCCTGCAAGCCTGAAATGTGGACACAACTTCTGCCGGGGCTGTATTGATCGTGTGATGGTTACACAGGGGGGGTCTGGAGAATATTCCTATCCTCAATGCAGAGAGAACTTTCAGGATCGCCCTGCACTGCACAGGAACATAACACTGCGTAACATAGTGGAGAATTTCCAGTCTGGTCAGCCAGATCAGGAGGAGTCTGGAGTCTTCTGTACTCACTGTCTGAACTCTCCTGTACCTGCTGTTAGATCCTGTCTACACTGTGAGGTTTTCCTGTGTGATAAACACCTGATTGTTAACAAAAGGTCCCTAGAACACATCTTATGTGACCCCACCTTGTCCATGGAGAGCAGGAAATGCTCTGTCCATAAGAAGATCCTGGAGTATCACTGCACTGAGGATGATACTTGTGTCTGTGTGTCCTGCTGTCTGATTGGAGGACAGCAGGACACTGTGAGGTTTCCCTGTGTGATAAACACCTGATTGTTCACAAAAGGTTCCCAGAACACATCTTATGTGACCCCACCTTGTCCATGGAGAGCAGGAAATGCTCCGTCCATAAGAAGATCCTGGAGTATTACTGCACTGAGGATGATACTTGTGTCTGTGTGTCCTGCTGTCTGATTGGAGGACATAAAGGACATGAGATGGAATCACTGGATGAGGTTTCTGAGAAGAAAAAGAAGACACTGAATAATGTTCTGCAGAAACTTCTGACAAAGAGAGGAGACAGAGGAAAGAGTCCACAGTCTGCAAGAAAACAGGAGGAAAGTAGAAGAAAAAGCATCTGGTGACACCGAGAGAGTCACTGCCCTGTTTAGAGATCTCAGGAGACATCTGGAAGACCTGGAGAGGAGAGTCCTGAGGGAGATCTCTGGGTGGGCAGAGTGGATCTCCATTCGGGATCTGGAAATAAAGAAGGAGGAGCTGTCCAGGAAGATGCGTCACATTGAGGAGCTGTGTAACATGACGGATCCACTGACTGTCTTACAGGAATCAGACACAGGTGACTTGTGTGATACTGAGGATGGAGATAATGAGGACAGAGAGAGACATGAGAAGCTCCTCCATGATGGAGGGGGTCTGCATGTGGCTGGGTTATCACACACATTATCTGATATAACAACAGAGGGAAATGTAGACTTCCATATTCAAGGAGCTGCAGACAGATTACTGGATGTAAATACAGCTGGTAATATTCTCCATATATCAGATGACAGGAAAACTGTATCCAGATCAGATAGAAACCAGAATCGTTCAGAAACACCAAAGAGATTTCAGCATTGGTCTCAGATGTTAAGCAGTCAAAGAGTTTCTCCTCAGGAAGACATTACTGGGAAGTGGATGTCGGGGGATCAGATTACTGGATAGTCGGGATGTGTTACCCCAGTATAGTCAGGAGAGGAGGGCAGTCACTGATTGGATATAATAACAAGTCCTGGGGTTTGTACCAGAATGATGATCAGTATTTGGTGATACATGACAGTGAATTGATCCCCTTACCCATCAATATCCCCAGTAACAGAGTCAGGATAGTTCTGGATTATGAGGCCAGGTGGATCTCCTTTTATAATCTGTGCGACCCGAACCGACACCTCCACACCTTTACCACCACCTTCACTGAGCACCTCCATGCTGGGATATGGGTAGGGGGGGTTGGATAAATATCTGTGGGGGGAATCGGGAGATTTGAGGACTCCACCCATAGACTGGAAGCACTTTGGTCTCATTTGACCAGAGCACCTTGCTGTGTCCCCCGCATGGCTTCTCGCAAACTGCAAACAGGATTCTTATGGCTCTTTCAACAATGGTTTTCTTCTTGACACTCTTCCATACAGACCAGATTTGTGGAGTGCACGACTAATAGTTGTCCTGTGGACAGATTCTCACACCTGAGCTGTGGATCTCTGCAGCTCCTCCAGAGTTACCATGGGCCTTTTGGCTGCTTCTCTGATTAATGCTCTCCTTGCCCGGCCTGTCAGTTTAGGTGGACGGCCATGTCTTGGTAGGTTTGCAGTTGTGCCATACTCTTTCCATTTTTGGATGATGGATTGAACAGAGCTCCGGGAGATGTTCAAAGCTTGGGATATTTTTTTATAACCTAAACCTGCTTTAAACTTCTCCACAGCTTTATCCCTGACCTGTCTGGTGTGTTTGTTGGCTTTCATGATATTGTTTGTTCACCAAGATTCTCTAAAAAAACTCTAAAGGCTTCGCAGAACAGCTGTATTTATTCCGAGATTAAATTACACATAGGTGGACTCTATTTACTTATTAGGTGACTTTTGAAGGCAATTGGTTCCACTAGATTTTAGTTAGGGGTATCAGAGTAAGGGGGGCAGAATACAAATGCACGCCAAACTTTTCACGTATTTATTTGTAAAAAAAATGTGAAAACCATTTATCATTTACCTTCCACTTCACAATTATGTGCCACTTTGTATAGGTCTATCAAATACAATTCGAATAAAATACATTTATGTTTTTGGTTGTAACATGATAAAATATGAGTATGAATACTTTTTTAAGGCACTGTAATATATTACAGTTCTGTCTGAAAAATCGGCAAAACAGTCTTTAATTTTTTTTTTTTTTAAATAAAAAAATGTATTTGAGTCTGATGATATTTACCAGATTCAACCTCGAATAGTATATACAGTATATCTCTTCTGTCGGTTATTCTCAGAGTGGATTAGAGATTTTGCTCCCTAACCATACAGTTGGTTATCTATACTGTATTTACCACTGCATAGAGATATTTAATAATAAAATTGCCTTTTTTTAAACTTTACATATTAACTTAATTATACACCACACTTTCTTTAAGGTTATTATCCGATTAATCGATTAATCAAAACAATAATCGGCCAACTAATCGATTATGAAAATAATCGTTAGTTGCAGCCCTACATGTGAGTGCAAAATCATTTTAAGCTTGTTTTATGCAATTATCAATAAACTTACTACACTATAAAGCCCCTTGTTGTGTCCCTGGTGGAGTACATCATTATTTCCCTAGCCAAGCCTGATATATCGTTGGAGTGGAATGGTGGAAGTCCAGAAACCCATGTGTCATACACAAAGCGTTTTTTGACCTCTTGTAACAAGGGGTCAGACACCTCTGGTGAGTTGCCATCTACCCTCTGAGCACCCGTGGTGAAGCTACCAGAAAACACACATATGTGGAAGCACTTTACGATTAGTGGTGTTGGGCACAGTAACATTGCAATATATAGTTGCCTTTATATTCACGGTTATACTATTATTTTTTTACCCTTAGTTTTATTCATGTATTTGTATTTTCATTAATAAGTTGTGCACTGTTACCATATTTTGTATAGAGATTTGGATTTAAGAGTTGCATGGTGAAGTGCCAGTACCTTTACATTATAAGCACTTCTTGAGGGACCCCTGGCTTTAGCTCCCCTCTCTTGATGCTCCAAGGCGGGCTGCCTTAGGTATCCTATGCTGGCACTGGCCCTGAATGCAGCCATTGCATCTGATGATTGGTAAGCTGCAATATATTACATTTTTGATTTTTGGGTTTAATGTCACCTTAAACAATTTAAGACCGGGCCTCTTTTTTAGATGTGGTGTTTACAAGTTAAAAACAGTTTTTTTTGCTAGAAAATTACTTAAAACCCCCAAACATTACACATTTTTTTCCTAACACCCTAGAGAATAAAATGGCGGTCATTGCAATACTTTCTGTCACACCGTATTTGCGCATTTGTGAAAGATAATGTTACGCCGATTAAATTGATACCCAACATGTCACACTTCAAAATTGCGCCCGCTCGTGGAATGGCGACAAACTTTTACCCTTAAAAATCTCCAAAGGCGACATTTAAAAAACTCTACCGGTTGCAAGTTTTGCGTTACAGAGGAGATCTAGGGCTAGAATTATTGCTCTTGCTCTACCGATCGTGACAATACCTCACATGTGTGGTTTGAACACTGTTTTCATATGCGGGCGCTACTCACGTATGCGTTCGCTTCTGCGTGCGAGCTCGGCGGGACGGGGCGCGTTTAAATTTTTTTTTTCCTTATTTATTTTGCCTTTTATTTTTTATTTTTACACGGTTTAAAAAAAAAATGGTGTCACTTTTATTCTTATTACAAGGAATGTAAACATCCCTTGTAATAGAAAATAAGCATGACAGGACCTCTTAAATATGAGATCTGGGGTCAAAAAGACCTCACATCTCATATCTACACTAAAATGTAATAAAAAAAAAAAAAAAAGTTGTCATTTAAAATAATTTAAAAAATAAAATGGTCCTTTAAGAGCTTACGGCGGAAGTGATGTTTTGACATTGCTTCCGCCCTGCAGTGTCATGGAGATGGGTGGGGGCCATCTTCCCCTCACTCGTCTCCATGCACAGCTAGGGAACGGACCTGATCGCCTCCGCCTCTGCTGACGGCTCCAGTAAGCGGCGGAGGGCACTGGATTATGGCGGGAGGGGGGGTAAAAGTGATTAAAGTGATCTCGTGGTGAACTTGCCGCAGAGACCATTTTTATCTTGTAACACGGGGATACTGGGGTTATGGCAGCTAGCTTTTTTTGGTGGGCCTTTTTTTATGGAAACAAAATGAAAATGCAAACAATTTTTCACTAAAACAAATTAAATATACTCTCACCAGTAATTCCAGCCATGCAGCCTCTGAGCAGCAGCAACACCACCAATACCAACTGCTAGGCAGTCTCTCACCCGCAGCAACATAGGGAGACCATATTTCCAAACTGCCATTCAGGGACAACCCCCCCTTCCCAAAAAAAGATAAGGGTGGGGGGTGTAATCTCGGGGTTGATGGGAAAATTGGCAGCGGGGGTGATTTGTCGGGCAAATGGCTCGTGTTAGCACTTAAAATCTTCCTGACACCATGCTTGATATGGTGTCAGGATGATCAAATTCCATTATTTCTATTACTACTTTGTAATATATAGTGAGATAGTTTAACTCACCATCATGCAGAATCAGTGAGAACCTGAGCTTGTCACTTGCCACCAGATGCAGCGTGTCACTTGCCACCCACAGCCTGCCACCAGATGCAGCGTATCGCTTTCCACAGTTGCCTGCCGCCAGATGCAGCATTTCACTTACCACCATCGCTTGCTGCCAGATGCAGTGTGTCGCTTGCCACCAGCAGCCTGGCACCAGACACAGTGGGCCTCTTTCCAACAGCAGCCTGCCACCAGATACAGTGTGCCACTTGCCACTAGCAGCCTGCCACCAGATACAGTGTGCCACTTGCCACCAGCAGCCTGCCACCAGATACAGTGTGCCACTTGCCACCAGCAGCCTGCCACCAGATACAGTGTGCCACTTGCCACCAGAAGCCTGCCACCAGATACAGTGTGCCACTTGCCACCAGTAGCCTGCCACCAGATACAGTGTACCACTTGCCACCAGCAGCTTGCCACTAGATACAGTGTGCCACTTGCCACCAGCAGCCTGCCACCAGATACAGTGTGCCACTTGCCTCCAGCAGCCTGCCACCAGATACAGTGTGCCACTTGCCACCAACAGCCTGCCACCAGATACAGTGTGTCACTTGTCACGAGCAGCCTGCCACCAGATACAGTGTGCCATTTGCCACCATATAGTGTGTCACTTGCTACCAGAAGCCTACCACTAGATACACTGTGCCACTTGCCACAAGCAGCCTGCCACCAGATACAGTGTGCCACTTGACACCAACAGCCTGCCACTAGATACAGTGTGCCACTTGCCACCAGCAGCCTGCCACCAGATACAGTGTGCCACTTGCCACCAGCAGCCTGCCATTAGATACAGTGTGCCACTTGCCTCCAGCAGCCTGCCACCAGATACAGTGTGCCACTTGCCTCCAGCAGCCTGCCACCAGATACAGTGTGCCACTTGCCACCAACAGCCTGCCACCAGATACAGTGTGCCACTTGTCACGAGCAGCCTGCCACCAGATACAGTGTGCCACTTTCCACCATATAGTGTGTCACTTGCTACCAGAAGCCTACCACTAGATACACTGTGCCACTTGCCACCAGCAGTCTGCCACCAGATACAGTGTGCCACTTGCCATCAACAGCCTGCCACCAGATACAGTGTGCCACTTGCCACCCACAGCCTGCCACCAGATACAGTGTGCCACTTGCCACAAGCAGCCTGCCACCAGATACAGTGTGCCACTTGCCACCAGCAGCCTGCCACCAGATACAGTGTGTCAATTGCCACCAGCAGCCTGCCACCAGATACAGTGTGCCACTTGCCACCAGCAGCCTGCCACCAGATACAGTCTGCCACTTGCCACCATATAGGGTGTCACTTGCCACCAGCAGCCTGCCACCAGATACAGTGTGCCACTTTCCACCAGCAGACTGCCACCAAAAACAAGGTGCCACTTGCCTCCAGCAGCCTGCCACCAGATAAAGTGTGCCACTTGCCACCCACAGCCTGCCACCAGATACAGTGTGCCACTTGCCACCAGCAGCCTGCCACCAGATACAGTGTGCCACTTGCCTCCAGCAGGCTGCCACCAGATACAGTGTGCCACTTTCCAACAGCAGCCTGCCACCAGATACAGTGTGCCACTTGCCACCAGCAGCCTGCCACCAGATAGTGTGCTATCTGCCACCAACAGCCTGCCACTCCCTCCAGGACTCTGCCCGGATGGGTAGAACGGACGGGGCAAACAAATCCCTGGAGCCCCCACCCCTCCAAAGCTGGGATGGTATGGCTGTGAGCAGGGGCGTAACTACCACCATAGCGACCCATGCGGGCGCTATGGGGCCTGCAGCCGGGTGGGGCCCAGTGAGGATAAGAGCACCGCCGGCACAGTCTCCCAGCCAGGGGAAGAGAGAGGAAAGGAAGAGGCGAGCTGTCCGTATCAGCAGAGAGCTGAATTGCCCAATGTAATAGCTTTCATTAGAACTTCCAGTGTTCCCAGGGCTCACGTCACATAGCTCCACCTTTTGGCCCGGTGCCTTTGATAGACAGAACGCCGATCCAATGCGGGACATGTGACGTCATCAAAGGCGTCGGGCCAAGAGGTGGGGCTATGTGACGATGAGCCCCGGGAAGACAGGAAATTCAAATGAAAGCTATTACAGCAGGCAATCCCGCTCTCTGCTGATCCGGGTGGCTTGCCTCTTCCTCTGCATAGGTGGGGCTGTATGGGGCACAGGCAGACCAGGCTGTATTGGGCACAGGTCACGCTGTATGGGGCACAGGTCACGCTTTATGGGGCACAGGTCACGCTGTATTGGGCACAGGTCACGCTGTATTGGGCACAGGTCACGCTGCATTGGGCACAGGTCATGCTGTATGTGGCACAGGTCATGCTGCATTGACACTAGGGCAGCTGTGGGGGGGGCTGTTTGCAGGGGGGCCCCATACAACATTTTGCTATGGGGCCCTGCTATTTCTAGTTACGCCCCTGGCTGTGAGTAAAATGAATGCCAGGAGTAATGATCAGACCAAGTTCTACAGAGGGGTGTGTGTACAAGCCTTTGGGCTCACACTGGTGTGCTGCAGTTTTGGCTGCACTGCTTGTGTATCTGCAGCTTTAGATGCAGTCCTATTGATTTATATTAGGTTGCAGGTTTTTGCCACGTTTTCTGATAGTGCGCCAAAGATAAGATGCAGCATGCAGGAAGTTTGGTGCGCTTTCAGAAAAAACACGCAACCTAATAGAAAAATGCAGGAAAACTGCGGATACACCAGCAATGGGCCAAAACACAGAAAACCAGTGTGAACCCACCTAAAAGCACATGTAACCAAGTCTAAACATATTGGCTGCAGTTATAACAGCCATTGCTGAAGGAAAAAGTTAAAAGAGCGGGAGGGAATGGAGATAAGAGTCCAGTCACTGAGCTCACACTTGGATGGTCGGACGCTTATCACTCAGATATCGTGTTCAGCTTATGTGCTGGCTGCTCTGTTCTGGATTTACACTGGACCACCAGTGTAAGAGCAATTACCACCATTGTAAAGGGAAATGTACAGTGATCACCAATGTAATAAAGAATTTACACTGACAACCAATGTAATGGGGGATTTTACATCAACAACCAATAAAGGGGGATTTCTAAACTGGCCACCAATGTGTAAGGGGAGATTTACACTCACCACCAATTTAAAGGGGGCTTCTACATGTAACACCAATGTAAGGGAGGATTCAAAACTGACTGCAAATGCAAGTTTGGATTTTTTTTACCGATTACCAATATAAAGAGAAGTTTCTACACTGACCACCAATGTAATGGGGACTTAATTGACCACTAATGTAATAGGAGCATGCACAGTAACCACCAATGTAAGGAGAAATTTGCACTGGCCACTAGTGTGAATGAAAGGATTGTACACCAAGCCCCAATGTAATAAGAAGAGTTACACTGACCACCAATGTAACTGAGACATTTAGCCTGCATTCACATTTGTGTGTGTCGGGAACACATGCAAAATCGCTTTCCTGACACCACAGAAATGTGCTGCCCTTTAGCAGATACACAGCAGTGCCATTAATTGTTAATGACACCCTCACACATCTGCAGAGATTTGATTATTCACATGCACCAAAATTAAGAATGCTGTGGCACCATGTTATTTTGAAAAAGGGTTTCACCTCGAATTTGCCTACCTTTGCAGAACAGGCTGAGTAAAGTTTTAATGACCACAGTTGTAGGCAGGACTTTCAACCATGCCCCTTTACCTCCACAGTGGGCAGCATTCAGCAGAAGTGATGGTGGATATGACAGGGGGGCCTCTATTTACATATCAATGCAGCCGGTCCATTGCTATTTACATATCATGGTTGCCACTATTTATATATCAATGCAGGTTGTTTACATGTAAACACAGGGTCTGCAGGTGAGTCATTTGTACACAGCAATAGGGCCGAGCTGGGCAGCATTAGTAACAGAACTTGACATGGAGATATCGGGACACAGCACAGGACTAAAACTTAACGAGACAAGGGAATTTAATCTGGGATAGTTGGCAAGTATGAGGCAGCTGCTTTTGGGCCCCACAACAATGAGGGGGCCAGGGCAGCTGCCCCTTTTGCCCTGCCTTAAAAACGGTCATGATTATAATAGTGTCAAGGGTACATCCATGACCCTCAGTTTGTAAGGCATGCTGTTTCTTTGGGGGTCTCCAGACTGGACAAGGAGAATGACTAGGCCCAGTTTGTCACGCAAGTGCTGTTGTGCTCATTCAGGAATACTGTATATAATAGAAACACAGGGACTTCTATCGGACCAGAAGACATAAACCAAGCTTAGGCAAAACCCTATTCAAACATTCATAAGAGAACTCCAATGTATGGTAGACACAGCCTGAGTGATGGCGTCCTTAACCCCAGCGAAAGATCTTTTCTCTGTCCCAATTTTTTCACCACTCCATACTTTTACCTACCGAAAATTCCACAAAGACCCACTCCACCCACTGGGTAGACCTATCATAGCAGCTATAGATGGCCTTACCAGTCATCTATTGGACTATGTAGATTTCTTTCTACAACCAATTGTTCAACAGCTCCCGGCCTACATACGGAATTCTATCCATCTACTAGATACTCTGCACCACTACATCTGGGATACTGACTATCAATGGGTTTCGCTAGACGTCACCTCACGCTACACCTCAATCCCACATGATGTAGATCTAGAGGCTTTCTGTTATTTCATGTAAAGAGGAAACTTTAAATCCCACACAAGCAAAGTTCATCCTTCAAGCCATCAAGTTCATTCTACACCATAATTATTTTGAATTTGAACAGGAATACTATCTACAGACTAAAGGTACAGCAATGGGTGCCAGTTTTGCCCCCAATCTTTTCACTGGGAGGACCCATATCTGGGCTAAGAATCCATTCTCACGCCATATAGTTTACTATGGCAGATATATTGATGACATCATCATCATCTGGCAAGGAGATACTAACCTAATTACAAAGTTTCTTCAATATTGTAAAAATAACGCATGAGCCAAATGAGCTTCTATTTCTTGAATTATTTCATGATCAAGAATCCAAAATATGCTCAAGGACCCATTTCAAACCCACAGCTGAAAATTCCTGTTTACATAGGAAAATGTGCCATCACAGGAAATGGATTAGCAACATCCCATACAGTCATACATTCTGCCATCTAAAATGCAATTTTAGCTCTTTTGAGGACTTCAAAGCAGAGTCAGGCTCTCATCAAAAAATGTTTGGAGAAAGGTCATCATGAAGAAGACATCAACATGGCCTTTCAAAAATATCTTCAAAAATACTCTGAAGAGTCCCACCCCGATGATATAGCAAATGAGGAAAACAACCCAATAGAAACGCCTTCCATCCAAAAAGGCCCCATGTTCATCACCAAGTACAACAACAGGCACTAGGCCATCAAGAAGTCTCTGGTTAAACATTGGGGGATTCTTTGTAATGACCCTAAACTGAAGACATACATCCCCACCCAGCCTAAACTGTTTTTTAAATGTTAAAAGCCTCATAGCCCCCAGTAAAATAAGCAAGAATAAAAAATCCACCCTAGACTCCATTTCCAAAATGTTCTCACTTACCGGTATCTACAAATGTCACAAGAAAAAATGCCTCACTTTTGCACATGTGACACATGGACAAAAGACATTCTCTGACTCAAAAGGCAACACCTTCGCTATCAAAGTATTTCTAACATGCTCTAGTAACTTTGTTGTCGATCTTATCACCTGCTCCTGCAAAATGTGCTATGTAGGTCGTACCATCAGGCCACTACACACCAGATTTGGGGAACATAGGAGAAGTCTAAAAGAAATTTACCCCAAATGCAGCATCACAAGACATTTCCTGTCCTGGCCCCAGGAAGACGCAAGGTATTACGAAACATGTAGGGCGGTGCGCTGTGCTGACGCCATCACGCCACATGTGACCCCGGCACGGGGGTGTTTTGTTTTTATTCTTTTAGCCGGCTTTTTACTGTTTGTCCTGTATTGTCATTTGCGGGCATCCGCACGTTTTACTTAATAAACACGCTTTTCTACTACACGATTGGCGTCCCCCTCTCTCTCCTGTTTATCCACTCGGGACTCGGAGCCCGAGTGGGTCCTTTTTCAGAGCCAGAGAAGCGGCATATCGGGTATTTTTCTGTCCCCTGTCTGACATCCACTTTCATCTGAGAGAACCGGACGTTGGAGACAGCGAACATCCATACAGCTACAGCTCCTTACAGAGGGTAATCTGTCTGCCTATATGACCCTGCACTGGAGGGGGTCCACCTTGTCTGGTAAGGGTCTGCACACACAAATTACCGCTCTCTCTTTGAAGATTCATTCACCCACCACTTAAGCCCCTGGGAGTTCCTTCACATTTATTATCTCTCACCTTGGAACTCATCTGGAGCTTATTCGTCCCTCTATACCACACATGGTGGACATTATCATATGCTTCATTCACTGCACCTTGTTATTATTTGTCACTATATATTTATTTAATATATTTAATTATATATGTATTTGTACATTCACCACCATTTTCTAGCGCAACTTTATGTATTTTTGATTGTATCCATACCAGAGAGATATTACTTGGTTTCTAGTTGCTGCTCTGGCCCATCACAATAGAAACCCTGCATTGCTGAAATTAACAGCTATCCAATCCATCTCCCACTCCTTACCAGATGGGGAAAGATTTAAAAAACTATGTGCCCAAGAGACCTACTGGATCTTTAAACTCGATAGCCTCTCACCTGAAGGGCTAAACGAAGAGTTGGAAGTTAGCACGATCATCTAAATATTCCCCTTTCTCATTTGTGCTTCCCCCCCATCCCTCACCCAACAAAAACACATCCCTTACAGTGGCATTACACCTACTCTAATGCCATTTGTTGTCACCACTCATATGTGTTCTCGCTTGTGCTTGGTTTTCCCCATGCATATGTGTGTGTATATGATGGTATGTATGTATATACACAGGCATGTGCATAAATTATGCATATGTGAATTCACTTCCCACATGGTCCTATTTATGAACCTCAAATACCTATACCTTCTTCTCTCCGTTAGCTAGAATGTGGCCCATTCTATAATTTCCCCTATAGTCTTTGCATTCGTATTTCTAATTTCAATAGATTTTTATTGAATTTATCAGAAAAGGTACAAAGTATACCGTACATATAGTATAACATAACAATGCATATATTGATGAGCTTCTTATCAGAATGATTCAAAACAATGTCTACCGTCTGTTTATTGTAAGAGGGTAAACCTCCCCTCCGACACCCCTTCTGGGTTCACACGGTGTCCTGGGAGGGGAGACCCTGTATCCCTCCTGATGCACATGTGCTAGTATCAGACATTTTATAATTCTTAATGATTTACCCATCTTAGTTAGGGTTTGGTTATTGCTTTGAGCAAGACAATGAAAATATTTGAAACCGATTACAGTGTACATTTAACCAAATAATGAAAAGAAAAATGAAAAATAATAACTGAAATGACACAAAACGCGCATGCACACAGATTTTCATGTCTTTTGATTGTATGCAAGTCATAAATTATATTCAGAACTTTTTGTCTGATACCAGTCAGTCCACGGTTTCCATAGTTTGTGTGATGATTGAAATTTGCCCTGGGATGAAGCGAACATAATTTCGTATGTGGCATGTGTATTGGTCTTTATTATTATTTCCTTTATTGTAGGCATTTCCTGGTCTTTTCAATGTCTCATAATTACTAGTCTGGTTCTTAGTAAGATGTGGGTCGTTATCACCCTGGTATCTTTTGGAAACAAGTCTATACCCAAGGATAGAATAGCCAATCCTGGAGTTTTAGGGAAACGGAGTTTCAGTATTTGTGCAATCATGTCAAATACTTTGTTCCAAAGCTTACGTATGTTTGGACACTCCCAAAGTATATAGTATAAAGTACCTATATTGCTGCATTTTCTCCAGCATACTGGATTAGCATGAGTATCAAATTTGGAAATCCTATATGGGGTTAGATACCAGCGCAATAATATTTTTTGTGTTAGTTCCCATAGATTGATGCATTTAGTGTATATGTTGTTTGAAGTGCATGTTGCCATTGGTCTGGGGTGTAGAGGGCCCCCAACTCCTGCTCCCAGGCCTCGATATTAGAGAGCTTAGTAAATGTTAGTTTGTTGTTTAGGTTGTTGTAGAATAAAGAAATTCCTTAGATATTAGTAGAGTGTTTGGTAAAGTATAGTATTATTCTCCAAGGTAGTTGGACGGAGAGTGGAGGGTTGGTTCGGAGGAAGTGACTGATCTGAAGGTATCTGTAATATTCTCCCCTAAATTGAATTCAATTTGTATTGCTCTAAACGTTTTCATGGTGGGACTTATCATAAGATCTATAATGTTCGTGATTCCTTTTTCTACCCAGTGTGTTACGTGGAGATCTGGTATAATTTCACATCCAGGCTGGTGATAGAAAGTGGCAGTGATGATGTTGGGGAATTTGTTTGTTGTGTTTTTATCAGTGTTTTCCATGCCTGGAGTGATGCTTTCATCGAGGGAGCTAGATAAGTGGTGTAGGGAGAGTTGTATGTGCTTGCCATTAAGTAGTCATTGTTTGGAGTTTGATTTTCCTCTATTTCTTGCCATCTTGGTCTAGGTGTATTGGGGAACCATGTTCTCAACTGCGCAAGCATTGAGGCAACATAGTGATCTTTAATCAATACATTTCCCACTCCTCCCACCTTTCTTGATGTTATTGATTTTTTGAAGGCCCATCTCGCTTTCTTCCCTTTCCATAGAAACCTGTTAACTATGGATTGAACTTTGGAGAAATAAGAGTTGGGAACCGGAATAGGAAGAAAACATGTAGATTAGTTGAGGTAGTATCGCCATCTTAAAAGCTGCTAAACGCCCTCACCATAATGCCCTGTACACACGGTCGGACATTGTTTGGACATTCCGACAACAAAATCCATTGTTTTTTTCCGACGGATGTTGGCTCAAACTTGTCTTGCATACACACGGTCGCACAAAGTTGTCGGAAAATCCGATCGTTCTAAACGCGGTGACGTAAAACACGTACGTCGGGACTATAAACGGGGCAGTAGCCAATAGCTTTCGTCTCTTAATTTATTCTCAGCATGCGTGGCACTTTGTGCGTCGGATTTGTGTACACACGATCGGAATTTAACCGATCGGATTTTGTTGCCAGAAAATTTTATAGCCTGCTCTCAAACTTTGTGTGTCGGAAATTCCGATGGAAAAAGTCCGATGGAGCCCACACATGATCGGAATCTCCGACAACACAATCCGATCGCACTTTTTCCGTCGGAGAATCCGACCATGTGTACAGGGCATAAGAGTTCTATCTTAGCCAATTCTTGAAGTTTTGATGTCAGGGAGTTGAGAAAGGGAACATAGTTAGCTATGAATAGATCCTCTTCAGATACAGTTAAGGTGATTCCCAGATATTTTATACCATCATTACTCCATATATATGGTAACCCTGAACTGAGTTTGTTCTTTAATTGTTTATTTGTGCCCAGTCCTAGTAAATAGGATTTACTTTTGTTCACTTTATAGTAGGAAATTTTATTGAACAATTGTAGTACTGCATGTACCGAAGCCAGGGATGTTTCAGGATCTGTGAGCATCAGAATTATATCATCTGCAAATAGGCTAATGGTATGTTCGGATTTGTGTATTGGGAATCCTTTGATGCCCTGGTGTGATCTAATATATGTAGCAAAGGGTTCTAATATTAGATTAAAGATTAAAGGGGAAAGTGGACATCCTTGGCAGGTTCCATTCGTTATGTTGAATGGTTTGGAGAGTACCCCTGATGTATATACTCGATCTGAGGGTTCTGAGTAAAGGGCCATTATTGCCGTTAGGATGGTTCCAGAGAACCCAAATTTCTTTAGGACCAGAGCTAGGTATCCCCAGTGGACTCTATCAAAGGTCTTCTCTGCGTCCAATGCTAGCAGCAGAGAAGGCCTTTGCCGGATCCCAGCTAAGTGAATAATGTTTGTTAGCCTCCTAGTGGCATCGGAGATCTGACGTGCCCTGGTAAACCCAGTCTGGTCTGAATGTATCAGATGGGGTAAGATATCTATCAGGCGATTTGTTATAAGTTGGGCGTACAATTTTTGATCAGTATTCAGTAGCGATATGGGTCGGAAATTGGCCGGAGTGTTTGGTTCTTTCCCTGGCTTGGGTAACGTCACTATCAGAGCATTAAGCATTTCTGGTGGAAAGGAGGAAGAGGCCGCGGCTACATTAAATAACTTGCCAAGATAAGGCGATAAGAGGAGGAGTTTGTATGTTTGATAGTATTCCCCTATAAAACCATCTGGTCCTGGAGATTTGTTAGCAGGTAACGATTTTATCGATTTGTGGATTTCTTCTATAGTGAATGGTAAAATTAGAGACACTATTTGTTGTGGAGATAGCGTCGGTAGGGATATTTGCTTTAAAAATTTGTTTATCATTTCAGTATTAGGTTGGGTTGTTTCTGCATCGTCTTTTAGATTATAGAGGGTGCTATAATAATGGCTAAATGCATCCGCTATATCTTGTGGATGATGTATTTTGTTTTTGTTTATAGTGTGTAGGATATAGGGAATTTTGGTCTTGCTTATATGGTCCTTGAGCTGATGTGCTAATAGCTTCCCAGCTCTATTTCCATGTGCATAATGGGTCATTTTAAGTCTTTTGGTATTTTTTTCAAACGCCTCTAATAAAAGAAGTCTGAGGTCATATCTCAATTGATTTAATCTGTTGGATAATGAGGGGAGTGACTGTTTTTTGTTTTTGGATTCTAATTTAAAAAGTTCGCTGTAATGTCTTGTACTTTTTTTTTTGCCGCTGCCTCTTCGCCCTGGCCCCCAGTTTTATGAAAATCTCTCTTATATATGCCTTATGGGCATTCCACAAGGTAAATTGGTTTTGCACAGAGGAGAGATAGAACTCTGTGGCTGGATGGGGTTGTTACCACCAGGACAAGCCCATACATGACTGAAAGAAATTTGCCAAAGCAGGAGACGACTATTACCTATAGCAACAATGCGGAGATTGGACTAGCTGACTTCATCCTATGTTGCCTATTGATGATGCTGAGGTTTTTTTTGTAAAGTTTGAGAGCGTGGCTGTACAAGAAGCTTGGCCCAAAGAAAGCTGCTTAGAACGGTTGCTGCCTCTACTGTGGATAAAGTATCAGGTAGCCTTCCCGGTGATGGGCCGAGGTCGCTGGGATTATAATTATACAGGATTTGTATAGAGCCAATAGTTTATGCAGCACTTTACATTATAAAAGGGAGACAATACAGTTACAATACAATAAAATACAAGAGGGTTAAGAGGGCCCTGCTCATAAGAGCTTACAATCTAATAGGGTGGGGCAGGTGGTATAAAAGGTTGTAACTGTGAGGAATGAGCTGATGGAAGTGGTAGAAGATTAGTTGTAGGTGTGATAGGCTTCCCTGAAGAGATGAGTTTTCAGGGATCGCCTAAAGGCAGCTAGAAAAGGAGATAGTCGGACAGATTGAGGTAGAGAGTTCCGGAGGATGGGAGAGGTTCTGGAGAAATCCTGGAGACGAACATGGAAAGAGGAGACATGGGAGCTTGAGAGCAGGAGGTCTTGAGAGGAGCGGAGAGGACGGTTTGTGATCACTTATAAAAAAAAAAAAGTATTTTTAATGTTTTTTTTTTTTATATCTATACACAAATCCATTTGCCTTTCATTCCAATGGGTTGTTTTATCAGATGATCATTTTATAATCACTTTAACACCGGCTACAGGACCTGGTAAAACTATTGCAGTTTATGGGACTGGTCCCAATGAAGTGGGAGTGTGTCTGGTGGGGAGATCTGCATTACATGTGAAAATGGACTTGCTGCATTATGCTACCCAGAGCAGTGTAGAGAAACAAGGTAAAACCCAGCCTGCAGCAAAGTGAAGGACCGAAAGAACATATGGACTCTGTATTAGCCTGAGATAATCCAGCAGAGTGCTGGGAGGGGAGTACTAGGGGTGACCAAAGAAGTTTGTGTGTCATGTTCCCTAGTGACAGCAACTGGTGCTGCAGAGTTGCCTAGGGAAACCTCTTGGGAGCCCGCAATGTCAGAGCAGAGGGCTTCCCAGGTCAGCTATGGAGCTGCTCAAGTGGGTAAGAGGCGGGACAACCCACACAAGGTACAGTTATGTCATGGCTTCGTGATGATCCTGATGATGTTAAGAAATGTATTGCTGGTAATGCCATGTCTGAGATGTTGGTAAAGTGTTCACTTACAATGGTGGGAGTAGGATATCTCCTATGACAACTAGAAACAGAGCCACAGGGTTGTCCATGGAAGTCTCCAGGAGTCTCCATGTGTTGGAGCTTGGGGTTGTCCAGGACAGCACTGTTACTGCTCTGGTGGAACAAGGGGGGACTGCTCCACACAGCGAGAATGTGTGGGCACAGCCCAGCAACCCCAAAGATAGATACACACTATACAATTTTCTGTAGATTTTGTTTTCCTTCAGATTTTACCAAAGCCATATAATATGAGGTAAAATCTTAAAAGTTTCAATTTGTATGCAATCAGGTAGGCCCTTGCACTACATGGATTTGGTAAATCTAAAGGAAATCTGGCAACAAAAGTTGGATAGTGTATATAGGGTCTAAGTGTAACCCAGTTAGAAGGGGGATAATTTGGCCTGTCAAAGCTGAAAATGGAAAGCTGGGTGTGTCAGTAGCGCCACCAGAGCCATCTGGTCAAAATCATGTGTTGCAGGCTGCCTTGGTTGATTATGTGTCATGGCAATGTGACAAAAATGTGTTTCAAGCAAATATGTCTATAGAAGTGAAAAATGCACTACATTTACTAATGAATCCCAGGTTCCTTTGGTGCTTTCCAGACCAGCTGATATGGAGCTCTGGAAGGCCCATGGGGGATGCACCATGGAATGGGAAGATTGACTCAGGAAAGCACTTGCAATATTTAACAAAGTGACTATGCCTTACATGGCAAGTTATGTGACAAAGGGATGGACATAGCAACTTGCAATGCCCAACGGAGGGATCGTAGGGTGGTCAAGGGCACCTTGGCCCCTGCAAAGGTTGATCCCCTCCAGTCTGAAGGACCAGTTAAGGGCACATGCATGGCAGATGTGTTATCCACAGCTCAACAACAGGTGGATAATGTTAAATGTAAAAGTGACAAGGTAACGGTTTGTAAACCTGCAGTGGCTCACTGAAGCAGAGGGGATCAGCGCAAGACATGCTGTGAGGTGGAGGTCTCTTTAAATGTCTCCATCCCACAAGCTGCAGTGGATGAGCCCCTCCATGTCTCTGATAAGGAAAAAGGTCCAAAAAAGGTTTTGCATACAGACAGGGCTGCCTTTAGAAATCACAGAGCAGGAGACAGAGGTTCCTGTTCATTCATAACTGAAGAAGAGTAAACCCGCAGCAGCTTTTGAGAGAGCTGCGAGGGGATGAGGGGGGGCCCGGGTACACAGGGGGGAATCAGATGTGAGCAGCACAGGGAGGGGAATTGGTGCAGTGGGACTAGAAGACAATTACAGAATTATGTACTAGGTCTGAGTCTCCCCCACCAGCAGCTGAAAGCCAACGGCAGGGAGAGGAGGAGAAACTGGCTTTCAGCTTCTGGAGGGATAGACATAGACACAGTGCATAGTTCTTTAATTGTCCTCCCGTCCCACTGCACAGACCCCTCTACAGGAGACCCAGTGGTATCCCCCTGTCGGCAGCCCTGCATGTAGATGTGGAGTGCATTAAAATGACAAGTATACTAATGGAACTGCTTGAATACATTTTTTGTACACTTGGGTGTCTCCACCGCCGTCGGACAAGGTGGTACTGCGGAGTACCAATGGGTGAAACCAGGCAGTACAAGCTTTGCTTGGTAACAATAATCATGAGTGGAATAGGTTGGTATTATGTATATTAGCAGTGTGGCAAGTGTTTTCACAGTTCCCTATAAGGGTGCTTCCAGTTACTGGTTGGCATGGAAGGTGCTCTGGAGAGCTGCTGGAGACTAGGAATGAGCCGAACACTACCCTGTTCGGTACGCGGCAGAACATGAGAACAGACAAAAAATTTGTGCGAACACACAAACACCATTAAAGTCTAGGACGTGAAAAATCAAAAGTGCAAATTTTAAAGGCTAATATGCAAGTTATTGTCATAAAAAATGTTTGGGGACCTGGGTCCTGCCCCAGGGGACATGTATCAATGCAAAAAAAAGTTTTAAAAAGCAGTGATTTTAAGGATGCTTAAAGTGAAACAATAAAAGTGAAATATTCCTTTAAATATCATACCTGGGGGGTGTCTATAGTATGCCTGTAAAGTGGCACATTTTTCCCGTGTTTAGAACAGTCCCTGCACAAAATGACATTTCTAAAGGAATAAAAGTAATTTAAAACTGCTTGCAAGTAATGTTGCCCCCTCCCCCCCCAGCCCATTAGCAGTCCCTTTGGGTCTGGTATGGATATTAACCACTTCAGCCCCAGAAGGATTTACCCCCTTCCTGACCAGAGTACTTTTTACAATTCGCTTTAACTGCTAATTGCGCGGTCATGCAGTGCTGTACCCAAACGAAATTTGCGTCCTTTTGTTCCCACAAATAGAGCTTTCTTTTGATGGTATTTGATCACCTCTGCGGTTTTTATTTTTTGCGCTATAAACAGAAAAAGACTGAAAATTTTGAAAAAAAAAAGATATTTTCTAGTTTTTGTTATAAAAAAAATCCAATAAACTCAAGTTTAGTCATACATTTAGGCCAAAATGTATTCAGCCACATGTCTTTGGTAAAAAAAATGTCAATAAGCGTATATTTGTTGGTTTGCGCAAAAGTTATAGCGTCTACAAACTAGGGTACATTTTCTGGAATTTACACAGCTTTTAGTTTATGACTGCCTATGTCATTTCTTGAGGTGCTAAAATGGCAGGGCAGTACAACCCCCCCCCCAAATGACCCCATTTTGGAAAGTAGACACCCCAAGGAAATTGCTGAGAGGCATGTTGAGCCCATTGAATATTAATATATTTTTGTCCCAAGTGATTGAATAATGACAACAAAAAAAAATTACAAAAAGTTGTCACTAAATGATATATTGCTCACACAGGCCATGGACATATGTGGAATTGCACCCCAAAATACATTTAACTGTTTCTCCTGAGTACGGGGATACCACATGTGTGTAGGACTTTTTGGGAGCCCCGGGGCCCCGAAAACCAAGTGCCGCCTTCAGGATTTCTAATGGCGTAAATTTTTTATTTCACTCCTCACTACCTATCACAGATTTGAAGGCCATAAAATGCCAGGACAGTTCAACACCCCCCCCCCCTAAATGACCCCATTTTGGAAAGTAGACACCCCAAGCTATTTGCTGAGAGGCATATTGAGTCCGTGGAATTTTTTATATTTTGCCACAAGTTGCGGGAAAATGAAAACTTTATTTTTTTTTGCACAAAGTTGTCACTAAATGATATATTGCTCAAACATGCCATGGGCATATGTGGAATTACACCTCAAAATACATTCTGCTGCTTCTCCTGAGTACGGGGATACCACATGTGTGGGACTTTTTGGGAGCCTAGCTGTGTACGGGGCCCCGAAACCAATCACCGCCTTCAGGATTTATAAGGGCGTACATTTTTTATTTCACTCCTCACTACCTATCACAGTTTTGAAGGCCAAGATGGCAAAATGCCAAGATGGCACAAAACCCCTCCCAAATGACCCCATTTTGGAAAGTAGACACCCCAAGCGATTTGCTGAGAGGCATGGTGAGTATTTTGCAGCTCTCATTTGTTTTTGAAAATGAAGAAAGGAAAGAAAACTGTATTTTTTTTTTCTTTTTTCAATTTTCAAAACTTTGTGACAAAAAGCGAGGTCTGCAAAATACTCACCATACCTCTCAGAAAATAGCTTGGGGTGTCTACTCTCCAAAATGGGGTCATGGGGGGGGGGTTCTGCCATCTGGGCATTCCATGGCCTCCGATAGGCAGTGAGGAGTGAAATCTAAAATTTACACCCTTAGAAACCCTGAAGGCGGTGCTTGGTTTTTGGGGTCCCGTATGCGGCTAGGCTCCCAAAAATTCTCACACATGTGGTATCCCCATACTCAGGAGAAGCAACAGAATGTATTTTGGGGTGTAATTTCACATATTCCCATGGTATGTTTGAGCAATATATCATTTAGTGACAACTTTGTGCAAAAAAAAAAAATGTGTCTTTTTCCCGCAACTTGTGTCACAATATGAAATATTCCATGGACTCGACATGCCACTCAGCAAATATAGCTTGGGGTGTCTACTTTCCAAAATGGGGTCATTTGGGGGGGGGGGGGGGGTTTAACTGTCCTGGCATTTTATGCACAACATTTAGAAACTTATGTCACACATCAGCCACTCTTCTAACCACTTGAAGACAAAGCCCTTTCTGACACTATTTGTTTACATGAAAAAATATTTATTTTTTTGCAAGAAAATGACTTTGAACCCCCAAACATTATATATTTTTTTTAAAGCAAAGGCCCTACAGATTAAAATGGTGGGTGTTTAATTTTTTTTTTTTTACACAGTATTTGTGCAGCGATTTTTCAAACGCATTTTTTGGGGAAAAAACACACTTTTTTTAATTTTAATGCGCTAAAACACACCATATTGCCCAAATGTGTGATGAAATAAAAAAGATGATCTTAGGCCGAGTACATGGATACCAAACACGACATGCTTTAAAATTGCGCACAAACGTGCAGTGGCGACAAACTATATACATTTTAAAAAGCCTTTAAAAGCCTTTACAGGTTACCACTTTAGATTTACAGAGGAGGTCTACTGCTAAAATTACTGCCCTCGATCTGACCTTCGCGGTGACATCTCACATGCATGGTGCAATTGCTGTTTACATTTGACGCCAGACCAACGCTTGCGTTCGTCTTTGCACGAGAGCAGGGGGGGACAGGGGTGCTTTTTTTTTTTTTTTTCTTTTTTTTTTCTTTTTTATGCTATTTTTAAACTGTTCCTTTCATTTTTTTTAATCATTTTTATTGTTATGTCAGGGAATGTAAATATCCCCTATGATAGCAATAGGTAGTGACAGGTACTGTTTTTTTGAAAAAAATGGGGTCTATTAGACCCTAGATCTCTTCTCTGCCCTCAAAGCATCTGACCACACCAAGATCAGTGTGATAAAATGCTTTCCCAATTTCCCATCTGGCGAAATCTAAGTCATGAAATGCTCGTAGCTTCCGGTTTCTTAGGCCATAGAGATGATTGAAGCCATTCTGGTCTCTGATCAGCTCAGGTTCCCTGGTTAACTGTAACTTTTATAACTGTAACTGGTTCCAGGTTCGGGTCTCTCAAAATGCGATGGCATCTTGGGAGACCCTGTGAAAGTGTGCCTAGTCTGTGCAATGCTGTACCAAACTCTAATACTCAACTAGTGTATGGTAGCGTTCAAAACATTCACCAATGCAAAGACCAGGATTGTCAGGACAGGAGGGACAATAATAGCGGGTGTCACGCCTATATCCGATCTTGCTGCAGACATGACATCTTTCTTGGGGGGGTTCGTTGGGTAGGGATACTCGGGAGGAAAAGAAAATGCCTCTCATGCAGCCGACTGCATTTGGTTGGGGATGTGAATGGGGGAAGTACGGGTGTTGCAGAAGTGGTGGGTTCCCAATTAGGATTGGCGAATGCAGCAGGAAGGGCATTATGGGCACGACAGGCCTGTGATTGTCTTCTTGGTGGCAGCGGGACACTACTTGTGCTTGCCACCTCACCAGCTTTAACTGCACTTATGGGACTCGCCACGTCACCAAGTGTTACTGGAGTGCTGGTTTGACTACAACCGGGGTGTACTAGGCCACTGGTGCTTGCCAGTTCACCAAAACGCTACCAAAAAAACTGTTAGAGATCGCAGGGATCAGGCCTGACTCTGCGAACACTGCAGTTATGTGTTTAGTGTTTTGTAAGTGACAGTGATCGATTGATACTGCACTTGGGTGGGCTGGGCTAGGCGTAGGGGCAAAATGCAGGTGCTAGCAGGTATCTGGGCTGATCCCGCTAACACTGCGTTTTTGGGAACCCTAAACTGCTGGGGACGCTAGTATAGATCTGATCGGATCAGATATTGATCAGTTCAGATACTATACCACTAAGGGAGGTGTATGGTGCATGTGTGGGTGTTAGCGCTACTGGCACTAACCTGACGCTGCCTGGGGCTGGTGCTTGCCAGTTCAGTAAAACGCTACCAAAAAAACTGTTAGCGATTGCAGGGATCAGGCCTGACTCTGCGAACGCTGCAGGTATGTGTTTAGTGTTTTGTAAGTGACAGTGATCGATCGATACTGCACTTGGGTGGGCTGGGCTTGGCGGAGGGGCAAAACATAGGTGCTAGCAGGTATCTGGGCTAATCCTGCTAACACTGCGTTTTTGAGAACCCTAAACTGCTGGGGACGCTAGTATAGATCTGATCGGCTACTATACCACTAAGGGAGGTGTATGGTGCGTGCATGGGTGTTAGCGCTACTGGCACGAACCTGACACTGCCTGGGGCGACGCAGACCCTATCTGACCCTAAACCCTAACTTATTTCACCGCCGGGCGATCAGGGGGTTAAACCGTTATTAGGTAATAAATGGCGGGTGCCCTGACACTATAAAAATAAGAATCTGTTTGTAATTTGGAACTCGGTACATTTTAAGCTTTTTGGATAACATAGGGAAGGGTTATCATCACCCCTGTAACATTTGTTTTGCTGTCTGTGCCCCTGTTCAGAAGATTTCACCTCACTTTCTGTCCCAATGACAATTGGATTTAGAAAATTTTGGGTTATTAGGGAAACAAGGATTGGTGATAAAGCATCAGTGGAGACACCCTATTCCCATATTATCTTTTACAGGAGAGAATTTCACTTCCTAGGGGTAGATTTCCTCTCATTTCCTGTTGTCTCCCTCCATTTGTAAGTAGGAGTCGTTTGTAAGTTGGATGTTTGAAAATAGGGGACTGCCTGTATATACTATACGGCCTGCCCTATACACTCGCGGAAAATTGGGCCTTAGGTGTTGGTGGTACCAGAACACTGTAAGCCCTCACAGTTACTCTTGGTGGGCGCTGGAACGGGCCCTGCTGTGAAATATTATATCAAGAATTGTAATTACATGCCGCTGTTAAACTGGGGCAGAAAAATTGGGCCTTAGGCGGTGGGGGTGGTGGTAGCACAACACTATAAAGCCTCGCAGATACTTTTGTTGAGCGCAATAACAGGCCCTGCTGTGAAATATTAGATCAAAAATTGTAATTACGCGCCTCTGTTCAACAGGGGCATAAAAACTGAGCCTTAGGCAGTGGTGGTGGTGCCACAACACTACAACCGCTCTCAGATACTCTTGTTGAACGCAGGAACGAGCCCTGCTGTTAAATATTTGATAAAAATTGTAATTGCACACCCCTATTAAACAGGGGCATAAAAAAATTGGGCCTTAGGCAGTGGTGGTGGTGCCCTGAACCGAAAATATACTTAGAAGCTATCATCATTAAGATTCAGGAGGAATAGGATAGTCACTCAGCATAATAGGATAGTCACTCAGCATATGCAGTCTTCAAGGGATCCCACATCCATAGAAAAATCAATCTGTTACATCAGCATCAGGTGCTTGGTAGCTGGTGATCCAAGACTGATTCATTTTTATGAATGTGAGCCGATCAACAGAGTCTGTGGACACTCCGTGATCGGTTACAAAGCCTCCAGCAGCACTGAATGTACATTCAGAAAGAACGCTGGATGCAGGACAGGCCAGTAGCTCAATTGCATTTTGAGCAAGCTCTGGCCAGTGGTCCATCCTCAAGACCTACAGTTACAACCCAGTGGATGCTCTGTTGGAAAGGTCTCCAAGTCTGATCTTGTCCCTATATATTCCTGCACCATGTAATTCAGATGTTGGCGATGGTTGCTGGAATCGATCAGACCTGGGCGCTGAGGACTGAAGAATTGTCTGAAGGCATTGGTCAGCCGGCCACCTTCTCCACCGCTCTGTGACTGAACAAAGCCTCAGCAACACATTGTCCAGCACCAGGAAATTGTAACCTCCTAGGCTCTGGAAACGCATTGCACAAACCTTTCTGCAAGGCCTCCCGAAGATGTTTCATCCTCTGCTCCCTCTGCGAAGGCTAGGTTTGTAGAGGCATTCGATCCTGAGTCCTCTGGGTCACTAAGGATCACATGATCCTCAACCACTTCCTCCTTACAGCTCCATGGGATTGAAAACGATCCCTTGAAGACTGCTGCTGATGCTGAGTGATATCCTCCACTTCCATGCTGACACAATCCTCCTCCTCCTCTTCTTCTTCCTGTGTGATCGGCGGGCCTGCAGGAATACTAGTATCTGGATAAAGGGGGCCTTGAGGGGTAAGGAAGTCCTCCTCTTCCTCCCGCTGTTCTGCCTCAAGTGCCCTGTCCTTTATTTATTTATTATACGAAGCATGTGCTCCAACAGGAAGACAAGAGGGACAGTATCACTGATGCATGCATTGTCACTGCTCACCATCCTCGTGGCCTCCTCAAATGGTGACAGGACAGTGCATGCATCTTTGTTCAGTAGCCACTGGCGTGGCGAAAAAAGCCAAGCTCCCCTGACCCTGTCTTGGTGCCAACCCTCTGCTGTGTGTGCAGCCGCTGCAGCATTGCCAACGTTGAGTTCCACCTGGTGGGCATGTCACAAATGAGGTGGTTCTTTGGCAGGTTGCATTATCTTTTAATGTCAGCCAGCCGAGCACTGGCATTATATGACCGGCGGAAATGACCACAGACTTTCCTGTAAGCCCGGGTACCTGCTCAAGAACTGCTGCACCGCCAAATTCAGGACGTGAGCCAAACAGAGAACATGGGTCAAGTGTCCCTGTCGGAGGGCGGAGAGGAGGTTGGTGTTATTGTCGCATACAACCATTCCTGGCTAAAGCTGGCATGGCGTCAACCACCTCTGATCCTGCCCCTGCAGAGCTGACAGGATCTCTGTCCCAGTGTGGTTCCTGTTCCCTAAGCAGACCAACTCAAGCTCCGCATGGCATCTTTTTGCCAGAGTGCTTGCGTAGCCCCTTGAACGCCTATGGAGCATCTCTGGTTCAGAGGAGAAATCTGCAGAGGAAGAGGCCATAAAGGAAGAAGAGGAGGGGGTGGAGGAGAGAGCTGTGGCAGAATCACCACTACTAGCATTTTTAAGGCGTGGTGGTGGAACAAGCTCCAACAATACTGAACCCTGTCCTGCATCCTTCCCAGCTGCCAGCAGAGTTACCCAGTGCGCCGTGAAAGAAAGGTAACGTCCCTGTCCATGCCTGCTGGATCATGAGTCAGCGGTAATATGCACCTTACTGCTGGCCGCCCTGTCCGAGGCCAAGACATTGCCTTCCACATGCTGGTAGAGAGCCGGAATGGCCTTCTGTGAAAAGAAATGGCGTTTGGGAACCTGCCACTGAGGTACCGCACATTCCACAAATTCACGAAAGGGGGAAGAGTCTACCAGGTGAAAAGGCAGCAATTGCAGTGCTAGCAATTTGGCCAAGCTAGCATTCAGACGCTGAGCGTGTGGATGGCTGGGGTAAGGAAATTTGCCTGCTAAAATCAGATGGAGGTATACTGATAGCAGATTGGCTGCAAGTACTTGGGACACCTATTGCTATACCTTCATTCCTCTCAGTGCAGGTTTCTGAGAGGACTGGAGGTACAGTGGGTTTGGAGATCCTAGCTAATGAGGAGAAAGGACAGGTCCGCCTTGTTACATAGTTACATAGTTGCGAAAAATCAAGGACCCCAACGAAGGGGGAACCTTTGTACCCCCCCGGTACAGTGGGACTTTACAGGCGAACAAGACAGTTGATTTATAAGTAAAAACTATTTATTTATTGAAAAAATGCTTAAAAAAGCATAAAAACAAGATTATCTAAACATAGATCTGTACAAAGTGCTTATATACAGTGCAACAAGTTTTTATGATATATTCCTTAGAGTTTTTTTAATACATATTATCTCCATGAGCCTGACATGTTTCAGGACAGGTGTCCCTTCTTCAGAGGAGTATTGAGGAGAAAGTTTTTTTAGGTGTATTCAGCGTCCAACCTTTAGAAAGATTTTTATGCAGGAAATGTGTAAAATTAAACTCTCGTATAAGGAGAGAAAAATAATGTAATAAACGAATCAGTAGATATATGACCGCCAATTAACAAATAGCAGGCACGACGGCTTCCACTGGGCCGAGAAGCAGCTCCACAAAGGCCTCCCAAAAGGAGAGGATGAGCCTCGCCAAATCCACAATGGAGCCTTTTTTTACAGATTTCCGAATGAGCAAGCTAAAGTGTGGTTGCTGATGGCGTGTATGTTTGACCCCCAGTCTCCTGGGATGGCATTGCCAGCATGCTCTGGATCAGAGCTATTGAATACCTGCATTACCATCGCTGCCAGCCCCTTCTTGTGTGCCGCTCCTCCTGTGTCACTTGTGGATCTTTTGAACACCTCCATTGGCGCCGTGGACCCAGTCATGTGACATATCTCTGCTCTGAATCATTGATGGTCACATGACCGCTCTCCTCCAATCACAAGCTACACTCAAGGAAGGGGGCGGAGCAGGAGGAGGTGAGCGGCGTTGGTGGAGGGGTTTGAATTGCCATATAATCGCATGGGGGAGTGGTGTGTGGGAGGGGGCTGGCAGTAATGTTATCTGGGGTTGTCATGGCAGCACTGTCCCTGGGCCAGGAGAGGCAGACGGACCGCCCGATCCCCGCCCCCCCCCCGTTGGTTAAAAAAAACAGATATCGGCGTATAACACGCAGACACCGTTTACCCTCTGTTTTCAGGGTAAAAAAGTGCGTGTTATACGCCGATAAATATGGTACTTTGCAATGATGTCCCAAACAGTCTTTTTGAAGAATTCCCATTTCTGTGTTTATCGATGCAAATATTCCCTCCCAGTCTAAATCCTGGAGAGCAGCCCTCATCCTTGGAAAATTTGCTCTCTTGAAGTTAAGTGTTTTTATCTTTCCTGTATGTATTTCTTGTTTACAGCTAACATCAAATGAAATCATGTTATGATCGCTGCTACCCAGGTGTTCCTTTATCTGAACAGTTGTTCTTTGATGTGGTTCTTTTAAGTGCTGTTGCCAACGGACTGCATGGGAGGTCGTCATATGTCTGGTCAAGCATGTGGTGCCCAAGCGGCTGCTGTTTTGGCCATGCTTGATACGCTTCAGACATATATTGCAAACAGCAATGGTGCAATCTGCTGCACACGTCAAAAAAGGCCCACACCAAAGAACTTTTCAAAACATGTGGGGAGTTAGCAGCGCCCTGCACCTGCTTAGCTCTGCGGTGTGATGCAATAGGGTGGCTGTCCTTAAGCTGCCCCCTGGAGGGCATCCTACCTCATTGGAGATGTGCCTCCTCCTCCCCCTCTCTTCTATCAGGCACCCAAGTCGAGTCAGTGACCTCATCCCCTCCCTCCTCGTCACTGGAGCAAACTTGGCAGTATGCTGAAGCTGGGGGAGCATGACTGCCAGTTTCTTGACCTTCTTGGGCACCCCCTCTCTATGGGCTGACGTTACTCCCTTCCTCAACCTGGGTACCATCATTGGAGCCCTCAAATCGCTGCGCATCCTCCTGCAGTATGTACACTGCGGTCGAATAGTTCGGGGGACGCCTCAGTGCATGATGGTGGGGCTAGGGAAGGAGTGACTGTTTATATGGAGCAGATGGAATAGGCCGCTTTGGCAGCTGCATTGGCAGGCAAACTACTCTGAGCCTGGGTGACAGAGGATGAGGGTGGCTATGTTATTCATTCCACCAACTCTTCTGCATGTGGTAGCTCAATAACATGGCCAGCTGCAGGAAAAAAGGACAAGCGTGCCCCACGGCCATGTGCTGAAAATGCACCGTGTCCAAGACCAGCACTATCGACTGTAGACACAGAGCCTGTTTGCTCTTTTTTCGTGGCCTGTGAGCGTCGGCCTCTCCTTGGTGGCCTTCCGGACATGCTGTAAATTTTGTTTAGAAAAAAAAATCACTACACTGTATTGTGTACTGTGTACACCACCAGGAAAGTAGTATCAACTGCACTAGGAGTGCACGGTATTGTGTACACCAACAGAAGTGTAATAACAACTATGGGTGTACTGTATTGACCACCAGAAAAGTAGTAGCAACTGCACTATGGGTGCATAGTACTGTATACTGTGTACACCGCCTAAAGTATATTAGAAACTACACCAGGAACGGCCTGCAGTGAGATCCAGCTAAATTGTATGCAGTGGAGATTATATATATATATATATATATATATATATATATATATATATATATATATATATATATATATATACACACATACACACACACACACACACGAGACTGACTATATATATATAAAATACACTGCAGCTAACTGAATGACACTCTCTCTCCATCCACGCCAACAACACACTACACAAGACCGACGTGCAGGCAGCCTTATATAGTGTGGGGCGTGGGCATAGTCCCCCTGAGCCATGATTGGCAAAAGGCACCCTGCCTTTGGCCAATTATGCCTCTCTTAGCTGAGGGTGCTGTGATTGGCCAAAGCATGCTGGTAATGGTGCATGCTCTAGCCAATCATCATACAGCAATGCACTGCGCTCCCACAGTGCATTATGGGCCATTACGCGCCACTCAAATTTGGCGCGAATGGCCCATAATGTTCGGTTTTCAACGAAAGGGCGAACAGCCAATGTTCGAGTCGAACTCGTGTTCGACCCGAACAGAAAGCTCATCCCTACTGGAGACATCAGAGGTCTCACCACCTGATGCGGTGACAGAGAACACTTCTGCTGGTGCGGTCTGAGGTGAGGCTGAGCAGTTGTTAGTAAATGGCGCAGATACTGTCTCACCTGCTAAACCTCATGAGAAGGATTGGACACGGCAGTAGCAGAAAATCTGTCTGTCACCAACAATAAGGTACAAGTTGAGGAACACAGAGACACTTTGAAAAGGCAGTACTGATGGTACTGGGTGCTCTGACATTGAAATGGGTAAACCAGTGGAGGAATTAGCTCAGATAAATGTGGTAAAAATTATATGTGGAAAATGTGGAAAATTACTGAGCGATTCTATGAATGAGGGTTAATGAATCCAAAGATACACCGAAAGTGGTTGAAGTGGGTACAAAGGAGAAGAAAAGTGTCTCTGTGTTAAGCACAGGAAGTTACCTACAACTTAACCGGTTCAATACCGGGCATTTTCACCCCCTTCCTTCCCAGACCAATTTTTAGTTTTCAGCGCTGTCGCATTTTAAACGACAATTGTGCAGTCGTGCGACGTTGTACCCAAACAAAATTGACGTCATTTTTTCCCCCACAAATAGAGCTTTCTTTTGGTGGTATTTGATCATCTCTGCGGTTTTTATTTTTTGCGCTATAAACAAAAGAAGAGCGACAATTTTGAAAAAACACAATATTTTTTATTTTTTGCTATAATAAATATCCCAATTTAAAAAAAAACAAACAAATTTTTTCCTCAGTTTCGGCCGATACGTATTCTTCTACATATTTTTGGTAAAAAAAAAAATCGCAATAAGCGTATATTGATTGGTTTGCGCAAAAGTTATAGCGTCTATAAAATACGGAATAGATTTATGGCATTTTTTTTTTAAATTATTTATTTATTTATTTTTACTAGTGATAGCAGCGATCGCAATTTTTTTTCATGACTGCGACATTATAGCGGACACATCGGACACTTTTGACACATTTTTGGGACCATTCACATTTATACAGCGATCAATGCTATAAAATTGCATTGATTACTGTGTAAATGTGACAGGCAGTGAAGGGGTTAACCACTAGGGGGCGGGGAGGGGTTAAATGTGTTTCCTAGGGAATGCTTCTAACTGTAGGGGGCGGGGACGCACAAGGGGAGGAGACCGATCAGTGTTCCTCCGTTCTGGGAACACAGATCGCTCTCCTCTGAGCTGACAGGACGTAGATCTCCACGGTCCAGCCCGGTTAACGGGCAATCGCGGGTGCCCGGCGGACATCACGGCCACCGGACACACACCCCGGGTCCCGAGCAACGCGGCGGGCGCCCCCTAGGCGGCCAGGAAACCGAGGCCGTCATATGACGTCCACCCAGGATGGGAGATCCCATCTGTGGACATCATATGTCTATAGGCGGGTAGGGAAGTGGTTAAAGCGGAGTTCCACATAAAAATTGAACTTCCGCTTTTCGGAACCCTCCCCCCTCTGGTGTCACATTTGCCACCTTTCAGGGGGGAGGGGGGTGCAGATACCTGTATAATCCAGGTATTTGAACCCACTTCCGGGTATAGACCCCACGTTTTACAGTGTTTCAGTGCAGTCCAGTGCAGGAAAAATGCAGCATGTTCTACTTTTTTTTTCTGGAACTGCAAGCACTGGTGTGAACTATGCTATTGAGAAAGATTAAATATGAAGTACTTGTGCACTGCTATGGACCTCACAACCAACCAAAACTGATATACAAAATAAATACCAAAAAATATTATATCGCCCTAAAATCACACAGGAAAAAGCTGCAACCATTAGCAAGTGACCTCAACACTCTAACACAAATAATGATAATATAAAATGGTGCGCTAATTCAAGAACCTATGCAGCAAAAATAGACAACATATGCATGAATGACTATCCCTAATTAAAAAAAAAAAATTGCAGTTATGCGATAATAAGTGAAACAGTGATAAAGTGCACTAGTTCAAGAAGCTAAACAGCCAAAATAGACAAATTTGCATGGAACTATCCCTGATTTCAAAAGGACAAAAAATAAAGTATTATGCGATAATATATGAAACAGTGATAAAGTACTCATACATCAGATATTCATCTGATTTTACATAAATAAATATTTAGATAAGTCCCAAATAATAAAGTGCATGTGAATCAAAAAGTGATGAGATGTGAAGATCAAGTGCTAAAAAAAACAGTTCTTGAAAGTTGTGAAGACACTTGCTCCCACCATTCAGGCATCCAGCAGGGGTGTGCCCTAGCAGCTCACCTTCAACAAAGACCACAACAGATCTAGTGGCGCTTTGGTATACAGATCCTTAGGGGCAGTTCACGTTCCACCCTCCTCTCCTCTATCGAAATCCGCAGCTGGTCTGACAAGGCTTTAATATATGGATCATTTATGGACAATCACATTCCACTCTCTCTTCTCCTCATAGCATAAACCCAGGGATAAATATCCGCTATGCTGTGTATTGGGTCTCCTCCTCTCCTCCATTCATAGGCCATACAAGACAAATAGGAACTCCATAGTGTAGTAATTTCACAGTAGTTTTATTAAAGCATAATACCTTACATCTAGGTTAAAAGCAAGCAGTATCGATAAAATCCCTACTTCCAGTCTCGGCCATGATTGGAAGTAAAGTAGCACTGGACTGCATGTGGTGTGAACTGGTCTTGAATGGAGAAAGATGTGTTTTTGGATTCTGTAGTTCTGGATCAGAGCTTTCAATCCTGTGTCCAGAGTTTACCAGGTGCCTGCAATCCTTGTGAGTACACAGGTGTGTATGGTCCTTATTTACTCAGGTCTGAGGACAGCTCAGAACTTCCAGTTTGGAGATCACTTCAAGTGAGGGAGATGGAAGTTCTCACTCAAGGGGCAAAGACAGAGGGTCTCGTCAAGGGGTCAGAGGTGGCCAGGAGACAGCAAATCTTCTTCCAGGAGTCAGGTTAGTTCCTATCAGGGTGTCAGGAGTAACCCCAATCCATAGGCCAGAGGTGGGCCATGCTGCTAAAGGCTAGAGAGCCAAGTATCCAGGAGAACTGGACAACACAGTCACAGAGCAACTGGAAAGAGGTGAACTGTGGTTCTGCAGTTGAAACTAGGGGGGGGAGTCACATGTGTCGCAGTGTGGTAGGTTGGAAGCAGAGGCTGTGGGTGAGTGATCGGTGTCCTGGTGCATATGCTGCTACTTTAGCTGATATCAGTGCTGTGCAGGGTGTGTCGGCTCTCTTTAGGTTTCTTTTTTTTTTCTGCTGGTGATCTGACCACCTGTGGATAACACTGCCTACAGGTCCAGCTGCTGCCCACTAGTCCCTATGTAGTCTCCTGGTTACTGCTGATACTACGTACCTGCTGTGCCCTTTTTATGAGGGGTTCCCACCATCCCTGCGCTGAGTTCCCAGGTCTGGACACCTGCTGTGCCAATTATGAGGGGTTAATTTTGTTTATTGAAAATCTTACAAACAACAACTTGTATACAATAAAACCATAATAAATAAAACATTTACAAAATAATTACAAAATAATCCCATAGGGATTGCGTTGTGCGCAATTTGGTTTGTACCATTTATTATGTTCTTGTTTTGTATAATCATATTCAATCATTATGAGGGGTTCCCACCATCCCTGTGCTGAGGTCTATATACCTGCTGTACCCATTATCAGAGGCTCATACCATCCCTGTGCTGCTGTACTGACCCCAACCTCTGCCCTATTGACATGTCCACTGTCCTGCTGCCACCACTGTCCACGTTTAATTCAGCTTAGTTAAATAAATTCATATTTTTACACTGACATTTTGTTTTATTAATCTAAGCAGACTTTATGGGCACAAGAATGCTTTAACCATGTCCTTTTTAAGCCCCTCCCACTGTAAATGCAATTTTGACCACGCCCATTGTTCACCCAATGTACTACTCTCCTTGGGGCACCCAAAGGTGTCCCAGGTCTTTTACAATCTGATAGTGTATACTAAAAAAAAAAAATTGCCTTGCATCACTAAATTATTAGTTAGGCAGTACACTGTGGCAAATTGTGAATCATGTAGAGCAAAGCTGGAAATCTTTGGCAAATACAGTATATACTGTAGTGGGGGATTCCACACTGACCACAAATGTAATAGGGTACTTTCAATGACCAGAAATGTGAGGGGGGATTTACAGTACAATGACCACCATGTAACAGGGGATTGTATGCCACCCACCAATATAAAGAGGGATTTCTACACTGACACCAATGTCATAGGAGCATTTACACCAACCACCAGTGTAAGGAGAAATATACAATGACCTCTAATGTTGGTGGGGATTTGCATTGACCACCAATATAAAGGGAGATATACACTGACCATCAGTGTAAGGGCAATTCTGCACTTAACCCCAATGTAAAGGAAAATGTACACCGATCACCAATGTAATGAAGAAATTACACTGACAACCAATGTAATGGGGGATTTTACATCAACAACCAATAAAGGGGGATTTCTACACTGGCCACCAATGTAAGGGGGGGTTTACACTCACCACCAATTTAAAGGTGGCTGCTACATGACCACCAATGTAAAGAAGGATTTGAAACTGACCACAAATGCAGGTTTGGATTTTTTTTTTTTTTATCAATATAAAGAGGAGTTTCTACACTGACCACTAATGTAATGGGGATTTACACTGACCACTAATGTAATAGGAGCATTCATAGTAAAAGTCAATGTAAAGGGGGATTTACACTCACCACCAATGTAAGGGGGACCTTCACACTGGCCACTAGTGTGATTGAAAGGTTTGTACACCAAGCCCCAATGTAATGAGAAAATTTACACTGACCACCAATGTAACAGACATTTAGCCTGCATTAACATTTGTGTGTCGGGAACGCATGCAAAATCGCTTTCCTAACACCACAGAAACGTGCTGCCCTTTAGCAGATACACAGCAGTGCCATTAATTGTTAATGACACCCTCACGCATCTGCTGAGATGTGCGTATTTACATGCACCAAAATTCAGGGTGCTGTGGCACCATGTTGTTTTGAAAAAGTGTTTCACCTCCAATTTGCTTACCTTTGCAGAACAGACTGATGTTAGGCTTAATGACCACAGTTGTAGGCAAGACTTTCCAGCATGCCCCTTTAACTTTCCTGTGGGCAGCATTTAGCAGAAGTGATGGTGAATATGACCTTAGTGGGGCATGATATACATATGAATGCCGCCCCTATTTACATATCAATGTCGTCGGACCACAATTATTTACATATCAATGTTGCCTCTGTTTACATATTAATGCAGGTTATTTACATGTAAACACAGGGTCTGCAGGTGAGTCATCTGTACACAACAAGAGGACAGAGCTGAGCAGAATTAGTAACAGAACTTCACACTGAGATATCGGGACACAGCGCGGGACTAAAACTTCAAGGGGCATGGGAATTTAAACAGGGATAATTGGCAAGTAGGAGGCAGCTGCATTGGGCCCCACAACAATTATGGGGCCCAGGGCAACTGCCTCTTTTGCCCTGCCTTAAAAATGGTCCTGGCTGGAGGGCTGTAGTTTGGATATCCCTGGTGTAGGCCTTCACTGCATGCATAGCGATTCACTATCGCCAAAACTTGAAATGACGTGTGTGTTTACCATCCTACGGCTTATCTATGTATTTATTACACTTGAACTTCCCCTTCTTGGGCAGGGGGCTGAGGGGGTGGTACGCCGAACGGAATCTTTCCCCGGATGAAGGAATGTCTAGCTTTGCCACTGGTTGAATCTGAGTGAGCTTATGAGCCAGGTGGCTCTGCATTTTCCAGTGTTTGTAATAAATATATATATATATATATATATATATATATATATATATATATATATATATATATATATATATATATATATATATATATATATATATATATATATATATATATATATACACATACATACATACATACATACATACATACATACATACGGACAATAAGAGAGGATTACATTAAAAAAGGCAAAGAAGAACCATTTCCAGAAGGAAAGTGACAATCTAGGATAAATAGTCTCAAGTATTACATCAAAAAGCAAGGCACATCAGTTCACATCTTAGTTGCAAGTATTCATATCACTGTAAAGTTGTATTTTAGGAGCAATACCTCCTCCAAGAAAAAAAAAGTATATTTTAGTGGTAATTTTAAGTGTATTCTAAATATTTCTTAACCGAACTAGTGGTGTATAAGTTCAGCGAGTTCTCCCGGGGGGATCCGCATCAGTGGCCATTCACTTAGAAACCCATGCACCCCAAATTTTTTCAAACTTTTTGGGACATTTCCGGCTCATAAATGTGGGCTTATATAGAGGGAGGGTCTTATCAATGAGTGTTTTCCATTGTCCTACTGTTGGGGGGGGTCTGTCTGTTTCCATTTAAATAAAATGGTTTTCCTTGCACAGAATAGAGCGTAGAAAACGAATAGCCTCTTATGGGTGTTTGCGATAAGGGTATCACAGATCCCCAGGAGAAGGACCCGGGGATCCAGTGTAAGTGTCAGGTTCCCAATTAAATTGATGTACTGCACCACCTCCCTCCAGAACTGTTGAAGAAGGGGGCACGACCACACCACATGTAAGAAAGTACCTATATCCGTATTGCATTTTGGGCACCTATCAGAGTGAGAGGGATATTTTTTAGCAAGCCGTTGGGGTGTGTAGTATGCCTGGTGAAGGAATTTTAACTGGATGTACCTGTCCCTGGCAGATATCATCAAAGGAATATATTGTTGGACTCCCTCTTCCCAATCGCCATCCATCAGGGAGGGCACAGCCAGCTTCCATTTGTTAAATAGCCTAGTCCCCTGGTTATCAGTTCCCAGGGACACCCGGAGATACAAAGAGGAAAGGATACGGTCCACATGCTTGGAAATAAGGAAGCGCTCCACCATATGTGATTGTAGTTGAATTTCTGAAGGGAATTGAGCCTGAATTGCGTGTCTCAGTTGCAAATAGCGGAAAAACATTTTGGTAGGGAGTTGTCACACTTTATTTTCTCGTTGTTAGTAAAATTGCTGCTTCCTGACAAATTCAATTTCCCTTCCATGCCTCACTCTGCATTCAGCTTCTGAGGTCCTACCCCATTAGTTGTTAGTTTTATTTTTTTCCCTGGACATTCATTTTCTGTATGTATTCACCATATAACTAATCCTATAAAATAAAGTGAGCCTCACCCGGTTTAGATAAATGGTAAAAACTTAACTGAATTCTTTCCAACTGTCAATTTTTTTTCTCTCTTCTGCTTTCAGCGATGGCGTCTGCTGATCTGAGAGCTGAGCTGGAATGTTCCGTCTGTCTGAACATTTATACAGATCCTGTAAACCTGAAATGTGGTCACAACTTCTGTGGGATCTGTATTGATCATGTGCTGGATACACAGGATGAGTCTGGAGGATATTCCTGTCCTGAATGCAGAGAGAAGTTTCAGGATCGGCCTGCACTGCACAGGAACATAACCCTACATAACATAATGGAGAATTTCCTGTCTGCTCAGCCAGATCAGGAGGAGTCCAGGGTCTTCTGTACTTACTGTGTGGACTATCCTGTACCTGCTGTTAGATCCTGTCTTCTCTGTGAGGTTTCTCTGTGTGATAAACACCTGAGAGTCCACAAAAAGTCCCCAGAACACATCTTATGTGACCCCACCTTGTCCATGGAGAGCAGGAAATGCTCCATCCATAAGAAGATCCTGGAATATTACTGCACTGAGGATAATACCTGTGCCTGTATGTTGTGTGTTATCGGAGGACATAAAGGACATGAGATGGAGTCACTGGATGAGGCGTCTGAGAAGAAGAAAGAGACACTGAGGAATGTTCTGCAGACACTTCTGACAAAGAGAGAGGAAATGGAGGAAAGAGTCCAGAGTCTGCAGGAACACAGGAGGAAAGTAGAAGAAAAAGCATCTGGTGACACCGAGAGAGTCACTGTCCTGTTTAGAGATCTCAGGAGACGTCTGGAAGACTTGGAGAAGAGAGTCCTGAGGGAAATCTCCGGGCGGACAGAGCGGGTCTCCATCTCCATCCGGGATCTGGAAATAAAGAAGGAGGAGCTGTCCAGGAAGATATGTCACATTGAGGAGCTGTGTAACATGACGGATCCACTGACTGTCTTACAGGAATCCGACACAGGTGACTTGTGTGATACTGAGGATGGAGATAATGAGGACAGAGAGAGATATGAGAAACTCCACAATGATGGAGGGGGCCTGGATGTGGCTGGGATATCACACACATTATCTGAAATAATAACAGAGGTAAATGTATCCTTCTATATACAGGGAGCTGCAGACATATTACCGGATGTAAACACAGCTCATCTCCATATATCAGATGACAGGAAAACTGTATCCATGTCAGATAGAAAACAGAATCACCCCAAAACTCCAGAGAGATTCCAGTATTATCGTCAGGTGTTGAGCAGTCGGAGTTTCTCCTCAGGGAGACATTACTGGGATGTGGATGTCGGGGGATCAGATTGGTGGATAGTCGGGATGTGTTACCCCAGTATAGACAGGAGAGGAGAGCAGTCAGGGATTGGATATAATAAGAAGTCCTGGGGTTTGTACAGGAAAATTGATCAGTATTTGGTGATACATGACAGTAAAGTGATCCGCTTACCCACCAATATCTCCAGTAACAGAGTCAGAATAGATCTGGATTATGAGGCCGGGCGGATCTCCTTTTATGATCTCTGTGATCCGATCCGACATCTCCACACCTTCACCACCACCTTCACTGAACCCCTCCATGCTGGGATAAGTGTATATACAGGTTTTATAAAGATGTGTGGGGGGAAATGAGAAGGGGGTGGAGGCCTGAGCACTCGGTGGGTGTAATACAATGAGGTTAGCACTGGAGTGGAGTGATTTTGGCACATCACAGTATTTTGATAAACAATTGTTTTGGCTTAACTAATGAACTCCCATTCATATGGCTTCATACTCAAAGGGATTTGCACTTATTTCTTGCTCTGAGTTCTAATGTGATTGTTTTCAATTTTTATTTTTACTATGATTTGTAATTTTTTTTTTTTTTTTATACTTGGTTTCATTGTTTTAGCGGGATAGAGCACCTATTATATGTTATTAGTCCCGCAGGGTTTTCTATGATAAATATGAGACTTCTCCATCGCTCCCTCTCAGATCACTGTGATTGGCTGGTATAACTCTAATTATAGCGAGGGGTGGGAATACACCAATAACGATACTTTGTGCTGCAATTTGCATCCATACAAAATGAATGGGTGCAAATAGCACTGCAAAAAATGTGTGGATCGCATGAACTTTGCCGCACTGCTCCTGTGTGAACCCAGGCTGAAATCACTATGACAAGCTCGGGTTCACACAGGAGCGGTGGGAAAACCACATGCGCTTTGGACAGAAATCGCACCGCATTTCAGTTCAAATTGCATGAGATTCTTTGCAGTGTGATTTTTCCATAGATGCATAACTTGCCACACATTATCGGTTCTTGTTATCAGCGAGTATTTGACCAAAAGTATCGGTACTCGCGATAAAAAAAAAACGGCATTGGTGCATCCCTAGCGAGGGGGATGTGATCTATCTACCTATCTATCATGGAGAGGGAATAGAGCCCCTGTCCGGTTTTTAGCAACTCTGTCCCATTTAGAGAGAGCCCCCTCTCTTTGTCCTGGTGAATTTTATCACCCACAGTGAAGGAAAATCCCAAATTCTGAGTTGTCACTCAGAACTGGAATAGAGGGGAAATCTTCCAATGGGGACACTAGGTCTGGTGACAACCAGGGATTTCCTCAATTTGGAGGGATTTCCTGTCGCTTCCTATTTTGGTTATTGGAGAGGAAGTGAAGGGAAATCTCTCCAATGGAAAACAGATGGTAATAAAATACTAACAGGGTTACAACCCTTCCTTACTCTCTCTAAAATGGAAAAAAAAAAAGCGTTGCCTTTAATTCTACTTTAATTTTCCAATCAGGAAGTTCCCATATTATATCAGCAATTTCCCTTCCCAGATGTTCTGCCCCTCCTCCTCATGGTGGCGCTATGTCCAGCCATGATCAGACACAGAGGGTGGAGATGATCCATCAGTACAGAGAATGCAGTGCGGTCATTGTGATGGGATAGGATGTGGTCACCTCTACATCTAGGAGAGGTCACATGACCCCATGTGGGGGGAGGGGACTAGGAAGGACAGAAGTGAGGTCTGGTAGATGGTGGGGGGGGGGGGGGGGGTGAGCGCTGTCTGTACTAGGAGAACTCATGGAGATCGGGGGAGGGGAGAGGGGTGACAATAGAGCAGGTTGGGGGAGGGGCGGAGGAAGAAATCTGTATGGAGGAAGTATGGTGGCCGCCAATGATAACTACTTCTAAAGAATACTAGTTACCTGGCTGTCATTCTGATCCAATGGCTTCTCTATCAATGTCAGTAACCCGGAACAAGTATTCAGACTCTGAGTTCTGACGTAACGCTGATTTCCTGATAGGCGACACTGAGCTGGAACAATCATGCCAAATACTGAGTCCCCAGACAGCCAGGAGAATAGCATTTTCAGAAGACCTCCAGCAATGGCCCCTCCCATATTCCCCTCAGTACAGGTGTAATGGAAGTCACAGCCGGGGAATTTCTTGTTGCGTTGTTTGTTTTTCATTTTACCCGAATACAAAATGCTGAATGATAATCTATAATGTCTTTTGCTTGTTTTACACTTTTTTTTTTTTTTTGGAATATTAAATTCATGAACTGATCTTTTATTTCACTTTTCTTATTACTTGTATGAAATTTTCATTTTAAAAATAAACATTTTCTACAAATCTCTTCCATGACATTGTGTTACAGAGAATTCTGGGCTTTCCAATAAGACAGCCCAGCACTAGCTGGTCACTTGTGGACTGTCTCCCTCTAATTGTTCCCCCATACAGAGACAAGGGGGGACAGAGACAGGTAAAGGGGTGTCCTTCCTCTGACTCCTCCATCTGTGGTCTGAATGGCAGGAAATCAAATTACAATCTTCACAGGACAGAGAAGAATGGGTTAGTTGAAGAATTATCTGATCAGTGCCACCTGCTGGCTGCACTGGGCAAATATAAATAATTACCATATTACAATATTTCTTATTGGTCTAAATAAAAACATGTTAAAGAAATAATTTATAGTTCGTAAACATTATAATTGAACAAAGACCATTTGTACAACAACACTACTTTCCCTCTAAGTCTGATCCATATATGGAGGACATTGGTGGATGAAGAGAGCCCATCGGTAGTACATTGTCCCCACCAGCCCGGATTATAACTTGGTTTGTCTCCATCCTGTTATGAGTGAAGTCCTCGGTGTTCTTCCAGTGTTAGTGTCTGTATAAGAGCTGAGATATAACATCAGGAGCTCCATGTACTCTGTGTGTTCTCCTCCCGAATTCCTGAGACAGGAAAGGGGAATGTTTTCCTACAGGAAATATTATCAGAAGTCCCCCACCCCCCGAGACAACTTCCAAGGTTACAAAGGTTTTCTATTTGTAAAATGTTTTAAACATGAACAGGTTGTTGGTCCTGCAGACTGGACCAATGGTGTAAGTTTGGTCTACATACGTTCCTCTCGCTCATTCTTTGAGGCCCTCACTGTTATAAAAGATTTCAATTGTATGAGGCCCCATAAAAAAATTACACTTCCGTATGTCATATTACAGCTGAACACTTCAGGAAATTTTTTATGTAGATATCGGTGGAGGAGAGAAGAGGAATACTATAGAGTGGAAGTTAAGTCTGTTGGGTTGCTGATATCACTTTTAAAATGGCGGCACCCAGCAGCAGGCTCAGAACTTTCGGATGTCTACACAAGGGAGGATTTTACTGGCAGATAACATGAATAAAATACATTAAATGCACATATAATCTTATGGGTAGATTGTTGTTGAAATGAATGGTCTGGTGACAGAGATTAGAGTATTATAACATACAATAAACAGCTCTATGGCAATATCCTAATTCCATAATTTTGATAAATAAAAGTAAAAATATATGTATAACATGCTGCAGTAAAACCAATAAATGTGCATACACAAAACCAACTATAGCCGTGTAAAATTATTATGTTATTAAATTTTAAGACAAAAATATCCAAACTGTGTTACTAAGCACAAAGCAAATCAAAAATAAAACAGTCCTTTAAATGAGATCACATCAACATTAAACTCCTTAAAGTGATTCTGAAGTCAGAAGTTTTTTTTTATACAGTATTTTCAATTACACTGTTAATCTACAGATTTAAAGGTTTGAGAAGGTAAGGCCAAGAATTGGGCTTGGTGTTTGACTACCAGGATTTGTAGGCATGAGAAAAAAATGTCTGCCCAAGATCAAACCACAGCAGCACTCAGTCCCCAATATACAGGGAAAGCCAAAAGAAGATGTTACCATGGGACTTTTATGAGTGGTGATGAATAAAATGGTCCAACAAAATGTTAAAAACATATCAAATTTATTACAAAATACATAAACACATATAATTTGATTTTAGGGAATATCATCAGTACACAAATTAGACATGTGTGTATATATAACATATCACCCATGGTTATAGGAACATGTCATTTTCAATTCATGAAGGCTGTAAACTCTCTACGCGTTTCATGGGGCAACGCCCACTTCTTCAGGAGATAGCCCAGATTGAACATTTTTGTGAATATCTGGAAAAACCATGTCATAAGATAACCACAACAGATTGAATAATTCTAGGTTGATGCTTTTTAAATTAAGGGAATATGGGGAATACATCCGTTTGCAAGGAAAGGCCCAAAAATACATGGAGAATATACTCACACCAGCGTTGATGATATAAAGCAGGGATATGCAATTAGCGGACCTCCAGCTGTTGGAGAACTACAAGTCCCATGAGGCATAGCAAGACTCTGACAACCACAAGCATGACACCCAGAGGCAGAGGCATGATGGGACTTGTAGTTTTGCAACAGCTGGAGGTTGGCTAATTACATATCCCTGATCTAGAGGATAGGCAATACGATGTAGGCCAATGAACAAATATATATGTATATAATCACACCAGGATATCAATGCTGTGGAGGGAAATCCACAGAAGTGATTCCAACCGGGAGCTGATGAGACTCCCCCTCCTCATTGGCTGAGACACAGCAGCAGTTCCATTGGCTCCTGCTGCTGTCAAACAGTCAGCTAGCCAATCAGGAGAGAGAGGGACGGGGCCCAACAGCGGCTCCGTGTATGAATGGAGACACAAAGCTGTGGCTCATTTTGGGTGCCCCCATAGCAAGCTGCTTGCTGTGGGGGCACTCGGCAGAAAGGAGGGTCCAGGAGTGACGGCAAGGGACCTGAGAAGGAAGAGGACTTGGGCTGCTCTGTGCAAAACCATTACACAGAGCAGGTAAGTATGACATGTTTGTTATTTTTATAGAAAAAAATAGACTTTAGTATCATTTTAATTGGAAGGAAAAAAGATTCCCCTTTAAGTTCAGAGATCTTCAGTGTGCTCGAAATATAAAACTCTATTGTTCCGTGCTCTCAAACCTGACCATGACACCAACCCCTTAAAGCGGTGGTAAACCACCTGAAAAAAATAAAACCTGCAAGGCAGTAGCATAATGTGCTAGTATGCACCACATACTAGCACATTATGAAATACTTACCTTAGAACAAAGCCCTGCAGCAGTGCCCGGTCACTGCTGAGCAAGCTGACGTGTTCCCTCTGTGTTTCTTTCGGGATCGTGGGTTCCAGATCTGTGAGTGGCTGGAGCAGCGATTACATCAGTCCCACACGTGGGCGGGGGCCCTCCGTTCCAGCACGATACGTAGGACCTTCAGAGCACCTGCGCTGCTGACATCAGAGGCAGCATGAAGAATGAATATCTCCCAAACCATGCAGCTTTAGGATATATTAATTTTACTTACAGGTAAGCCTTATTATAGGCTTACCTGTAGGTAAAAATCACCAAGCGGGCAATACAACCACTTTAAGATCCTCCACTCACCAGAGCCAAATGACTCCGATGGCTAGGATGGGTCAAAAAGGCTTTAACTGTAACTCTTCAATGTCTTTCACCTTGTACACAGGAACCATCATCCACCTGTAACCCCTCTACAAGCCTTCAAACTGGAGGTCACCCACATCCCAGCATAAAAGAGCCAAAAGATAATCTCATTGCATTCATTCGTGAGGAGCACCACTGTGTCTATGTCCGGAACCAGCGTGCGGTCCTTGCACAGCAAGTGACATCGGCGTTGACCAAACTCTCCTCAACGCCTTTCACCCCGATTGGGCATCCTCAGGAAGATAGGAAGACACCATTTTGGCAAAGGTTTTATATCATGCTACCACTTCTAAACTACTCAACTTAACCTCCTCTTTTAACCTAACACAATGGACACAAACCACCACTCACTCCAACGGCAACACTCTTGACCTTGTATTCTCCCATCGCTGCACTCCCTGCAATCTCTCCAACGCACCCTTTCCTCTCTCTGATCACAACCTTATCCGTTTCACACTCTCCTTGTCTCCTATATCCCATGCTGCCAACCCACAAACCACTACCCGCAGGAACCTTCGCAACCTCAAACCTTCCCTTCTTCACTCTGCTACTGATGGCCTTTATGACAAAATCGCACCCCTGTCCTGCCCAGACCTAACCACTTCCATCTACAACACCACGTTGTCATCCTCCCTAGACGTACTTGCTCCTCTTTCTACATGCAGAACCAGGCCCCATCTGCCACAACCCTGGCAAACAGACGACACCAGAAGTCTCAAGAGACGCAGCCGTGCTCTTGAGCGAGCATGGCGTAAATCTAAATCCCTGCAAGACTTTACCCTCTACAAATCTGTCCTTCTCAAATACAACTCCTGCCTCCACACTGCTAAACAAACCTATTACAACACTCTCATCAAAACCCTCTCATCCAAACCTCGTCAACTCTTTTCTACCCTTAATTCCTTACTTCACCCCCCACTGCCCCCTCCCACCAACTTGCTTACCGCTTAACATATTGCCAACCACTTCAATAGCAAAATCAACACAATTCGCAAGGAGATATCCAGCATTAAAATTCCTCCCCTACCCAACATATCAGGTCCAACACCACACTCAATACTCTCCTCCTTTTGCCCAGTTACCACAGAAGAAGTTGATAAACTTCTCTCCATGGCACACCTCACTACATGTCCCCTGGACCCTGTCCCCTCTCAATTGCTGCGACCACCTTCCCACTCTATCCTCAACTCCCTAACCCACATCTTCAACCTCTCCCTCTCCTCCGGCACCTTTCCTTCCCCGTTCAAACATGCACTGGTTACCCCCATACTCAAAAAACCCTCACTAGACCCCACCTGTTTGAATAACTTAAGACCTATCTCCCTTCTCCCGTTTGCCTCCAAGCTCATTGAACGCCTTGTTCATGACCAAATGAGTCGCTACCTCACGGACAACAACCTTCTCGACCCCCTACAGTCTGGCTTCCGCCTACAAAATTCGACTGAAACTGCCCTACTAAAAATCACCAATGACCTAATAACTGCCAAAACCAATGGCCACTACTCCATACTCATACTTTTAGACCTCTCTGCTGCCTTTGACACAGTTGACCACCTGCTGCTCCTCAGCAAATTACACTCCCTTGGCCTCCGTGATTCTGCATTATCCTGGTTCTCCTCCTACCTATCTCAGCGCAATTTCAGCGTCACTTACAACTCCACCTCCTCCGCTCCCCTTCCTCTTTCTGTTGGGGTACCCCAAGGCTCTGTCCTTGGGCCTCTCCTTTTCTCACTCTATACCTCTTCCCTGGGCCAGTTGATAACCTCCCATGGCTTCCAATACCACCTCTATGCTGACGACACACAGATCTATCTCTCCACTCCCCAACTCACCCCCACTATCTCCTCACGGATCTCAAACTTGCTGAATGACATATCGGTATGGATGTCACACCACTTCCTCAAACTTAATCTTTCTAAAACTGAGCTTGTTATATTTCCTCCTTCACGGTCCCCCTCCTGTGACTTCACCATTAACATCAACAACACAACCATTGGTCCCTCCACACATGCCAGAGTCCTGGGTGTAATCCTTGACTCTGACCTCTCCTTCAGCCCCCATATCCAATCACTGGCTAAATCCTGCCGCCTTAACCTCCGCAACATCTCCAAAATTCGACCCTTTCTGACTAATGACACTACAAAACAACTTATTCACTCTTTGATTATTTCCCGCCTCGACTATTGCAACTCTCTCCTTAATGGCCTACCCTTAAGCAGGCTATCCCCCCTTCAGTCTATTATGAATGCTGCTGCTAGACTAATACACCTCACTAATCGATCCGTGACTGCTGCTCCTCTCTGCCAATCCCTTCACTGGCTTCCCCTACCCCACCGTGTAAAATTCAAAATGCTAACCATAACATACAAGGCCATTCACAACATCGCCCCCAGCTACATCACCAACCTCATCTGCAGATATCGCCCCCTCCGCTCCTCCCAGGACCTCCTGCTCTCTAGCTCCCTTGTTACCTCCTCCCATGCTCGCCTTCAGGACTTCTCCAGAGCCTCTCCCATCCTCTGGAATTCCCTGCCCCAGTATGTCCGATCAGCCCCTACCCTGTCCACCTTTAGGAGATCCTTGAAAACTCATTTATTCAGGGAAGCCTATCCCACACCCACATAACTGTCCCTGAGCCACCCCCATCAAATCATTCTTTGCAGCTATTACCTTTTGTACCACCACCCCCTCCCTTTTAGAATGTAAGCTCTACGAGCAGGGCCCTCCTGTACCTTTTGTATTGTACTGTAATTGTGTTGTCCCCCTTATACATTGTAAAGCGCTGAGTAAACTGTTGGCGCTATATAAATCTCGTATAATAATAATAATAATAATAATAATATGGAAGGTTAACCCCTCTTATACTGGGCGTAATGGATTTATGGCTGCAGGACATGCTGTTAGATGTAAGAGTCCCACTCCATTACACCTGACAAAACACTGTAACCTCATCCCTGCCATTTATTATAAACCAAAAAAACTTGAAAATAAAATCATGCCTATAAAACATTTTAATAAACCATGGTTCATGCAACTAGATAACCCAAATACCACCACAGCCACACTCCTAACTAGAGACCCCTAGTGGGGAAAACTCAGCTGGGGCTAAAGGTACAGTATATAAATATTCAACAACATATTTAAAAAATTTATAACAAAACGTTTTTTTAAGGGTGAGTTCACCTTTACAGAAAAATCTATAAGGTGAATTTACACACGCCGCTGCCTTTCACACTAGAGCCGGGGAGGGGAAGCTTTTGCTAGGTGGCTCCTCCCCGGCTCTGACGTGTCTTACAGGTCATGAGAGGAGCCTGTGAGGAGGGACATCTCTCTGGATTGAGCCGCGCTGTATCTGAGGTCTGTGTTCACAGGGGAAAGTTTAATATGTGCTAATTGTACAGGAAGGGGGATGTGTGTCTGTGCTGGGAGGGGGAAGACAGTTCTGTCCAGGATGGTGATTTAGTGGTGGAACTCTGCACCCTGTACCTACCTGCACCCTGTACCTACCTGTACCTACCTGCACCCTGCACCCACCTGAACTCTGCACCCACCTGCACCCTGCACCCACCTGAACTCTGCACCCACATGCACTCTGCACCCTGCACCCACCTGAACTCTGCACCCTGCACTCTGCACCCACATGCACCCACCTGAACTCTGCACCCACATGCACCCACCTGAACTCTGCACCCACCTGAACTCTGCACCCTGCACCCACCTGAACTCTGCACCGACATGCACCCTGCATGCTGCACCCACCTGAACTCTACACCCTGCACCCATCTAAACTCTGCACTCTGCACCCACCTAAACTCTGCACCCTGCACCCACCTAAACTCTGCACCCACCTGCTCTCTGCATCCTTCACCCACCTGAACTCTGCACCCTGCACCCACCTGCACTCTGCACCCACCTGAACTCTGCACCCACCTGAACTCTACACCCTGCACCCACCTGAACTCTGCACCCACCTGAACTCTGCACCCTGCACCCACCTGAAATCTGTACCTACCTGAACTCAGCACCCTGCACCCTCATAGTATTTAATGGCGCTTAAGGACCCTCCCACTCCCAGCTGCTGTGGCACGCTCAACCCCCCACTCCCCTACTTGGGGAAAGGTGTGGAGCGTGGTTGAGTTCCTGCACCTTTTCTCTGAGATTAATTCCCTGGGTGACACTATCAATTAGCACTGCTGCAGGCTGGGGGGGGGGGTGTGAGAGGCACATAATGCGCTAGCCTGCTCAGTGCAATACTGCCTGTCATGCTGGGGGGGCTGACAATGTTTTTTACCGCACCGGGTGACACCAACCCTAGTGACGCCACTGCTCACACTGACAGAGTGTGAGGAGAGGAGTGACATCTCCTCACAGGGGGACATGTAGGAATGTAATCAGTGCCCTGATTACAGTATAGTAAAACAGTGTCACCATACAGTGCCCACCAATGCCAGCAATCAGTGCCCACCAGTGGCAGAAATCGGTACCCAGAAGTGTCTCCAATCAGCGCCCATTAGCGATGCCAGCCAGTGCTGGCAATCAGTGCCGCCTATCAGTGCTGCGCATAAATGCCCATCACTGCTGTTGATCAATGCCCATCAGTGCCACCCATCAATGTCCATCAGTACCGCCTATCCATGCTGCCTATCGGTGCCCACCAGTGCTGCATATTAGTGCCATCTCATCAGTTCCCATAAGTGCCACCTCATCAGTGCCTACCAGTTCAGCCTATCAGTGCCCATCAGTGCTGCCTCATCAGCGCACATCAGTGAAGGCGAAAAATTACTTAGTTACAAGATTTACTGACAGAAAAAAAGTAAAAAACATTTTTCTTTGAAAATTTTTGGTCTTTTTTTTTTGTAAAAAAAAAAAAATCCCAGCAGTGATTAAATACCACCAAAAGAAAGCTCTATTTGTGTGAAGAAAATGATACAAAATTTGTTTGGGTACAGTGTAGCACGACCGCGCAATTGTCAAAGTGCGACAGCGCTGAAAGCTAAAAAATGGCCAGGGAAGGAAGGGGGTGTAAGTGCCCGGTAGGCAAGTGGTTGAAAAGGACAGTGTAAAAATAAAAAAGTAAAATAAATAAAGAAAAATAAATAATTTAAAGCGCCCCGTCCTGCCGAGCTCGCACGCAGAAGCGAACGCATATCTAAGTTGCGTCTGCATATGAAAACTGTGCTAAAACCACACATGTGAGGTATCGCTGCGATCGTTAGAGCAAGAATTCTAGCAAAAGACCTCCTCTGTAAAACTCTAAACTGGTAACCTGTATACATTTTTAAACAGCGCCTATGGAGATTTTTTTAAGGGTCAAAGTTTGTCGCCATTCCACGAGCGGGCGCAATTTTGAAGCATGACATGTTGGGTATCAATTTACTCGGCGTAACATTATCTTTCACAATATTAAAAAAATTGGGCTAATTTTACTGTTGTCTTTATTTTTTTCATTCCAAAAAGTGTATTTTTTGATTTGCGCTTGTAAGACCTCTGCGCGAATACGCTGTGACATAAAGTATTGCAACGACCGCCATTTTATTCTCTAGGGTAACTGAAAAAAAAAAAAAATATATATATATATATATATATATATATATATATATATATAAAATATGTTTGGGGGTTCTAAGTAATTTTCTAGCAAAAAAAATTATTTTAACTTGTGAACACCGAGTCTGAAAAATAGGGGCCAGTCCTTAAGTGGTTAAACAGCGGTAAAGCGCCACTAAAACGAGTGACGCTTTACCGCTAACGACCACACCGCCTCAGTGTGAAAGTAGCCTTAGAATTACAATATGTATTACATGTGACACTTTGCAAATAAGTACATATATATTATATTTCAATCACATATCAAAACACATAACAGTGCAGTCCAAGTGTGAAATGAACTTTGGGAAATAATAAATAGACTTACAGACATTTGTGTATCTAGAGGAACATTTTGAAGACCTTCACTTGTCTGCATCAGAACTAAATGGCTTCTGAGGTAAAAACTTTATGTTGTTCAATAAGAAACTTTATTAACAAAGGCAAGACTTCCTGTTCATTCCTCTGAGGAACTCAACTGCAACAGGCAACCACCAGGTGTCCTCAAAATGACAATCCTATATAGACAATCCTATAATACAGGGATCTTCAAACTACGGCCCTCCAGTTGTTCAGGAACTACAATTCCCATCATGCCTAGTCATGTCTGTGAATGTCAGAGTTTTACAATGCCTCATGGGATGTGTAGTCCCACAACAGCTGGAGAGTCGTAGTTTGAAGATTCCTGCTATAATAGACAGCACAGCCTTTGTGACCCATGTTAGCCATCGGAGTCATTTGGCTCTGGTGAGTGGATGATCTTCAGAGGTTGGTGTCACGTTTGAGAACACAGAACAATGGTGGTTTATATTTCAAGCTTCAAGCTATTTCAATTTCTTCTTTCCACTTAACCACTTCAGCCCCGGAAGGATTTACCCCCTTCCTGACCAGAGCACTTTTTGCGATTCGGCACTCCGTCGCTTTAACCGACAATTGCGCGGTCGTGCGACGTGGCTCCCAAACAAAATTGACGTCCTTTTTTTCCCAGAAATAGAGCTTTCTTTTGGTGGTATTTTTCTTTTTTGCGCTATAAACAAAAAAAAAAACACATTTTTTTACATTTTGCTTTAATAAATATCCCCCCAAAAATATATAAATATATAAATATATATATATATATATATATATATATATATATATATATATATATATATATATATATTTTTTCCCCTCAGTTTAGGCCGATATGTATTCTACATATTTTTTGAAAAAAAAAAAAATCGCAATAAGCGTTTATTGATTGGTTTGCGCAAAAGTTATAGCGTTTACAAAATAGGGGATAGTTTTATGGCATTTTTATTAATATATTTTTTTTTACTAGTAATGGCGGCGATGAGCGATTTTTATCATGACTGCGACATGGCGGACAAATCGGACATTTTGTTGGTACCATTGTCATTTATACAGCAATCAGTGCTATACAAATGCACTGATTCCTGTGTAAATGACACTGGCAGTGAAGGGGTTAACCACTAAGTGGCAGTGTAGGGGTTAAGTGTGTCCTGGGGAGTGTTTCTAACTGGGGGGGGAGGGGCTGTGTGTGGCACATCACTGATCTCTTCTCCCAATCACAGGTAGCAGAGATCTGTGACACTATCACTAGGCAGAACGGGGAGATGTTTGTTTACATTAGCATCTCCCCGTTCTTCCTCTCCATGAGACGATCGCGGGTATCCCCGCAGACATCGAATCCGTGGGACCCGCGACCCAACTCACAGGACTTACCGCGGGCGCGTGCCCGCAGGCCGCCTCTTAAAGGGCAATGTACAGGTACGTGATTCTGCCTGTACCTGCCCTTCTGCCACAGTATATCTGCGTGAGGCAGTCGGCAAGCGGTTAAAGAGGAACTGCAGTCTGCTCACATAATTTGTAATAAAAACATCTTTACCTGAAGCTTCCCTCCAACCACTTTGCATATTATTTTATATATACTGTGATTCTGTACTTGCCAAATATGCTGCAGAAATCTCCCTCCACTGAGTCTGACTGCATCCATTTTAACTGTGGGAAGCTGAGGCTGCTGCCTGTTCACTTCCTGGATTTACACAGACACACAGAGGCACACCTCCAGCTCTGCAGCTCTCATTGGACCTCTTGTGACTCATCTCCCTTCCCTTACTGGAAGACTCTCACGAGAGAGAGAGAGCTGTGCATGATGTCATAAGCCTAGGCTAATAACCAGACAAGAAACAGGAAGTGGGCTGTATAAGGGATTTACTGGCAGAAAAAAAAAATTACTATCCAAAGTTAAAACAACAAGAAGGGCAGAAGATGGAAAGATCAAAAAATAATTGAAGGTCCGCTTTAAGGACTATCATGTTGTTGTGATTTAAATTTAAAGGACTGTTTTTTGTTTTGTTTTTCTCATATCACTTAGTTTTCATAGCTAGCTGTGGGTACTCACATTTACCTAATTTTCACATTTTCTCTTAGAGCCCTTGCACACTGGGGTGGTTTGCAGGCGCTATTGCGCTAATAATAGCGCCTGCAAACCGACCCGAAAGTGCCGCTGCTTGCATTCCAGTGTGAAAGCCCCGAGGGCTTGCACACTGGAGCGATGCGCTGGCAGGACGGTAAAAAAAGTCCTGCCAGCAGCATCTTCGGAGCGGTGAAGGAGCGGTGTGTATACCGCTCCTTTACCGCTCCTGCCCATTGAAATCAATGGGACGGCGCGGCTATACCGCCGGCAATGCGCCTCTGCAGAGGCGCTTTGCGGTGGTATTTAACCCCTTCTCGCCCGCTAGCGGGGGGTAAAACCGCCCCGCTAGCGGCCGCATACCGGCGGTAAAACGCCGCTAATAATAGCGGCGTTTTACCGCCGACGCCGCCCCCGCCCCAGTGTGCAAGGGCTCTTAGTTTTCTTGGCACCGGGTTTTTTGAGTATAATTTAACAGAGATTAGAGTGCCAAAGTGCTCTTCTCATTCTCTGGAATGAGGTCGGTGTGGTCCTCAGTAGATGTAACATGGGCCCATTGAAGATTTATTCCACTCAGCTCAGTCTGTTTCATGTAGATATGGCATGTCTGACCTCATTGGTCCAGTCAGCAGTCCAGGTTCTGTCATGTCCGTCCTCAGGTATGCTTTCTGAGAGATCCCAGTGGTGATCCCAGAGACATTACAGGCAAAACCTTGTTTCTTCACACACGAGGCCCGGGTACCATCCATCTTAGGCGTATATATATTGGCCCGAGGTATGGATCCGGTTGTATAGCTCCTAGGCCCCCCGCAGAGACCATCAAGCAGAGCTTTCTTCTTAGCACATCTTCTAGCGTGACCAACCACCTTAGACACTGGAGAAAAAAAATGAGGTACTCTCCATATGGGAGGGGTTATATAGGGGAGGAACTTGCCTTGTAATTAGGCTTGCCAGTGTCCAATCACCTGATGGTGACTATCTAACCCACTAAGTAATTATCAAGTCTCTGTGTCCCGTGATGTATGAACAAGAAATTACTGAGCGATTCTGTGAATGAGGGTTAATGAATCCAAAGATACACCGAGAGTGGTTGAAATGGGTACAAAAGGAGAAGAAAAGTGTCTCTGTGTTAAGCACGGGAAGTTACCTACAGCTTAAGGACCTGAAGTTGGGGAAAGGTGGTGGGACCTTGTTAAGGTCACAGAAGAAGTGCTTGTGGAAGCACACCCGAAAGAAGACTTGGGGAGTTTCATCTAAGGCTGGCCATACACCTAAAGATTATCTGCAGATTTTCTATGGTTAGATGGAAAAAGTGGGAGATTCCTCCATCCACACAGTTTAGCGAACATGGAGAGATCTGTTGCACATTTTCTATCTAACCATAGAAAATCTGCAGATAATCTATAGGTGTATGGCCAGCTTAACTCTAGTGAAGCAGAGTGCCCCAGTGCAAGGGAAGGTAGTGATAGGCAGAAAGTGACTGAGTTAGGGGGTCGCTGGCACGGGGGGGATGTAACACTGGAAGGCACTGTCACTAAGAGAATATAGACACAGAGACACAGAATTCGAATTAGGTGTTGATGCAACAACACTATGGTTTCTGAGGGCCAGTTCTCACCATAGAAATGCAGTCCAGATGCTTTTCTGCATGCACGTTTTTAATGCGTTCTAGTGTGTTTTTGGATGCAGTTCAGTGCATTTTTCCCCCTTCTCTTTTTTCTTAACCCTAAATAAGGACATCTGTGTTCCAGTGCATTTTTGGTGCATTTAAGTGTGTTCCGATGCGTTTTACAGCGTTCCAGTGCAGTCCAGTGCAGGAAAAATGCAGCATGTTCTACTTTTTTTCTGGAACTGGAAAGCACTGGTGTGAACTATGCCATTGAAAAGGATTAAATATGAAGTACTTGTGCGCTGCTATGGACCTCACAACCAACCAAAACTGATATACAAAATAAATACCAAAAAATATTATATCACCCTAAAATTACACATGAAAAAGCTGCAAACATTAGCAAGGGACCTCAACACTCTAACACAAATAATGATAATAGAAAATGGTGTGCTAATTCAAGAAGCTATACAGCAAAAATAGACAAAATATGCATGAATGGCTATCCCTAGATAAAAAAAAAAAAAAAAAACACACTTATGCTATAATAAGTGAAACAGTGATAAAGTGCACTAGCTGAAGAAACTAAACAGCAAAAATAGACAAATATGCATGGAAGACTATCCCTAATTTCAAAAAAACAAAAAATAAAGTATTATGCGATAATATATGAAACAGTGATAAAGTACTCATACATCAGATATTATCATTTGATTTTACATAAATAAATATTTAGATAAGTCCCAAATAATAAAGTGCATGTGAGTCAAAAAGTGATGAGATGTGAAGATCAAGTGCTGAAAAAAAACAGTTCTTGAAAGTTGTGAAGACACTTGCTCCCACCATTCAGGCATCCAGCAGGGGTGTGCCCTAGCAGCTCACCTTCAACAAAGACCACAACAGATCTAGTGGCGCTTTGGTATACAGATCCTTAGGGGCAGTTCACGTTCCGCCCTCCTCTCCTCTCCTGCATCGAAATCCACAGCTGGTCTGACAAGGCTTTAATATATGGATCATTTATGGACACACACATTCAACTCTCTCCTCTCCTCATAGCATAAACCCAGAGATAAATATCCGCTATTGTATTGTAGTAATTTCACAGAAGTAGTATTATTAAAACATAATACCTTACATCTAGGTTAAAAGCAAGCAGTATCGATAAAATCCCTACTTCCAGTCTCAGCCATGACCGGAAGTGAAGTAGTACTGGACTGCATGTGGTGTGAAGTGGTCCTGAATGGAGAAAGCTGTGATTTTGACTTTGGATTCTGTGGTTCTGGATCAGGACTTTCAATCCTGTGTCCAGGGTTTACCAGGTGCCTGCAATCTGTGTGAGTACACAGGTGTGTATGGTCGTTATATACTCAGGTCTGAGGATAGCTCAGAACTTCCAGTTTGGAGATCACTCCCAGTGAGGGAGACAGAAGTTCTCACCCAAGTGGCAAAGCCAGAGGGTCTCATCAAGGGGTCAGAGGTGCCAGGAGACAGCAAACCATGTTCCAGGAATCAGGTCAGTTCCTATTGGGGTGTCAGGAGTAACCCCAATCCATAGGCCAGAGGTGGGCCATGCTGCAGCAGGGCACTTCAACTAAAGGCTAGAGAGCCAAGTATCCAGGAGAACTGGACAACAGAGTCGCAGAGCGACTGGTAAGAGGTGCAGCGTGGTGATGTATTTGAAACTAGGTGGGAGTCACATGACACATGTCGCAGTGTGGTAGGTTAGAAGCAGAGGCTGTGGGTGAGTGATTGGTGTCCTGGTGCATATGCTGCTACTTTACATGATATCAGTGCTGTGCAGGGTGTGTCGGCTCTCTTTAGGTTTCTTTTGTTTCTGCTGGTGATCTGACCACCTGTGGATAACGCTCCCTACAGGTCCAGCTGCTGCCCACTAGTCCCTATGTAGTCTCCTGGTTACTACTGATACTAGGTACCTGCTGTGCCAATCAGGAGAAGTTCCCACCATCCCTGCGCTGAGTTCCCCAGTCTTTACACCTGCTGTGCCCATTATAAGGGGTTCCCTCCATCCCTGTGCTGAGTTCCCAGGTCTGTACACCTGGTGTGCCAATTAGGAGAGGTTCCCACCATCCCTGCGCTGAGTTCCCCAGTCTGTACACGTGCTGTGCCCATTATAAGGGGTTCCCTCCATCCCTGTGCTGAGTTCCTGGGTCCTTTCAACTGCTATGCCTGTTTATGAGGGGTTCCCACCATCCCTGTGCTGAGTTCTGAAGTCTATATACCTGCTGTACCCATTATGAGCGGCTCATTCCATCCCTGTGCTGCTGTACTGACTGACCCCGACCTCTGCCCTATTGACATGTCCACTGTCCTGCTGCCACCACTGTCCACTTTTAATTCAGCTTAGTTAAATAAGTTCATATTTTTACACTGACATTTTGTTTTATTAATCTAAGCAGATTTCATGGCACAAGAATTCTTTTGGGTTTATTTTACCATGTCCTTTTTAAGCCCCTCCCACTGTTAATGCAATTTGGCCACAGTCATTGTTCACCCATTGTACTAATCTTCTTGGGGCACCCAAAGGTGTCCCAGGTCTTTAAAATCCAATAGTGTATACTAAAAAAAAAAAAATTGCCTTGCATCGCTAAAGTGTTCGGGGTTGGCTTGGAGAAAAGGTGACAACCTTGGCTGTTGTGCCAGAAGAAAGCAGTAGCATTTTATGAGGTGATTTCAAGTCTCACCTCTGTGGCGTATTAGAAGGGGTGCTGCCGCAAAAAAAAAAAAAAACAGCGGGGAGGGCCTTTAATGAGCTAGTCATGACTGTAAAATGAGGCGATTTCAAGCCTCACCTCCGCAGCGGCTTATGAGAGTCATCGCTGAGAAGGAAGAAGAGCAGACAGAAACATTAGAGGTCTTCTGAAAGACCCGCTTCTTGGCTCACTACTTCTTTGCCAGTGGCGCCCTTCCTCATCCGCTAAGGAAGTGAGGCTTGAACCTAACCTATGCAGTGATTGTGTTCAGGGGTCTCCAAACTATGGCCATCAAGTTGTTCAGGATCTACAATTCCCATAATTCCTCGTCGTGAATGTCAGTTTTGCAATGCCTCATGGGACGTGTAGTTCTGCAACAACTGGAGGCAGGGCCTTCTTTAATATTGATTGGACCCTGGGCAAAGATTTTAGGGGGAGGGGGCCCGCCTCCATGAAAATCAGTTTACTGAATCAGATCAGGCAGCGATTGTGATTGGTTGCCAAAGGTCAGTGTATTATTACTGCTCACTGACTGGCTGCTAGAGGTTACAGCACACATTATGGCTCACTGATTGGTTGCCAAAGGTTAAAGCACATCTCCTCACTGCCTGCACACCATGGACTGGGGAGGTGAGGGGACCCATTAATAGACAGAAAACTCCTATGGATCCTGGGATCAGTGGCAATGCTGGGGGGGGGGGGGGGGGGGTTGATGGGATCAGTGGGGGATGGGACTAGTTGGTACACTGTGGCAAATTCTGACTCGTGTAGAGCAAAGCTGGAAATCTTTGGCAAGTACAGTATATACTGTAGTGGGGGGTTCTACACTGACCACAAATGTAATGGGGAACTTTCAATGACCACCAATGTGAGGGGGGGGATTTACACTGACCACCATGTAACGGGGGATTTTATGCCACCCACCAATATAAAGAGGGATTTCTACACTGACACCAATGTGATAGGAGCATTTACACCAACCAACAGTGTAAGGAGAAATATACAATGACCTCCAATGTTGGTGGGGATTTACATTGACCACCAATATAAAGGGGGATTTACACTGACCATCAGTGTAAGGGCAATTCTGCACTTAACACCAATGTGAAGGAAAATGTACACCGATCACCAATATAATGAAGAATTTACACTGACAACCAATGTAATGGGGGATTTTGCATCAACAACCGATAAAGGGGAATTTCTACACTGGCCACCAATGTAAGGGGGTATTTACACTGACCACCAATTTAAAGGTGGCTGCTACATGGACCACCAATGTAAGGGAGGATTTGAAATTGACCACAAATGCAAGTTTGGATTTTTTTTATTTTTTATTTTTTTTTTTTTTTTACCAATTAACAATATAAAGAGTAGTTTCTACACTGACCACTAATGTAATGGGGATTTACACTGACCACTAATGTAGTAGGAGTATTCACAGTAAAAGTCAATGTAAAGAGGGATTTACACTCACCACCAATGTAAGGGGGACCTTCACACTGGCCACTAGTGTGATTGAAAGGTTTGTACACCAAGTCCCAATGTAATGAGAATATTTACACTGACCACCAATGTAACTGAGTCATTTAGCCTGCGTTCACATTTGTGTGTCGGAACGCATGCAAAATCGTTTTGCTAACACCACAGAAACATGTGGTGTTTAGCAGATACACAGCAGTGCCATTAATTGTTAGTGACACCCTCACACATATGCTGAGATGTGCGTATTTACATGCACCAAAATTCAGGGTGCTGTGGCACCATGTTATTTTGGAAAAGTGTTCCACCTCCAATTTGCTTACCTTTGCAGAACAGGCTGATGTTAGGCTTAATGACCACCGTAGTGGGCAGCATTCACCAGAAGTGATGGCGAATATGACCTCAGGGGGGCATGATATACATATGAATGCCCTATTTACATATCACTGCAGTCGGACCATGGCTATTTACATATCAATGTTGCCTAGGTTTACACAGGGCTTTTTTTCAGGGGGAGAAATTGGTGGAACTGAGTTCCACCACCTCTGGCTCAGACCCTTTGGTGCCTGCTCACCACAATCACTTGCAAACACAGAAGTCTGGTTTCTGTGTTTTACAAGTGACAGCTCTGCACTCTGTATGTAATGCAATCCTGGTATTTAATGCCCCTTTAAGACCCTCCTACTGTTTTCGTGAAATTTAACTGAACACTCCCACTATTTGATGTGATCTGGAGGGTGTGTGTAGGGGGAGGGGTTTTGTGGGGCCGTCGTTAAGTTCCAGCACCTATTGTTTGAGAAAAAAAGACCTGGGTCATGTAAACACAGGGTCTGCAAGTGAGTCATCTGTACACGACAATAGGACAGAGCTGAGCAGAATTAGTAACAGAATTTCACACTGAGATCGGGACACAGCACGGGGCTAAAACTTCAAGGGACAAGGGAATTTAAACTGGGATAATTGGCAAGTAGGAGGAAACTGCTTTTAGCCCCACAACAATAATGGGGCCCAGGGCAGGGCAACTACCTCTTTTGCCCTGCCTTAAAAAACTGTCCTGGATGGAGGGCCGTAGTTTGGCTATCTCTGGTGTAGGTCTTCACTGCATGTGTGGCGATTCACTAGCACCAAAACTTGAAATGACGTGTGTCTATATTTACCATCCTATGGCTTATCTATGTATTTTATTACACTTGAATGTCCCCTTTTGGGCAGGGGGCTGAGGGGATGGCACACCAAATTGAGTCTTTGTCCCGGGTGAAAGAATGTCTAGCTTCACCACTGGCTGAATGAGCTTATGAGCCAGATGGCTCTGCATTTTCCAGTGTTTGTATTCTGCTGAAGCTAGAGAAGATCCCTGCGTGAGAAGATGTATGTTGGACTGTGGTTTTGCTTTCTGACATTTTTAATAAAAGTGGTTTACCAGGCCCTTAAATACAGTTCCTGGCTGCTGTGGATTCACTTTATAAACACATCTACCATGAGAGCCAACTCCCCCATGTCACACTTTATTTTCACGTTGTTAGTAAAATTGCTGCTTTCTGACAAATTAAATTTCCCTTCCATACCTCACTCTGCATTCAGCTTCTGAGGTCCTACCCCATTAGTTGTTCGTTTTTTTGTTTTTGTTTTTTCCTGGACATTCATTTTCTGTATGAGAGACTTTTATTATTCACCACATAACTAAACCTGTAAAATAAAGTGAGTCAAAGATCAGCCTCACCCGGTTTAGATAAATAGTAAAAACTTAACTGAATTCTTTCCAACTGTCCATTTCTCTCTTCTGCTTTCAGTGATGGCGTCTGCTGATCTGAGAGCTGAGCTGGAATGTTCCGTCTGTCTGAACATTTATACAGATCCTGTAAACCTGAGATGTGGACACAACTTCTGCCGGGTCTGTATTGATCGTGTGCTGGATACACAGGAGGGGTCTGGAGGATATTCCTGTCCTGAATGCAGAGAGAAGTTTCAGGATCGGCCTGCACTGCAGAGGAACATAACACTACGTAATATAATGGAGAATTCCCTGTCTGCTCAGCCAGATCAGGAGGTGTCCGGGGTCTTCTATACTCGCTGTGTGGACTCTCCTGTACCTGCTGTTAGATCCTGTCTGCTCTGTGAGGATTCTCTGTGTGATAAACACCTGAGAGTCCACAAAAAGTCCCCAGAACACATCTTGTGTGACCCCACCTTGTCCATGGAGAGCAGGAAATGCTCCATCCATAAGAAGATCCTGGAGTATTACTGCACTGAGGATAATACCTGTGCCTGTATGTTGTGGTGTGTTGGAGGACATAAAGGACATAAGATGGAATCACTGGATGAGGCTTCTGAGAAGGAAGCACTGAGGACTGTTCTGCAGAAACTAATGATAAAGCGAGAGGAGATGGAGGAAAGAGTCCAGAGTCTGCAGGACCACAGGAGGAAAGTAGAAGAAGAAGCATCTGGTGACACCGAGAGAGTCACTGCCCTGTTTAGAGATCTCAGGAGACGTCTGGAAGACCTGGAGAAGAGAATCCTGAGGGACATCTCCGGGAGGGCAGAGCGGATCTCCATCTCCATCCGGGATCTGGAAATAAAGAAGGAGGAGCTGTCCAGGAAGATACGTCACATTGAGGAGCTGTGTAACATGACGGATCCACTGACTGTCTTACAGGAATCAGACACAGGTGACTTGTGTGATACTGAGGATGGAGAGGATGAGGAAAGGGAGAGATATGAGAAGCTCCTCCATGATGGAGGTTTTCTGGATGGGATATCACACACATTACACACATTATCTGATCTAATAAGAGGGGTAAATGTATCCTTCTATAGACAGGGAGCTACAGACATATTACTGGATGTAAACACAGCTCATAATGATCTCCATATATCAGATGACAGAAAAACTGTATCCTGGTCATATAGAAAACAGAATCATCCAGAAACACCAGAGAGATTTCAGTTTTGGGCTCAGGTGTTGAGCAGTCGGAGTTTCTCCTCAGGGAGACATTACTGGGAAGTGGATGTCAGGAGATCAGATTGGTGGGGAGTTGGGATGTGTTACCCCAGTATAGACTAGAGAGGAGAGGAGTCAGCGATTGGAAATAATAACAAGTCCTGGGGTTTGTACAGACTTGGTGGTCAGTATTTGACACATGACAGTAAAACGATCCTCTTACCCTCCAATATCTCCAGTAACGGATTCAGGATATATCTGGATTATGAGGCCGGGCAGATCTCCTTTTATGCTCTGTGTGACCCGATCCGACATCTCCACACCTTCACCACCACCTTCACTGAGCCCCTCCATGCTGCGATATGTGTAGGGAAAGGATGTATAAAGATATGTGGGGGAATGAGAAGGGGAAGGAGGCCTGAGCACTCAATTTTGAGTTGTTACCAGAACTGTAATGGAGGGGAAATCTTCCAATGGGTACATTAGTTCTGGTGACAACCAGGGATTTCCTCTCACTTCCTGTCTTGGTTATTGGAGAGGAAGTGAAGGGAAATCTCCCCAATGGAAAACAGATAGTATTTTATTACCAACAGTGGTTATAACCCTCCCTTACTCTCTCTAAAATGAACAAAAAGCGTTGCCTTTAGTTCTACTTTAATTTTCTAATCGGGAAGTTACCATATTATATCAGCAATTTCCCTTGCCCCTCCTCCTCATGGTGGTGCTATGTCCAGCCATGATCAGACACAGAGGGTGGAGATGATCCATCAGTACAGAGAATGCAGTGGTCACATGACACCATGCGGGGGGAGGGGACTGGGAATGACAAAAGTGAGGTCTGGCAGAGGGGGGGGGGGGGGGGGGTGGCTGGTGATGAGCTCTATCTGTACTGGGAGGAATCATAGAGATTGGGGGAGGCGAGAGGGTAACAATAGACCAGGTTGGGGGAGGGGCAGAGGAGCGGTATAACCCTGTGTGTGTGAGCTCTCACCTTCTCCAGGATGTACAGGACATAATAAGGAGACACATACTGCTAATATATCATCACACACTAACCTGTCTGCATTCTACACAATTGTATTCTAGGAATCTGTATGGAAGAAGTATGGTGGCCGCCATTGATAACTACTTCTAAAGAATACTAGTTCCCTGGCTGTCATTCTGATCCAATGGCTTCTGTACTTTCTATGTCAGTAACCCGGAACAAGTATTCAGACTCGGAGTTCTGACTTAACTCTGATTTCCTGATCGGCATGATTGTTCCAGGTCTGTCTCCAAATACGGAGTCCAGAGACAGCCAGGAGAATAGCATTTTCAGAAGACATCCATTGGCCCCTCCATATTCCCCTCAGTACAGGTGTAATGCAAGTCAAAATTTTAATTTTACTCCAAATACAAAATGCTGAATGATCTATAATGTGTTTTTGTTTTTGTTTTTGTTTTTGTTTTTGTTTTTTGTTTTTGTTTTTTTGCAATATTTACAAATTTATAAACTGATCTTTTATGTCACTTTTCTTTATTACTTGTATGTAATTTTCATGTTTAAAAATAAACATTTAATACAGATCTCTTCCATGTGTGTCTCTCTCCAAGTGGTGGCTGGTGCTAATTTTTAATTTTTTTTTTTTTTTTTGGGGGGGGGGGCGCAAACAAACTAAAAAATACTGAAAAAAAACACATCAAATGCAGCCACTGAGCCCGCCCCCCTCGCTGTTTCTCCGTCACTTGCCCCAGCTTGGTGGGGGATCAGGCAGCAGGTCAGGTAGGGAGCTGCAGGGTGATGGGATGAGCAGCGGGTCAGACGGTGGCTCCTGTGTCCCCCATTTGTCTCACGCTCTTCTTCCATTCTGTTCGGCTGAAGGCACAGGCACGCCGCTTGGACACCTATCAGGTGACAGGTATTAGACCCATGCATCCTGATTGGCTGAGAGGCGGTTCAGTGTTTAGAATAGCGAATATTCATTCGCTTTTCGCTCACACCTGGGTAGACTGTGAGTGCAATGCTCTGTGCTCTCAGCCCACTTTTTTTTTTTTTTTTTGGCCTATGGCTCTAATCTGGTACTTCTATAAAACACCCCCGCCGCTGGAATTCAGGTGTCCGGCGTCCGAAAAGGGGCCAGACGCCTGAATAGGGGGCGGCTACAGTGGCCATGGATATCCATTCTACACAGAGGGGGTGGCACCCGGGCGCCCCTAATGGATGCACTGCCACTGCTCTAAATTTTTTTTCTATTTATTTATTTTCCCCCTCATACAAGAGTTTTCTATTTGAAAACTGTTTTAAACGTGAAGTTGTTGGGTCTGCAGACTGGACCAATGGTCAAAGTTTGGTCTACATATGTTCCTCTCAAGGGAAGAGGAATACTATAGAGGGGAACTTGAGGCTGCTGATCTCACATCCAAGATGGCGGCACCCAGCAGCAGTCTCTGGGCTTTTGGATGTCTACAAAAGGGGATTTTACAGCATGTAACCTGAATAAAACCTATAAAGTGCACATATAATCTTCTGGGAATATTGTTGGAATGGATGGTGTGATGACAGATTAGAGTGACAACGTCTTTTCATTCTATGGAATGAGGTCGGTGTGGTCCTCAGTAGATGTTCCATGGCCCCATTAAAGTTTTTTTTTATTCCGCTCATCCTGTTTCCAATAAAGGGTATCTCCACCTTCTGGAGGAAAAAATATCATGTTAAAACAAATGGTATAACATGTACAGTTGCCACACAATCAAAATTGTAATTACCGTATTTATCGGCGTATAACACGCACCCCAAGTTTAGGAGAGAAGTTTAAGGAAAAGAAACTTAAATTAAAATGCCCATCAATGCAGCCTCATCAGTGTTCATCTGCAGCCTTGTTAGTGTCAGTGCAGCCTTGTTCCCAGTGCAGCCTTGTCACCAGTGTTCATGCCTCCTGCAGCCGCCGCAGTTTTAAATATGGTGTCGCAGAGTTCGGAGGGACTCGGCGCCGGCGGAAGTGAACGAACGCCGCCGAGATACACATAGCCGAGGGTTCTCGGCTCTTTCTGGCGCCGCTCACAGTCCCGCCCTATGATGGACATAACACAGGTCCAATGGCGGGACTGGGCGTGACTGTGAGCGGCGCCGGAAATAGCCGAATACACCCGACTATGTGTATCTCGGCTCTGTGATTTCGGCGGCGCTCGTTCAGCACCGCCGAGCCCCTCCGAACTCTGCGGCGCCATTTTTGAAACTACTCGCTATGTGAATGTCTGCGGCGATCGCCGATATTCACATAGCAACAGCGGGGATTGCCATATAACACGCACCCACGACTTTCCCCTGATTTTAAGGGGAAAAAAGTGCGTGTTATACGCCGATAAATACGGTAAATGTTATTAACCCCTTCAATACCGGGCACTTTCACCCCCTTCCTTCCCAGGCCAATTCTCAGCTTTCAGCGCTGACACACTTTGAATGACAATTACACGGTCATACAACATTGTACTTGTATGACATTTTATAGTGGTTTTTTTTTTTTTTTTTTTTTTTTTTTCAATAGAATTTTGCAAAAGAGTAATTATCCTTCATCACTGAGGATTCTGCACTGATGGAATGCAATTATGATCAGTGTTCTGATTTATCAGTGTAAATGTCCCCTGTAACTGGAAAGCCAATTCTTTGTCTTTCCTTTCCTCAGACACCGACAGCGCTGAGGAAAGGATATTGACAATCGCCGGCATTTCTTTACATTTGATCAGCTGTGATTGGACACAGCGGATCACATGGTAAAAAGCCTACAACATCGGCTCTTTACCACGATTGGTGATGCGCTGTGTCCTAAAACGGCTCACCACCGATTGCTGTGCTAAGCATCTCTAGGGGTGCGCACAAGCGGCACGTTCTGAAGGACATCGTATGACATCCAGTCAGAATGGTAAAGGTCCTCAGTCTGCTATAGGCCAGGTGGGAAGGTGTTAATGACCTTTCCATTTCAATCTCCATCACCCTAATTTTCTGTAAAATTCAACGCAATGTGGAGGCCTTCTTTACACAGTGAGTGTACAGACAGAATTTCCCCAAAAATCATTTCCTGATGGTGTGATTGACTCACTCATTTTCCCAGAAGTCTGCAAGTCAGATTTTAGGCATCCTCTGCAACAAAACTTATTTTTGGTGGGATATTCCCAGGCAGTGGCGTTGTTAGGTGGGTGCGGGGGGTGCGGGCCGCACCGGGTGACACCCGCCAGAGGGGTGACACCCCCCGTAGGTAGCGGCACACACCGCTACACTGCCCGCTGCGGCTTGTGCTGTGTCCCGCAGCACAGCGGGCTGAAGCCGCCTCCCCCTCCTCTCTGTTTACTTCACACAGGAGGAGGAGGAGCCCGAGGGACACACACGGCTGTGTGCATCTGTCCGCGCTGTTCTGAGGTCTGTAAACTTTATGCTTACAGTATGTGGGTGGATATGTGCAGGGGGATTCTATACTAATGGGGGGTGCTGCACTGGGGGGATTCTATACTAATGGGGGGTGCTTCACTTAGGGGAATCTATACTAATGGGGGGTGCTGCACTGGGGGGGATTCTATACTAATGGGGGGTGCTGCACTGGGGGGATTCTATACTAATGGGGGGTGCTGCACTGGGGGGATTCTATACTAATGGGGGGTGCTGCACTGGGGGGATTCTATACTAATGGGGGGTGCTTCACTTAGGGGAATCTATACTAATGGGGGGTGCTGCACTGGGGGGGATTCTATACTAATGGGGGGTGCTGCACTGGGGGGATTCTATACTAATGGGGGGTGCTGCACTGGGGGGATTCTATACTAATGGGGGGTGCTTCACTTAGGGGAATCTATACTAATGGGGGGTGCTGCACTGGGGGGGATTCTATACTAATGGGGGGTGCTGCACTGGGGGGATTCTATACTAATGGGGGGTGCTTCACTTAGGGGAATCTATACTAATGGGGGGTGCTGCACTGGGGGGATTCTATACTAATGGGGGGTGCTGCACTGGGGGGATTCTATACTAATGGGGGGTGCTGCACTGGGGGGAATCTATACTAATGGGGGGTGCTGCACTGAGGGGGATTCTATACTAATGGGGGGTGCTTCACTTAGGGGAATCTATACTAATGGGGGGTGCTGCACTGGGGGGGATTCTATACTAATGGGGGGTGCTTCACTTAGGGGAATCTATACTAATGGGGGGTGCTGCACTGGGGGGGATTCTATACTAATGGGGGGTGCTGCACTGGGGGGATTCTATACTAATGGGGGGTGCTGCACTGGGGGGATTCTATACTAATGGGGGGTGCTTCACTTAGGGGAATCTATACTAATGGGGGGTGCTGCACTGGGGGGATTCTATACTAATGGGGGGTGCTGCACTGGGGGGATTCTATACTAATGGGGGGTGCTGCACTGAGGGGGATTCTATACTAATGGGGGTGCTGCACTGGGGGGATTCTATACTAATGGGGGGCTCTGCACTGGGGGGATTCTATACTAATGGGGGCTCTGCACTGGGGGGATTCTATACTAATAGGGGCTCTGCACTGGGGGGATTCTATACTAATGGGGGGTGCTATACTAATGGGGGGTGCTGCACTGGGGGGATTCTATACTAATGGGGGTGCTGCACTGAGGGGGATTCTATACTAATGGGGGCTCTGCACTGAGGGGGATTCTATACTAATGGGGGCTCTGCACTGAGGGGGATTCTATACTAATGGGGGGCGCTGCACTGGGGGGATTCTATACTAATGGGGGGCGCTGCACTGAGGGGGATTCTATACTAATGGGGGTGCTGCACTGGGGGGATTCTATACTAATGGGGGCTCTGCACTGGGGGGATTCTATACTAATGGGGGGTGCTGCACTGGGGGGATTCTATACTAATGGGGGTGCTGCACTGAGGGGGATTCTATACTAATGGGGGCTCTGCACTGAGGGGGATTCTATACTAATGGGGGCTCTGCACTGGGGGGATTCTATACTAATGGGGGCTCTGCACTGAGGGGGATTCTATACTAATGGGGGCTCTGCACTGGGGGGATTCTATACTAATGGGGGCTCTGCACTGGGGGGATTCTATACTAATGGGGGCTCTGCACTGAGGGGGGATTCTATACTAATGGGGGGTGCTGCACTGAGGGGGATTCTATACTAATGGGGGTGCTGCACTGAGGGGGATTCTATACTAATGGGGGCTCTGCACTGAGGGGGATTCTATACTAATGGGGGCTCTGCACTGGGGGGATTCTATACTAATGGGGGCTCTGCACTGAGGGGGATTCTATACTAATGGGGGCTCTGCACTGAGGGGGATTCTATACTAATGGGGGCTCTGCACTGGGGGGATTCTATACTAATGGGGGCTCTGCACTGGGGGGATTCTATACTAATGGGGGCTCTGCACTGAGGGGGATTCTATACTAATGGGGGCTCTGCACTGGGGGGATTCTATACTAATGGGGGCTCTGCACTGAGGGGGATTCTATACTAATGGGGGGCGCTGCACTGGGGGGATTCTATACTAATGGGGGCTCTGCACTGGGGGGATTTTATACTAATGGGGGCTCTGCACTGAGGGGGATTCTATACTAATAGGGGGCTCTGCACTGAGGGGGATTCTATACTAATAGGGGGCTCTGCACTGAGGGGGATTCTATACTAATGGGGGCTCTGTACTGAGGGGGATTCTATACTAATAGGGGGCTCTGCACTGAGGGGGATTCTATACTAATAGGGGGCTCTGCACCGACGGGGGATTCTATACTGATGGGGGTCAGCACTGGGGGGGGGGTGTATGTACTGATGGGGTGGTCTGCACTGAGGTGGGAGGTTGATACTGATGGAGGGGGGTCTGCAGACTCTGTACTGATGGGAGGGCTGTACTGAGGGAGGGGGTCAGTACTTAGTGGGGGGTCTATACTGAGGAAAGGGGGTCTGCACTGAGCGGGGGTCTGTACTGAGGGAGGGGAGTCTGTACTTAGTGGGGGGGTCTATATTGATGGAAGGGGGTCTGTACTGAGGGAGGGGGGCTATATTGATGGAGTGGGGTCTGTAGTTAGTGGAGGGGGGTCTGTACTGAGGTAGTTGGTGGAGGGGGGTGACACCAATTTTTTTGGCACCGGGTGACACCAACCCTAGTGACACCACTGTTCCCAGGGCTGGCCCAACCATGGCACCCAGTGGAACCATTGTCCCAGGCGGCACTTTAAGAGGGGTGGCAGCCATGGGCCAGCAGGTGAGCAGGCAGGCCAGTCAGAGGGTGAGCCAGCGAACAGGACAGTCGGCAGGTGAGCAGGTGGGCTGGCCGATGGGCGGGGGAGCAGAGAGATGACATCATCTCTCACCGCCCGCCCTGCATCACTGCAGTTCCACTCTCACTGTGCAGGCAGCTGCAGGCAGCAGAGAGAGTATATACTCTCTCTGCTGCCTGACTTCACTCTGGGACACAGCAAGTTACAATCTGTCACTTGCCTGCTAAGGTGCAATCTGTATCTGAAGGCAGGTGACGTGGCAAGTGATAATCTGCGTCTGGTGGCAGGTGACAAGCTCAGGGCGCCCACTGAGTCTGCATTATGGTGAGTTGCACTTTAATCATCCTGACATCATAACAACCATGGTGCTGTGATGATTGAAGCGCTAATACCAACCATTCCCCCGATAAATTATCTGCAAAAAAAAAATTATTTCCTGGCACTGCCCCTCCTGAGACTAGACTCTGGATCCACCCCTGCGCAGCCGCCCCAGCATTCATAGCACTCAGCATCCGTGGCTAATAAATTAGCTCCACACAACTCTTCCATCTTCTTCAGTGTGGCTCAGAGCCTGAGGGAAGGGAGCATGTCTGAAGAAAGCTGTCCTTGAGGTGCCGGTGCCTGTGAGTGTGAGGTGAGCTGCTATCCACAGTCCACCTGCACAGCACCTGCAGCTGTCTGAGGTGTTGCAGCCTGTCGCCGTGTCCATGTTCTGGAGGCTCGGAAGTCGGCATTGACCCTCACCCTGTCCATTTTGCCACCAGTGAGTTCCCCATAGCAACATTTGTCTGCAGAAGTCCGAGTCAAAACTAAGTACAAACACCAATCACAAGTTGTATTAGACAGAGCCTTAGAGGGACTTACCTTGCCCAGCCCTGATTAGCCACTTACAGACTGGAAAGATTTGCCCCCTTAATGACCAGGCCATTTATTGCGATACAGCACAGCGTCGCTTTACCTGACAATTGCGCGATGTTGTACCCAAACAAAATTGGGGTCCTTTTTTCCCCACAAATAGAGCTTTCTTTTGGTGGTATTTTATCACTTCTGCGGTTTTTATTTTTTGCGCTATAACCAAAAAAAAAATGACCGTTTTGAAAACCAATATTTTTTACGTTTTGCGATTAATATCCTAAAAATAAAAGTTTTCATCAGTTTAGGCCAAAATGTATTCTTCTACAGATTTTTGTTAAAAAAAAAAAAAAAAAAAAAAAAAAAAAACACAATAAGCGTATATTGATTGGTTATTGCGTCTGAAAAATAGGGGGTAGATTTATGGCATTTAAATTTTTTACTAGTAACGGTGATCTGTGGTTTTGTTTTTGTTTTTTTAGTGGGACTGCGACATTGCGGTGGACAAATCAGACAACTTTTGACACATTTTTGAGACCATTGACATTTTATACAGCGATCTGTGCTATAAAAATGCACTGATTACTGTGTAAATGTCACTAGTAGGGAAGGGGTTAACACTAGGGGGCGATCAATGGGGTTAAATGTGTTCTCTGTGAGGGGTTTCTATCTGTGGGGGATGGGACTGACTGGAGGAGGAGTGAGATTGCTGTTCCTAATCTCTAGGAACAGCAGATCTGTCTCTCCTCCCCTGTCAGAATGGGGATCTGTCTGTTTACATTGACAGATCCCAGTTCTGGCTCTCTGTGGAGCGATTACGGGTGGCCGGCAGACATCGCGGCTGCCGGCCATGCACAGGTCCTTTTTATACATATATAGAGCCATGACAGGTCCTCTTTTCCCCCCTTTATACATGTATAGAGCCATGACAGGTCCCGTTTAGTTATCATGATATAAAATAATGAAAGTGGGGGCCTTTTGGTGGGTGTAACTTTTTTTTGGGGGGGGGCAGCATTTCATTCTTGATCCCAGGCAGCACAATGTCTTGGGCCGGCCCCGGATATTCCCAAAGGATTACTTTTAAAGGGATACAGATCCTACCATTTTCCTCATTAGAACATTCCAAGTGCAGCAACCCATTTCAGTCAAAAGATTACCTTACTCTATGACCTTCCTGCTAAGAGTAAGGTCATCTTTTGACTGAAAGCGTTGGTTGCTCTATGGAATATTTTACTGTATGTAAAAAATAAATAAATAACATGGGGTCACCCAAAATCAATACCAGATCCTTCAGATCTGGTCTCCACACCTTGGGTTCCCATGTTAATGATGACAAGGGCCTCTTTTCCCCAGCTTTGGCTTGGCAGTTGTGGGGGGGGGCTTATCCAAATCTGGAAGCCCCTTTTAAGACAAGGGAGCCCCAGGTATTTGCCACCTCCTATGTGAATGAGCAAGGGGTACTTAGTGCTTGTTCTCAAAAAATAGCCAACCGTAGATGAACACACACATACGTTTTTGACAAGTTCTTTAAAAAAAACAACAAAAAAAAAACAGCATTGTAAATTCAATATTATTTATGAATAAAATCGTCATCCGCCAATGGTCAGCAAATGTAAATACACCAACTCATCCATTTGGTCTGTGCTCCAGTACTAATGTATAAAAACAGGGAGCAATATCCACGCTAGGATGATGATTAAATAATAAAAATACAAGCAGCTGCCATAAATATAATGATTCACGTGGGAAACAAATTAGAAGCTCTAAGAGATGTAAGGATCCTCTGCAGTTTCCCAGTAGCCAGCAGTGGAACAGCATCAGACTCCAATACCATTCAGTGGTATATACCATAAGAGAAAACAAGGAGGCACATAGTGAAGTCCATAAAAACAATCCTTGATTTCTTAAAAATAAAGGGGTACTCACAAACTAAAGATGAATACAAGCATATAGGATATAAATGAAAAAGACCGCGGTGGTAGCGTGCTAGCGTCCTCACATCATCACCTGATGTATTTCAGCCTAAAGTCCATCATCAGAGGTGTGATGAGGAGGACGCACACGCCATTTAAATACACACAAACAGGGTTTTCACCACCGGATGTGTTTTGTCAACAATAGCACGGCCAGAAATAGGCCGATTGTGTTCTAACGGCCGGAAATTACAATATCAATAACACGGCCAGAAGGAAAGCAATTGCGTTCCGAAGGCCGGAAATGACATAAAAATGACGCGGCCAGAAGCAAGCTGAATGCGTTCCAACGGCCAGAAATAACAAAAAATAATGCAAATGAACACATCCAGAGAGAAGAATTAACAGGGAACACCAAAAATCATTCAATTGATGGTGATAATCGGGGCTCAGGGGGCTAAGTCCATGCCCCACACTATGTAAGGCTGCTTACATGGCAGCCGTACATAGTTTTATTAATGAGAACAGCAAAATTACATTTGTGAAGGAAAAAATGTCATTTAAAACTGCTTGCGGCTGTAATGTATTGCCGCATCTTGGCAATATAGAAAAAAAATCATTGAAAAAAACGGCATGGGTTCCCCCCAGTCCATTACCAGGCCCTTTGGGTCTGGTATGGATATTAAGGTGAACCCTGTACCAGGCCACATGCCCTCAACATGGGGAGGGTGCTTTGGGGTCCCCCCAAAACACCTTGTCCCAATGTTGATGGGGACAAGGTCGTCATCCCCACAACCCTTGCCCGGTGGTTGTGGGGGTCTGCAGGCAGGGGGCTTATCGGAACCTGAAGGCCCCCTTTAGCAAGGGGGCCCCCAGATCCCGCCCCCCATGTGAATGGGTATCGGGTACATTGTACCCTTACTCATTCACCATAAAAAGTGTCAAAATGGTAAAAATGACAAGAGACAGTTTGGGACAAGTCCTTTTATTAAATTTATTTTAAAAAAAAATACATAATAGTGTCCCGCGATGTCCTTTCATCTTAAATCACAATGTCCGACGGACTGAGAAAAAAAACCTAAAAAAACTCTGCCTCCATGGGAGGCTCCCGCTGACTGCAGGCTTTCTGCATTGACAGCTGTTATGTAGCTGAGAACGGGGCCACCTGGTGACGTAAATGGGTGACCCCACCCCCTACCGACGTTATGTGACATCACATGACGTCCGAAGGGGTGGGGCCAGATGTTTACATCACCAGGCCCCACCCTCAGCTTTTTTTTTAAATAAAGGACTTTTCCCAAACTGTCTCCTGTCATTTTTACCATTTTGACACTTTTTTTGGGTGAATGTATAGGGGTATAATGTACCCGATACCCATTCACATAGGGGGGGCAGGATCTGGGGGTCCCCTTGTTGAAGGGGGCTTTCAGATTCCGATAAGCCCCCCACCCGCAGACCCCCCACAACCACCGGGCAAGGGTTGTGGGGATGAGGCCCTTGTCCCCATCAACTTGGGGTCCCCCCAAAACACCTTGACCCCATAACACCCTCCCCATGTTGAGGGCACTCTCCCCCTTTTCCTGCCTGCCAGGTTGCATGCTTGGATAAGGTTCTGGTATTGTTTTTTGGGGGGGACCCCTATGCCATTTTTTTCATTTTGACTCTGGGTTCCCCTTAAAATTCATACCAGACCCAAAGGGCCTGGAAATTTACTAGGGGGGGAACCCATGCCATTTTTTTTCAATGATTTTTATCTATATTGCCGGGACCTGACAATAAATTACAGCCGCGAGCAGTTTAAATGACATTTTTTCCTTTAAAAATATCATTTTGTTGGGGTACTGTTCTAAACACGGGAAAGATGCGCTACTTTACAGGCAGACTAAGGGGACCCTGGGCACGATTTTTAAAGAAATATTTCATTTTTATTGTTTCACTTTAAACAATATTAAAATCACTGCTCCTGAAAAAACTGAAGTTTTTAAATTTTTTTTACATTGACACATGCCCTCTGGGGCAGGAGCCGGGTCCCCATACACTTTTTATGGCAATAACTTGCATATAAGCCTTTAACTAGTTGCCGACCACCTCACGACGATATACTTCGGCAGAATGGCACGGACAGGCAGAATCACGTACCTGTATGTGATCTGCCTCCCGCGGGCGGGGGGTCCGATCGGACCCCCCTGGTGCCCGAGACGGTCGGCATTTCTCCCCCGGCGATCGGAGGTGAGGGGGAGGCCATCCATTCATGGCCACCCCCTCCCGATCGCTCCTGGCCAATGAAATCATTCCTCTGTTGCTGTATATTAAACAACAGCAGAGGAAATTATGTCATCTCTCCTCGGCTCGGTATTTTCCGTTCCGGCGCCGAGGAGAGAAGACATCCGAGTGAGTGTAAAACACACACAGTAGAACATGCCAGGCACACATTACACCCCCCCATCACCCCCCCCCCCCCCCCCGTCACACTGACACCAAGCAGTTTTTTTTTCTTATTACTGCATTGGTGTCAGTTTGTGACAGTTAGTGTGGTAGGGCAGTTAGTGTTAGCCCCCTTTAGGTCTAGGGTACCCCCCTAACAGTTTTAACCCCTTGTTCACCCCCCGTCGCCAGTGTCACTAAGCAATCATTTTTCTGATCGCTGTATTAGTGTCACTGGTGACGCTAGTTAAGGAGGTAAATATTTAGGTTCGCCGTCAGCGTTTTATAGCGTCAGGGATCCCCATATACTACCTAATAAAGGTTTTAACCCCTTGATTGCCCCCTAGTTAACCCTTTCACCAGTGATCACTGTATAACTGTTACGGGTGATGCTGGTTAGTTTTATTTTTTATAGTGTCAGGGCACCCGCCGTTTATTACCGAATAAAGGTTTAGCCCCCTGATTGCCCGGCGGTGATATGCGTCGCCCCAGGCAGTGCCAGGTTAGCGCCAGTACTGCTAACACCCACGCACGCAGCATACGCCTCCCTTAGTGGTATAGTATCTGAACGGATGAATATCTGATCCGATCAGATCTATACTAGTGTCCCCAGCAGTTTAGGGTTCCCAAAAACGCAGTGTTAGCGGGATCAGCCCAGATACCTGCTAGCACCTGCGTTTTGCCCCTCCGCCCGGCCCAGCCCAGCCCACCCAAGTGCAGTATCGATCGATCACTGACACTTACAAAACACTAAACGCATAACTGCAGCGTTCGCAGAGTCAGGCCTGATCCCTGCGATCGCTAACAGTTTTTTTTTTTGTAGCGTTTTGGTGAACTGGCAAGCACCAGCCCCAAGCAGCATTTCCCTCCTGTCCTGACAATCCTGGTCTTTGCATTGGTGAATGTTTTGAATGCTACCATACACTAGTTGAGTATTGGCGTAGGGTACAGCACTGTACAGACTAGGACACACTTTCACAGGGTCTCCCAAGATGCCATCTCGTTTTTGAGAGACCCGAACCTGGAACCGGTTACAGTTAAAAAAGTTACAGTTACAAAAAAAGTGTAAAAAAAGAAAAAAACACAAAAAAATATATGGAATAAAAAAAAAATAGTTGTCGTTTTATTGTTCTCTCTCTCTCTCTCTATTCTCTCTCTCTTGTTCTGCTCTTTTTTACTGTATTCTATTCTGCAATGTTTTATTGTTATTATGTTTTATCATGTTTGCTTTTCAGGTATGCAATTTTTTTATACTTTACTGTTTACTGTGTTTCATTGTTAACCATTTTTTTGTCTTCAGGTACGCCATTCACGACTTTGAGTGGTTATACCAGAATGATGCCTGCAGGTTTAGGTATCATCTTGGTATCATTCTTTTCAGCCAGCGGTCGGCTTTCATGTAAAAGCAATCCTAGCAGCTAATTAGCCTCTAGACTGCTTTTACAAGCAGTGGGAGGGAATGCCCCCCCCCACCATCTTCCGTGTTTTTCTCTGGCTCTCCTGTCTCAACAGGGAACATGAGAATGCAGCCGGTGAGCATTTCATGACTTAGATTTCGCCGAATGTAAACAGCACCATTGGGAAAGCATTTTATCACACCGATCTTGGTGTGGTCAGATGCTTTGAGGGCAGAGGAGAGATCTAGAGTCTAATAGACCCCAATTTTTTTCAAAAAAGAGTACCTGTCACTACCTATTGCTATCATAGGTGATATTTACATTCCCTGAGATAACAATAAAAATGATTAAAAAAAAATAATGAAAGGAACAGTTTAAAAATAAGATAAAAAAAGCAAAAAAATAATAAAGAAGAAAAAAAAAAAGCACCCTGTTCCCCCCTGCTCTCGCGCTAAGGCGAATGCAAGCGACGGTCTGGCGTCAAATGTAAACAGCAATTGCACCATGCATGTGAGGTATCACCGCGAAGGTCAGATCGAGGGCAGTAATTTTAGCAGTAGACCTCCTCTGTAAATCTAAAGTGGTAACCTGTAAAGGCTTTTAAAAATGTATTTAGTTTGTCGCCACTGCACGTTTGTGCGCAATTTTAAAACATGTCATGTTTGGTATCCATGTTCTCGGCCTAAGATCATCTTTTTTATTCCATTAAACATTTGGGCAATGTAGTGTGTTTTAGTGCAGTAAAATTTAAAAAAGTGTGTTTTTTCCCAAAAAAATGCGTTTGAAAAATGGCTGCGCAAATACTGTGTGAAAAAAAAATGAAACACCCACCATTTTAATCTGTAGGGCATTTGCTTTAAAAAAATATATAATGTTTGGGGGTTCAAAGTAATTTTCTTGCAAAAAAAATAATTTTTTCATGTAAACAAAAAGTGTTAGAAAGGGCTTTGTCTTCGAGTGGTTAGAGTGGGTGATGTGTGACATAAGCTTCTAAATGTTGTGCATAAAATGCCAGGACAGTTCAAACCCCCCCAAATGACCCCATTTTGGAAAGTAGACACCCCAAGCTATTTGCTGAGAGGCATGTCGAGTCCATGGAATATTTTATATTGTGACACAAGTTGCGGGAAAAGGACAAATTTTTTTTTTTGCACAAAGTTGTCACTAAATGATATATTGCTCAAATGTGAAATTACACCCCAAAATACATTCTGTTGCTTCTCCTGAGTACGGGGATACCACGTGTGAGACTTTTTGGGAGCCTAGCCGCGTACTGGACCCCGAAAACCAAGCACCGCCTTCAGGCTTTCTAAGGGCATAAATTTTTGATTTCACTCTTCACTGCCTATCACAGTTTCGGAGGCCATGGAATGCCCAGGTGGCACAACCCCCCCCCCCCCCAAATGACCCTATTTTGGAAAGTAGACACCCCAAGCTATTTCCTGAAAGGTATAGTGAGTATTTTGCAGACCTCACTTTTTGTCACAAAGTTTTGATAATTGAAAAAAGAGAAAAAAACATTTTTTCTTGTCTTTCTTCATTTTCAAAAACCAATGAGAGCTGCAAAATACTCACCATGCCTCTCAGCAAATAGCTTGAGGTGTCTACTTTCCAAAATGGGGTCTTTTGGGGGGGGGGGGGTTGTGCCATCTGGGCATTTTATGGCCTTCAAAACTGTGATAGGTAGTGAGGAGTGAAATCAAATATGTACGCCCTTAGAAATCCTGAAGGCAGTGATTGGTTTTCGGGGCCCCGTACGCGGCTAGGTGATCAAATACCATCAAAAGAAAGCTCTATTTGTGGGAAGAAAAGGATGCAAATTTAGTTTGGGTACAGCATTGCATGACCGCGCAATTAGCAGTTAAAGCGACGCAGTGCCAAATTGTAAAAAGTGCTCTGGTCAGGAAGGGGGTAAATCCTTCTGGGGCTGAAGTGGCTAAAATTAGAACTTTTGATTTTTCATGTTCGTGTCCCATAGACTTTAAACAGTGTTCACACAAAGTTTTTGCCTGTTCGCAAGTTCTAGTCCGAACCGAACCGGGGGGTGTTCAGCTCATCCCTAGTGTAGTCAGGTTAATCCTGGTTGGCAACTTGCAGGTATTATAGTGCTTTTGATTGCATTTCCTGTAGCTGACAATAAGACACAGCACCATCCAGTTCAAAGTCTGGTTCCTGATTAGAAGACAAACTCAACATTATTTCAGGGAACTTTGGAAATCATGAAAGAACCGACAGGAATCCTTTGAGCAAAACAGGATTGCTACAGATGGACAGGATGGGCCATACTCCTGGCTGTGCATACACACATCCTAGAGGTACTGTAACAATCTCTTTCTTTTTTTTTATAATTTAGTTTTTTATGCTTCACTTTTACCAATGTGCATTTTTTTATTTTATGTTAAAAAGTCAGTTCAGCAGAACTGACTTTTGGGAATATTTGCTTTCCATGTTTCATAGCGACAGCTATTAACATTAATTTGTTTTAAAGTGTTTTTTGGTGATTATATTATATCATTTTTCCTCTTTCATCATGTTAGGATTGGACTCCAAATATGAGAATATGTAAAACTGAGGCCAAATGTACTTTTAATAAAATATTCAACAAACAGTTGTGTAGTGTGTGGGGCTCCACCCCAAGGGATGATCATGTTATCTACGTTCCTTGCATAGTAAATTATATTGACTGAATACAATGTGTAGTATCCTGGTGTTTAGGCAGGGTTGCTAATAAATTAATTTTTTCAGGTATTAATCATCTTGGCTGATTGTTAGAAGATCCACTGATTCCTCTCTAACTCTGGATTGCTGTACCTCCTCTCTTCTGTCACTAGGTGGCGCTTGCTGTTGGCATTAGATTGACAGGGGTGTAGCAAGGTCAGACTATGGACGGATTGGGAGTCTCAGCCAATTGGCAGGGGTTTGTTTAGTCCCTTGGCCTGCTGGGAGAGCCTATTAATTTGGGTGGAGTCAGGGGATCAGGGTTCTGTGCCACCTGGACGGCTGTCTGGGTGGACGTGTGGCTGCTAGGCTGGAAGCCTGAGGCCTATCCCAGGGACACCTAGCTGCTAGGCTGCCTGAGGCCTATCCAGGAGCAGGAGAAGCAGCGGAGGGTTGGGACTTCAGGTGTGGAGTCCAACCGAGTTGTGAAGGTTCAGCCGGACAGGGAACCAGTTGTGGTCGGAGGTAGAGGGGAAGCTGTCGCCGCTAAGGGACCATCCACCTTGTTACCGGAGACTACAGTGAGTAACCTGGAGCTAGTACCAGAGCAGTCCTCTCACCAGCCAGGGACGGTGATGAAGGGGAAAGCTTCAGCAGGTGTCAAGCCAGGGACCCAGCAGGGCTGATGCTTGAGGAGCATCGAGTGCCAAGCTAGGGACCCAGAAGGATAGCGGCCCATACTAGTCCATTATATGACACTTGCCTGCAAACGAAGCCCGTGCTGTTCCCTGTGCAGGCCGCATCCATCTTCGTCCCTCTACCTTCTGGGGCCGTGGACTCTGGCTCTGCGACTGGCCTAAGCCACGTGACGTCTCTCTCGCGCATGCGCTCGGGAGCAGTCAGTATCGGCACACGATGGGGAAAAAACAGCACAGTGGTCCGTTTCTTCACGGCGCATGTGCCGCTGATATCAGTGCACTACAAGTGAAATATCTCCTAAACGGCACGTTTAGGAGATATTTCCACTACCTATAGGTAAGCCTTATTCTAGGCTTGCCTATAGGTAAATGTCACACAAAAGGGTCTACAACCACTTTAAGAGACAATAAATCTCTTTTGCATTCAAAAAGTGTCTGGTGCCCATCACTCCATGCACACCCACCATGCTTGGTAACCCACTCTACAAAGACGGATGGCAGCTATCCCTGACTCTGATTAGCCCTTTGGAGATCCAGGACCTTGCAACATATGCATAACTGGGACTATAATTTGCTCCCATAGCGGCCCTTCGGATTCACAAAAATAATTCACCCAGAAATTTTAAAGAATTGTTTTAGGGTGAGCTGAGTATTATTTAGAAGGAACTGTGCTTTTCTGGGGTTAATATAATTTTTTTTGTTAAGATGATAGTTGCCTGATCCAGGCCTATTTCATGAGCAATGGATGTATATAGGGAACATTTATGTAATGACAGCTGCATATAAGAGGGTTCTCATTTATAATTCTTAGGGACATAACTCAGTTGATTGGAATCTTTGATCTAGGAGGGTAAGGGTCATTTCACACGGGCGGCCTGCCCAGCGGTCTCCGCTTTGCTCAGCGGGGGATCAATCCATTGATCCCTGCTGAGCAGGTGGATGACAGGTCCATCTCTGCTTACTGTGCTGAGACGGACCTATCAGAGCCCCGCTCTCCTCCATGGGGAGATCGGATGAAAACAGACCACCTGTCCGTTTTTATCCAGTCCCATACAATCCACCAGATGGATGGAAAATAGAGTCACCATCCATCTGTATTTGGAGGACAGAATTGGATAGCAGCGGGTGTCAGCGGACATGTTACCACTGACATCCACCACTCCTTAGGAGTGAATGGAGGCTCCATCTGAAAACTGACAGACAGAACTGATCGGAAAGCCCGTGTGAAAGGACCCTTAGGAAGTTACCAGTTGATGTAAGAGGAAATCTATATACCCTGCAAGGCCATTGGTCAGGCTATCCAACCTTACTATAATTGGTTAAACCGGGGTTGTTTTTTAAATGTATTTTGTATGATAAAAATATGGAGTGTTGAAAAAAAAAAAATTTTTTTTTTCTAATAGGTCCATCTGATAAAGCTTGATCCACTAGATATTTCAATTCAAATTTCAATTCTGGTAAAAAGTATTTTTAAGTAGTTGGTATGTATTGTGATCAGATAGTAAGCATGGGACCTCTTGTATAGTCTTTCCTATGCCTGGGTAATAAATTCACTTTTAAATGTTTAATGTCATTCTTCCCCCCCCTACTAAGGTTATGATTTGTATCTGTTTTGGTAGGAGTGTTACAAATGATAAAAAAAGCATACATTAAGTGATAAAAAAGCATTAATAAAAAACTTTAAGTTGATGGGATGAAAAAGATAATTGAGCATAAAGAAAGTACTGCATGTGTGATCCAAGGATTAAAAAAGTATTTGCAAAACATCAGTAAAAGGAGTTAAAGGAAAGTATTATAAATGATTATTTTCCAGGAAGAGATCCTCTAGTCTTTCTAATCTGGGAATATCTTATCCTTCAGTACTTGATGAGTGTTGGTGTGACTAGCAGTAGGTGGGTCAGGGTAAGTGCTAGAATTCATATTTTTATTTTCCCCTATACAATAAAAATGTCTGGAATCAGATTACTGATAAGTCTGTTTGAAATGTTTGAATAGTAAAAATGCATTTGGCCTGTAGTCAGGGGCAACATTTTGCCCCTCATCTTTGCTAAGTACATGAGAAGATTATATAAATGAAATAGAAATACATTTAAAAGAGCGAACAGAAGTCCTGGATGGCTTAACTGCAATGTAAAAATGCATATAAAAGCAAAGGAGAAGGCCTTCAAAATATACAAGGCTGAGGGATCATCATCAGCATTCAGACTTCACAAAGAATACAACAAGAAATGTAAGGGTTCAATTAGAGCGGCTAAGATAGAACATGAAAGACACATGGCGGAGGAGAGCATAAAACCCCAAAAAATTCTTTAAGTATATAAACAGTAAAAGAGGGAGGACAGACCATATTGGCCCCATAAAGAATGGTGAAATGAAGAAGGTATTGACTGTTTTTTTCTTCTCCTCAGTCTTCACGAGGGAATCAGGGGGCTTCAGTAACCAAAACTGCTGTGTTTATCTTCATGACACATCACAGAAAACATCCTCATTGCTAACACAGGACAGAATTAGAAATAGAGTTGGGAAACTTAACATTAATAAATCACTGGGACCAGGTGGCTTGCACCCGAGGGTACTTGGGGGAACTCAGTTAAGTAATTGCAAGGCCATTGTTCCTAATTTTTACTAACTGGAATGGTACCAGCTGATTGGATAAAAGCCAATGTAGCATCAATATTTTAAAAAGGGCCAAAATACATCCCTGGGAATTAGACCAGTTAGCCTAACATCAATAGTATGCAAGCCCCCATAAACGTTTTCCGTACAAAGTAAGGTCAGTTTGCATGGACCATATGGTGAGTACATGGATTGAAAACAAGGGCTAGTTCAGAAGATGGTGATAAATGGGGGGTACTCGGAATGGTCAGGGGTGGAAAATGGGGTCCCCAAAGTTCTGTCCTGGGACCAATACTATTTAATTTATTCATAAACAACCTGGAGCATGGGGTGAACAGTACAATCTCTGTATTTGGGGACAATACTAAGCTAAGCAGGGCAATAACTTCTCCGCAGGATGTGGAAACCTTGCAAGTAGATCTGAACAAATTAATGGGGTGGGCAACTACATGGCAAATGAGATTTAATGTGGAAAAATTTAAAATAATGCATCTGGGTGGCAAAAATATGATTGCAATCTACTGATTGGTGGGAGAACCACTGGGGGAATCAAGGATGGAAAAGGATCTGGGGGTCCTAGTAGATGATAGGCTCAGCAATTGCATGCAATGCCATACTGCTACTAACAAAGCAAACAGAATATTGACATGCATTAAAAAGGGGATTAACTCAAGAGATAAAACGATAATTCTCCCACTCTACAAGACTCTGTTCTGGCCGCACCTGGATTATGCTGTCCAGTTCTGGGCACCAGTCCTCAGGAAGGATGTGCTGGAAATGGAGCGAGTACAGAGAAGGGCAGCAAAACTAATAAAGGGATTGGAGGATATTAGTTATGAAGAAAGGTTACGAGCACTGCACTTATTCTCTCTGGAGACGGGCGGATCTAGGGGGGGCAACGGGGCAATTGCCCCCTCCGAGATTGCGGGTGAGTGAGAGCTGAGATAGCCGGCGTGTAGATCCGCGGGTGAGAGAGCCAGCGGGTGGCTCCGTAAGTGAGAGAGCCGGCGGGCGGCTCCACGGGAGAGAGACAGCAGGCTGGCCCGGCGGCTCAGTTGGTGAGCAGGAAGGTGAGAGAGCGGATGAGTAGCTGTGCGACTCGATGTGTGATTGGGCTGTTGGCCAATCAGGGAGCCGGGCGGGGGAGCAGAGAGATGACATCATCTCTCACCGCCCGGCGCCCGCCGTGCATCCCTGCAGTTCCCCCCTCACCGTGCAGGCAGCCACGGCAGCCATCTCTCTGCTGCCTGACTGGTAATCTGCTGCCTGACTCTGGGACACAAGAGACCACCTTAGCAGGAAAGTGACACAGCAAGTGCTGTCAATCTGCAACATGTGGCAGGTGACGTGGCAAGTGACAATCTGCATCTGGTGACAGGTGACGTGGCAAATGACAATCTGCATCTGGTGACAGACGACGTGGCAAGTGACAATCCACAACATGTGGCAAGTGACAATCTGCATCTGGTGACAGGCGACGTGGCAAGTGACAATCCACATTTGGTGGCAGGCGACGTGGCAAGTGACAATCCGCATTTGGTGGCAGGCGATGTGGCAAGTGACACACTCGGGGCTCCCACTGATTCTGCATTTTGGTGAGTTAAACTATTTAATTTTTTATAACAATGTAATAATAGTAATAATGTGCTTCAATCATCCTGACACCATAACAACTATGGTGCCGTGATGATTGAAGCGCCAACTCCAGCCATTTCCCCAATAGATTTACCCCAAAAAAATATATTTTCTGGCAGTGCCCCTCCCGAGACTAGACTCTGGTCCGCCCCTGTCTGGAGAAGAGAGGCTTGAGAGGGGATATGATTTCAATTTACAAATACCGTATTGGTGACCCCACAATAGGGATAAAACTTTTCAGTGGAAGGGAGTTTAAAAAGACACGTGGCCAGTCATTAAAATTAGAAGAAAAGAGATTTAACCTTAAACTGCGTAGAGGGTTCTTTACTAAAAGAGCAGTAAGGATGTGGAATTCCCGTCCACAGGCGGTGGTTTCAGCAGGGAGCATTGATAGTTTCAATAAACTATTAGATAAGCACCTGAACGACCGCAACATACAGGGATATACACTGTAATACTGACATATAATCAAACACATAGGTTGGACTTGTGTCTTTTTTAAACCTCACCTACTATGTAACTATGTAATGATATTTTTGGTTAAATGGGAGTTATACAAATGTTTTTCTTGTGAGTTTCCCTTCTCTAGTTCCTCTTCCTCTTGCCTTTATTTTTCCTTTGGAAGGTTTGTGGGAATTAATCTAAAGAAGGATAATCTCTATCTGCAGAATTATTATTAGAAAACACTGTATGGGTATTGTCAAAGATGGCAGCATCTGTAGATCCTTCGTTTGATTTGGTCCAGTTGTTAACTACGTCAACACTGGGCACTTTCACCCCCTTTCTGCCCAGGCCAATTTTCAGCTTTCAGCGCTCTCACACTTTGAATGACAATTGCGCGGTCATGTATCACTGTAGACATGATTTTTTTTTTTTTAATACAAATAGATCTTTCTTTGGTGGTATTTAATCACCACTGGGTTTTTCATGTCTTGCTAAATACACAAAAACATTGAAATAAAAAAAAATGTGTTTTTCTTTGTTATTGTTATCATATTTTGCAAATAAATAATCTTTTTTCATAAATTTAGGCCAAAATGTAAATTTCTTTGATGAAAATAATGCAAATAACAGTATATTCATTTTTTGTGACAATATTTTGTGGAGGGTTTTTTTTACATATGGTGACCAGGGTAATACAGTGTTACCATACTCTGGAGAGGTGATTGAAGAATATAAATAATATTTAATATTCTTGTATCTCAAGAGCATTTCTGGATGAATAGCATTGATAGTCAGAACGACTTAAAAACAAAGTGTGAGATAATAGTCACAATGTTGACATCATAAATACAATGTAAAAAGTATAACAGTTCAGAGTAGGTAAAAATATATGAAATAGAATAAATAGTTATAAAGCTGTAATAAGGTTATAAAATCATGTGTGCTTCATGGCTGCTGCCTTCTGTCTCCATGCTGTCTTGTGTAACCAAAAAGAAGCAGAAAATTACGTTCTTATGCCCCGTACACACGGTCGGACATTGATCTGACATTCCGACAACAAAATCCATGGATTTTTTCCGACGGATGTTGGCCCAAACTTGTCTTGCATACACACGGTCACACAAAGTTGCCGGACAATCCAATAGTTCTGAACACGGTGATGTAAAACACATACGTCAGGACTATAAACGGGGCAGTAGACAATAGCTTTTGTCTCTTAATTTATTCTGAGCATGCGTAGCACTTTGTCCGTCGGATTTGTCTACACACGATCGGAATTTAAAGGATCGGATTTTGTTGTCGGAAATTTTTATAGCATGCTCTCAAACTTTGTGTTTCGGAAATTCCGATGGAAAAAGTCCGATGGAGCCTACACACGGTTGGAATTTCCAACAACAAGCTCCGATCGCACATATTCCGTCGGAAAGTCTGACCGTGTGTACAGGGCATTAGACTTCTGGGAGAATTCAGCTGTTCTAACTTGTCAAAATGTGATTATGTCTGTGTCATCTGTCCTAGTGGGTGTGTGTGTCTGACTTCAATATCGAAGCGTTGGCTTTATATGTTAAATGTGAACGTCATAACCTCACAAAAACTTAGAACCTTGTATGGCACACATTCATTTCTGCTAACTTCAGCAATATGCTATACAAAAGGAGATACTAACTCAGAGTCATATACAGATTTTGATTGACACGCCCACGTGTAACACTCTATACTTGTAGTGCTGATCATGTAATGTCGTATAACTAAACATCTACTAATATGAACACATAATACCAACTTTAACTACATTAAATAACTATATAATAATACTTATTATGACTGAGACTACACTAAACTAACTTAACAGGATATAAACAAATACCGTATTTATCGGCATATAACACGCACAGGCGTATAACACGCACATTCATTTTAGGAGGGAAGTTTCAGGAAAAAAACTTGAATTTTTAATAAGGAACTTGAAGCAAAATAAGGGTCAGTGCCCATCTACAGCCTCACCATTGCCATCAATGCAGCCTGATCAATGCCCATCTGCAGCCTCACAAGTGCCATCAATGCAGCCTAATTAGTCTACATCAATGCAGCCTCACCATTGCCATCAATGTAGCAGCCTTTCCATTGCCATCAATGCAGCAGCCTCACCACTGCCATCAATGCAGCAGCCTCACCACTGCCATCAATGCAGCCTGATTGATGCCCATCTGCAGCCTAGAGGGGACAGGGAGGGGGGCGGGACAAGCGCCGACAGATTACATACAGTGGGAATCTCCTATGATAGACAGAACAGTGGTCCAATGGCGGCCCAGGAGACGGGACTTTCTATTACAGAGGCCGCCAAGTAAACAGGAGATTCTCACTGTATTTAACCTGACGGCGCTCATCCCGCCCCCCTCTCTGTCCCCTCAGAGGTAGCTAAAATTGAAGTATTGGCGTATAACACGCACATGCCATTTGTACCCGATTTTCATGGTGAAAAAGTGAGTGTTATACGCCAATAAATACAGTATGTATTATTCCTCTAACAACAAATACTGGTCTATTCTGAACCTCCCTTGACATTTTATACCATATACCTTATATGTCATTCTCAAGCTAACTACATACACCAGATATATCTAGCAATGCTCAGCTTTAGATGAAGAATCATATCAAATCAATTGATCAAGGTCATTCACACATTTATTATGACTAATCATAAAACCAAATATGTTTTGCAAGCTTTCCATGAATATAACATAACACCTATAAGTGCCAAATTATGAATTTGGAATAATATTCTAACAATCCCCCCTGAATTATGATTAATCATGTTAAATTATTATTAATGCGTTCAAATATCATTCATGTCACATATACACCTCCTTGTATCAAATGATCAGACACAATATTCCTCAGAACTGAAGCAGCTAGAAATAACTCTCCTTCTTATCTCTTTACTTTTAACTCCTCTTAGATCTATCTATTCAAAAATTTTAAAATAATGGTATAGAATTTAAAAATGTATAACATAATGGTTAATATTAATAATAATAACAATAATTATTATTATTATTAAACTGAGTAAGGGACACAATAATATATTTCCATATTTGTGTTCAAATAATATTTTAGCTCTTTGGAAATATACTTTACGGCAGGAGGCGGAGCCTAGCAGAGCAGACATGCATTGTTAGAGCTCCACACCGCTGAGGAGAGAAGAGAAGGACAAAGCGGAGCCCGCAGGCTCAAAAGGTATCCATTTGAACCTTTTTGCCCCAGGGAACAAACTGTGAAAGTTTGGGCAGGAAATATGGTACTGGGAGGAAACCGTGGCAGAAATAAAAATCACCTCACAAAGAGCTCACAGGCACTCACTGCAGCTGAAGCAGCTCCAGTCACCTCACAAGATACAGCATCAGGGCGCTCTCACAGACAGAAAATGTCACAGCAAGACTCTCCATTTGAGTCAGATACAGAACAAATCCTCTCACAAACTTCTCCACAAGCCTCCTCAGTATCCCCAGTAATATTATTACAATTTGAAAAGATGCTTCATAAGGCTTTAAAACAAACCTCAGACCAAATAACAAAAAGCCTAACCAAAGAAATAAGAGAGCTGGGAAACCGCACCGCAGCCTTAGAAATAAAAATGGATGAAATTGAAATTACAATCCAAGAAAATATAACAGAATTGGAACAATTAAAAAAAGAGAATTTAATACTTCAAACTAAGCTCGAAGATTACGAAAATAGAGCCAGACGTTCAAACTTGCGCATAAGGGGAATACCTGAAACTGTGACAGACCTGCAATCTACTATTCCTGCTCTATTACAAGAACTAAAGCCAGATATCCCTATTGAACATTTAGAACTGGACAGAGTACACAGAGCCCTCACAGCCAAAAAGAAAGATGGACCCCCACGTGATATAATCACAAAATTTCATTATTACAGAACGAAAGAACAAATACTAATTGCTGCAAGAGAAAAAAAGGAACTTAATTTTCAAGGACACAATTATCAAATTTTTGCTGACCTATCCCAACTTACTATTACTAAAAGACGATCCATGAAACCCCAACTAATGGAACTGCAACGCCACAACATTATGTATCAATGGGGCTTCCCCTTTTCAGTCAGATTTAACTACCAAGGTACAATTTACAGAAGCAGATCAGCAGATGAACTACAACAAACCCTTTTAAAATTAAATCTGACAGAACCCACAAGCAGCAACTCTCCCACACGCAGAAGAATGGCATCATCTTCACCTTCAGGCAGCACCCAGAAAATTTCAGAACAAAATGGGAATCATCATTCTCACAAAAGAGGCCGTTATGCCACATCATCCATGGACCAAGAAGATTCAATGGACTGACATCCTAATTCCTGATATCTCTTCATTTATTATACTAAGAGATGGTTCTCTATAAAAAAAACCTATATTTATAACTGAATGTAACTGCATTCTGATAGTCACACACTGTGTGGGATCGTTACATTCCAGTTATATTTCTTATTACTTCTGATTCATATAGCCTTAGAATATATAAGTGAAATAAGGAAATTCATGTTCAGTTATATATTATCAGGTAATAACAATAGATTTATTACTTTTTAGGACAAATATGTTCAATAATCCAGAAGTAATGGAAGCTTTTTCTTTCTTTTCTTAAAACAAATATATTATTACCTAGTAATAGTTTCTAGAATTATGTTTTTGTTTATTTTAATCTGAAGCAATACAACCTCAATTTTATGAGTTAACATATCTAAACAGTTACATATGAATAAAATATGTAATTGTTTACTCTAAAAGGGTTAAAATCCCAAAATAATTCAAACTATCTTCATCAATACCAAAGTTATTAACAGTACCTTTCTAACTGAATTATTTAGCCTAGGGCAAGACTAACCATATACAACCACCCTGGAATAAATAATTTCAACAAAAACTATATTCTGCACTCCAATTAATGAAACATCATTTTGATGTCTTTTGATATAGCACTTCTCTCCTGTAAGCGGAAGATCCGTGTACCCCCATTAGCCCTCCTCATTCTCCCAACCATATTATGTGGGAGTGTGACGAAGGCACTTATTCCCCTGAGAGAGATATTTATTCTCTTTCACGGGTAAATTGTGATTACTTGCAAAAAATAATTTATACAATGTATCATCTAATCTCATATGTTTTTTGTTTACTCTTTACTCCAGAATTCACTGGTTTCTTTTCTATCTATTCATCTCTTCAGTCCACACAGGTTGATCTGCGCAGTCAGCTCTGCATAACAAAAAGTAAGTCAAAACTATTTGATCTATTGCCATGGCACCACTGAATATACTTTCCCTGAATGTTCAGGGAATAAATGTCCCTCAGAAAAGGACCAAAGCCTTCCGTACTTTCCGTAACAAGAAGGCTCACATAGTATGCCTCCAAGAAACACACTTCACCAAAGATTCTACTCCAAAATATATTTCTCCTTTTTATCAACAAATTTACACGGCTTCTGCCTGTACCAAGCAAAGGGGAACTCTAATTGCATTTCACCGATCCACACCATTCACCTTATCATCAGAAATTAAAGACCCAGAAGGTAGATACCTGATACTCATGGGTTATATAATGGATACAGCAATCACGGTGATTTCCTACTACGCTCCTAACAAACAACCTACACCATTCCTCTCACATATATTACAAGTGATTAATACACACAAAATAGGAACAGTGATAATGTGTGGGGATTCGAACCAGGTCCTCCTCCCATTTCTAGATAAATCACCTTTTACACCATCCAAAATAACCTCTAGATTACCTTTTTCTCAACTTCTTTCCAAATACAATGCACCCTCATCAAACTTTCACCAGAATAGATCATATTTTTCTAACAATAGGAATGATACCAGAAATTATTGCATCAGATATAATTCAGATTCCGTGGTCTGACCATAATGCAGTATACACTACTATAGCCTCAGCCATACCAAAAGCGCATGACCCAACGTGGTACTTACCGGATATAATGCTCAAACACCCACTACATCAGATGGCCATTGAACAAGCTTTAAAGGAATACATATCAATTAATAATACAACAGACATCTCCCCAATAACACTGTGGGAAGCTCATAAGCCTGTCTTGCGTGGTACAATACAAAGACAAATGGCACTATTTAAACGGGAACGCAAAAATCTAGCAAAAAAACTAGAACTCAATTTTAATGCAGCCTACATATCATTTCAAGATAATCCATCTCAGAGTACAAAATCTCATCTGGAAAAATCTAGATTGGAATATGATCTATTTCTCACTGAGTCAGTTGATAAATCCCTCAAACGCTCCAAACACAATTTCTACATGAATACAAACAAACCAGGTACATATTTGGCTCGGGCATTAAATTCAACTAACAAATCTTTCAAACCAATACGTTTGAAATTATCAAAAAATGTTTACACTTGTAATCCAGTTAAAATAGTCCATAAATTTCACTCACATCTCGCAACTTTATACAAGACAAACAATGAATTTAATCCTACAGAGGCTGAATCCTTCTTCTCAAAAATAACCTTACCTGAGTTATCTCAGAATCAAAAAAGCAGTTTGGATGAGCCTATAACTATAGATGAAGTTGCTAATGCCATAAAAGACCTAAAACTTAACAAAAGACCAGGCCCAGACGGCTACTCGGCTTTATACTATAAAACATTCTCAGAAATACTCTCTCCCATTCTCACTGAAACTTTTAACAAACTTCTAGATGGACATTCTTTTCGGCAAGAAACACTAATGGCAATTGTTTGTATGATCCCAAAACCCCTTTCTGATGATACTTCCTATGTGAATTATCGGCCTATCTCTCTGTTAAACCTCGATATTAAATTATTAGCAAAAATATTAGCAAAACGCCTCAATAGCATTATAGGAAAATTAATACATAGAGATCAAGTAGGCTTCATGCCAAATAGACAGGCAGGCGATAATATACGCAGGGCAGTGTTATTGGCACATATTGCTAAAAAACGGAAAATCCCTTTATGTTTTCTATCTCTCAATATTAAGAGGGCATTTGACACAGTATCCTGGCAATATATGCAATATTCATTACAAAAATGGGGTTTTGGACCCCACTTTTTAACATGGATCAAAGCATTATATAATAAACCCAAAGCCTATATAAAATATGCTGGATACAAATCTGAAGCCTTTAATATCGAAAGAGGTACCCGACAGGGTTGCCCATTATCTCCCTTATTATTTGCCCTTATACTCGAACCCATGGCCCAATACATCAGAACAAACCAAACTATAACTGGCATTGAAGTAGCAGGTATTACACACAAATTATGTATATTTGCAAACGATATGTTACTTTTTCTATCATCACCACAGGTCTCTGGTCCTAACTTAATACCAGCTCTTGATGGATTTGCAGCCCTATCCGGCCTTATGATTAATCCTAAGAAATGCCTAGTGCTTAATATTTCGCTCACAAACATGGAATTGATCCCGGTTAGGGCTGCACTCCCATTCACATGGGCAGAAAAATCAATCCCATATCTTGGAATTCATTTAACAGCATCTCATTCTGACTTATTCTCAACCAATTATCCTCCTGTATTAAGACAGATCACAAATCTAATAAAACAATGGTCGCAACTTCCTTTATCCTGGATAGGGAAGATTAATGCAATCAAAATGACTATTCTACCCAAATTGCTTTATCTATTCAGAGTCCTCCCTATTCCAATTCCTTCCTATTTTTTGAGAATAGTACAAAAAAGAGCAACTTCGTTTATATGGGGCTCTTCAAAACCACGTATACCTATACACACACTACATCTTCCCAAAAATAAAGGAGGCCTGGGATACCCTAATTTTACTAACTACTACAGAGCAGCACATTTGGCCAGTCTGTCCAAATACCATGCAAAACAGGAAATGCCATTATGGGTATTTATAGAGGCTTCAGAAAATGACCCTCTATTAATATCAAATTTATTATGGCTTGATCCTAAAGACCGCTTTAAAATTCATAATCCCATAACTAAACACTTCTTATCTCTCTGGGATAAACTAAAAACCAAATATCAGTTACAATCTCCACACAATCCTCTCCTTTCTTTTATCAGAAATCCGGCCTTTTATCCGGCATGGATCTACCCAAATTCTTTTAAAGCTTGGACAACATCAGGCATTCAGACACTAAATGACTTCATAGCATCTAAATCATTCCTTTCATTCCCATTGCTTAGAGAAAAATATGATCTACCAAACTCTGAGATATTTAGATATCTCCAAATCAAAAATTTCTATACACCATTCCTAAAGGGGGATACATTTCTATCCCAATTATCCATTTTTGAATCAATCTGTACAAAAGATCCATTTGTTAAAGGTACAATTTCATCACTTTATAATCAATTATATGGAGTAGCAAATCTTAATAGACCCTCTTACGTTCAGAGGTGGGAGGAGGACCTGGGACGAACTTTAGAAGACACGGACTGGTCTAACATATGGCTCACATCTAAGTCATCTTCACCCAACATCTTAGCACTGGAGACAAATTATAAAGTCCTAACTCGCTGGTACCTTGTACCCGCTAGAGTGGCAAAATATTCACCTAATACCTCAACTCTTTGTTTTCGAGGATGCCCAGAAATAGGCACATATTTACACATATGGTGGACGTGCCCAGTAATCCAAACCTTCTGGAAGGAAGTCTTCGTGATTGCATCTAAAATATTTAAAAAAATAATACAACCAGATCCATATTTAACTTTACTTAATCTAAAACCGGAATGGTTAACACTCTCTCAATTCAAACTTATGATCCAACTAATAACGGCTGCAAAACAAACAGTGGCCAAGGCATGGAAATCTCCTTTATTGGTACTAGCAGAAACAATTCACAGAATGAATAATACAATGTCCCATGCTAAGATGGTAGCCATCGATCAAAATCAAATTCCAAAATTTGAAAAACTTTGGCATCCTTGGATAAAACAACAGTTCCTGTCAAACTTCAATGACTCTGTCCTGTTGCCATGGTAACAGATTAAATGACTTACAGAGACACCCATTCTAAGGCTTCAAAGAGAACTAAAAAGAATAATAAACTGACGAGCGGGACAACCTTGTGGACCATACCTCTACCTTTCAACCCTTTTTCTTCTTTCTCTTTCCTTTTCTCCACCTTATGATTAAAGCTCATTATCAGAATTTATTTGACCTATATACACTCAACTTGTAAACAATATGTATAGTAGGTATAAATCATTTAAATACCTACAAAAGTAACTAAGGAAATGATATATATCTTTAATTTAGGTTTACGTGAACCCAATGTTTAATATTTGAAATTTCATGATATTTACCTATATAAACCCTACTGTAAAACGAGCTTACTTTATAGATCCTTGTAAACTTACTTTATGTATCTTTATAACATTGTATACTCAATAAACTTCTTTTGACAAAGAAATATACTTTACACTCTAAAAGTTGTCATAATGTTCCATTGTTCTTTTAAGAGTGATATGTTTCTTAAAGAGGAGTTCTACCCAGGGGGGCCGTCAAAAAAAATAAAAAATTAAAAGTCAGCAGCTACAAATACTGCAGCTGCTGACTTTTAATTGGACACTTACCTGTCCATGGGTTCAGCGATGCGGGGGATCGAAGCCCCGCTCGTCCCCCCCCCGGCATTTCAACTGTGTGTGTCGGGCTGTGGCATGCGCGAGTGGCGCCGCGATTGGCCGCTCAATCACCTGGGACCTGTAATGGGTCCCAGATGATTGACAGGAGGGAGGGAGCAGGGCGGAGCCCTTCCTGTGCCGAGGGGGAAGTGATGTCACCAGCCCAGGCAAAGGAAGAAGCAGTCTACGAGGGACCACCTAGCAACAGGCATTTAGAGGTAAGTGGGAAAAAAAATATCCAAATGTTTTTTTGTTTTTTTTTTTAGAATTTTTGACGTACTTTTGTTTTTTTGGGTGGAACCCCACTTTAAGTTATGAACAAAAGATGTTCTATTAACTAGAATGAGTGTGCAGTTGTAAACTAAAAATATTCAATATACGAATAAGGAAAAATAAATCATAATGATAATCCTAACTTAATATGAACATTAATATCAGAATAATTGGATAATCAAAAAATTTATATGTTTATAAATGTATATGTATATAAATGTTTCAGTCCTAAATGATTTATCTATAGTAGATCGATAAAGTTTCTTCTGATTAATTTTTTCTTCATGATATGTCTTGTAAACTTTCTTCTTCAAGTTCTGTTAGGTTAGAAAAACCTTGTTGAATAAGATAAAACAGCCATAAATATGAAGTATAAATCTTTTGTCCAATATTCTTCCCGAGAGGATTCCCTCTTTAAAGCGGAGGTCCGCCGATTTTTTTTCTTTTTAAAGTCAGCAGCTACAAATACTGTAGCTGCTGACTTTTAAAATAACGACATTTATCTGTCCAGGGCGCCCGCGATGTCATCACCCGAGGCCGACCCATCCCTCGGTCCTTGGATGCTGCCGCCGCCATCTTCAGTGAGGGAATCAGAAAGTGAAGCCTTTCGGCTTCGACTCCTGGTTCCCTACTGCGTATGTGCGAGTTGCTCTGCACAATCTGAATGGCCCCTGCTGTCTCTGGGACCCGTGTGTCTCCCAGCAGGCAGCGGGGGGGGGGACGGGAAGTGGCGTAATGCCTGGAAGTGGGTTCAAATACCTGTATTATACAGGTATCTGCACCCCCTCCCCCCTGAAAGGTGCCAAATGTGACGCTGGAGGGGGGGAAGGTTCCAAAAAGCAGAAGTTCAATTTTTGTGTGGACCTCCGCTTTAACTTTGAATTTCCTGATATTCTATGTTCTTCATAGAGCTTGTTATCCTCCATATTTATTTGATTTTAGATGCAATTTCTGTAAAAAAGATGCAGTATCATTAATTAGGCATAAAATATTTACATTCAATTTTTGTACTTTTTTTTTTTTTTTTTATCAACAAATGTTAAAACATTATGGGACAATAGCTTAGCGAATTTGTTAAACTATATGTAAAATAATACTATCTTATATTTTCCTTTAACCGCTTCAGCCCCGGAAGATTTTACCCCCTTCTTGACCAGAGAGTTTTTTGCGATTCGGCACTGCGTCGCTTTAACTGACAGTTGCACGGTCGTGCGACGTGGCTCCCAAACAAAATTGACGTCCTTTTTTTCCCACAAATAGAGCTTTCTTTTGGTGGTATTTTGAAAAAACGCATTATTTTTTACATTTTGCTATAATATCCCCCAAAAATATATAAAAAAACATTTTTTTCCTCAGTTTAGGACGATACGTATTCTTCTACATATTTTTGGTAAAAAAAATCGCAATAAGCGTTTATTGATTGGTTTGCGTTTACTAAATAGGGGATAGTTTTATGGCATTTTTATTAATAATTTTTTTTTTTACTAGTAATGGCGGCAATCAACGATGGTATAGGCGGGCGTTATGGTGGACATGTCGGACATTTTTGGGACCATTGTCATTTATACAGCGATCAGTGCGATTAAAAATGCACTGATTACTGTGTAAATGACACTGGCAGTGAAGGGGTTAACCACTAGGGGGCGGGGAGGGGTTAAGTGTGTCCTAGGGGAGTGATTACTAACTGTAGGGGGATGGGCTAGCAGTGTCATTACTCTGATCACAGCTCCCGATGACAGGGAGCTGTGATCAGTGACACTTGTCACTAGGCAGAATGGGGAGATGCTGTTTACATCAGCATCTCCCCGTTCGTCCTCTCTGTGAGGCGATCGCAGGTATCCCCGCGGCGATCGAGACCGCGGGACCCACGACCCGACTAACAGAGCTCCCGGCTGGGCACGGCGGGGAATTCAAATGGACGTACAGGTACGCCCATTTGCCCAGCCGTGCCATTCTGCCGACGTACATTGGCGTGCGCCGGTCGGGAACCGGTTAAAGAGAACTTCTGTATGACAATGTACTGTCCTTTATCTTGTCTAATGGCCTAAACTATAAAACATATATACTGTGAAGTTTAGGTATGACAGGATGCAACACCTACTTTTGGTCATGATACAAATCCTTGTATTCACAAAGAAAGGTTTTGTATCACCCGAGAGATGACAATGGACTATGCCTTTTGTTCTTATCTCTAAAAGATTAGAAATGTGCGTAACTTTATTCTGTGTTGAAGCTCTTATTCTAGTGTTATGCCCCGTACACACGGTCGGACTTTGTTCGGACATTCCGACAACAAAATCCTAGGATTTTTTCCGACGGATGTTGGCTCAAACTTGTCTTGCATACACACGGTCACACAAAGTTGTCGGAAAATCCGATCGTTCTGAACGCGGTGACGTAAAACACGTACGTTGGGACTATAAACGGGGCAGTGGCCAATAGCTTTCATCTCTTTATTTATTCTGAGCATGCGTGGCACTTTGTCCGTCGGATTTGTGTACACACGATCGGAATTTCCGACAACGGATTTTGTTGTCGGAAAATTTTATATCCTGCTCTCCAAATTTGTTTGTTGGAAAATCCGATGGAAAATGTGTGATGGAGCCTACACACAGTCGGAATTTCCGACAACAAGGTCCTATCACACATTTTCCGTCGGAAAATCCGACCGTGTGTACGGGGCATTAGACTGTTCTGCAGTAACAAGTACTGGTTCTATGTCTTTCTCTGTTCTTATGCTGGAAACCTGAGATAAAGACTTCTCAGATACGGCTGTATAAACATGTGCTGGTGTACATTCCTGAAGATGTCTGAATGTGTTTGGATGACATAGCTCTGAACCATAGAGGATATGTTTTCTGACATGCTATAAAACTACCTTCCTCAAAAATACCTTTTAGTGAGCAGGTGTCTGTAGAATGATTTTGTTTGATTTCACTATGCTCTCTGTAGCTTTTAATTGCATAGTAAACACTTAACAGTATTTACACCTGACTCAAAAGTTTTTTTCCAAAAATGATAAAACTCTGGAGAAATAGGCAATTATTTGCTCCTTACCTTCTTGTAATTGGGACAACGTTACTGAGATGGCATTCTCAGATAGATGAGTTTTCAAAACAAAAGATGCTTCAGAACAAACCTCTATTTACCTAATGCTGGAGCATTCTGCAAATCTTTTTCAACACTTCAAAGGCATTTTTCTAATTTTCTAATTATATAGTGGATTAACTTTTTCTGTGAAACGGTGTACAAATTCTTTGGAATGATTTATTATATGCAAAAATTTATGCAATGCCTTATGAGTTGTTGGGATTGCAGTGATATCTCCAACTGTTTCTTGCAACAATTGTCTCTTTCCTTGACTAATTTGCATGTGAAGGTATTTCACTTGACTTTTCGCTGTGTTTAATTTTAGACCTTCAGCTTGTAACATAAACAACTCAGACAAAAGAGCAATATGTTCATCGATATTCTGAATACTCAGCAAAATCGTATCCACATGCTGACAAATGCAGTCTGGACTAGAAAATTTTGAAAATATCTTTGCTATAGTTTCATGAACTACACCATCACCAATACCATGGCCAGGTATAATTCGAGTGAACGTATAAATCTCTTTTTTGAATGTGAACGCAAGTTTGTATTGACAACTTTTAGTTAAAGGGATAGAAAAATGACTATTAGAGCTATCTAGTACAGAGAACACATTGTCCTCAGCATTCAGATTTAACTTTATATTAGATTTATCAGGAAGAACTGGGTTATTTGTGATATGTTTATTCAATGTCCTTAAGTCAACTGATAAAGAATATAAATTATCATTTTTTGATAGACCAAATACAGTTATTTACCACTGATTTAGCTTTCTTTACAATTCTAAGTTGTACAAACTCTTCAATAATGGCAGAAAGTGGACCAATTGATTCTAGTGGTAACTCATACTGATTAAGGGGTTCTGGATCTTTTCCCTCCATATTCAATTTGGTATTTTCCAAAGTTCCAATGTCATTTTTGAACTTTGACCACAAACTTGGAAAACGTTGTACCACTTCCTTTAAAGCACAATTGCCATCAATATCAGGTCACTTGTGTTCTGTAGACATATTGGAACCAACATTACTGTGTACAGAGGGATCAATAAGCACTGATTTGTGGCTAGATGGATCTTTCCAAATACTTTTATTAGCCAAATCAATCACCCACTTTTGTTTATCGATTACATCAATGCCAAGTATATTCTCTGCTTCGTGACAGACCCAAATGTTAATATTGGTTTTTACTAATCCAGGTACTTCAAATGTTACATTAGATACCTGTCTAGCAGTGGAATTACCTGTATTATTAAAACCCACTATATTACACATAGGAGAAATAGGTTTCACAGGTATGTTTTTCTCTGGTAAGGCTAATCTCAGATCCACTGTCAATGAGACAATTTAATATTTTTACCATTCAGCAAACCTTGTATATATGGTCTACCATTCTCTTCCAATATAATTGGTGCTACATATGGTAATGGCAGAGAAATTGAATCTCGATGTGATTCTATTTTTGGCAATGGCAATAAACCCTCTCTTTCCGTGACAGCTCCTTTTCCCCATGTTGTCTGAACTGCTAACAGTCAAATTACTGATCTGTTTGACTTCATTGGCATAAGGCAATTCAGTCAAAATTTTATCTTGACATAATAAAGAAGGTTGTACAAAAGCTGATTTTTCATTCTCCATCTCTTTAGTTTTTATTTGTGAGTCTCTCTTAAATTTACAGCAATGTTTTCTCAAATGACCAGATCTATGACAGTAAAGACATGTGATAGACTCTCCTTGCCTCACTTCCCTGCACCTGTCATCGTCATTCTTGCTAAGAACTGTCATTTCTGACATATCTGCAACCTGACTATTTTTGCCACATTGAATTATAGCTACCTCGTGTGTGAGATTGCTTTGATTCAATTGTCTCCTAATTTTATCAATGAAGCTTACTATATCATTTAAACTTTGATGTTCCTGTGCTATAGCTACTGAAGTTGGGGCAAGGTATTTACATTTTTTTTTTATGAAAGCTATTTTCAAACCTGGATCACAGTCATTATCTACTCCAAATATAATTTCATAAACCTTGCAAAATTTTATTTTAAACTCAAATGGATCTTCTTCTGCAGTAGTCTGTAATAGATCTAACATTTCTACGGTCAGTATTTGCTCACCGGTCATACATATCAATAATTGTCGCAGTCTATACCTCACGTCATTTTGTTCTTCCTGACCTTCGTCATCAATAACAGGTGAATTAATTTGTTTAGCAAAATTAACAGGAACCCACAACTGAAATATGTAATTGCGTTGATCATTTGACAGATTAAAACAATCCACAAACATTTCAAATGAATCCCAATTAGAAAATACAGTTGCCTCAAAGTCATAAATAGGAAAATCTTTTAAAACTTTCATAAGTTGGTCATGTATTTGCAACTTTAGATTTGCAGTTCTACGTAATACATTTTTATTTTTCATTTCTATTTCATCAGTAGCATCAACATGCTCCATTTCTGAACTTTCTGGAATATAAGAAGGTTGTGGCTTAAATTTGGATTCAGTCTTTTTGTCATTTGTTGAAATTACAGCAATCTGTCATTTTGTAACTGTGGCAAATTATTTTTTTTTACATTCTAATTGTTCTTTGAGATTCTCTATGTACAAAAAATCTCAGTTTTAAACAACTAAGAGAATCTTGGGACACACTTTCATGTATTCCTGTGTTCTGTACATTGTTAGTCTCCTTCTGATTTAGTGTACACACATTTTTGGCAGGTAAAATATTAATAATCATCTTATTAAATATCCTTAGTGTTATTAACACATTATTTATCTTTTCCCTTTTTTGTGCACAGTAAATCTGGCTTTGTCAATCTGTGTATTAGCCTGTAAATATTCATTGACCATATATATACCCATAGGTGACTGTCATTTGGATAACTTTTACTTATCGTCGTTAGAAGAATTTCTCGTCTTCAACCGTCTGTTAATGTACTGTTGTCCACATCTGATGCAACACAAACGCCTCTTGGTTGATAGGTTCTGGACCATCTTTTTCTCAAGACTTTCGTGAAACTTCGCTAATCTCTCCCCCCTCAGCAAGGGTTGAGATTTCCGTAAAAATGGAGAAATGACGGCAGGCCAAAATGAAGAATAGTATAAATACCTAATATTCTTGTATCTCAAGGGCGTTTCTGGGTGAATAGCATTGATCGTCAGACTGACTTAAAAACAAACTGAGTTTATTGTCACACAGTTGGCATCATAAATACAATAAAAAAAGTATAACAGTTCAGTTCAGTGAAGGTAAAAATATATAAAATAGAATAGAATAGAATAGTAAAAAGAAAAGTTGTTATAAGCTTATAAAAGCATGTGTGTTTCATGGCTGCTGCCTTCTGTCTCCATGCTGTCTTGTGTAATCAAAAAGAAGCAGGAAATGATGTTCTTAGACTTCTGGGAGAATTCAGCTGTTCCAACTTGTCAAAGTGTCTTTGTGCGAATATGTCTGTGTCATCTGTCCTAGTGGGTGTGTATGTGTCTGTCTGACCTTCAATATCGAAGCGTTGGTTTTATATGTTACATGTGAACGTCATAACCTCACAAAAATGTAGAAACTTGTATGGCACACCTTAATTTCTGCTAACTTCAGCAATATGCTATGCAAAAGGACATTTTAACTCGAGAGTCATATACAGAGTTTAATTGACAATGCCGCATGTAACACTTGTAGTATTGTGCTGATTATGTAATGTCATATAACCAAATATCTACTAAATAGGGATGAGCCAAACACCCCCCGGTTCGGTTTGCAGCAGAACATGCAAACGGGCAAAACATTCATTCGAACACCGTTAAAGTCTATGGGACACGAACGTGAAAAATCAAAAGTGCTAATTTTAAGGGTTAATATGCAAGTTATTTTCATAAAAAGTGTTTGTGGACCTGGGTTCTGCCCCAGGGGACATGTATCAGTGCAAAAAAAAGTTTTAAAAACGGTCGTTTTTCAGGAGCAGTGATTTTAATAAAGCTTAAAGTGAAACAATAAAAGTGAAATATTCCTTTAAATTTCGTACCTGGGGAGTGTCTATAGTATGCCTGTAAAAAGGCTAATTATTTCCATGTTTAGAACAGTCCCTGCACAAAATGACATTTCTAAAGGAAAAAAGTCATTTAAAACTACTCGGGGCTATAATAAATTGTCTATGGGAGAAATCAAAAGTGCTAATTTTAAAGGCTTATATGCATGGTATTGTCATAAAAAGTGTTTGGGGACCTAGGTCCTGCCCCAGGGGACATGTATCAATGCAAAAAAAGTTCTAAAAACTGCAGTTTTTTCAGGAGCAGTGACTTTAATAAAATTTTGTACCTGGGGGTGTCTATAGTATGCTTGTAAAGTGCCGCATTTTTCTCGTGTTTAGAACAGTCCCTGCACAAAATGACATTTCTAAAGGAAAAAAAGTTATTCAAAACTGCTTGCGGCTATAATGAATTGTCGGGTCTCGGCAATACAGATGAAAGTCATTGAAAAAAACTGGCATGGGGTCCCCCCAAAAATCCATATGAGAGGTATGAATATTAAGGAGAACCCCGAACCAAAAATTTAAAAAAAAATTGCGTGGGGGTCGCCCCTAAATTCCATACCAGGCCCTTCAGGTCTGGTATGGATATTAAGGGGAACCCTGCGCTAATTTTTTTTAAAAAAATAGCGTAGGGGTCCCACTCAAAATCCATACCAGACCCTTCAGGTCTTGTATGGATTTTAAGAGGAACCCTGTGCCAAAATTACAAAAAAATGGCGTGGGGGTCTCCCAAAAATCCATACCAGACCCTTATCCGAGCATGCAACCTGGCAGGCCGCAGGAAAAGAGGGGGGACGAGAGAGCACCCCCCCTCCTGAACCATACCAGGCCACATGCCCTCATCATGGGGAGGGTGCTTTGGGGTAGCCCCCCAAAGCACCTTGTCCCCATGTTGATAGGATAAGGGCCTCATCCCCACAACCACCGGGTTGTGGGGGTCTGCGGACGGGGAGCTTATCGCAATCTGGAAGCCCCCTTTAACAAGTGGACCCCCAGATCTTGGCCCCCCCTGTTTGAAATGGTATCGGGTACATTGTACCCCTACCATTTCACAAAAAAAGTGTCACATTTTTAAAAAACCACCAGACACACTTTGGGAAAAGTCCTTTATTAAAAAATAAAAATGTCCCACAAATTCCATTCAGCTTCTTCTCTCCCTCCGCCGACGGACCAAAAAAAAAACCCGCACGCCGCCACGATCTGCCTTCATGGGAGGCACCCGCCATAATGACGTCCTCTCAGGTGGCAGTTCTTTTATTGCCCCTGTTGAAGACCCTCTTGGTCGAAACGCGCCGGGCGATCTCCCCTTCCTTACGCTGCCTTTGTTTGTTTTAATAGTGATCACTTTTATTGATTTTTTTGTATGGTGTTTTTAGAAATAAAAATCCCTGGTTTACCTGCACTATGCGGAAGCTTTTATTTTCTTTTTGCATACTATCTCGATGAAAGAAACTGCCTTCCAGTAGCCACTTCCACCAGGAGGTCTGGACCAAGTTTGCCCTCTGTTTCTTTCCGGATGATATTTGGATGTCCATCGGTTGATACTCATCAGGCCGTCCCTCCGGATACCCCTTCATCATATCAGGGAGGTCGAGGAGTGAGACAAAGGTTCCGTCGCTCTGGATATCGTTCTTAGCCCTGGTGGGGCTCCATGCTTTATCGACTCTATGTCATACGACAGGGAAGTCCACGCCATCTGGTAAGAGTACCCACCCTTCTCTACTTTTTGATGTTTTTACTCTGACGTCCCACACCTTGCTGTTGGTTTGCAGTCACGGATGCCCTGCATCTTGATGTCGGTTTACAGTCACGGATTTACATTGTTTATTATTGACTTTGTTTTTTCTCACTTGAGGACCCACATCATCCACACCTGCTCATGCAGGTTTCCCTCAAATATTTGAGTTTTGAATAATCCCTCTGCTATATGTGGACTTTTCATATAGTTGTTGTATACCTTTTATTTTGTATATGGTTTTTTGAACACATGTTTCACTGCTAAGCACATTATCCCATTCTAATAGGTTTAGCTACACCTAACCTTTCATATTTTTGTAGCGCTGCATTTTTTCTTCTCATTCGGCAGTTCTTTTATAACTGAGGGCGGGGCCACACGGTGATGAACCCGGGTGACCCCGCCCCCCCTCTGATGCACGGGCACTTCCCAATGGCTTCCCCGTGGTGTCAGAGGGGGCGGGGCCAGTGGTGGCGTGCGGGGTTTTTTCGGTCCGTCGGTGGAGCGAGAGAAGAAGCTGAATGGACTTCGTGGGACATTTTTATTTTGTAATTTTTTAATAAAGGACTTGTCCCAAAGTGTCTTCGTGGTTTTTTAAAAATTTGACACTTTTTTTGTGAAATGGTACGGGTACAATGTAAAAGAGGGCTTCCAGATTCTGATAAAACCCCCCGCCCGCAGACACCCACAACCACCGGGCAAGGGTTGTGGGGTTGAGGCCCTTGTCCCTATCAACATGGGGACAAGGTGCGTTGGGGGGCTACCCCAAAGCACCCTCCCCATGTTGAGGGCATGTGGTCTGGTATGGTTCAGGAGGGGGGGCGCTCTCTCGTCACCCCCTCTTTTCCTGCGGCCTGCCAGGTTGCGTGCTTGGATAAGGGTCTGGTATGGATTTTGAGGGGGACCTCTACGCCATTTAAAAAAAATTGATGCAGGGTTCCCCTTAATATCCATACCAGACCTGAAAATCCAAGCAATTTTTTTTTTAATTTTGGTTTGGGGTTCCCCTTAATATTTATACCAGACCCAAAGGGCCTGGTATGGATTTGTGGGGGTCCCCCATGCCGTCTTTTTCAATGACTTTTATCTGTATTGCCGAGACCCGACAATTCATTATAGCCGCGAGTGGTTTTAAATTACTTTTTTTCCTTTTAGAAATGTCATTTTGCTCTCGGACTGTTCTAAACACGGGAAAAATGCGGCACTTTACAGGCATACTATAGACACCCCCAGGTACTAAATTTAAAGGAATATTTCACTTTATTGTTTTACTTTAAGCATTATTAAAATCACTGCTCCCGAAAAAACAGCCATTTTTAAAAAAAATGTTTGCATTGATACATGTCCCCAATCACTTTTATATGACAATACCAAGCATATAAGCCTTTAAAATTTGCACTTTTGATTTCTCCCATAGACTTTTAAAGGGTGTTCCGCGGCTTTCGAATTTGCCACGAACACCCCAAATTGTTCGCTAGTCGGCGAACATCAGGCTCATCCCTACTACTAATATGAACACATATTACCAACTTTAACTGCATTAAGTAACTATATACTAATACATATTAATATGACTGAGACTACACTAAACTAACTTAACAGGATATAAACAAATATGTATCTTCTTTATTCTAGCTACGTAGATACGTGTCTATTTTTGTCTTCTCATGACATTCTAAACCAAGATACCTTTACATGTCATTCTCATACACCAGAAACTTCTAGCAATATTCAGCTTGAGATAAAGAATCATATCAAATCAATTGATCAAGGACATTCACACATGCTATATTTATTATGACTAATCATAAAACCAAATATGTTTTGCAAGCTTGCCATCAATATAATAAAACACCTATAGGAGCCGAATTATGAATTTGGAATAATATTCTAACAGTATGTAATCTCGGTCATTACATTTTGATTGATTAAATCTACTATAGATTTAGTCGACTAAAATCTTATTTATGTTTTTTTAGTCAGCTAAAACTAAAACAATTCAGATGACTAAAATATGACTAAAACGGCATTTTAGTCAAAACTAAAATGGCATTTTAGTCAAAACTAAATCTAAATCAAAATTTGTGGTCAAAATTAACACTGGTATTGAAAAATGTAAAAAAATAAATTTAAAAAGGCAAGAGAAACAAAGGGTACTGAAAAATTTTCGTAGCAGTAAATCAGCCAGTTCAACAGAAATTAAACAGATAAAATAAGTTTAGCCACATCATCCCTGAACAATACACTCCCTGTTTAGGGGGGGGAATAAAACCATTAGACTTAGGCCTCATCCACACAGGGCGTTAGAAAACCAACGCCAGGATGCAGCTGTAAAAACGTACTTTTAGTAGCTTTCTGCATTGGTGTTAATGCATGTTTAGCCACGCCAGCTTTTAGCAGCATTTCTCTGTCTCTATTCAAAATCAGTGGTTCCCTATGAGAGCCCATTGATTTGAATAGAAGTCGCAGCAGAAGTCATATGATGATCTTACTTGCGATCTTGAAGGGGAACCCTCACCAAAAAAAAAAAAAAAACTGCCATGGGGTTCCCCCCAAGACCATACCAGACCCTTCGGTCTGGTAAGGATTGTAAGGGGTACCCCCCACGCCCCAAAAATGGCGTAGGGCCATCCAAAATCCATACTAGACCCATATCTGAGCATTGCAGCCCGGCATGTCAGGAAAGGGAACGAGCGAGCGCCCCCACCCCATCCTGGACCATACTAGACCACATGCCCTCAACATGGGGGGGTAGGTGCTTTGGGGCAGGGGGGCCTGTGCCCCCCCCACCCCGAAGCACCCTGTTCCCATGTTGATGGGGACATGGGCCTCTTCCCGACAACCCTGGCCGTTGGTTGTCGGGGTCTGCGGGCAGGGGGCTTATTGGAATCTGGAAGCCCCCTTTAACAAGGGGGCCCACAGATCCCGGCCCCTCATCCCATGTGAATGCGTTTGGGATACATTGTACCCCTACACTCCACAGAAACTGCTCTTTTAAAACTCACAAATGACCTACTAACTGCAAAAACCAACAGACACTATTCTGTACTCCTACTTCTGGATCGTTCAGCTGCCTTTGACACGGTTGACCACCCCCTCCTCCTCAAAAAACTTTACTCCATCGGTCTCCGTGACTGTGCTCTTCAGTGGCTCTCATCCTACCTATCCCAACGCACCTTCAGTGTCACTTACAATTCTACTTCTTCCACTCCTCTTCCCTTCTCTGTCGGGGTCCCCCAAGGTTCTGTTCTTGGACCTCTTTTATTTTCAATCTACACCTCTTCCCTGGGTCAGCTGATAGCCTCTCATGGCTTTCAATATCATTTCTATGCTGACGACACACAAATCTATCTCTCCACCCCTCAACTCACTCCATCAGTCTCCTCACGGATCACTAACTTACTAACCGACATATCTGTATGGATGTCACACCACTTCCTCAAACTCAACTTGTCCAAAACCGAGCTTATAATATTTCCTCCCCCACGTGCCTCTTCCCCTGACTTCTCTGTGAAGAGCAATGGCAAAACCATCCACCCGTGCCCACATGTCAGGGTGCTAGGTGTTATCTTAGATTCTGAACTCTCCTTTCAGCCCCACATCCAATCACTTTCCAAAGCTTGCCGCCTCAACCTCCGCAACATCTCTAAACTACGTCCCTTTCTAACCAGTGAAACTACAAAGCTCCTGATTCACTCCCTGGTTATCTCTCGCCTTGACTACTGCAACTCACTCCTCATTGGCTTACCTTTAAATAGACTATCCCCCCTTCAGTCTATCATGAATGCTGCTGCCAGACTCATCCACCTTACAAACCGATCAGTGTCTGCTACCCCTCTCTGCCAATCCCTCCATTGGCTGCCACTCGCCCAACAAATTAAATTCAAAATACTAACAAGTTACAAAGCCATCCACAACTGTGCCCCCAGCTACATCACTAACCTAGTCTCAAAATACCAACCTAAACGCCATCTCCGTTCCTCCCAAGATCTCCTGCTCTCTAGCTCCCTCATCACCTCCTCCCATATCCGCCTCCAGGACTTCTCCCGAGCCTCACCCATCCTCTGGAATTCCCTACCCCAATCTGTCAGACTGTCTCCACTTTTAGGCGATCCCTGAAGACTTTCCTCTTCAGAGAAGCCTATCCTGCCTCCATCTAACAACTGCATTATTTTCTCCATTAGCTCATCCCCCACAGCTATTACCCTTTTGTATAACTTGACCCTCCCTCCTAGATTGTAAGCTCTAACGAGCAGGGCCCTCTGATTCCTCCTGTATTGAATTGTATCGTACTTGTACTGTCTGCCCTAATGTTGTTGTAAAGCGCTGCGTAAACTGTCGGCGCTATATAAATCCTGTATAATAATAATAATAAATAATACCCATTAACCCAAAAAAAGTGTCAAAAGTAAAAACAGTACTCAGGTTTTTGACAAAGTAATTTATTGAAGCAGCTCTGGTGTCTCTTCTCCTTCCAATTTCTTCTTCCTCCGACGTCTTCATCCTCCAGTTCTTCTCCCTCCGCTGATGTCTTCTTCCGCTGCCGGTTCGCCTCTCTCCGCTGTCTTCTTCCTCTACTAGTTCACCTCTCTCCACTGTTTTCTCCCTCTGCCAGGTCTCCTCTCTCCGCTGTCTTCTCCCTCTGCTAGTTCACCTCTCTCCACTGTTTTCTCCCTCTGCCAGTTCTCCTCTCTCCACTGTTTTCTCCCGCTGCCAGGTCTCCTCTCTCCGCTGTCTTCTCCCTCTGTTCTTCCTCCGAAGTTCTCTTGACGCTCTCTCTTGCTGTAATGCTAGGGCCGCCGAGTGCCATTGCTTATATAGCCATGGGGCAGGGCCAACTGGCGATGTCATCTGGAGGCCCTACGCCCTTGTGACATCACCACCCGGGGCATGATGAGGCGATGTCACAGGGAGGGGGGCTCTGGATGACATCACCGGGTGGCCCCGCCCCATGGCTATATAAGCAATGGCACATGGTGGCCCTAGCATTACAGCAAGAGAGAGCGTCAAGAGAGTATCAGAGGAAGAACAGAGGGAGAAGACAGCCGAGAGATGAGACCTGGCAGAGAGAGAAGACAGTGGAGAGAGGGGGAAGAAGACATCAGCAAAGGGAAAAGAACTGGGGGATGAAGACATCACCAGAGGGAGAAGAATTCAGAAGAAGAGGAGACGCTGGAGCTGCTTCAAGAAATTACTTTGTCAAAAACCTGAGTAGTTTTTATTTATGACCCTTTTTTGGGGGGTTAATGGGTAGGGGTACAATGTACCCCATACTCATTCACATAGGGTGGAGGGCCAGGATCTGGGGGCCCCTTTTTCAAAGGGAGCTTCCAGATTCCGATAAGCCCCCCTGCCCGCAGACCCCAAGAACCACCTGCTAGGGTTGTCGGGAAGAGGCCTTTGTCCCCATAAACATGGGGGCAAGGTGCTTTGGGGTGGGGGGGCGCCCACCCCCCCATGTTGAGGGCACATGGCCTGGTATGGTCCAGGAGGGGGGGGGCGCTCGCCCGTCCCCCCCTTTTATGACCTGCCGAGCTGCATGCTTGGATAAGGGTCTGGTATGGATTTTAGGGGGTACCCCAGCAAGGTTTTTTTTTGTTATTTTGGTGAGGGTTCCCCTTCAAGATCCTCAGCGCACAAGCCACACAACAAGTCGGATCATCATGATCCAATTTCTGGTGTGACTTCTATTCAAATTAATAGGCTGTCATAGGGAACCATTGATTCTGACATGTCAAAAAAAACAAAAAACCTTAACACAGGCTTAACACAGCTGTATCCAGCGTTAACCTGCATTTAGCAGCTTTTACCAGTGTCAGACGTTTTTACAGCTCTAACGTAGGTCCTCAGAACATGCCCAACCCTGGGGGTTTTTTTGCAGCTTGAAAATGCATGTGCATTGTAAATGTTCTTGTCCAATGGGAGATTTTGTTTCTGACCCATTTTGAAGTGTTACAGAATTGTCAGTTTGTAGACAATGGGTTGATATTTGGGGCTCTGTATCTTTAAAATTCCACAGTAAAATAATACCGTAAGGTAAATGTTAGAGCGGGTGATGTATGTGTGACAGCTCTGTGTAATCATTATTTTATATATTACATTATGTTATATCTAGTTTTTCTCTGTTGAATATCCAACCAAAAAAACTTGTCTGATAGCATGACCACTGATTCAGAAAGGTCTGATGGCTTGACTTCAGTCTGTATAGGTATAAGGTCAGAACAGAGCGCCTGTTTCTGGAACTGCAATAAACAAAACAGCTTTGCATGTCTTGACTGTGGAACTACAATTAACAAATCAGCTTGCTAAGGAACAGCTTAGTAGCAGTTTTATTGCTTTAATCTGTGACCGTTTTAATCAGTTATTGCATTCTATTCACTTGTATGGGGAGAAAATCGATTCTGAAGGAAAGCTTGTTGACACAGGCCCTAATGTTCACCAAAGAGACAGGCACATTGTTATGGAGGAGATTGTTTTAATATTGGTGTCCCTCCATATAACGAATCCTATGAATAAAGTACAAGTCACAGCCCAGCCTCGCCCTGTGTAGGAGAATGTGACCCTCCCAACTGCATTCTTCCCCAGTGTCAGAGTCTTTCATTTCCTCGTCTGTTGTCAGCGATGGCGTCTGCTGATTTGAGAGCTGAGCTGGAATGTTCCGTCTGTCTGGACATTTATACAGATCCTGTAATGCTGAGATGTGGACACAACTTCTGCCGGGTCTGTATTGATTGTGTGCTGGATACACAGGGGGGGTCTGGAGGATATTCCTGTCCTGAATGCAGAGAGAAGTTTCAGGATCGGCCTGCACTGCAGAGGAACATAACACTACGTAACATAGTGGAGAATTTCCTGTCTGCTCAGCCAGATCCAGAGGAGTCCGGGGTCTTCTGTACTTACTGTGTGGACTCTCCTGTACCTGCTGTTAGATCCTGTCTGCTCTGTGAGGTCTCTCTATGTGATAAACACCTGAGAGTCCACAAAAAGTCCCCAGAACACATCTTATGTGATCCCACCTTGTCCATGGAGAGCAGGAAATGCTCCGTCCATAAGAAGATCCTGGAGTATTACTGCACTGAGGATAATACCTGTGCCTGTATGTTGTGTGTTATTGGAGAACATAAAGGACATGAGATGGAGTCACTGGATGAGGCTTCTGAGAAGAAGAAAGATACACTAAGGAATGTTCTGCAGAAACTTCTGACAAAGAGAGAGGAGACGGAGGAAAGAGTCCAGAGTCTGCAGGAACACAGGAGGAAAGTAGAAGAAAAAGCAGCTGGTGACACCGAGAGAGTCACTGCCCTGTTTAGAGATCTCAGGAGACGTCTGGAAGACCTGGAGAAGAGAGTCCTGAGGGAAATCTCCGGGCGGGCAGAGCGGGTCTCCATCTCCATCCGGGATCTGGAAATAAAGAAGGAGGATCTGTCCAGGAAGTTCCGTCACATTGAGGAGCTGTGTAACATGACGGATCCCCTGACTGTCTTACAGGAATCAGACACAGGTGACTTGTGTGATACTGAGGATGGAGATAATGAGGACAGAGAGGGACATGAGAAGCTCCTCCATGATGGAGGGGGTCTGGATGTGGCTGGGATATCACACACATTACACACATTTTCTGATATAATAACAGAGGGAAATGTATCCTTCTATATACAGGGAGCTGCAGACATATTACTGGATGTAAACACAGCTAATAATAAACTACATATATCAGATAACAGAAAAATTGTATCCAGGTCAGATATATACCAGAATCGTCCAGAAACACCAGAGAGATTTCAGGATTATGCTCAGGTGTTGAGCAGTCGGAGTTTCTCCTCAGGGAGACATTACTGGGAAGTGGATGTCGGGGGATCAGATAGATGGATAGTCGGGATGTGTTACCCCAGTATAGACAGGAGAGGAGGATTGCAGTCAGTGATTGGAAAAAATAACAAGTCCTGGGGTTTGTACAGGGATAGTGATAAGTATTGGGTGAGACATGACAGTAAAGGGATCCTCGTACCCCCCAATATCTCCAGTAACAGAGTCAGGATAGATCTGGATTATGAGGCCGGGTGGATCTCCTTTTATGATCTGTGTGACCCGATCCGACATCTCCACACCTTCACTACCACCTTCACTGAGCCCCTCCATGCTGGGATATGTGTAGGGAGAGGTTGTGTAAAGATATGTGGGGGAATGAGAAGGGGAAGGAGGCCTGAGCACTCGGTGGGTGTAATACAATGAGGTTAGCACTGGAGTGGAGTGATTTTGGCACATCACATTACTTGGATAAACAATTGTTTTGGCTTCACTAATGAACTTCCATTCATATGATTTCATACTTAAAAGGGATTTGCACTTATTTCTTTCTCTGAGTTCTAATGCAATTGTATTCAATTTTTATTTTTACTATGATGATTGTAATTTTTTTATACTTAGTTTCATTGTTTTAGAGGGACAGAGCACCTATTATATGTTATTAGTCCCGCAGGATTTTCTATGATAAATATATTTCTATGAGACTTCTCCATCACTACCTCTCAGATCACTGTGATTGGCTGGAATAACTCTAATTATAGTGAGGGGTGGGGATACACCAGTAACAACACTTTGTGGTGCAATTTGCGTCCATACAAAATGAATGGGTGCAAATCATACTGCAAAAATGTGGTGCGGATCCTGTGCGAATCGCATGCAGTTTGCCGCACTGCTCCTGTGTGAACCCAGACCGAAATCACTATGACAAGCTTGGGTTCACACAGGAGCGGTGGGGAAACCACATGCAATTTGGACAGAAATCGCACTGCATTCCAGTTCAAATTGCATGCGATTATTTGCAGTGCAATTTGCACCCATTCATTTTCCATACATGCAAAACTCACCACAAATTATCTGTACTTGTTATCAGCGAGTACTTGACCGAAAGTATCGGTACTCACCAATAAAAAATGGCATTGGTGCATCTCTAGCGAGGGGAGTGTGATCTATCTACCTATCTATCATGGAGAGGGATTAGAGCCCCTGTCAGGTTTTTATTGCTGTCTCTGTCCCATTTTGAGAGAGCCCCCCTTTCTATTTGTCCTGGTGAATGTTATCACCTAAAGTGGAAGAAAATCTCAAATTCTGAGTTGTTACCAGAACTGGAATAGAGGGGAAATCCTCCAATGGGGACACTAGTTCTGGTGACAACCAGGGATTTCCTCACTATGGAGGGATTTCCTGTCACTTTCTGTTTTGGTTATTGGACAGGAAGTGAAGGGAAGTCTCCACAATGGAAAACAGATGGTAAAAAAATACTAACAGAGGTTATAACCCTTTCTTACTCTCTCCAAAATGAAAAAAAAAGTTTTGCCTTTTAGTTTTACTTTAATTTTCCAATCAGGAAGTTAGCATATTATATCAGCAATTTCCCCTTCCCCTCCCCCGATGTTCTGCCCCTCCTCCTCATGGTGGCGCTATGTGCAGCCATGATCAGAGGGTGGAGATGATCCATCAGTACAGAGAATGCAGTGCGGTTAATGTAATGGGATAGGATGTGGTCACCTCTACATCTAGGAGAGGTCACATGACCCCATGTGGGGGGAGGGGACTGGGAAGGACAGAAGTGTGGTCTGGTAGATGGTGGGGGGTGATGAGCTCCGTCTGTACTGGGAGGACTCATGGAGTTTGGGGGAGGGGAGAGGGGTGAAGGGTGACAATAGAACAGGTTGGGGGAGGGGCAGAGGAAGAGGAGCGGTATAACTCGGTGTGTGTGTACAGAGCAGCATAGAGCTCTCACCTTCCCCAGGATGTACAGGACATAAAAAAGAGACACATATTGCTAATATATCATCACACATTAACCTGTCTGCATCCCACACAATTGTATTATAGGAATCTGTATGGAGGAAGTATGGTGGCCGCAATTGATAACTACTTCTAAAGAATACTAGTTCCCTGTCTGTCATTCTGATCCAATGGCTTCTGTACTTTCTATGTCAGTAACCCGGAACAAGTATTCAGACTCGGAGTTCTGACTTAACTCTGATTTCCTGATTGGCATGATTGTTCCAGGTCAGTGTCCCCAAATAATGAGTCCACAGACAGCCAGGAGAATAGCATTTTCAGAAGACATCCAGCAATGGCCCCTCCATATTCCCCTCAGTACAGGTGTAATGGAAGTCACAGCCGGGGAATTTCTTGTTGCGTTGTTCATTTTCATTTTACTTAAATACAAAATGCTGAATGATAATCTATAATGTCTTTTGGTTGTTTTATTCCTTTTTTTTGGAATATTTACAAATTTATAAACTGATCTTTTTTTCACTTTTCTTATTACTTGTATGAAATTTTCATATTCAAAATAAACATTTAATACAGATCTCTTCCATGACATCATGTTACAGATAATTCTGGGCTTTCCAATAAGACAGCCCAGCACTAGCTGGTCACTTGTGGACTGTCTCCCTCTAATTGTTCCCCCAGACAGAGACAAGGGGGGGCAGAGACAGGTAGAGGAGCGTCCTTCCTCTGACTCCTCCATCTGTGGTCTGAATAGCAGGAAATCAAATGACAATCTTCACAGGACAGAGAAGAATGGGTTAGTTGGAGAATTGACTCATCAGTTCCACCTGCTGGCTGCACTGGACAAATATAAATAATTACCATATCACAATATTTCTTATTGGTCCAAATAAAAAGAAATAAAAACATGTTACAAAGCAATAATTTATAGTCCTAAACAGTATAATTGAACAAAGAACATCTGTACAACAAGACTACATTCCCTCTAAGTCTGATTCATATATGGAGGACATTGGTGGATGAAGAGAGCCCATCGGTAGTACATTGTCCCCACCGGCCCGGATTATAACTTGGTTTGTCTCCATCCTGTTATGAGTGGAGTCCTCGGTGTTCTTCCAGTGTTAGTGTCTGTATAAGAGCTGAGATATAACATCAGGAGCTCCATGTACTCTGTGTGTTCTCCTCCCGAATTCCTGAGACAGGAAAGGGAAATGTCCTCCTGTAGGAAATATTATCTTCCAAAGTCCCCCATCCCCGATGCAACTTTCAAGGTTACAAGGGTTTTCTGATTGTAAAATGTTTTAAACATGAACAAAGTTGTTGGGTCTGCAGACTGGACCAATGGTGTAAGTTTGGTCTACATACGTTCCTCTCACTCCTTCTTTGAGGCCCTCACGGTTCTAAAAGATTTCAATTGTATGAGGCCCCATAAAAAGTTATACTTCCATATGTCATATTACAGCTGAACACTTCAGGAAATGTTTTAGGTAGATACCAGGGGAGGAGAGAAGAGGAATACTATAGAGTGGAAGTTGAGTCTGTTGGGGCTGCTGATATCACTTCCAAAATGGCGGCACCCAGCAGCAGTCTCAGGACTTTTGGATGTCTACACAAGGGGGGATTTTACTGGCAGATAACATGAATAAAATATATTAAATGCACATATAATCTTATGGGTAGATTGTTGTTGAAATGAATGGTCTGTTGACAGAGATTAGAGTATTGTAACATACAATAAACAGCTCTATGGCAATATCCTAATTCCATAAAATTGATAAATAAAAGTAAAGATAAAAGTATAACATGCTGCAGTAAAACCAATAAATGTGCATACACAAAACCTACTATAGCCGTGTAAAATTATTATGTTATTAAATTTAAGACAAAAATACCCAACCTGTGTTACTAAGCACAAAGCAAATCGAAAATATAACAGTCCTTTAAATTAGACTCCTTAACCACTTCAGCCCCGGAAGGATTTACCCCCTTCCTGACCAGAGCACTTTTTACAATTCGGCACTGCGTCGCTTTAACTGCTAATTGCGCGGTCATGCAATGCTCTACCCAAACGAAATTTGCGTCCTTTTCTTCCCACAAATAGAGCTTTCTTTTGATGATATTTGATCACCTCTGCCGTTTTTATTTTTTGCGCTATAAACGGAAAAAGACTGAAAATTTTGAAAAAAAATGATATTTTCTACTTTTTGTTATAAAAAAAATCCAATAAACTAAATTTTAGTCATACATTTAGGCCAAAATGTATTCGGCCACATGTCTTTGGTAAAAAAAATGTCAATAAGCGTATATTTATTGGTTTGCGCAAAAGTTATAGCGTCTACAAACTAGGGTACATTTTCTGGAATTTACACAGCTTTTAGTTTCTGACTGCCTATGTCATTTCTTGAGGTGCTAAAATGGCAGGGCAGTACAAAACCCCCCCAAATGACCCCATTTTGGAAAGTAGACACCCCAAGGAAATTGCTGAGAGGCATGTTGAGCCCATTGAATATTTATTTTTTTTGTCCCAAGTGATTGAATAATGACAAAAAAAAGAAAAAAAAAAAAATTACAAAAAGTTGTCACTAAATGATATATTGCTCACACAGGCCATGGGCATATGTGGAATTGCACCCCAAAATACATTCAGCTGCTTCTCCTGAGTACGGGGATACCACATGTGTGGCACTTTTTGGGAGCCTAGCCGCGTACGGGGCCCCGAAAACCCAGCACCACCTTCAGGATTTCTAAGGGCATACATTTTTGATTTTACTCCTCACTACCTATCACAGTTTTGAAGGCCATAAAATGCCAAGATGGCACAACCCCCCCCCAAATGACCCCATTTTGGAAAGTAGACACCCCAAGCTATTTGCTGAGAGGCATGGTGAGTATTTTGCAGCTCTCATTTGTTTTTGAAAATGAAGAAAGACCAGAAAAAAATTTTTTTTTTTTCTTTTTTCAATTTTCAAAACTTTGTGACAAAAAGTGAGGTCTGCAAAATACTCACTATACCTCTCAGCAAATAGCTTGGGGTGTCTACTTTCCAAAATGGGGTCATTTGGGGGGGGGTTTGTGCCACCTGGGCATTCCATGGCCTCCGAAACTGTGATAGGTAGTGAGGAGTGAAATCAAAAATTTACGGCCTTAGAAAGCCTGAGGGCGGTGCTTGGTTTTCGGGGTCCCGTGCGCGGCTAGGCTCCCAAAAAGTCCCACACATGTGGTATCCCCGTACTCAGGAGAAGCAACAGAATTTATTTTGGGGTGTAATTTCACATATTCCCATGGCATGTTTGAGCAATATAACATTTAGTGACAACTTTGTGCAAAAAAAAAAAAAAAATTGTCTCTTTCCCGCAACTTGTGTCACAATATAAAATATTCCATGGACTCGACATGCCTCTCAGCAAATAGCTTGGGGTGTCTACTTTCCAAAATGGGGTCATTTGGGGGGGGTTTGAACTGTCCTGGCATTTTATGCACAACATTTAGAAGCTTATGTCACACATCACCCACTCTTCTAACCACTTGAAGACAAAGCCCTTTCTGACACTTATTGTTTACATGAAAAAATTATTTTTTTTTGCAAGAAAATTACTTTGAACCCCCAAACATTATATATTATTTTAAAGCAATTGCCCTACAGATTAAAATGGTGGGTGTTTCATTTTTTTTTTTTCACACAGTATTTGCGCAGCGATTTTCAAACGCATTTTTTGGGGAAAAAACACACTTTTTTAAATTTTAATGCACTAAAACACACTATATTGCCCAAATGTTTGATGAAATAAAAAAGATGATCTTAGGCCGAGTACATGGATACCAAACATGACATGCTTTAAAATTGCGCACAAACGTGCAGTGGCAACAAAATTACTACATTTTTAAAAGCCTTTAAAAGCCTTTACAGGTTACCACTTTAGATTTACAGAGGAGGTCTACTGCAAAAATTACTGCCCTCGATCTAACCTTCGCGGTGATACCTCACATGCATGGTGCAATTGCTGTTTACGTTTGACGCCAGACCGCCGCTTGCGTTCGCCTTAGCGCGAGAGCAGGGGGCGACAGGGGTGCTTTTTTTTTCTTTATTTTTTTTCTTTATTTTTTTTTGCTTTTTTATCTTATTTTTAAACTGTTCCTTTCATTTATTTTTTTTAAATCATTTTTATTGTTATCTCAGGGAATGTAAATATCCCCTATGATAGCAATAGATAGTGACAGGTACTCTTTTTTTAAAAATTGTGGTCTATTAGACCCTAGATCTCTCCTCTGCCCTCAAAGCATCTGACCACACCAAGATCGGTGTGATAAAATGCTTCCCCAATTTCCCAATGGCGCTATTTACATCCGGCGAAATCTAAGTCATGAAATACTCGTAGCTTCCGGTTTCTTAGGCCATAGAGATGTTTGGAGCCACTCTGGTCTCTGATCAGCTCTATGGTCAGCTGGCTGAATCACTGGCTGCATTCTCAGGTTCCCTGTTGAGACAGGAGAGCCAGAGAAAAACACGGAAGACGGTGGGGGGGGGCATTCCCTCCCACTGCTTGGAAAGCAGTCTAGAGGCTAATTAGCCGCTAGGATTGCTTTTACATGAAAGCCGACCGCTGGCTAAAAAGAATGATACCAAGATGATACCTAAACCTGCAGGCATCATTCTGGTATAACCACTCAAAGTCGTGAATGGCGTACCTGAAGACAAAAAAATGGTTAACAATAAAGCACAGTAAACGGTAAAGTATAAATAATTACATACCTGAAAAGCAAACATGATAAAACATAATAACAATAAAACATTGCAGAATAGAATACAGTAAAAAAGAGCAGAACAATAGAGAGAGAATAGAGAGGGAGAGAACAATAAAACGACAACTATTTTTTTTTATTTTTGTTTGTGTTTTTTTTTTTTTTTACACTTTTTTTTTGTAACTGTAACTTTTATAACTGTAACCGGTTCCAGGTTCGAGTCTCTCAAAATGCGATGGCATCTTGGGAGACCCTGTGAAAGTGTGCCTAGTCTGTGCAATGCTGTACGCTACGCTAATACTCAACTAGTGCATGGTAGCGTTCAAAACATTCACCAAGTGTTACTGCAGTGCTGGTTTGACTACGACCGGGGTGTACTACGCCGCTGGTGCTTGCCAGTTCACCAAAACGCTACAAAGAAAAGTGTCAGTGATCGATCGATACTGCACTTGGGTGGGCTGGACTGGGCTGGGCCGGGCGGAGGGGCAAAACGCAGGTGCTAGCAGGTATCTGGGCTGATCCTGCTAACACTGCGTTTTTGGGAACCCTAAACTGCTGGGGACGCTAGTATAGATCTGATCGGATCAGATATTGATGCGTTCAGATACTATACCACTAAGGGAGGTGTACGTTGCGTGTACGGTGCGTGCGTGGGTGTTCGCGGTACTGGCGCTAATCTGACGCTGCCTAGGGCGACGCATATCACCGCCGGGCGATCAGGGGGCTAAACCTTTATTCGGTAATAAACGGCGGGTGCCCAGACACTATAAAAAATAAACGAACTAACCAGCGTCACCCGTAACGGTTATACGGTGATCAGTGGTGAAAGGGTTAACTAGGGGGCCATCAAGGGGTTAAAACATTTATTAGATAGTATATGGGGGTCCCTGTCGCTATAAAACACTGACGGCGAACCTAAATATTTACGTCCCTAACTACCGTCACCAGCGACACTAATACAGCGATCAGAAAAATGATCGCTTAGCGACACTGGCGACAGGGGGTGATCAAGGGGTTAAAACTTTATTAGGGGGGTAAGGGGGGTACCCTAGACCTACAGGGGGCTAAACCTTTATTCGGTAATAAACGGCGGGTGCCCTGACACTATAAAAAATAAACGAACTAACCAGCGTCACCCGTAACGGTTATACGGTGATCAGTGGTGAAAGGGTTAACTAGGGGGCAATCAAGGGGTTAAAACATTTATTAGGTAGTATATGGGGGTCCCTGTCGCTATAAAACACTGACAGCGAACCTAAATATTTACGTCCCTAACTACCGTCACCAGCGACACTAATACAGCGATCAGAAAAATGATCGCTTAGCAACACTGGTGAGGGGGGGTGATCAAGGGGTTAAAACTTTATTAGGGGGGGTAAGGGGGGTACCCTAGACCTACAGGGGGGTAATACTAACTGTCCCACCACTGCTAACTGTCACAAACTGACACTATGCAGTAATCAGGAAAAAAAAAAAAAAAAAAAAAAAAAAACCTGCTTGGTGTCAGTTTGTGACAGGGGGGGGGGTGATTGGGGGGGGATCGGGGGGCGATCGGGGGGGGATCGGGGGTGTAAAGTATGCCTGGCATGCTCTACTGTGTTGTGTGTGAGTGTTGGTGCACTTACATGTCTTCTCTCCTCGGCGCTGGAACGGAAACTGCCAGACCGAGGAGAGATGACATCACATCCTCTGCCTCTGTGTACTATACAGAGGCAGGGGATGTTTCTCATTGGCTGGGAGCGATCGCGAGGGGGGGGCCGCGATCGGATGGCCTCCCCCTCGTCTGTCATCGCTCCCAACCAAATGCCGACCGCAGCTGGCACCGGGGGGGGGGTCCGATCGGACCCCCCACCCGCGGGAAGGCAATCACGTTTCAGGTACGTGATTTTGCCTGCCCGTGCCGCTCTGCTCACGTATATAGGCGTGAGGCGGTCGGCAAGTGGTTAAAGTGATTCTAAAGGCAGAAGGTTTTTTTTATCTAAATACATTCTATGCGACTCAAATGCATATACAGTATTTTCTTGTACAAAGGTTTTTATTGAACATGAGAATCGTCAAGAAAAATACAAAGAAAACAATAAAAAAAAAGAAACAATAGTGAACACATCATGTGAGCAATTCCGTAACAAAGATGCGGATATACAGCAAGCATAGCGAATTAAGGCATAACAAAACTTACACGGTCTTGAGGTTCAGGAGAGTGTACATGAGGTCAGACTTTGTCTGTTTGGTATCTTAATGAAAAAGACCTTATGGTGCTGAAAAACAATTTTTCATGTCTTTAGAACGTTTGCTCATCAGTTGTCCAACCTGACAGAGGTTGGTCTGTAAATCAAACGAGTTGTGAGGTAAGATATAAGCAGGGAGATTCGTAAGAGGAAAGGACAAGGAAAGAGGAAAGAAATAAGCGTAACAGAGAAGAGTGAAAGAGAAGGGGATGGAGAGAGAGGGGAGAGGGGGGGGGGGTCCCCGGGGCTGGAGGACGGAGGTGTCTCAAAGCGAGAGTAGAGTAGGATCAAATCTGGAAGGGTGGACATGGGACACCCAAGGCCGCCATGTCCGAAGGAATTTATCATGTGTGTCAGATAGGATAGCTGTCAATTTTTCATTAATCATGATATCATTAACGAGATTTTTGACTGCTTCAAAGCTGAGAACTGGGGATTTCCAAGCCTTTGCTATGGTGAGTTTAGCTGCAGTAAAGATATGTGACGCCAGCTGGCGTTCCGGTTTCAATAGTTCTATAATTGGTTTTCCCAAGAGAGCTTCATAAGGGTCCCTTCTTATGTTTGTGTTAAAGAGGTTACGGAGAAGAGCGTAGATTCTGACCCACATTCTGCAAACCTTGGGGCATTTCCACCAGATATGTGCCATTGTTCCCTCCTGGTTACACCCACGAAAGCATAAGGGGGAATAGGATGGAATAAAGCTTGCAAGTCTGGCTGGGGTATAATACCATCGATAGAGTATTTTGTAAGCGTTTTCTAGGTGTAACACATTTTTGGAGCATTTGGAGATAGCAGCAGTCATGGCCTGCCAGTCCTCTGGATCTAGTTTTTTCCCCAATTCAGCCTCCCATTGGAGGTGATATGGTCTCAAGGGTGGTTTTTTGGAGCCTATTATGGCTGCGTATATTAAAGAGATCAGACCTGAGGAGTGGGGTCGTGACCTGCATAAGCTCTCAAAAGGGGTCAAAGTAAAGGGAGATGGTAAAGATTCAGTGAGCTGTTGTAGGAAATGCCGGATCTGCATGTAGCTATAGTGCTCCCTGAGGGGAATATCGTGGGAGGACCGCAATGCTGCGAATGGGATAATCCTGGTAGGGGTAAACATAGAGTGGATATCTACAAACCCATTTTCGGACCACCACCTGAATTGCATCGGGTTGTCGCGTCCGGGTGGGAACAACGGGCAGTGAAGGAGGTGGAGTAGAGGAAGATGCGGGGAAATCAGGTTCGCTGAATATTTGATTGAGTCCCACAACTTAAGTGAGTGGGCCAAACAAGGGCCTATGTTGGTTGGGCGGTGAGCCTTGGGAAGCCAGGGGATGGAGGCCAGTGGTGTTGGGTGGGCGTCCACAAGGTCGACGACGGCCCACAGCGGCATCTGCTGTTTTTCATGGAGACGCGATAGCGGGGCAATAGCCGCCGCCGTGTAGTAGGCTTGTAGATTAGGAACCGAGAGGCCGCCATCGACCCTGCGGGCATACAGCACCCGTTTGTTAATTCTGGGTCTGGTGGAACCCCATATAAACTGCATTATTTTCCGTTGTTGGATGCGTAAAATGTGGGGTGGAACATGGACCGGTAGGACTCTGAAATAATAGAGTAGTTTTGGAAGATAGGTCATTCGTATAGTAACAATCCTTCCGAACCAGGACAGTGGGAGGGTAGACCAAGAGCTGAGCATTGCTGTCAATTTCGTAAAGAGCGAGGGGAAGTTGGCCTGGTAAAGGTTTGAATAACTCGGGGTGAGTTTAATCCCCAGGTAGGGTAGGGAGGGCAGCCAGTGAAAGGAGAAAGTAGCTTTTAAGTGTTCTAATTCAGGGGGCGCTAGATTAATTGACATCGCCTTGGACTTAGAGGGATTGACAACTAAGCCCGAGATCGCGGCAAAGGTATTTAAGAGGGACAGCAGGTTAGGCAAAGTGATTCTAGGCTTGGTAATAGTCAACAGGATGTCATCTGCGAACAAGGATAATTTATGAGGGGAGCCCGCGATTTCTACCCCCTCTATGTCCGGGTGGGATCGAATCGCCTCAGCCAGAGGTTCCAGCGCTAGTATAAATAGGAGTGGAGAGAGGGGGCAGCCCTGACGGGTCCCCCTTAGGATAGGAAAGGTGGGAGACTCAAAACCATAATATTTCACTTTAGCTTGGGGGGTGTCATAGATAGCTAAAATCCATTTCATAAAGGACTCACCAAACCCATAGCGATTCAATACCTGTATAAGGTAGGGCCAGGACAGGGTGTCGAAAGCTTTGGTAATGTCAAGAGACAAAAACATTGTCTCCAAAGATCTATTGTGTACAATGTGTTGTATTTGTAGGAGGCGACGGATAGCGTCACCAGCCTGTCTCCCCGGGACAAAGCCCACCTGGTCTTTTTTTATAAGCCGTGGAAGGAAGGAGTTAAGGCGCTTGGCCAGAATTTTTGTCAAAACCTTCATGTCTATGTTGATTAGGGAGATCGGCCTAAAGTTGGCCCAGGAGGAGTGATCTTTGTCAGGCTTAGGGATCATCACTATGTTGGCTGTTAATAGATTTGGTGTGAAAGAACGACCATCTTTAACCGAGTTATACATATTAGTGAGGTGAGGAGCGATGACATCAGCTAGTTTCCGGTAGTAAAGAGCCGAGAAACCATCGGGGCCTGGTCTTTTGCCCACTTTCAGTTCTTTAATACATTGGAGGACTTCTGAGACTTGGATGTCTCGGTCCATGAGAGATTTGTGGGTCTCAGATAGAGAAGGTAAAGAAAGGTTTGTCAGAAAGTCATTGGGGGATTGGGGGGGAGGATGGTCAGGAGATGAGTAGAGTTTTGTAAGACGGTATCTAAATTCATCTAGAACTCGTTGTGGGTTACCCGTTAGGATATTGTGGCGAGTACGGAGGGTGATGGGAGTGAATTTCGGGGTGAAGGTGCGTAATCTATTGGACAACATTGCGTTGGGTTTATTGGCTTTGGCGTACCATTTTTGTTTGGCCCAGCGTAGTGTGCGCTCTGCCTCATCTGTTAAGCATAAGTCTAAGTCTGTACGGGCCTTATCAAGGAGCCTACGGTTATCCGGGGTGGGAGATTGTTTAAAGGTCTCCGAAAGGGTCTCCAGTTGGTGTTCTAACGTTCGGCGGGTTTGCGCCCGTTCCCGTTTACGTCGGGATGCGATCCTAATTACATGGCCACGAAGGACTGCTTTATAAGCTTCCCAAAGTGTGACCGGGGATGCGACCGACCCTACATTAAGTTTAAAGTATTCCTCAGAGGTATCGTGGATATCTTTAAAAATGTCTTTGAAGGAAAGAAGAGAGTCATTCATGATCCAGGGAGAGTGTTGGGGTTTGCTCAGAATAGAGTGGAGCACTGTTACAGTAGGGTCATGATCCGTCCATGGAGTGGCGAGCACAGAGCATGAATCCACTAGTGAGAGGTGTTTTCTTAGCACAAACATGTGATCTATTCTTGAGTGAGAGTTATGGGGATGTGAGTAGTGGGTAAAGTCCCTGTCTCGGGGGTGCAATTCCCTCCACACGTCTACTAGGTCATGAGATTGCAGGGAGTTTTTAAATATTTTGGCGGCAGGGGAGGGAGACTTATGATCCGGTGGGTAGTTGTCGATAGAGGGATTCAATGACACATTGGAATCTCCTGCTAGCAGGAGGGTACCTTTCTGATGCGACTTCAAGAGGGAGCAGATGTGGGTCAAGAAGGGTCCCGGGTTTCTATTTGGGGCATAGTAAGACATTATGGTTACATCATTGTCTTGAACAGTGCCTTGAACTATTAAGTACCTGCCATCTGGGTCAGCAATTTGTTTACTGCAAACAAACGGAACAGATTTATGTATGGCAATCAGGACACCTTTTTGCTTGGTAGGGCCGTTAGCTAGATAGACCTGGGGGTAGTCTGCGGCAAAATATTTGGGGCAGGAGGAAGAAGAGAAATGCGTTTCCTGTAGGCACGCAATGTCTATTTTTTGTTGTTTAAGGTATTTGAATATCTTGACCCTCTTTTGAGGAGAGTTCATGCCCTGAACATTCAGGGATAACCAGTGGAGGGTCATGGGATCAAGGATGTGCTGCTATATAAAGCTCCATCCGCGAACCCCGGGGACCAAAAGGGGAGAGTGGAGGGGGAGAGGAGAAAGAGAATAGCAGGAAGCAGAAGAGAAAAAAGGAGAGCATGTGGTTTAAATATACCAAAATACATTTGAAGTAGGACGTGTAATGTAAACCAAATTGCATCAAGTTGTGAACTCTAAGGTTCACGGTGGAGTGGGTCGTTGGCCTAGACTTTCGTCGCAGCCAAGTACCTACTGGTGGGGGGAGCAGTGGTCCGCTGGAACCACCGGCCGATATATAAAAGAGATAATTACAAGTTAGACAGTAAGTTAGCACAGAGCCTAAACTGAGGAACAAAAAATAAGTACAATAAAAGAAAATCTCAGAGTGATTTAGTCTTTAGGAACCATATGAAGCCCTTCTATTAAAATTATACATGGGAAGGAGCATAAAAAATTAGAAAAATAACCAAGAAGAGTATAAAAATAACTCTAAACAAACATCAGGGTTTCTTTACCTGCAACTTCAGGACCCCAGGCGGCAGCGGCCAAAAACATGCCGCCGCCGGGCGGGCCAGTGGACCCACCCGGGCCGCATCCACCCACGGGCCCCCCGCACCACCAGGTGTGGGCGAGGGACCCGTGGGCGGAAACCAAGACCACAGCCGTCCCACCCGACCAATCAAGAAAAATACTTTGTACAGGGGTGTGCCCCTCTCTAGCGATATTCTAGTTCCGGAAACATTGGTGCAAGGGAATAAAAATGAGGATAAATAAAAAGTAAATAAATAAAATTGGGGAGAAAAAGGTGTAGTAAGCCAGTTCCTGTCTTTCTAGAAAACTGCCGTATAATAAAAGGGTAGTGGCTTTCCAGAGCTCACTCTGTTGTGTGTTGCCTGAAGGGGGGGTCAGCATCCCTGACTGCCATCACACAACTGGGGCAGTCTGTAGTGGGACGCATCATCCTGGGCAAAAAGTCAGGCTTGATAGATGGTGCAGGACGAGCAGAGAGTTCTTTTCAGGGTAGCACATTTGTTCCGGGAGCAAGTGGCTGTGGGCAGGGCGAGCACGTCGGTCAAGTCTGGGGTCCGAGCCGCGCAGAGACAAGTTAAGTCACAGAAAGAGATGTTGAGGAGGCGGTTTCATCCGTTGTTGGACTTATGGAACTTTTGGGCCTGGAGGTCCCTCAGAGCCTGGGATCCAGGCGTAGATCGCTGGGAGACCTGTGAGAGCTGACGAGAGGGTCTGGTAGTGCCAGGTTTAGAGGAGGAGGACGGTGCCTCTGCAGAGAATGAGGGCAAATCTAGGTGTAATTCTTGAAAGTGGCGTCTCAACTCAGACGGGGAGGTGGCCTGGAACTGGCGGCCCAGATGAGTAAATGATAGCTTAAAGGGGAACCCCCATCTGTACCGGATCCCCTGGGTCTGGAGAATCTGTAGGTAGGGTTTGAGGCCCCGTCTTCTGGCAATAGTAACTGGCGATAGGTCAGCAAACAATTGTAGGGGGTTACCTTGAAAGGAGATGTCTTGTTGTTCCCTGGCGGCCTGCAAGAGTTTCTCCTTAGTACGGTAAAAATGGAATTTAATAATAATGTCTCTTGGTGGGCCGTCAGAGGGTTTAGGGGCTAGGGAGCGGTGTATGCGATCGAATTCTAATCTTTCAACCGGAATCCCAGGGGCCAGTTCCTGAAAAAAGGCAGTTGCTGTACCTTGTAAATCAGTAATGTTCTCAGGGACACCGCGGATGCGGAGGTTGTCCCTGCGGGCTCTGTTCTCTGCTTCCTCCAGCTTATCCTTTAAAGTTTCAATCTCAGCGTTCATTTTGTCTACTTCTTCCTCATGCCCCTCTAGTACTGTGGTGGCCAGGTCCATACGCTGTTCTAGCTGGTTAGTGCGGTGGCCTATCTCCTTAAGCCCCCTCACCATGTCAGAAGAAAGCTTGCGGGATGCCGCGGTGATCTCGTCCCTGACTATGCTGCGGAATTTAGCTAGCATGTTATCAGTGTCTGTAGGGAGAGGACTCACCAGGTCTGAGGGGAACTGGTGCAGGCTGTCAGCAGGTGATGCAGGATCTTCTGCAGAGTGCTGCGTTGTATCGTCTGGCTCCGGAGGGTCGGGCGCCATCTTGCCTCTCACCTTCCCTGGGGCTGGAGCAGGCCTGTGAGCTTGCCGGTTCCTGGGCTTCGTTTTAGCCGCTTTGTACATCCCCAGAAGCGGCACAAGGGGATCCGAGAGCCGCCGCTGTGTGTATCAGGCGGCGATGTGCGCTCTGTGCTTTGTACGGCCGGTCAGTGTGTGCCAGCGGCGCGGAGCGGAGATCTCAGGCGGCCATCTCGTTCGCTCGCGCGCATGCGCCCCGCATATACAGTATTTTCAATAAAATTGTTAATCTACAGATTAAAAGGTTTGAGCAGGTTAGGCCAAGACCACTAGGATTTGTAGGCATGAGAAAAAAAAAAAATGGCTGCCTAAGATCAAACCACAGCAGCACTTGGTCCCCAATATACAGGAAAAGCCAAAAGAAGATGTTCCCATGGGACTTTTATGAGTGGTGCTGAATAAAATGGTCCAACAAAATGTTAAAAACATACAAAATTTATTACAAAATACATAAATAAAACCACATATAATAATTTGATTTTAGGTAATATCATCAGTACACAAATTTGACATGTATATATAACATTTCACCCATGGTTACAGGAACATGTCATTTTCAATTCATGAAGGCTGTAAATTCTCTACACGTTTCATGGGACAACGCCCATTTCTTCAGCAGATAGGCCAGATTGAAAATTTTTGTGTATATCTGTGGAAAAACCATGTCATAAGATAACCACAACAGATTGAATAATTCTAGGTTGATGTGTTTTAAATTAAGGGAATACAGGGAATACATCCGTTTGCAAGGAAAGGCTCCAAAATACATGGAGAATATGCTCACACCAGCGTTGATGATATAGAGGATAGGCAATACGATATAGGCCAATGAACAAATATACCGTATTTATCGGCGTATAACACACACCCCAAGTTTAGGAGGGAATTTTAAGGAAAAAAACTTTTAGGGGGGTAGTTTAAGGGAAAAAAAACCTTACCTTTAAATGCCCATCCATGCAGCCTTGTCAGTGTCCATCTGCAGCCTTGTCAGTGTCAATTGCAGCCTTGCCCCTGTGTCATTTGCAGACAGTCTGTACACTGTCAGTACCTTGCTGTTTAAAAATGGCACCGCCGAGATATAGAGCCGGATGTCCTGTATATCTCAGCGGCGCCCGGCGGCTCTCGGTGGCTAACGCGGGACTGCGAGAGCCGCCGAGAACAGCAGAGGGCGGCCTAAAGCCGCCGAGATGGTGAATCGGCGTATAACATGCACCCACGATTTCCCCCTGATTTTAAGAGGAAAAAAGTGCGTGTTATACACCGATAAACACGGTATATATATTAACACCAGGATATCAAGGCTGTGGAGGGCAATCCACAGAAGTGGTTCCAACCGGGAGCTGATGGGACTCTCCCTCCTCATTGGCTGAGACACAGCAAAGTCAGCTAGCCAATCAGGAGAGAGAGGGGCGGGGCCAAACAGAGGCTCCGTGTATGAATGGAGACACAAAGCTGTGGCTCGGCTTGGGTTCCCCCATAGCAAGCTGCTTGCTGTAGGGGCACTCGGCAGGAGGGAGGGTCCAGGAGTGCGGGAAAGGGACCTGAGAAGGAGGAGAACTTGGACTGCTCTGTGCAAAACCATTACACAGAGCAGGTAAGTATGAAATGTTTGTTATTTTTATAGAAAGAAAAAACTAGACTTTGGTATCATTTTAAGTGGAAATAAAAAAAAAGATTCCCCTTTAAGTTCAGAGATCTTCTGTGTGTTCGTGCTTGAAATATGAAACAGCATTGTTCCGTGCTCTCAAACCGGACCATGACACCAACCCCTTAAAGCGGGGGTAAACCACTGAAAAAAATAAAACCTGCAAGACAATAGCATAATGTACTAGTATGCACATTATCAAATACTTACCTTAGAACAAAGCCCTGTAGCGGTGCCTGAGCTGACATGTTCCCTCTGTGTTTCTTTTAGGATCATGGGATCCAGCTCTGTGAGTGGCCGGAACCACAATCACGTCAATCCCACACATGCGGGTGGAAGCCCTCTGTTCCCGCATAGAGCTCTGAAGTTCCGGCATGATACTTAGGACCTTCACAGCACCCGCGAGCATGAAGGGTGAATATCTCCCAAACCAGGCAGGTTTAGGATATATTAATTTTACTTACAGGTAAGCCTTATCATAGGCTTACCTGTAGGTAAAAATCACCAAGCGGGCAATACAGCCACTTTAAGATCCTCCACTCACCAGAGCCAAATGACTCAGATGACTAGGATGGGTCAAAAAGGTTTTAATTGTAACTCTTCAATGTCTTTCACCTTGTACACGGGAAACATCATCCACCTGTAACCCCTCTGCAAGCCTCCAAACTGGAGGTCACCCACATCAGAGCATAAAAGAACCAAAAGATAATCTCATTGCATTCATTCGTGAGGAGCATCGCTGTTTCTATGTCCGGAACCACCGTGCGTTCCTTGCACAGCAAGTGAGATCGGCGTTGACCAAACTCGCCTCAACGCCTTTCACCCCGATTGGGCATCCTCAGGAAGCTAGGAAGACACTATTTTGGCAAAGGTTTTATATCATGGAAGATTAACCCCTCTTATACTGGGCGTAATGGATTTATTGCTGCAGGACATGCTGTTAGATCTAAGAGTCCCACTCCATTACACCTGATAAAACACTGTAACCTCATCCCTGCCATTTATTATAAACCAAAAAAACTTGAAAATAAAATCATGCATATAAAACATTTTAATAAACCATGGTTCATGCAACTAGATAACCCAAATACCACCACAGCCACACTCCTAACTAGAGACCCCATAGTGGGGAAAACTCATAACATCAGCTGGGGCTAAAGGTACATTATATAAATATTTAACAACATATTTTAAAAATTTATACTAAAACATTCTTTAAAGGGTGAGTTCACCTTTACAGAAAAATCTGTTAGGTGAATTTACACAGGACCCCTTACCCCCGGCCCCCCAGTCCCGCTGGCCTGGAGCATGGCGATCTCCTGTCACTTCCACCCAATGGGGAATTTTTAGGGGAAAAAAAGACATTTATTTTAATTTTTAATTGTATTTGTGTGTGAATGTGAGATCTGAGGTCTTTTTGATCTCATATTTAGAAGGCCCTGTCATGCTTTTTTTCTATTACAAGGGATGTTTACATTAAACATTAAAAAATGTTTTTAACTGGTTGGTGCCCGCCCACCATCAAATGACGGCGGGGAGGTGCGGCTCTCGTTCTGAGATGACCGCATCCCAGAACGGGTGCACTGTGCGGCGGCCGCGCCGCGTTGTTAGGACACGGCGCAACCCCGATCTCTGTAAAGAGCCGCGGCTCTTTAACCATGTGATCGGCTGTGTCCAATAACAGCCGGTCGCATGAAAACAAGGAAGTGCCAGTGATCGGCGGTTCTCGCCTCACACTGAGTGTGAGGAGAGGAGAGCCGATCAGCGGCATCTCCACGCAGGGGGACATGTGGGAATGTAATCAGGGCATTGATTACAGTATAGTAAAACAGTGTCACCATACAGTGCCCACCAATGCCAGCAATCTGTGCCCACCAGTGACAGCAATCCGTGCCCACAAGTGCCACCAATTAGTGCCCATTAGCGATACCAGTCAGTGCTGGCTATCAGTGCTGTCGATCAATGCCCAGTGCCACCCATCAATGCCCATCAGTACCGCTTATCCATGCCGCCTATCCGTGCCCACCAGTGCTGCCCAACAGTGCGACCTATCAGTGTGGCATATTAGTGCCTTCTCATTAGTGTCCATAAGTGCCGCCTCATCAGCGCACATAAGTGAAGGTGAAAAATTTACTGACAGAAAAAAAAAGTAAAAAAAATTTTTTTTTTGTAAAAAATAAAAATCCCAGCAGTGATTAAATACCACCAAAAGAAAGCTCTATTTGTGTGAAGAAAATGATGCAAAATTTGTTTGGGTACAGTGTAGCACAACCGCGCAATTGTCAAAGTGCGACAGCGCTGAAAGCTGAAAAATGGCCTGGGAAGGAAGGGGGTGTAAGTGCCCGGTAAGCAAGTGGTTAAAAAGGACAGTGTAAAAATAAAAAAGTAAAATAAATAAAGAAAAATAAATGATTTAAAGCGCCCCGTCCCGCCGAGCTCGCACGCAGAAGCGAACGCATACCTAAGTCGCGTCTGCATATGAAAACGGTGTTAAAACCACACATGTGAGGTATCGCCGTGATTGTTAGAGCGAAAGCAATAGTTCTAGCAAAAGACCTCCTCTGTAACTCTAAACTGGTAACCTGTATACATTTTTAAACAACGCCTATGGAGATTTTTTTAAGGGTCAAAGTTTGTCGCCATTCCACGAGCGGGCGCAATTTTGAAGCATGACATGTTGGGTGTCAATTTGTCGGCGTAACATTATCTTTCACAATATGAAAAATTGGGCTAATTTTACTGTTGTCTTTATTTTTTAATCCAAAAAAGTGTATTTTTCCCAAAAAATTGCGCTTGTAAGACCGCTGCGCGAATACAGTGTGACATAAAGTATTGCAATGACCGCCATTTTATTCTCTACGGTATCTGAAAAAAAATATATATATAATATGTTTGGGGGTTCTAAGTAATTTTCTAGCAAAAAAAATTATTTTAACTTGTAAACACCGAGTCTGAAAAATAGGGCCGGTCCTTAAGTGGTCAAACAGCGGTAAAGCGGTGCTAAAACGAGTGACGCTTTACCGCTAACGACCACACTGCCTCAGTGTGAAAGTAGCCTTAGAATTACAATATGTATTACATGTAACACTTTACAAATAAGTACAACATTAAATATTACTATACAAAAAGCTTATATTTCAATCACATATCAAAACACATAACAGTGCAGTCCAAGTGTGAAATGAACTTTGGGAAATAATAAATAGACTTACAGACATTTGTGTATCTAGAGGAACATTTTGAAGACCTTCACTTGTCTGCATCAGAACTAAATGGCTTCTGAGGTAAAAACTTTGTTGTTAAATAAGAAACTTTATTAACAAAGGCAAGACTTCCTGTTTCTTTCCTGTGAGGAACTGAACTGCAATTGCAACAGGCAACCACCAGGGGTCCTCAAAATGACAATCCTATATAGACAATCCTATAATACAGGGGTCTTCAAACTACGGCCCTCCAGTTGTTCAGGAACTACAATTCCCATCATGCCTAGTCCTGTCTGTGAATATCAGAGTTTTACAATGCCTCATGGGATGTGGAGTCCGGCAACAGCTGGAGAGCCGTAGTTTGAAGATTCCTGCTATAATAGACAGCACAGCCTTTGTGAGCCATGTTAGCCATCGGAGTCATTTGGCTCTGGTGAGTGGATGATCTTCAGAGGTTGGTGTCACGTTTGAGAACACAGAACAATGGTTGTTTATATTTCAAGCACGAGCACACAGAAGATCTCTGAACTTAAAGGGGATTATTTTTTTTTCTTTCCACTTAAAGAGGAACTGCAGTCTGCTCATATAATTTGTAATAAAATCATTTTTACCTGAAGCTTCCCTCCAACCACTTTACATATTATTTTATATATAATGTGATTCTGTACTTGCCAAATATGCTGCAGAAATCTCCCCCCACCGAGTCTGGCTGCAGCCATTTTAACTGTGGGCAGCTGAAGCTGCTGCCTGTTCACTTCCTGGATTTACACAGAAGCACACCTCCAGCTCTGCAGCTCTCATTGGACCTCTTATGACTCACCCCCTTCCCTTCCTGGGAGACTCTCGCGAGAGTGAGAAGGAGAGCTGTGCATGATGCCATAGGCCTAGGCTAATGACCAGACAAGAAAAAGGAAGTGGGCTGTATAAGGGATTTACTGGCATAAAAAAAATGTTTTACTATTCAAAGTTAAAGTGGTGTTCCGGCCAAAATTATACTTTTTAAATAAAAATACCCCTATAATACACAAGCTTAATGTATTCTAGTACAACAGGTGAAATGTGAGCGCTGAGCCCGACACAGTTACAAATAAACAGCCAGTAAAGCAATTATAAGAGGATAACAATTAAAATAAAAATAACATTAAAAATTGAATTAACATTTAAAAGCAATTTCAATAATTAATGAGGATGGATAAACATAGGTCTATTAGCAAAAATTATAGGTTTTAATGTCCATGTAAACTGGAGAAATGTCCATAATAACTATATGATACACTAACCACGTTAGAAGGCTGCCCTGATGGGAGAAAAGAAGTTGTCCTCTAGGTGCTGTAACATAAGAACACAAGGCGCCACTCTAAGTGCAGAATGCCATAAATTTATTAAAACAAATAAGAAAGGTGGTACTCACAAAGGTACATGTTAAAAAAGCATGTTGGTAATGTAGCTGCAGTGTCCTTAGCGGTTCCTGATCCGGTCTGTGTGGTGCTGGTGTCCGGTGGACAGGCTCGGCGGTGGATGCCGTCGCTTCCTGCCGCTGGAACGCACGCTGTAACCCAGGAACCACAGGGATGAGTTCACTTCCGGATACGGGGGACATACAGGCGACGCGTTTGCGGAGCTACGCTCCTTCCTCAGGCCTAACGAGTGATCTGATTGGGCTGTAATTAAAGGCTTGTGAATGGCGCTGATTGGTGGCGACAGCGCGCTGTGCTTGAATTCTATCTGCATTCGCTCAGGATGGCTAGTATTTTAACCGATGCATCAGGCAACAACTGCTAGATATAATACTGTATAAATGTATATATATTATCTACAATAACTTCAAAGTTACATCATAGAGTGATATTAAATTATAAAGTGATAACATGTATAGTAAATATAGTTTGGGCTATATAAATACAGGACCTAGCAATGGAGGATAACACATAATAAGTTCTAGCAATGGAGGATAACACATAATAAATTCTAAAAACACAGAATTACAAAAAATTAGAGCTAATTCATCTTTATATGTGTGATGAGGATGACGCTGATGTGGGTTGATAAATGTGAAATGATGATGTAAATAATAGAAATCAGGAATGGAGATAAGGATAAATAAATATAATAATAAAAATGAAAAAGAATTTAAATTTAAAAAACATAAAAATAATAATAAAAAAATAATAAAAATAAAAATAAAAATGGAAATAATAAATATAATAATGAAAGTATAAAGTAATAATAAAAAATAATAATAATAATGAAAAATAACAAACATAAAAATAGAAAAATAAATAAATAAAAACAAAAAATAATAAAAAATGAATAAATAGAAAGAGAAAATTTCTGTCTTGGTGACTTTACGAGTGAAAAAATGGGGGGGGGGGGGCCCCGTCAAATAAGACTGCTCACCTCTATTTCCTCGTTCAATCCACCAGGGGCAAGTGAGTCCAAAGTATATATCCAGTATGTTTCCCTCTGGCAGAGACGTTTAAAACGCTCTGCCAGTGGAAACGCACCAGAAATGGACTCAATGATCCAGACCCTAAGGCCCGAGGACGAATGTTGGTGATTTTTGAGAAAATGTAAGGGAACACTGTGAGTGTCGTCTCCTGCCTCTACGAGACGACGGTGCTCCCCAAATCTTTTCCTCAATGTGCGTATAGTTCTTCCCACATAATAGAGCCCACATGGGCAAGTTAAGCAGTAAATGACAAATTCAGTAGAACAATTAAAAAAACTGCTGATCTGATAAGTTTTGCCCTTGTGGGTGAACTCTTTTTGACCAAGTGTGACGTGATTACAAGTTAAACATAATTTTTTATGACATTGATACATCCCAATTAAAGGAATAAAGCATGGGAATGCTATCTTGGGGCCTGATTTGGATTTGAGCTTACTAGGTGCTATCAAGTTTTTAATGTTCCTAGTTTTCCGGTATGTAAATTTTGGTCTTGGTGTGATAATTGATTTTAATTGCGGATCCTGGAGTAGAATAGGCCAATGTCTGTTTAGAATACGTTCCATGGATTTATGTCGAGTGTGGAAATGGGTCACAAATCTGACAGGTTGTGTCGTGGACTGGTCTAAATCCCTAGTACATGTAGGACGCTCTGACATGTAGAAATCAAGAGCCTCATCAATCACTTTTGATGGGAAAGCTTTATCAATAAATTTTTGTTTTAAGAGGGACCCTTCTGTGATGTAATCTGATTGCCTAGTGCAGTTTCTGCGTAAACGACAAAAATTGGCTCTTAGGAATATTTGAAATCCACCTGGGATGGTGGCAGCTTTGGTGATGTAAGAATGAATTGCCTGCCGTTGGTTTAGTATAATTTTTAGCCAGAATTTTGCCGTCCTCATGGAAAAATGATAAATCTAAAAATGCCAATTGAAGGGGATGGTGCTCTGAGGTGAATGTGAGACCATGTTAGTTATTGTTGCAGTGTGACAGAAAATCTAAAAATAGGGGCTCTGGGCCATCCCCAATGACGATAATGTCGTCTATATACCTCCCGTAAAACACTATATGGTTCCTGGGTTACAGCGTGCGTTCCAGCGGCAGGAAGCGACGGCATCCACCACCGAGCTTGTCCACCAGACACCAGCACCACACAGACCGGATCAGGAACCGCTAAGGACACTACAGCTACATTACCAACATGCTTTTTTAACATGTACCTTTGTGAGTACCACCTTTCTTATTTGTTTTAATAAATTTATGGCATTCTGCACTTAGAGTGGCGCCTTGTGTTCTTATGTTAATGTATTCTAGTAAAGTTAGTCTGTAAACTAAGGTCTGTTTTGTTTATAGCAGTAGTTTGTTATTTTATACATTTACAGCAGGCCGTGGCCATCTTAAGTGTGGGCATCTGAAGCTAGACTGTATTTCTTCCTGGATCTCATCCTTGCAGATCTCGCACATGCTCAGCACAGCACAAGCAGTGTAATAGGTTTCAGGTCAGGTTTCCATAGCAACGGCAGTTACAGAGGAAGTTGCCGCCCCTTCCCAGAAGGCATTGCAAACAGGAAATGATGCAATGGGCTGCGGCCAGGGAGGAGGAAGTGAAAAATGAATACAGCAGATATACAGTAGGTGCTGAGAAAAAAAAAATATCCAATTTGTTTACAGTGCACAGTTTAGTGAGGGATGCTGAAGAGTTGTAAAAGTGGGTGGAAGTCCACTTTAAAACAACAAGAAGGGCAGAAGATGGAAAGATGAAAAATTGACTGAAGATCCGCTTTAAGGAGTATCATGTTGATGTGATTTAAATTAAAGGACTGTTTTTTTTTTCTCATATCACTTCGTTTTTACAGCTAGCTGTGGGTACTCACATTTACCTAATTTTCACCTTTTCTCTTAGTTTTCTTGGCGCCAGGTTTTTTAGTATAATTTAACAGAGATTAGAGTGCCAAAGTGCTCTTCTCATTTAATGAGGTCGGTGTGGTCCTCAGTAGATGTAACATGGGCCCATTGAAGATTTATTCCACATAGCTCAGCCTGTTCTATTTAGATATGACATGTCTGACCTCATTGGTCCAGTCAGCAGTCCAGGTTCTGTCATGTCCATCCTCCGAGGTCCTTTCTAAGAGACCCCAGTGGTGTACATTATCACACGGGTCAGAAGGGAGATTAATAAAAGTGAGTGCGTTTCAGTCACCAATCCCAAAAACCAAGGAGGGATCCATCCATTGGCAGGAGATCTGAGCCTGTTTATCAATGACTGACTCCTACCAAGGTTGGGTAATGTTATCTAATGAAGCAAAAGTTGTATTGACATTGCAAGATCAAAACTGACATAACACCAAAGGTCACACACCATTTTATTTTGACATTCTGGTCCCTAAGGGACAATTCACAAGGGATGCAATGGGGTTGATTTACTAAAACTGAAGAGTGCAAAATCTGGTGCAGTTGAACATGGTAGCCAATCAGCTTCTGACTTCAGCTTGTTCAGTAAAGTGTTACTAAACCCTACATTCACTATATCTGGTCTCCCACAGTACACAGAACATGGAAATGCAATTATTTTAGTAAATATAAACTGCTAAATACCTTTTCTCATCAGCAGTATATAGCAGTCTTGTGAGTTCTATTAGTTCCCGGTAAAGTTTGTAGGAGGAGTTTTCATACTGCAATGAGCTGTCCTATCAGGATCCAGGACCCCTGACCCTCTGTCTGGACAGTGCTGATTGGCCCTGTGCTGATCACATGCACTCTCCCAAGAAAAAAAACTATATAGCAATATAGTTGCATGTGCAGCCTGACTCCTAATGCTCTGTCTTATCCGGACCTGTTCTGGAGTCAGTGGAAGAAGAGGAGGATCTGTGCATACAGGATCAAACAGCCTTTTTACACAATGCAGAGGATTAACGCCTTAGGTTCTACAGTGAGTATAACAAGCATGCTTTACTGCATATACAGACTGATTTTACTGTTGTGGGTTTAGTAACACTTTAACCTTTGACAAAAAAAAAAAAATGGAAGCTGATTGGTTGCTGTGCAGAGCTGCACTTGATTTTGAACTCTCCCGTTTTAAGCCGGGTATAGATGGTTCAAATCTCACCAGTTCACCAGCGACTGGCCAAATTCAAACCATGCATATGCAGATTGATTGTACCCAAGTTAATCAATCAACTTGGGTACAACCAGCCTGTCAGATTTTTCATGCAATTCTTGCCAGTGGCCAAAGCCAGTAGCAATAATCACTGTGGGGTTGATTTATTTAAACTGGAGCATGCAAAGTCTGGTGCACCTCTGCAAAGAAACCAATCAGCTTTCAGGTTTTTTTGTCAAAGCCTAAGGGTACTTTCACACTGGGGCAGTGTGGGAGTCAGCGGTAAAGCGCAGCTCGTTTTAGCGGTGCTTTACCGCTGTTTAAGCACCGATGTTTGGCCACTAGCGGGGCATTTTTAACCTCCAAGAAGGGGTTAAAAAGGCCCGTGTTGCGGCGCTTCCGAAACACTTTTTAGGTGCTTCGGAAGGGCTGCCTATTCATTCCAATGGGCAGGGGTGGTTTGGGAGCGCTGTATACAGCTTTTCTAAACTGCCCCAAAGATGCTGCTTGCAGGACTTTTTTTCCCGTCCTGTAAGCGCACCCCCAAGTGTGAAAGTACTCTGGCTTTTACACTGGGGTGGCATGAGAGGCAATTTCTGGCGTTTTACAGGTGCTATTTATAGCACTAAAATGCCTGAAAACTGCCTCAGTGTAAAAGTGGTCTAATTGAACAAGCTGAAATTAGAAGCTGGTTGGCTACCATGCATAGCTGCACCAGATTTTGCACTCTCTAATTTTGGTAAACCAACCCCTGTGTGTTCTCCCGGAAAGGATGGCTGTGATAGGAAAGAAAAGTGCACTATCTATAGGCGGATTTAGTAAATCAACCCCATTGAATCCCTGATTAATATGAGTTTTCATTAGAGCTGGATCCATGTATACAGTATCACCATAAAGAGTATCTTCTGTATATGAGGATAAGACTTTACTATACCTCTACAGATCTCAGTATGACCTACAACTTGGTCTATGGGGTAATCATTGTACATGGGAAAAATACAAAGTTATCTGAACCGTTCTAAGGGAAGGATATGGATGAGGACAGTGTAATGAAGTGATTGGGGTTTTTACAGATGATATCCATAAATGAAGAGAGATGGTCTGGAGGTAAGTGTCCAAATAAAAGCTATTACAGCAAAGTTTTTTTACAATCCGGATCTGTAGGTTGACTTTTTAACAAACTTTTCTCTTCTACATGTAGCTCTACCCCTTACCCCCGTAGGAGCCACTGGATGATGCTTGTCCCCTGATGCTGCCCTTACCTTGCACTTAGTCTGCCACTAGCACAGGCTGGGTCGCCGAATGTATGTGCAGAACAGCATCTAACCGTCCTCTCTGATGTCCCTGGACCAAGAGAACGAGCCTGCCAGATACAGTCTAATTTATAGGCTTCCCCATATTCCCTTGTTGATTCAGTTCTTCTGAGATTCATAGTTAAAAAGGGGCTCTAGAATACAGGGAGGGTTGGCAGAGGGACTACAGGTTCCAAGATCCTCTGCTCTCTGACAGGAAGAACAATTTCCCCTCTACAGACAGAAAGTGATGTAACAGTCCAGATCCCAGTTGGAAACTAATAGTCTGTGGTTTATTTTGGTAATGCACCCTCTATTCATTCTGCAGTAGCTGTCACCTGGCTACATACACATATGATAGAAGTAAAACCGATGTTGTCAACATCCCATATGTCACATGTCAGGCTCATGAGTTTTGATTTATGCTACTTGATGTCTATGTAAAGTCCATGTAAATTGTACCCATTGTGGCAGGGCGAGCCTGTGCCACTGTAAAACTTTCGCTTGGGTCTCCATCACTCGCATCAAAGCATGATACATTTGAGTTTGAGCCTGAGCCACCGGAGCCATCAGTTCTTTTGGCCCAAGTTCTGCGACTGGTTTATGGACCTCAGGGAGGGCCAGTCCCTTTGGCTCAGAATCGGTCCCACTATCGTCGCTGGAGAACTCCATCTCTGTGTGGACGGCACTGGCCACCACTTTCTCTTTGTTCCCAGTAGCAGAATTCAAGTCTCTTGATCGTTGACTTTTCTCTTCCAGAGCCTCTTCCTCTCGAACTTCCCTTATCAACTCAGGATAGGTGGGTACCACCTGGGTACTTTTCAGCAATAAATTCAACACAATAGAATGAATTGTCCGGGCCCTTGCAGAACCTGATCCAGACGGGCCTGGTCAACATCTTTAGGGTCAATTCCCTTCTTAAGGATGATTTGTTGTAGCATCCGGTCTACTCAGGAGATGTATTCGGACAGGCTCTCCCCCTCTGCTAGTGAGTGTGGTTGAATTTTTACATCAAATCAACAGTAGTTTCAACTCTTCCGAAAACAGCACACAAGGCATCGGTGTAGTCCATGGCAACACAAGTTCTCTTGCCCATCCTCAGGTTATGGATTACATCAGCCGCTGGGCCTCAAAGGCTCTCACTAAGCCGTTGTCGTTTCACAGCCTCTGAAATACTCCACTCTTCCATAGCCTGTAAAGCCTGGCTCATCCATGTTTTAAACTCGACTTCTCCCACAGGCTTCGGTAATTTTCCTAAGAGAAATCTTAATCTTCGATAACTCTGATTAGCATTCCCAGAACCAATCTTTACCAGACTATTGACTAAGCCACTCACATCTGTGTAGAAAGAGAGGAGGGGCACTGGCCCCTTGTGAGTCGGCTCCCACAAGTATAGGACTTTTCTTGTGAGTTTTTGCTGAGGGTGGCTTCTCGGTCTGTCCTCTCTCGAATTTGAGTGGGAGCACCCTTACAGTCACTTCTTCCATCAGACGGACCTCTTCCACCTGAAATCGCACTGGCACCTCTTCCTGCCATTCTATCAGTGCTCTGATTTGATCCAACTCCTCTGAGGCTTCAGTCTCCACCAGGTAGGCCCTGTGTCCTGGTGCCAGAGTTCTCAGCCACCTTCTGATCTCCCTCTCGGTGTGCTCATTTCCCGAGATCTCCAGAACGGTGCTTCTGTCGGTTGGGGTCCCATGACCTCTACCCCACCTAACTGCAGCCATGGAGGCGGCTTCCCATGCAGATTGCGTCTCCAATCTAGGTTGTCTAGGGCCAGCTTCAGATAGCATCCTGGATGAGCCCCCAAATGTAGCACGCCCCTAGAGGACTGCTTAGAATTACCAGCTCATCTTCACAGCCATGACCTGGTGAACTTTCAAACCCACCTGACACTCTGGGTTTAGACATCCTTGTATCACTGTGCGACAATAATCAAACAACTCAAGGTATTTAGGTTATATGAATATTTTACTTGAACCAATAAAAGGGGAAATTGCCACAAGAGGAGGTAATAAATCTGCTGAGTCCTAGGCAACAGTGCCAACTCAGCAAAAGAATTCCTCCAAAAGGCACAAAGACAATAGGAAGTGAGTGCGGGTCTAGAGAAGAGTAATATAGGGGCCTTTCTATAAGTAATGCCAATAAAGGCTACATTGCAGATCTGATGTTCTTCTCTGGCTAGTCGGAGCTCATTAACTGTAATCTGTTTGGGTGTGGTGGGAACAGTAGATTCCTTATAGTGAAGAAAGCTAAAGGTGTCTGAGAATAGTGTTCAAATAATGCAGTAAAGTATCCTTGAAGTAAAGATGTCTGTGCAAAGTGTCTCAATGTAACGATGGCAAAGAATGGATAAAGGTCGAGCAACTTGGCCTCTCACTAATGACCATACCGTTCCGATGTAATCTGAACAGGAACTAGTGACAATCGTGCAGCGGATCCGCTGTCTCGATCTCCCGATGTGAAGCTTGCCACATACACTGACAGGCAGGCAACTGTAGTGTGGCTGGAAAGAATATCCGACAGCGAACACCAGAGCTAGGCCCCTCAGGCCACGGGTTGGAAGTAAGACTCTGTGTTGTAGACCGCAACCTCGTTCTCCCTGTTGCACAGAGAGGTCCATCTTGCATCAGGCCCAGGAGGAAGAGACTCTCTGCGTGGGCCTCTGCTGCTTTTATAACTACTCCCAGCAATCCTCAGATGGCAGCAAGGATCCCTGGGATATGTAGTCCTGGCACACAATCATGCAAAGCAATTATCTGATGGGGGAACTATTCGTCCCACAATAATTTTATTTGGCACACAGCTATGATGTCACTGGATACATTGATCACTGGAGGGACAGGCAATACCTCGAAACGCTAGAAGGTACGGTGCTTTATGTCTGTAGTCCATATTGCTACACTTGTCTTGTAAATATTTGTATACCAATATACTTCTGAAACTTGCTTTGTTTTACTTGGGGAGCAAATTTGAATCCTTTTTTTTTAACAGTGACAACTCATTAGCTGAGAGAACTTATTCGTTAAGTTCTCCTTTTTTGGGGGCCCCCGTACCCTCTTCCCCCTCTTGTTCCTCTTATAGATAGAGGCTTCATTTTCAGGATTGGTCTACCCCTAAAAAAACAATTTCCTTCATCATTAGATCTCATGGAGCCAATTAGGAGGATAATTCATCCATCCTTGGGAGCCTCTCCCTTCATTATACTGGCAATTGTTTCCAGTATTCTGGGAACCCCTATAAAAGGTGAAAAGCTTTTATTGCCATGAAAATTGGTGTTGCCCTGATTTCCTCTAAAAAGGCCTCAGTGGGGTTCTGATCAAGGGACAGAACCCCCGTATTGAACCCCATCGCCTTTAGGGAGTGCATGATTGGATCCCCTTGGGTGATTCCAATTATTGGATCCCCAATGGTAATTCCTATTAGAGTTCTGGTGATGGTGAGGTGTGTGACCATTTGGTCTCCATATGGGAGTGGTCTTATATCCCTTTCACCTACTTCCTTGTCATATCTGTCTTCCAATATTCCAAATCTATTGGAAGTAGGAATAGTGTATTCCCCATAAGCAGGTATATTATGTGGCCTCTTTGGTCCAGATTTTGAGGTGTTCCACTTCCTAGTGTTTTTAGGTCCTGTTGGGGTATCCTCCCTTATTTGTTAATGGTCTAGTATGGTGTGTGTTACCAGCTATTGTGGAGACTGATGTCTCCTGTTCAACAACCCCCTCAGAGTCCATTGGCACCGGATTTTCATTGTTGGCCTTTGTTTGCCATCTAAAGACACAACCCTCTTTGTAATCATTAAATCCCTTATGCATTTTTTCTTTTTCTTATGTCTCTGTTCTGTTTCCGTACTCTCCAAAATTTTCTTTAATCTGTCTGATTCCATTATATAATCATCGCAGTTCATAAACGGTACAAGATTCTCCATAATTCTTTGTTAATATCAGCATCAAATCACATACATTTTTATTTTTCCTTACAATTAGGAATTTTAACAGATCCAATCCAGCATCATTAAAAATGTATACCACTCTGCATCATTACTATTATCATAATTTTCCGGGATACATCCCATCTAAGTGAACGTGGGACCATTTTATCATCTACATATTTCTCAAGAAAAGATATATCCCAGTGAGTTCTGATTTCTGAGGTAACCAGATTTTGTAAGTGAAGAAACATTCCATGTAAATTGTCACTCTTTTCATCCTGAACAAATACATCATCTGAGATCGCCGGGCATGTGGAGCTGATCTCAAATATATCCATGGTAATGAAAAAAGCTGCTCAAACCAGTGTATGTCAAATCCAACAGTAACCCAAAAAATTGTGTATAAAATGAGTGCTATAAACAAAGACGACAAATACAGCTGCTAGTACATAAAGGCGCACATACAACTCCAATATAGCATATAAAACGTTGTAGGTGTAGCGCTATATCATATATTAATTAATAAACAAAAATAGTGAAATAGTCCAAGAAATTCAAAAAGGTGATATAGTCCCATAAAAGATATATACACTATATTACCAAAAGTTATGGGACACCTGCCTTTACACACACATGAACTTTAATGACATCCCAGTCTTAGTCCGTAGGGTTGAATATTGAGTTGGCCCACCCTTTGCAGCTATAACAGCTTCAACTCTTCTGGGAAGGCTGTCCACAAGGTTTAGGAGGGTGTCTATGGGAATGTTTGACCATTCTTCCAGAAGCGCATTTGTGAGGTCAGGCACTGATGTTGGACGAGAAGGCCTGGCTCGCAGTCTCCGCTCTAATTTATCCCAAAGGTGTTCTGTCGGGTTGAGGTCAGGACTCTGCGCAGGCCAGTCAAGTTCTTCCACCCCAAACTCGCTCATCTATGTCTTTATGGACCTTGCTTTGTGCATTGGTCCAAATCATTTGGTGGAGGGGGGATTATGGTGTGGGGTTGTTTTTCAGGGGTTGGGCTTGGCCCCTTAGTTCCAGTGAAGGGAACTCTTAAGGCGTCAGCATACCAAGACATTTTGCACAATTTCGTGCTCCCAACTTTGTGGGGACAGTTTGGGGGTGACCCCTTCCTGTTCCAACATGACTGCGCACCAGTGCACAAAGCAAGGTCCACTCTGGTGAGTGTATTTGCTGGTGGAGGCTCACTAGGGTTGCCACCTCATCCCTTTGAACCCAAACAAATATGAATGTAGCAAGGTCCCAGACCTCTAGAGGCCTAATGGTGACCTCCAGAGTCAGGGAGAACTGACATCCTTCTCTGTAGAGTGGGTTACAAGGCATGGTGGGTGTAATGCAAGCTGAAGTGATGGGCGCCAGACACTTTTTGAATTCAAAGAGATTTATTGTCTCTTGAACAAGAACTGTGGGAGAGAGGTTTAGGGCCAGGACTGTGGCAGGCGCAGCACTATGAAGTGCCTTATGCGCTTTGGCATTAGAAGAATTGAAATCTCTGACCTTTTAGTCCAAACAAGACTATCTCTTACTCTAGAATTCCTCTAGCGCAAAAAACATGGGGGTGTGACCGGATGTTGGAGTGAGAGGTGGTGTTAGCGGTCTCCCTCTGGCCTGATGCCTCCGTGACCATCCGCACCAGCCTGGCGGATTAAGCCCAGCTGGAAGCACTCTCGCCCGCTGCAGAGTTTGGGGCTTGTTCGGCTGCCTGGCTCCCTTCAATCCTGCCTGTGTCCGCATATGCCGCCGGAACATCGTCACTGCTGTTTGGACAGCGGCGCCAGCGACCCCCTCCTTGGAGCGGCGAGGAGAGTGTGAGACACCGGCCGTGTTTGAGAGGGTTGCCGGGGCGACGGCTCCGACGCTAGCGGCTCCGACGGCGTTCACTGACAGCGGAAGGAGTGACCAGTGGGGAACGTCCCTGCACTGCCCAGGTAGCCCGGCAGTACTAAGGTATTGAGCACTCTGATTATATATGAGGCGGACTGTTTTTGTTATTTTTTTTTGTTTTTTTTCTCTCTCTCTGGGGGCTGAATTGCTGCCTGAAGTAGAGGGGTTGAGGTTCAGGCAGCCTATCTTGTGATCAAAAAGTGGCTTATCCCTGTGGGGGAGAGGGACACCCTGCTGGCTGGAGCTGGGACGTATAATCAAAGCAAACGTTTATTTACGGCAGAGAAAACAATGGCTTGATAATACTGAATTACCTGTCATATTAGGCTGGGTGCTAGCCCTGCTTGTAACCGAACACTAGAAAGATATAATTGGGACTGTGTTAATATTTTGACCTGAGAAAAGGAAGGGAAAGGTTAATTTGACGAGCCGTTAAAACCCCATAATTGTTCTCCTTTGGATTATATAATAAGCCATGACTAGAAAAAAGGGAGAGGAGCTGCAGCAGCAGGAGAATACTAGCTCTCAAACAACTCGTACATCAAAAGAAAAGGGGAACCAGGCAGCAGCAGCGGCCAAGTTGGAAAAATTTGCGCACCCCTCTACCTCATCACCATCCAAAAGCACCCTCCAACAGCAGGAGAAATCTCATGTGGGGGACTCTGGGGACAGGAAGAGTCTAGGAAAAGGGCCGACGGTAACACACACAACAAAAACCGCGAGCAGTAAAGGCTCTGCGGGCGAACCCTCAGGAATGTCAACTAGCAATGTCGCCGAGCAAAATACATCTTTAACAGCGGAGCCTACATTGAAAGATGTTCTATGCGCTGTTAATTCCTGTAAAGCCTCCCTAAGTGAATTGTGCGACCAGCTGAAGGGGTTAAAGGAAGAGCTAAGTACAGTAAGCCAAGAATTACAAAGGACTGCTGCTAGAACAACTACACTAGAGGAGAGGATGAGTCAGGTTGAGGATGATCTGGCCCCATTGAAGCAAGAGCTTAAAGCAATGAAAACGGATTTGACCTGCATAGAGTTAAGATGGAGGAAATGGAAAATAGGTCTCGCAGGAACAACGTGCGGGTGGTGGGCCTACCGGAGCGGTGTGAGGGTCCCCACCCCGAAGAGTTCATGGAGAAGTGGCTTAGGGGAACATTCAGGAAGGAAACCTTTTCTCACCTTTTTTCTACTGAAAGAGCCCACAGAGTGCCAACTAGGCCCCCGCCATCAGGAGGATATCCCAGACCAATAATTATGAAATTCTTGAACTACAGAGATAAGGTCACATTGATGCGCAGGGCTAGAGAGAAAGGGGATATTCTACATAACGGGGCAAAAATGTTATTTTTCCCCCGACTACTCCCCAGACCTGCAGAAACGAAGGGCCAAATTTAGGGACATTAAGCACAAACTACGGGACTATAAAATTGAATATGCCCTGTTGTATCCGGCACGCCTGCGCATCACTGCCCTAGGGGCTACTCATTTCTTTGACACAACGACAGGGGCAACAAAATGGCTCGAAGATAACAAAATGACCCTGCAGAGCTAGGGGTTATATAAGGCTGGTTGAATCATTATGCTTTATTCTATTTAGTTTCCCTTTTTTTTTTTTTTTTGCATCATATAGCGGATGGCACGGGGAGGGGGGGGGCAGGGGGGGGCGTGTTGGATGGAAGCACGGATGAAGGATGTGGTTTCACTAGGTTTATATACTTTAAGTATCGACTTGGCGTTTTGGAATTGGGCTGGGGGAGGGGGAGAGGAGTTTGGAATTGTGTCACGAAGCACTTGTTCAGTATATGAGTGAGGAGTCTTTTTTTGAATGGTTGGAAGGGAGTAAAAAGGTCACATGCATAGCCCCTAGGGCTAGCCTAGCTAGGCAGGAGGGGGAGACACGAAAAGGGGTGGGAAAAAGGGGGATGGGTCAGGTAAAAGTTGGGGGGGGCAGGTAGATAGAGGGAGGGGAGGGGGGCTCACAATAAATTATGGGGTCAGATACTGTGGTGAACGAAAGGCACACGTACTCAGGAGGAGAGGGTTTACAAAAATAAAGCACATTTGCACATGTTGTTTACGTTCGCAATTAAACAACACTAGAGGAGGGGGTGGAGTGGTCCCTGGACGTGGGGGCCCTTGCCCCCTCACCCTATTTTTCTTTTTCATTTTTAATACAACCACAGAGATTACGGCAAGTCCTGTAGACACAACTGCACAAATGAATTGCCTTTACTTTTTGGGGGGTCAGTTATTTTCTTTTTTTTTCTTCTTTTCTTCGTAGATGCCTTTTAAAACTTTAATAAATAGGTTCGTGGAACATTAGGGGTATGAGTGACCCTGCTAAGAGGGCAGCTGTATTTTCGGTGATGGAAAATTATGGTGTTGAACTGGCTTGCCTGCAGGAAACTCACCTCACTAATGAGACTAAATTATATGTTCGGAGTAACAAATTCCAAGAACAGTATCACTCGGTTCATACCTCTTATTCAAGAGGGGTGAGTATCTTGGTGAGGAGAGGTATCACATTTTCCTGCAGGGAAGCTAGGATAGACACGTTGGGAAGGTATGTCTTTCTGAGTTGTGTTGTGGAAAATAAATCTCTGGTGATAGCAAATGTTTATATCCCTCCTCCGTTTAAAACAGAGATCATGCTGGATTTGTTGGAGTTTGTGGATGGTATGGTGGATATTCCTATAATAGCGGTGGGCGATTTCAATGCAGTTCTAGATAGCAGCATGGACCGATTTCCGCCCGTGACCCGCGCGGAAACAGTACCAGAGGGGCGATTAGCCCAACTGCTTGTAGAGATTGGATGGCGCGATCTGTGGAGATCTTATAATCCAAATACTCGGCAGTACTCCTGCCACTCAGGGTCATATTCTACTCTCTCGCGCATAGATATGGCAGTGGGTAATAGTAAAGCTTTGCGATTAATAGGAAACATAGAGTATAGACCGAGGGGAATATCAGACCACTCACCCCTGACTTTGACTCTAAATCTAAGCATCAGAACCAGTCAGAAGAGGTGGACAATAAACCCACTATGGCTGGACCTGATTAGTAGTCCAACAGAAATATCCTCCAAGTTAAAAGAGTTTGTAACATTCAATTCAGGTACAGCACCAGTAGGGGTGGTGTGGGATACCCTAAAAGCATACCTTAGGGGACTACTACACCAGCAGGTTGCCATGGCAAAAAAAACATCAAGGGACTGGGCGGTGAGGGCTAGTAGGGAAGCCATGGAAGCAGAAGCGCAATATGTGTTAGACCCAACCCCAGAAAAACAGGAGATTTGGCTCAACAAACAACAAGAGTACAAAGAGGTAATCAACAGAAGAGTAGAGAACAAGAGACTTTTCCAGAAACAAAATTATTTTGGGGAGGGAGAGAAAGTTGGCCGGATGCTTGCCCTCCTAACTAGGTCTAATTTATTCTCACCGGCCATCTCCTCAATTAAAACATCGGCTGGAAATATTACATCTGATCCGGTCGAGGTCTTAGAAACTTTCTCCATATTTTATAGAGACCTGTACAGGTCCCGCCAGGGCTTGAACCAGCGCGAGATGGACAGGTTCTTGGAAGGAGTAGACATGCCCATACTCTCGGAGAGTGATAGAAGCGAGGTGGATTCCCCTCTGGCCCTGGAGGCGCTACAAAAGGCAGTCGCAGAGTTGTCAGGTCAGAAATCTCCGGGCCCGGACGGGCTACCACTGGAGATTTATAGGAAATACGGGGAGATTCTGCTCCCGGAGCTCCTAAAAGTGCTAGAGCAGATGACCAGGGATGGTAGGTTGCCCTTATCAATGTCAGAGGCCGATATAGTAGTGATCCCAAAGGAGGGGAAAGATCAATCGGAAGTTTCTTCATACAGACTGATATCACTGCTGTGCACAGATGTCAAGATCATTGCAAGGGTGCTGGCATCCAGGCTAAATAAATGTATTGACAAACTGGTGCACCCGGACCAATTGGGGTTTATCCCCGGTTGGTCCACTAGCACAAATATCAGAAGAGCTTATTTGAACCTACAGGTACCAACAGAGAATGCGGGATCCAGAGCCATATTGTCTTTGGATGCTGCCAAGGCCTTTGATAGCCTGGAGTGGGAATACCTCTGGAGGGTGCTAGAGAGGTTTGGATTCGGCCCCGTATTTATTAGCTGGTTAAAAATCTTATATAACCATCCAAGGGCAAGGCTCAAGATAAATGGTGAATACTCGGAAAGCTTTCCCCTCGAAAGAGGGACAAGACAGGGATGTCCCTTATCTCCTTTGCTGTTTGTTTTGGCCATGGAACCATTGGCGGGATCACTAGTTTAAAAAGCAACAAAACACAGCCATGTATGTAAACAGCAAGAGATTGTGTGGCCGGCTGGCCGGGACATATATAGCGGGTGTTTTTTTCTTTATGTTACACTTTTGTATAACTGTAATCTTACATACTGAATGTACAAATCAAGAGAAAAGTCTGAATGGCCACAATGATGTGACTCGGCAAGAGACAAATATGACCATCAATCTGAAAGATGTCTCTGGATCAAGGTAACTGAAGTGGTCAAAAAAAAAAAAAGGAAAAGAAAAAGAATTCCTCTAGCGCCGTTCTATGGAAGCAGTAGGTCTAAAGAGCACACCAAACCTCTATGATATCTTCTTTATTAACTTCAGCTTTTCTTCATATAGAACACTGACAATTTAGCAGCAGGCAGTGCATGTACAAACGTGTTGAATAAGGTATAACAAATGGTGATTCAACTGTTCAATCTTGTCATTTTACATACAATGGTAGATATATTTCTCTCTTCAGTATCTGTACTTTCACTTTAAAGTTCCTTAGTCACTTTATGATCTCTCTGAGAGGTATATCTGAGGCTTAAGAAATAATTTTACTTGTTTAATATTGCAATTTGCAGTTTGCTTTGATCTGTTTGTCTGTTCCGTTTGATTGTTTGAATGTCTGGTTCATTTGTTAGCTTGTATGTTTGCTTTGAATGTCTGTTTATTTGGTTGTCTGTTTGGTGGAACTACAAGTGAACACATAACTAGTTCAGTATACAGTTCTAATCACATTATATAACAATATTAAATACCTATTTTGGCCACTTGCTTCCATAAAACAGTTACTCTGGCTGGATCTGCAATCTGTTCAGGTCCACTCTCTCTGATGTAATGAGATCTAGAAAAATGTGCTGGGTAATTTTCAGACAAAATAATAGATGTAAGGCTGGCTGTGATTGGCCTAAACTCTTGCTCAGTGTGAGAGTGGCTGTGACTGGCCAAAACTCCTGAGAGTCACAAAAGCTTAACTCTTTGCTTTCTGGTTTGCTTCTGCAAACACAATATGCAACCTTTATATGACATCCATATATAAAGTTACAGTAAATAACTCTGCTTTTTATCTCTCACATGTGAGCATATAAACTGTATTAAGGTTATTAGCAGGTCTAGCTGTATGTGCATGTAAGTCACATTAACAACCTAGGACAGGTCTTAGCTGACCAGCTACAAGGACACCCTTAAGTAGATGTAATGACATTTGGCAAACGCCGAGACTTTTATAGGTAGATAGCTATACAGTGGAAGGCCTCCAGCCATACACCACTTCTGTATAGTTGTCTCCTATGGTTACAAATAATTGTAACAGTCACTAACGGTAGTTGTATTTAACTATTGGTAACACAAAAGTTCTCCTTGCACTCTACAATCTCTCACTATAAGTCTTCACTCACCAAGCTCCCAGTCTCTCACTAGACACTCAGACCCAATCGCCACTGGATCCCCTGAGCTCTTCCATTTCCATAACTCGGTATCTTCCTCAAGCATCACACCCACTTCCCTGCTGGGTCCCTGATTTGGCACTCACAGATAGTCTTCAAGCGTCACCCCTGCTGACCCGCTAAGTCCCTGGCTTGGCACTCACTAATGCTCCTCAAATGTCACCTCTGCTGTCCCGCTGGATCCCTGGCTTGGCATTTGCTGAAGTTTTCCCACTTCTTCACTGTCCCCAGCTGGCGAGAAGTCTGTTCTGGTACTGGCTCCAGCTTACTCACAATGGTCTCCGGTAATAAGGTGGATGGTCCCTAAGTTGCGAAGGCTTCCCCTTTACCTCCGACCACAACTGGTTCCCTATTCGGCGGAACCGTTAGTCTCGGTTGGACTCCAATCCTGCAGTCCCAACCCTGCGCTGCTTTTCCACCTTGTGGATAGGCCCTAAGACAGCCTAGCAGCCAGATATCCCCCAGAAGAGGCCTCTGGCTTCGGGCCTAGCAGCCCGGGGCAGCATAACACAAGTCCACCCAGACAGCTGTCCAGGTGGCACAGAACCCAGATCACCTGACTCCACCAAAATAAATAGGCTATCCCAGCAGGCCAAGGGACCAAAGAAAATCCCTGCCCATTGGCTGAGACACCCCATCCATCCATAGTCTGACCTTGCTACACCCTTGTCAATCTAATGCCACCAGCAAGTGTCAACTAGTGACAGAAGAGAAAAGGTGCAGCAATCCAGAGTTAGAGAGGAATCAGTGGATCGTCTAACAATCAGCCAGGATTATTAATATCTGACAAACTAAATGTATTAGAGATGTCTCAAACTCCAACTCCCCAGTTGGGGACATCTCTGCCCAAGAGAGACAGGAGGCCTCAAGGAGTCCGAGGCTACAGGTGGCAGCCAGAGCACGTGTGTGTCTGCAAGAGTCAGTAAACGGCCTAAGGACTAAGGCCAGAGCGGAGCTTTGGGCGCTAGAGTAAAGCCATTCACACTGAAGAAGCCTGTGGTCTGTGTGACCAGCGTAAAGAGAAGAGGTACTGCTAAAGAGAGCCAGGCTTATTTTTGAGCACTTCAAGCCGGTGTATAATGTGAATCCCAGCGACTGATCAGAACTAGCTGAATTGCCCTGGTGAGGACACACACACACACAAAGTTCCTGTTGGAATTTCTTCAGCAGCAGGGGGAGTCGGTGTTCAGCCAGAATTCCGGCAAGTGATCATTAACAGCTGTTTTCTCATTGTGGAGACACGCACATATAGATCCTTTTAAGATCTTCGGAGCTGCCTTCCTTGTGATTTGCAAAGCGCAGGCACATCACACAGAAAGAAAGATCACTCAACTGCTGCCTGGATCACCTTCCTGAACGTGAGTGGCAGCCGTCCAACTACTGCCTGTGACTACCATCACCCATTGGTGCTCGTGGCCCATAAGATACCGTCCGGCTGGACATCACGGGATATCTTCCCTATGCCTATTTGATGCACTGCTATAAGGTATGTGCGTCCTACGGATCCGGTAAGGGTATCCATTTACTTCCATTGAACATCTGCACGCCTCTTGGTGCCTACTGTTGTCCTTTCCATTTGAATATCTACATGACTGCCGGTGCCTACTGTTGCCCTCTTACTGGAAAAGATACCCCTTCACTATTTTTCATATGGACTTTCATTATTTGATGTTCCATATTTCACCATAGATATTTTGATCACAAATTGTTATTTTTTCACATTTTAATGTTGATTTATTTTTTCATTTCACATGTTTATTAAGTACATGTTAGATATTTCTAGCGCTGCACTTTATATATTCTGATTTTCTAGCGGACTTGATTTATTTATGTTTCAGCTGCTTCTGTTTTTTGTTTTTCACACTTTTTGGGTTTAGCGCAGCATTTTCACTTCTTATACCTATTAGCAACCCTGCCTAAACACCAGTGTGCTACATCAATTACACGGGTTCTGAGGCTAATTTAATGTAGATAAGGCACCAAGTGAGTTTAATTACCACCTTTATCAGCCACAGAACCCGTGTACTTACCATGTGTTCCGTTTTAAAGGGATGAGGTGGCAACCTTAAAGCAGAACTCCGGGCAAAAACTTTTTTCCATTTCCTTGTTGCTGATCTCCTACCTTCTCCAACTATGCCATCCATGTTCTTCTGAACTCTGTAGTTTCTCTGTAATAGCCTGCTGATCTTTCTGAAAAACTGTTATTGTCCAGTGACATCCTGTTTGTAAGACCGCTGGCTGCTATTCCTCCTGTACCTCCAGCCAGTGGTCTGACACGCCCCCTTGTGGTTCTAGCAGGGAGTTCTATTTCCTGTAGTGGGCGGAGGGGGTCTCGTAGCCCCCGGTCTGTGCCGCCCATGTAGGTAGTTTCCTCCTCCTTCTCCTCTCTCCTCCCTTCTCCTCCTCTGCTCCCTGCCAGCAATCCGCCCCCCGCTGCCCGCCCCCCAATCTCCATGTAGAGGATCGCTATCACAAATCGCCGGATGACAGAGCGGGGGATCTCTGGCTGTGACAGGTATTGTATTGTATGTGAAATACCCATCTCTGTAATGTCCCTCCTCCCACCGGCATTGTGATTGACAGCGCACTGTTTCAATGCAAGCGGGAGGCAGGACATTACAGAGATCGGTGTTTTACATACAATTTCTGTCACAGCAGGATATCCCCCACTCTGTCATCCCGATGATTTCTGATAATGACCTTAATGCTGCACTGGTGGCCCCTGACATGTGGCACTGGTGATCACTGACATGCGGCACTGGTGGTTCCTGACATGCGGCTCTGGTGATCACTGACATGCGGCACTGGTGGTCCCTGACATGCGGCACTGGTGGTCCCTGACATGTGGCACTGGTGATCACTGACATGCGGCACTGGTGGTTCCTGACATGCGGCTCTGGTGATCACTGACATGCGGCACTGGTGGTCCCTGACATGCGGCACTGGTGGTCCCTGACATGTGGCACTGGTGGTCCCTGACATGCGGCACTGGTGGTCCCTGACATGTGGCACTGGTGATCACTGACATGCGGCACTGGTGGTTCCTGACATGCGGCTCTGGTGATCACTGACATGCGGCACTGGTGGTCCCTGACATGCGGCACTGGTGGTCCCTGACATGTGGCACTGGTGATCACTGACATGCGGCGCTGGTGGTCCCTGACATGCGGCACTGGTGGAAACTGGTAAGCTGCACTCGTGGTCCCTGACATGCGGCACTGGTGGTCCCTGACATGCGGCACTGGTGGAAACTGGTAAGCTGCACTCGTGGTCCCTGACATGTGGCACTGGTGGTCCCTGACATATGGCACTGGTGGTCCCTGACATGCTGCACTGGTGGAAGCCGACATACAGCACTGGTTTGCATTTATATTAAATGCATTACATTTATTAATTTAATTAATTTAAAGCAGAGTTCCGCCAATTTCTTTTTTTTAAAAGTCAGCAGCTAAAATACTGCAGCTGCTGACTTTTAAAATATGGACACTTAACTGTCCAGGGCACCCGTGATGTCGGCACCCAAAGCCAATCTGTCCCTCGGCTCTCGGGTGGAGCCACCACCATCTTCAGTAAGGGAATCAGGATGTGAAGCCTTGTGGCTTACAGCCTGGTTCCCTACTGCGCACGCGCGAGTCGCGCTGCACAATCTCACTGGTCCTTGCTGTCTTCTGGGACCTGTGTGTCTCACAGAAGACAGCGGGGGGATGGAGGAGGCGCCGGATATGGCATAGATATCCACGGATAGTGCGGCTATCTATGCCCGGAAGTGAGAGCAAATACCTGGAATATACAGGTGTCTGCTCTCCCCTCCCCCCTGAAAAGGTGCCAAATGTGACACTGGAGGGGGAGAGGATTCCGAAAAGTGGAAGTTCCATTCTTGGGTGGAACTCCGCTTTAAATGTATTTATTAAATGCATTCATTTTATATTATGTTAATATGCATTTAGATTACAGTCAGGTCCATAAATATTGGGACATCGACACAATTGTAATCTTTTTGGCTCTATACTCCACCATAATGGATTTGAAATGAAACAAGATGTGCTTTAACTGCAGACTTTCAGCTTTAATTTGAGAGTATTTACATCCAAATCAGGTGAAAGGTGTAGGAATTACAACAGTTTGTATATGTGCCTCCCACTTTTTAAGGGACCAAAAGTAATTGGCTGCTCAGCTGTTCAATGGCCAGGTGTGTGTTATTCCCTCATTATCCCATTTACAAGAAGCAGATAAAAGGTCCAGAGTTCATTTCAAGTGTGCTATTTGCATTTGGAATCTGTTGCTGTCAACTCTCAATATGAGATCCAAAGAGCTGTCACTATCAGTGAAGCAAGCCATCATTAGGCTGAAAAAACAAAACAAACCCATCAGAGAGATAGCAAAAACATTAGGTGTGGCCAAATCAACTGTTTGGAACATCCTTAAAAAGAAAGAACGCAACGGTGAGCTCAGCAACACCAAAAGACCTGGAAGACCACGGAAAACAACTGTGGTGGATGACCGAAGAATTCTTTCCCTGGTGAAGAAAACACCCTTCACAACAGTTGGCAAGATCAAGAACACTCTGCAGGAGGTAGGTGTATGTGTGTCAAAGTCAACAATCAAGAGAAGACTTCACCAGAGTGAATACAGAGGGTTCACCACAAGATGTAAACCATTGGTGAGCCTCAAAAACAAGAAGGCCAGATTAGAGTTTGCCAAACATCTTAAAAAGCCTTCACAGTTCTGGAACAACATCCTATGGACAGATGAGACCAAGATCAACTTGTACCAGAGTGATGGGAAGAGAATAGTATGGAGAAGGAAAGGAACTGCTCATGATTCAAAGCATACCACCTCATCAGTGAAGCATGGAGATGGTAGTGTCATGGCGTGGGCATGTATGGCTGCCAATGGAACTGGTTCTCTTGTATTTATTGATGATGTGACTGCTGACAAAAGCAGCAGGATGAATTCTGAAGTGTTTCAGGCAATATTATCTGCTCATATTCAGCAAAATGCTTCAGAACTCATTGGACGGCGCTTCACAGTGCAGATGGACAATGACCCGAAGCATACTGCTAAAGCAACCAAAGAGTTTAAGGGAAAGAAGTGGAATGTTATGCAATGACCAAGTCAATCACCTGACCTGAATCCAATTGAGCATGCATTTCACTTGCTGAAGACAAAACTAAAGGGAAAATGCCCCAAGAACAAGCAGGAACTGAAGACAGTTGCAGTAGAGGCCTGGCAGAGCATCACCAGGGATGAAACCCAGCGTCTGGTGATGTTTATGCGTTCCAGACTTCAGGCTGTAATTGACTGCAAAGGATTTGCAACCAAGCAGGGCTTTTTTTCAGGGGGAACTTGGTGGAACTCAGTTCCACCACCTCTGGCTCATACCCTTTGGTGCCTACTCACCACAATCACTTGTAAACACAGAAGTCTGGTTTCTGTGTTTACAAGTGACAGCTCTGCACTCTGTATGTAATGCAATCCTGGTACTTAATGCTCCTTTAAGACCCTCCTACTGTTTTTGTGAAATTTGACTGAACACACCCACTATTTAATGTGATTTGGAGGGTGTGTGTAGGGGGAGGGGTTTTGTGGGGCCATGGTTAAGTTCCAGCACCTATTGTTTGAGAAAAAAAGCCCTGCAAACAAGTATTAAAAAGTGAAAGTTTGATGGATGATTGTTAATCTGTCCCATTACTTTTGGTCCCTTAAAAAGTGGGAGGCACATATACAAATTGTTGTAATTCCTACACCCTTCACCTGATTTGGATGTAAATACCTTCAAATTAAAGCTGAAGTCGTTTCATTTCAAATCCATTGTGGTGGTGTATAGAGCCAAAAAGATTAGAATTGTGTCGATGTCCCAATATTTATGGACCTGACTGTAACCTATCATACTGTGTGTTATGTATGGTTTTCTGGCTGCAGAATGAGGGGTGTGATTTATGTTGAAGTGGGCGAGTTCACATTTACATACACAAGCCTCGTGTACCTCCCACATTTATTGCAATTCCAAGGATTCATGGGAAATGTAGTCTGATGACAGTTAGAGAGAGATCTGAGGATATGATGCAATCCCTGTTCTAAGAGATCCTTCCTGCCAGAACACAGACTGCATTTTTTGAATTACAGAGCTGACGTCCTGAAAATTCAATCAGACATTTCTCTTAAAACGGTAAGAAATTTCACAAATGTGATAACTGCTTTAAGGCTCACGGATGGTGGATCTGGTTTTACAACACTAAGTGGAGTATTGATATTTTGGCTTAAGGCTTTATATTCACACTTCTGGTGAGTGCATAACTAAGCTGTATTTAGACATTCATAGCACATATTGGACATTCACTTTCTATGAAGAACTTTTTCATATATATATATATATATATATATATATATATATATATATATATATATATATATATATATATATATATATATATATATATATATATTATATTTTGAGACTATATCAGGTTTTTGAATTTATTTGGACTATTTCACTATTTTTGTTTATTAACAACTTCAGCCCTGGAAGATTTTACTCCCCTCCTGACCAGAGCTCTTTTTGCGATTCGGCACTGCATCACTTTAACAATTGACAATTGCGCGGTCGTGCGCCGTCCCACCCAAACAAAATTGACATCCTTTTTTTTTCCACAAATAGAGATTTATTTTGGTGGTATTTGATCATCTCTGCGTTTTTGGTTTTTTTTTGCGCTATAAACAAAAAAGAGTGACAATTTTGCTATAATAAATATCCCCCAAAAATATATATAAAAAAAAACAATTTTTTCCTCCGTTTAGGCCGATATGTATTCTTCTACATATTTTTGGTAAAGAAAAATCACAATAAGCGTATACTGATTGGTTTGCGCAAAAGTTATAGCGTCTACAAAATAGGGAATAGTTTTATGGCATTTTTATTATACATTTATTTTATTAGTAATGGCAGTGATCTGCGATTTTTATCGGGACCGTGACATAATGGCGGACACATCGGACATTTTTGACACTATTTTGGGACCATTGTCATTTATACAGCGATCAGTGCTATAAAAATGCACTGTGTAAATGACACTGGCAGTGAAGGGGTTAACCCCTAGGGGGCTATGAAGGGGTTAAGTGTGTCCTAGGGAGTGATTCTAAGTGTGGGGGGATGGGCTTCCAGTCACATGACAGCGATCACTGCTCTCGATGACAGAGAGCAGTGATCTCTGTCATGACACTAGGCAGAACGGGAAAATGATTTGTTTACAAAAGCCTCTCCCCGTTCTTCCTCTCCGTGGCATGATCGTGAGCACCCGGCGGACATCGAGTCCGCGGGATCTGAGGTCACGGAGAACGTGGCGGTCACACGCGCGCCCGCAGCACCGCATCTTAAAGGGGACCTGTATGCCCTTTTGCCCACCAGTGTCATTCTAACGACGTAAATCGGCGCGCGCTGGTCGGCAAGCGGTTAATTAATATATGATATATTGCTGCACCTACAGAGTTGTATATGGGAGTTGTATGTCCGCCTTTATGTGCTAGTAGCTGTATTTTTCGCATTTGTTTATAGCACTCACTTTATACACAATTTTTAAGAACCTCTGCCGGGTTAGCCCCCAATCTTATGTAGTTTGTTAGATCTTTGTTAGATCAGGTTAGATCAACCGTTGTTTGCGTTAGATCTCACACAGAAGAAGCGATATTAACCGTTATTTGCTGGGGGGGCTAACCCGTCATCAGCCCCCCCTTATCAAAAAATTGACCAAACAGTTAGCTATTTTGGAAGCAATTTGTTAGATCCGGTAAGATCAAGTGTTTTTAACGTTAGATCTCACATAATTAGAGGCTTATTAAGTGATTAATGAGGCGGGGCTGGCCCCCCCTTATCAAATTTTCGGGCCAAAAATCATTCAGGCTAATAGATATTCGTTAGATCCGGTAAGATCAAGTGGTTTTAACATTAGATCTCACATAATTAGAGACTTATTAAGTGATTAATGAGGGGGGCCATCAAATTTTCGGGCCAAAAATCATTCAGGCTAATAGATATTCGTTAGATCTGGTAAGATCAAGTGGTTTTAACGTTAGATCTCACATCATTTCAGAGATATTCCACATCAAAATAGAGATATTAGGTGGTACATATGGACGGGTTAGCCCCCCCTTATCAAATTTTAGGGCCAAAAATCATTCAGGCTAATAGATATTCGTTAGATCCGGTAAGATCAAGTGGTTTTAACGTTAGATCTCACATAATTAGAGACTTATTAAGTGATTAATGAGGGGGGGGCTGGCCCCCCCTTATCAAATTTTCAGGCCAAAAATCATTCAGGCTAATAGATATTCGTTAGATCTAGTAAGATCAAGTGGTTTTAACGTTAGATCTCACATCATTTCAGAGATATTCCACATCAAAATAGAGATATTAGGTGGTACATATGGACGGGTTAGCCCCCCCTTATCAAATTTTAGGGCCAAAAATCATTCAGGCTAATAGATATTCGTTAGATCCGGTAAGATCAAGTGGTTTTAACGTTAGATCTCACATAATTAGAGACTTATTAAGTAATTAATGAGGGGGGCTGGCCCCCCCCTTATCAAATTTTCGGGCCAAAAATCATTCAGGCTAATAGATATTTGTTAGATCCGGTAAGATCAAGTGGTTTTAACGTTAGATCTCACATAATTTTAGAGATATTCCACATAATAATAGAGATATTAGGTGGTACATAAGGATGGGTTGGCCCCCCCACATGCCATTTTCTGACCAAAAATCATTTAGGCTAATAGATATTCGTTAGATCAAGTGGTTTTAACTTTAGATCTCACATAATTTCAGAGATATTCCATAAAAAATAGAGATATTAGGTGGTACAGAAGGTACATCCATCTTCAACCGTCTCTGGATGGTCTCTGGAACCTTCTTTGCATGGTTCAGCGGGTGCCTGTAGTCTCTCCTCACACCTCCGTTCACCTTGCCTCATGGTGATCTCTTCTCAGACCAACAAGCTTAAGTCTTTAGCTAGCCCCCCTTCTTGCAAAGCAGGCTGGGCTTGGTAGTTCCACCCCCTGTAGAATCAATGGGGCTATATTGTGGGCCGTGGTCCTCTGCTGCTGCTTGATTGGCTCCCTCTCCCTGCCAATAGGGACACAGGAAGAGGAGAGGGAGGGGGAGAAATCCCCCACAGGGACTGACAGGCGTGCTCTCTCTCAGTGAGTGCCTGTGTCAGTGTCTATTCAGTCCGGTGGTCGCTGGAAGGAATGGCGGGAGGTGCGGGACCATGGGTGATAGAGTAGCCCCTGCTACACACTCCCCCCATCAAAGAACCTTTGGTCTGCCAAATGAGTAAAGAGTCTATGACCTATTACATGCTTTTGATATACACACGGAAAAAAACAGGTTAGTGTGCACAGAAAACCATACAATTTACATCTGCATGAAACCCTGGCAGAGGAACATCCCACCAATTAGCATAAGAGGGGAGGTTAACTGGAATGGCCCAGCTAGATGTGCCAAAAAGAACAAACGTAGTCAAAACATAGCCAAAGTTCAATATCCGGAACGGATAGTCAGCCAAGCCAGAAGTCAGGGATCAATATAGTGGAACAGCAAGCAGGATCTGGAGCCAGAAGGGATATCAGCAAAGCAAGTCTTGAACAGGATCGCATGAGATTGTTTCTGTGATGTTGACCATGGCGAAGGCAGAGATCCTCTGGACTGGACGGCTTAAGTAGGCAGGACTGACGAGCAGGATATCATAGGAGCTGGCAATTATCCGACAGCTAAGTGGCCAGCTCAGAGAAGGAAGGACTGAGCCCAGCCCTGACAGTGAGTTGGGATTGTCCACCACCAAATCTGCGGTGGAAGGGTCAGTTTCTTCAAGAGTCCTTTTTGCAATGAGAACGACCTCCTCAGAGCTTTCACCCAAAGTATCATATGTTAGTCTTTTGGGCGGGTGAATAACCCTTCGCTCTCGCTGTTCTTTAGGTTCTGGGGTTACAGGCACACTGGTCTCTTCTTCTTCCTGCATATCAGCTTCAGCTTCCTCAATGAAGGATGGAAAGTCTTAGGGGTCTCTTGTCAGCAGGGAAGATTGAGGGCCTTCCAACTCTTCAAAAGGTGGACTTTGAGGTACAAACTCAGGAGCCTCTGGCCTGAGAGTCACCTCAGTCACCTTGGGAGGAGAAGAAAGGGGGTGGGGTGGGTGGCAGGCCCTGGCATTTGAGATGGCCACAGACAATCTTTCTCTTCATCCTCGCTGTTTTCATCTTCAGCAAGGGGTACAGAGTGAGATCTAGTCACTGGCTGGGATCTTTCAGAGGCCGTGGGTGTGGACTGTAAATCTGGCTGTGGTGGCACATTAACTGCTTCTGACAGAGGCAACAGATGATTGTGATGCTAAGTCTTCAGCAGGCCTGTGCATCCCTCTGGCCGGATTTGATATACTGGGTGTCTGGGCAGATGCTTGCAAACGACATAGGTTAGCCAACTTGTGCTTTCCAGGGACACCCAGGTTTCTCAGCAGTACCTTGTCATCCGGTTGTAGGTCCTGCACTCGTACCCTAAGGTCAAAGTTTATTTTGTTTCTCTGTCCTCAGGCATATGAGGCAGCTTGTTCTGAACTTAGAGTTCCAAGTATATCCAGGAGGGTTTAGTTGAATCTCTCTGGTTAAGGATCCCCTTGAGGATAAGGGGTGGTTTTAGACTTCCTGATGCCCTACAGGTCTGAAAGTCTCTTGATGAGACTACTCTTGAAATCTCTCCCTTGATCAGAGTGGATGCATTGGGACAGACCATAGCGCAAAGAATTTCTCAGCGAAGATCTTGGCCACCATGCATGCTTGTTGGTCCCTCGTGGAAAACGCCTGGGCATACCGAGTGAAATGGTCAGTCACTACCAGGATATTTCCCTGCCCGCTCAGATCAGGCTCCAAGCACAGAATGTCAATGCACACCCGCTCTATGGGTCCTTGACTCTGAAGATGGTCCATTGGGGCAGCTCGTGAGGCAAAGTCTTCCTTTGGATACAAATGGTGAGTAAAAACCAAGCGCTGATGTGGACAAATTTGAATATACACAAAAAATAATAATAATAAATATTTAAAAATTAAACGTGCATAAAAAATAGAAATATTTAAAGTGCCGTGATTGGATCAATAAAATTAAGCTGCTATCAATGCAAGGTGATCAGAACCCAAAAAAGTATAAACATAAAGTATAAAATTGATGCTCTCTAAAAATTGACCAATGTGCAAAAAAAAACTAGATCAAGTAAAATAAATTATGCTCAAATAAATAAATCAATTAGGCATATAAATATATAAATACCTATAAAATAAAAGGTATAAATAATCTTGGTGCTAATGCATATACACAATATCCCCCAAAATTTGATATTGTGACGGTGTGTAGAAAAAAGATAATTAGTGCCAATCTAATAAATTATTCAATTTATAAAAATTCCAGCGGAGATAAGTTAGTTCAAAAAATATATGAAATAGACCCAGCAGTTTATTCCCTTAATCAAATTAATTGATTCACTGTGTTTAATCGTTGTTCAGGATTTTTGGCTTTTCTTAAATCCGACTTCAGCTATGATACTGCTGGTAATTCGGTTCTCAGGAGAATGATTTTATGAAAAGCAAGCAAGAAGGTATATCATTGCGCAGTGAACTTATAAAAAAGTACACAAGCAAACAGCTTTAAAAGATACACTCACATGCGCCCAGTATACTAAAGGCATTCAGGTCCTTGAGAAAGTCACGTGTCAGTGACGCAACGCGTGGGAGGAGCTTAGGACGTTCACTGCTGCATGACACATCAAGCTGAGTAGCAGCGGTTTCTCTATGGGAAGCCTCGTCCACAGCGGCTGACTGCAATCTGCATACCTGAATGCCTTTAGTATACTGGGCGCATGTGAGTGTATCTTTTAAAGCTGTTTTCTTGTGTACTTTTTTTATAAGTTCACTGCGCAATGATATACCTTCTTGCTTGCTTTTCATAAAATCATTCTCCTGAGAACCGAATTACCAGCAGTATCATGGCTGAAGTCTGATGTACGAAAAGCCAAAAATCCTGAACAACGATTAAACACAGTGAATCAATTAATTTGATTAAGGGAATGAACTGCTGGGTCTATTTCATATATTTTTTTAACTAACTTATCTCCACTGAAATTTTTATAAATTGAATAAGTTATTAGATTGGCACTAATTATCTTTTTTCTACACACAATATCAAATTTTGGGGCATATTGTGTATATGCATTAGCACCAAGATTATTTATACCTTTATTTTATAGGTATTTATATATTTATATGCCAAATTGATTTATTTATTTGAGCATAATTTATTTTACTTGATCTAGTTTTTTTTGCACATTGGTCAATTTTTAGAGCGCAACAATTTTATACTTTATGTTTTCCTTTGGATACATCTGTGGATACATCTGATGCAGAAGTGGCAATAGTCCTTAACTTCAGCCTGTAGAACCGGTCCCTCACCAGGAGAAAAGTCCTTTTGGTCCCTAGGTGGCCATGGTTGTCATGTAGGTGTCAAGGCTGGGCTCAGCCCTTCCTTCTCTGAGCTGGCCGCTCAGCTGTCAGCTAATTGCCAGTTCCCATTTCTCTCCACAGTTACCCAGCAAGTCGTCCAGCTCACTTGATCTCCGCCTTCACCTTTGTCAACATCACAGAGTCTTTCTCCTGCGTTCCTGTTGAAGACTTGCTAGGCTGACTTTCCTTCTGGCTCCTGATCCTGCTTGCTGTACTACTACGTTTATCTCTGGCTCTCTGACATTTGCTTGGCTGACTACCCGATCTGGTTACTGAACTCTGGCTTGTTTTGACTACGCTTACTCTGTTTACCTTATTATTATTATTAAACGTGTAAAAAAGTGTGATTTAACTATACTTCTGTCTGAGTCTGATTCATGGTTCCTGACAGTAGGGCAGTTATTACCGTCTCCGTATGTTTTAAGGTAGGAATAGCTGCCATTTTTCTTCAGAATCATCAGAGGGGCCCCTTCGGTGCACCTGAAACCAATCCCACTCTCGGTGCAGCAGATGGGTTTCCTTCGGGGAGTCAGTGAGGAGCAAGTCAGGGCATTGGCTCTCCAAGGCCTTCAATGCCAAGCTACAGGGAGGGTCCTCCAACTGGTCCCTCCACAGGTCTTTGACAGCTTGGGCAGACCTTCATCCCCGACTTGGGCAACATTGCAATAACATCTGGGGACACCAACGGCTGACACTACAACCTCTTTGGTCCTGGATCCTACTCCAGGTTGATGTTCTGCTCCTTGACATAAGGCTCGTACCCTTCAGGTGTCAGTTGGGCCTATTCTTCTGGAGGGTCTCTGGAACAATGGGGCATCAAGGTGTTGTTTCCTGACCCCAGTTGATACTTCAGGCTGAAAATAAACCCTGATAGAGCAGCCAACCATCTGTGACCCGTGGCGTCCAACTTGGTGGAATTGAGGATGTAGGTGAGAGCATTGTTGTCGGTCTTGATCACGAACTCCGCTCCATACAGTTAATTCCTCAGCTTATCCACCCACTTCAAGGCCAGGAACTCAAGTTTGTGCATGGGATAGTTCTTCTCGGCGGGGGCCAAGTTCCGACTCACGTAGGCAACAGATCGTAGATGGCAGTCATGCTCTTGATATAGCACCCCACCTAACCCATCTCGACTGGCGTCAAAGTGTAGCTCGTATGGCTTGGTTGGATCTTCATAGGCCATGACTGGAGCAGTTGTTAGGCTTCACTTCAGCTGCCTAAAACCTCTTCACACTTCAGAGTCAATTGTACCTGAATTAACTATCTGGGTTTTCTGGGCCCTCCAGCTGGTCTGACAGGCTTCGCCAGATCAGGGTCAGCGTCTTAGCGAATCCCTTGACAAATCTTCTGTAATAAGAGCAGAATCCCAGAAATGACCTAAGCTCAGTCACGTTGGTAGGCCTCGGCCAGGAGGTCAGTGGCTACTTCATCAGCAGACACAATGTGACTAGGGATGAGCTTCGTGTTCGAGTCGAACCCATGTTCGACTCGAACATCGGCTGTTCGACCGTCCGTCGAATTGCGAACGATATGGGCCGTTCGCGCCAAATTCGTGTGGCGCGTCACGGCCCATAATTCACTGCGGCATCGCAGTGCATTGCTGGCTGATGATTGGCCAAGCATGCACTATGACCCGCATGCTTGGCCAATCACAGCGCCGTCAGTAGAGAGAGCTGTAATTGGCCAAAGCCAGGGTGGCTTTGGCCAATTATGGCTCAGGGGATTTAGTACACACCCCACACTATATAAGGCCGCCTGCACGGCGGCCCTGTGTAGTGTGTGTTCCGGTGTGCTGAGAGATAGAGAGAGAGAGAGACAGTGTCATTTGATTTGAGTTAGATAGATTAGGCAGAACAGTCAGTCAGTTAGCTGCACTTACAGTGTATTGTGTATATATATGCATCCCAGGTGTTGCATATATATATATACACTGTATTCAGTTTAGCTAGATCCGTTCCTGTTATCTTCTATCTAGACTATTTACATTTAGTGCAGTGTGTCCTGCTCACAGTGTTCAGCTAGATCCGTTCCTGCTATTTACATTCAGTGCAGTGCGTCCTGCTCACAGTGTTCAGCTAGATCCGTTCCTGCTATTTACATTCAGTGCAGTGCGTCCTGCTCACAGTGTTCAGCTAGATCCGTTCCTGCTATTTACATTCAGTGCAGTGCGTCCTGCTCACAGTGTTCAGCTAGATCCGTTCCTGCTATTTACATTCAGTGCAGTGCGTCCTGCTCACAGTGTTCAGCTAGATCCGTTCCTGCTATTTACATTCAGTGCAGTGCGTCCTGCTCACAGTGTTCAGCTAGATCCGTTCCTGCTATTTACATTCAGTGCAGTGCGTCCTGCTCACAGTGTTCAGCTAGATCCGTTCCTGCTATATACATTTAGTGCAGTACGTCCTGCTCACAGTGTTCAGCTAGATCCGTTCCTGTTATCTTCCTACTGACAGGCAGGCTTGTCTGGTTACAGTATATAAAGCTACCTGAAGAAAATTACAGGTGTTCTTTTTGATCCTATTAGTACCACGGTCAGGCAGCTAGACTATTTACATTTAGTACAGTGTGTCCTGCTCACAGTGTTCAGCTAGATCCGTTCCTGTTATCTTCCTACTGACAGGCAGGCTTGTCTGGTTACAGTATATAAAGCTACCTTAAGAAAATTACAGGTGTTCTTTTTGATCCTATTAGTACCACGGTCAGGCAGCTAGACTATTTACATTTAGTACAGTGTGTCCTGCTCACAGTGTTCAGCTAGATCCGTTCCTGTTATCTTCCTACTGACAGGCAGGCTTGTCTGGTTACAGTATATAAAGCTACCTGAAGAAAATTACAGGTGTTCTTTTTGATCCTATTAGTACCACGGTCAGGCAGCTAGACTATTTACATTTAGTACAGTGTGTCCTGCTCACAGTGTTCAGCTAGATCCGTTCCTGTTATCTTCCTACTGACAGGCAGGCTTGTCTGGTTACAGTATATAAAGCTACCTTAAGAAAATTACAGGTGTTCTTTTTGATCCTATTAGTACCACGGTCAGGCAGCTAGACTATTTACATTTAGTACAGTGTGTCCTGCTCACAGTGTTCAGCTAGATCCGTTCCTGTTATCTTCCTACTGACAGGCAGGCTTGTCTGGTTACAGTATATAAAGCTACCTGAAGAAAATTACAGGTGTTCTTTTTGATCCTATTAGTACCACGGTCAGGCAGCTAGACTATTTACATTTAGTACAGTGTGTCCTGCTCACAGTGTTCAGCTAGATCCGTTCCTGTTATCTTCCTACTGACAGGCAGGCTTGTCTGGTTACAGTATATAAAGCTACCTTAAGAAAATTACAGGTGTTCTTTTTGATCCTATTAGTACCACGGTCAGGCAGCTAGACTATTTACATTCAGTGCAGTGCGTCCTGCTCACAGTGTTCAGCTAGATCCGTTCCTGCTATTTACATTCAGTGCAGTGCGTCCTGCTCACAGTGTTCAGCTAGATCCGTTCCTGGTATTTACATTTAGTGCAGTGCGTCCTGCTCACAGTGTTCAGCTACATCCGTTCCTGCTATTTACATTCAGTGCAGTGCGTCCTGCTCACAGTGTTCAGCTAGATCCGTTCCTGCTATTTACATTCAGTGCAGTGCGTCCTGCTCACAGTGTTTAGCTACATCCGTTCCTGCTGTTTACATTCAGTGCAGTGCGTCCTGCTCACAGTGTTCAGCTAGATCCGTTCCTGCTATTTACATTCAGTGCAGTGCGTCCTGCTCACAGTGTTCAGCTAGATCCGTTCCTGCTATTTACATTCAGTGCAGTGCGTCCTGCTCACAGTGTTCAGCTAGATCCGTTCCTGCTATATACATTTAGTGCAGTACGTCCTGCTCACAGTGTTCAGCTAGATCCGTTCCTGTTATCTTCCTACTGACAGGCAGGCTTGTCTGGTTACAGTATATAAAGCTACCTGAAGAAAATTACAGGTGTTCTTTTTGATCCTATTAGTACCACGGTCAGGCAGCTAGACTATTTACATTTAGTACAGTGTGTCCTGCTCACAGTGTTCAGCTAGATCCGTTCCTGTTATCTTCCTACTGACAGGCAGGCTTGTCTGGTTACAGTATATAAAGCTACCTTAAGAAAATTACAGGTGTTCTTTTTGATCCTATTAGTACCACGGTCAGGCAGCTAGACTATTTACATTCAGTGCAGTGCGTCCTGCTCACAGTGTTCAGCTAGATCCGTTCTTGCTATTTACATTCAGTGCAGTGCGTCCTGCTCACAGTGTTCAGCTAGATCCGTTCCTGGTATTTACATTCAGTGCAGTGCGTCCTGCTCACAGTGTTCAGCTAGATCCGTTCCTGCTATATACATTTAGTGCAGTACGTCCTGCTCACAGTGTTCAGCTAGATCCGTTCCTGTTATCTTCCTACTGACAGGCAGGCTTGTCTGGTTACAGTATATAAAGCTACCTGAAGAAAATTACAGGTGTTCTATCCCAGCTTAGTGCAGCTACAGGCCATTAGTATGTCTGGAAGGCCAAGAAGGAGAGGCAGACAGTCACAAGCCAATAAGAGAGGGCAAGCAGGCTCTGTGTCTAGTGCTGGTCGTGGAGACGGTGCATCCTCATCAGCACGTGGCCATGGGACACGCTTGGCCTTTTTTTCGGCAGCTGGCCGTGTTGAGCCGCAACATGCGGAAGACTTGGTCGAGTGGATGACCAAGCCGTCCTCATCCTCCTCATCCTCTCTCACCCATGCCCAGGGTGCTTTGTCTGGCAAAGCAGCGGCCTCTTCCCTCAGCTCAATGTCATCAGTGACTCCTTCCCTAGCTCCACCATGTCCTCATGAGGATTCCCTCGAACTGTTTGACCACAGTGTTGGGTACATACTCCAGGAGGATGCCCAGCGTTTGGAAGGCTCTGATGATGATACTGAGCTCAATGAAGGCAGTAACATGAGCACGGACAGAGGGGGTGCCCAAGAAGGACAGCAATCTGGCAGTCATGCTCCCCCTGCTGCAGCATACTGCCAGGTTTGCTCCAGTGATGAGGAGGGAGGGGATGATGAGGTCACTGACTCAACGTGGGTGCCTGATAGGAGAGAGGAGGAGGAGGAGGAGGAGGAGGAGGAGGTGGCACATCACCAACTAGGCAGGATGCCCTCCAGGGGCCAGCCTAAGGGCAGCACATTGACTGCATCACACCCCAAAGCTCCACATGTGCAGGGCGCTGCAGTCTCTGCGCGTTATTCAAAAAGTTCTTTGGTGTGGGCCTTTTTTGAGACGAGTGCATCAGATCGCACCGCTGCTATTTGCAACATATGTCTCAAGCGTATCTCGCGTGGCCAAAACATCTCCCGCTTGGGTACCACATGCTTGACCAGACATATGTTGACCTGCCATGCAGTTCGTTGGCAAGCGTATCTAAAAGACCCACACCAAAGAACAAAGACGATCTCTCCTTGCTCCTCATCAGCTGAGATTTCCAACCCCACTAGACCTTCAGTCCTCTCTGCGACCTGCAGTGAGAGGAATGAAGGTGTAGAATTAGGTGTGTCACAGCCAAGTACTTATGGGCAATCTGCTTTTGGTACACCGACGTCAGATTGTACCAGGCAAATTTCCCTGCCCCAGCTGCTGCACCGCCGAAAGAAGTTTGCTCCCAGCCATCCACATGCCCAGCGGTTGAATGCTAGCTTGGCAAAATTGCTAGCACTTCAACTGCTGCCTTTTCAGTTGGTAGACTCTGCCCCCTTCCGTGAGTTTGTGGAATGTGCGGTTCCTCAGTGGCAGGTACCCAAACGCCACTTTTTCTCACGGAAGGCGATTCCGGCTCTCTACCGGCATGTGGAAGGCAATGTCCATGCCTCGCTGGACAGGGCGGTCAGCGGTAAGGTGCATATTACCGCTGACTCATGGTCCAGCAGGCATGGACAGGGACGTTACTTAAGTTTCACGGCGCATTGGGTGACTCTGCTGGCAGCTGGGAAGGATGCAGGACAAGGTGCAGTAGTGTTGGAGGTTGTTCCGCCACCACGCCTCCAAAATGCTGATTGTGACACACCTCTCTCCTCCACCCCCTCCTCTTCTTCTTCCTCCATGGCCTCTTCCTCGGAACCAGCGGTGCTCCGTAGGCGTTCAAGGGGCTACGCAAGTACGCAGGCCAAAAGATGCCATGCGGTGCTTGAGCTGGTGTGCTTGGGGGACAGGAGCCACACTGGGGCAGAGGTTCTGTCAGCTCTGCAGGGGCAGGTTCAAAGGTGGTTGACGCCGCGCCAACTTAAGGCAGGAATGGTGGTTTGCGACAATGGCACCAACCTCCTCTCTGCCCTCCGACAGGGACAACTGACCCATGTGCCCTGTTTGGCTCACGTCCTTAACTTGGTGGTGCAGCGGTTCTTGGGCAGGTACCCGGGCTTACAGGATGTCCTGAGGCAGGCCAGGAAAGTCTGTGTGCATTTCCGCCGGTCATATAATGCCAGTGCTCGGCTGACGGACCTCCAAAAGGAGTTTAACCTGCCCAAGAACCGCCTAATCTGTGACATGCCCACCAGGTGGAACTCGACGTTGGCCATGCTGCAGCGGCTGCACACGCAGCAGAGGGCCATCAATGAGTACCTGTGCGACTATGGCACCAGGACAGGGTCAGGGGACCTTGGTTTTTTTTCCCCACGCCAGTGGGCCATGATCAGGGATGCATGCACTGTCCTGTCACCATTCGAGGAGGCCACGAGGATGGTGAGCACTGACAGTGCATGCATCAGTGACACTGTCCCCCTTGTCCACCTGTTGGAGCACACGCTGCGTGGAATAATGGACAGGGCACTTGAGGCAGAACAGAGGCAGGAAGAGGAGGACTTCCTTAGCTCTCAAGGCCCCCTTTATCCAGACAGTGTTCCTGCGTGCCCGCCGATCACACAGGAAGAGGATGAGGAGGAGGAGGAGGAGGAGGAGGAGGAAGATTGTGTCAGTATGGAGGTGGAGCCTGGCACTCAGCATCAGCAGTCTTTAAGGGATCAGTCCCAAGGAACACATGGACTTGTACGTGGCTGGGAGGAGGTGGCTGCGGACGTTGTTGTCCTTAGTGACCCAGAGGACTCCGGACCGAATGCCTCAGCAAACCTACGCTGCATGGCCTCCCTGATCCTGCAAAGCCTGCGTAAGGATCCTCGTATTCGTGGTATCAAGGAGAAGGACCAATACTGGCTGGCAACCCTCCTTGATCCACGTTACAAGGGTAAGGTTGCGGACCTTATCTTGCCATCGCAGAGGGAGCAGAGGATGAAACATCTTCGGGAGGCCTTGCAGAAAGGTCTGTGCAACGCGTTCCCAGAGACTGGGAGGTTACAAACTCCTGTTTCTGGACAACGTGTTGCTGAGGCTTCGGTCAGTCAAAGAAGGAGCGGTGGAGAAGGTGGCCGTCTGACCGATGCGTTCAGACAATTTTTTGGTCCGCAGCCCCAAGGTATGATCGGTTCCAGCAACCATCGCCAGCGTCTGTTTTACATGGTGCAGGAATACCTAGGGGCAAGATCAGACTTGGACACCTTTCCCACCGAAAATCCTCTGGGTTACTGGGTCTTGAGGATGGATCACTGGCCAGAGCTTGCACAGTATGCAATTGAGCTACTGGCCTGTCCTGCATCCAGCGTTCTTTCGGAACGCACATTCAGTGCTGCTGGAGGCGTGGTAACCGATCACAGGGTGCGTCTGTCCACCGACTCGGTCGATCGGCTGACCTTCATAAAAATGAATCAGTCTTGGATCACCACCAGCTACCAAGCACCTGATGCAGATGTAACCGAATAATTTTTTTTGAAATCTCAGATCCCTTCAAAGACTGCCTATGCTGATGCTGAGTGACTATCCCTGAGTAATTATCCTCTTCCTCCTCAATCATCACGCTGATAGCTTGTAAGAACATTTTTGGTTCTGGGCGCCACCACCAGTGCCTAAGGCACAATTTTTCAGCCCCTGTTTAACAGGGGCGTGTAATTACAATTTTTGATGTAATACTTTGCAGCAGGGCTCGTTCCTGCATTCCAACTAGAGTGTCTGTGAGGGGTTGCAGTGTTGTGGCACCAGCACCAGTGCCTAAGACCCAATTTTTCAGCCCCTGTCTAACAGGGGCGTGTAATTACAATTTTTGATGCAATACTTTGCAGCAGGGCTTGTTCCTGCGTTTCAACTAGAGTGTCTGTGAGGGGTTGCAGTGTTGTGGCACCAGCACCAGTGCCTAAGGCCTAATTTTTCAGCTCCTGTTCAACAGGGGCATGTAATTACAATTCTTGATCTAATATTTCACAGCAGGGCCCTGTGAGGGCTTACAGTGTTTTGGCCACAGCAACACCTAAGGCCCAAATTTCTGCTGAGTATATAGGGCAGGACCCTACTTTCAAACATCTAACTTACAAACGACTCCTACTTGCAAACGGAAGGAGACAACAGGAAGTGAGATGAAATCTACCCCTAAGGAAGGGAAATTCTCTCCTGTAAGAGTTAATATGGGAAAACAATTTCTCCTTTCCACTGATGCTTTCCAATCCTTGTTCCACAAAAAAACCCAAATTTTTTAAAAATGACATTTGGTGCAGGGACTGTTCTAAACATGGGAAACACGCGTCACTTTACAGGCATACTATAGACACCCCCCAGGTACGATATTTAAAGGAATATTTCACTTTTTTTTTTTTACTTTAAGCATCATTAAAATCACTGCTCCCGAAAAAACGGCCGTTTTTAAAAGTTTTTTTTGCATTGATACATGTCCCCTGGGGTAGGACCCGGGTCCCCAAACCCTTTTTAGGACAATACCATGCAAATTAGCCTTTAAAATGAGCACTTTTGATTTCGAACGTTCGAGTCCCATAGACGTCAATGGGGTTCTAACGTTCGTGCGAACTTGCGGTCCGTTCGCGGGTTCTGGTGCGAACCGAACCGGGGGGTGTTCGGCTCATCCCTAAATGTGACCAAGGTAGTTGACCGAGGGTTGATAAAACTGGCACTTTTCCAGAGACAGCTTCAACCCCCTCACCATGGAGTCTCTTAAGGACCTTCTGCAGAAACTCTACGTGCTCTTCCAGGGTCTTGCTGAAAACGATTATGTCGTCTAAGTATACCAACACCTCGATCAGTTTCATGTCATCCACGGTCTTCTCCATTAGCCTTTGGAAGGTGGCTGGGGCACCAGACAGGCCTTGATGCATACAGTCAAATCCAAACATCCCCTGCGGGGTAATGAAAATGGTCTTCTCTCTATCCTCAGGGTGCATGGGGATTTGGTAATACCCACTCTTCAAATCCAGCATGCTGAACCACTTAGCTCCTGACAGGCTCTGCAAGTCATCTTATATCCTTGGGGTGGTATATTGGTCAGGAATGGTCCTTCAGTTCAGCGTCCGGTAGTCAATACCCAGCCTCAGTGACCCATTCTTCTTCCATACCACCACTATTGGGGAAGCGTATAGACTCTGGGACTCTCGGATGATACCTGCCCTCTTCAACTCTGCCAGTTGTTCATGCAGATCCTCCAAGTCCCCTAAAGTACTTAATCAAACGCTTTCCCTGAACAGCTTATGCACTCGTAGAGATGGATCTGGTATTGGGCACTTTTTGTACACCCCACATCAAATTCCCTCTTGGAGAATGCAGCCTGCAATCTCAAGAGCTGAGTCTTGGCCCTTTCCTTCCATTCAGGCAAAAGGGGAGTATTTTTCAGATAGAGCTCCTCCACAGAGATCCCATCCTTTGCTCCCCCCACCAAATCAGACGGTCAGGACTGGGGTGGCCAGATTCACTTGTCCCAGCGACATCTGAGCCGGCATCTTCACTGGCGAGGCTGTTATGTTGCGGACACTAACCAAGATCTTCCCGTGACTTCTTTGCAACCACCTCGGGAATTATCTCCACTCCCATGTCTTCTCTCTGTCCGTCTGATTGAAGGAAAATGAAAGGGCCTGCTTGCTTCCAATTTAGCTTGACAGATGCTCGTAAATAGGCCACTTTACCAGGCTGTAACACCTTCTCACACTTGTCCAAGCGCCAGATCTTTCCCTTCTGTTTTTGTACCAGGTGCTGGTAGGCTTGTCTCAGCATGGGGTGCAAACTTGTAGTTGAAGTGCCCGGCTCCAGAACAAGAGGTTGCAACAGCGTTCTGACAAGATCAGTGTTGGTCCCTATGATGAGAGAACTCTTACTGGCCCCTGGTGGGCGAGGACAGACCACTGCCGGAGTTTCAAAAATCTCGGCTTTCCCAGCCATGGAGGGATCGAAGGTCAGCTTGACCGGTATATAGTCATCATAGGGGAAGTTCTGAGTCACAATGCCCCATATCTGCAACTCTTCCAACTTCTGCAAAGGCAGGTGCTTGAGGTGCCTGTCATAGAAGTCTCTGTAGAGAAGGGTCACTTAAGCTCCAGTATCCAGAAGGGCCTTGGTTTAGACTCCCTTTACTTGGATGGGAACAACAGGAGAAGGTCCCACCAGCTTGTCAGGGAGCATGGAGGAAGTGGTGGTTTGTATCCGCACTCCTCTCTGCGAGGTTCTGATTGGGCTTAAGTCTGCGCTAAGTTCTGGGAGTCTGGTGTGCATTGACTCTCCGACACCAGGCAGCATTTGTCTAAAGAAACAGGACACTGGGTTGCTTGGAGGCAACAACGGGGGGCCCTCTGCAAGGGTTTGGACTTTCGCTGCTGTCTCTTCGTGTCATTGGTTTTGAGCCAGCTACCGTAGATGGGCACCCGGTTGTCTCCTTCTCCAGAGCCCTCCGAAGTTTCCCTCTGGCTTCTGGCACTGTGCTTCAGGCTTCACTGGGCTTGGACACACCTGTTGATTAATGTCCCACATAATTTCAGCATACCTCGGTATGCTCAATGGAACTCCTTACTGGTACACATGAAAATGCTCATCACCGCCTTCAATATAGACACTAGTATGGATATGCGTGCATCGCTACCAAATATCCATAATATCCCTGTAATTATGGATAATCAAACATTAAAATCACTTGATCTTAGAACACCATGAGTAACTATACCCCTACGCCCAACTATAGTATACTACTAAGGGCTAGTTTTAGATGAGCCTAAGGAGGAAGGGCATTGAAGCCATTGTCTATCACCCTCACCCCTCTCTTAGCTGTTTTTTGTTTTTCTTTTTGCTAATCTGTTTCTAACCTATTTTGGTTGGATACTGGTGCACAGTATTAGGCTGTGCACAGGTTCAGATCTTATTGTTGACGGAACGCGGGCCCCTGGGTGTGCCTCTATGTCCGCCCGATTCGGGGTGGGGGTGGGGGCCCACGCTGGGGTCCGCTCTAGTCTAGGCCTGTTGGCCGCTTATAGATGGATAGCAAGGTTGATTATGTGTTATCTCTGTGCACTAACTGTATCTTTACCCTCCCCGTCCCTTCTCTCTTTCCTTCTCCCTAGCCATCTCTTTTTCTGCATAGCTGGGTACATGAAGGTTCCTGGTCTCCTCCCGGAGCGTGCCTACCCTGAACCAGGGGTCTCAACAGCCGACAATCCACCACTAGGTAAGCGTACACCACCACACATTTATTTGACACCACCATGACTAAGATCCTTTCACTAAATGTACACGGATTAAACTCCGATAGGAAAAGGCATCTGGCACTAAGGGAGTTTAGACAATCAGGAGCAGATGTGATTATGGTCCAAGAGACACATTACAATAAAGAAGGCTCATTTGCGTTCGCGTCCAGATATTACTCCCAAATATATATTGCATCGGGCAATCGCAAAAAAGCTGGAGTGGCTATACTCTTCAAACAGGGGGCTCCCTTCACCTGCGCGACCCAACACCGTGATCCTAATGGCCACTTTATCATTCTGACAGGACTATGGCAAACGCAAGAAGTGACGTTCTGTTCAATATACGCCCCCAATGTTAAACAACATAGCTTCATGACCAAGGCACTCTCGCGAATTTTTAGATCCATTCCCAAAGTTCTTATTATAGGAGGTGATTTCAACCTCATTCAATCGGCCACTGCAGACCGCCAGACGATAACCCCCCAAGCTCCATCAGCTAAGGTCCAAAGAGACTCAAGATTATTCAGGCAAATTACCCGACGGTACGCGCTCTTTGACACATGGAGAGCCTTTCACCCACAGGGCCGACAATATACATTCTACTCAGCCCCCCACCGCACACACACCCGCATTGATTACTTTTTTGTTAATAACTACACCTTGAAAATCACACGCAAGACGCAAATATGTCCTATCTCATGGTCGGACCATGCACCCATCTTAATCACTCTAGACCTAGGCACAAATGTCCGCAGACCATACAACTGGAGATTAAACACGTTCCTCCTCCAACATCCACCAACTTTAGCAGACTTAAACTCAGCACTCAAACACTACTTCCTGGAAAATTCCAACCAAGAAGTTTCAATCCCTACACTCTGGGAAGCCCATAAAGCGGTCCTTAGAGGTAAATGCATAGCTTCCTCGTCAGCACTAAAAAGAGACGCTACAGCGGCCAAAGTAAAAGCGGAACGGGAACTTAGAACTCTCGAAAATCAACTCCAGACGAACCCCACAATATCGACTCTAAGGAAAATAATTAATTTACGCACAACACTCCGTGACTTTGCAATGGGACAGGTAGAGAAAGCCCTGACTCGGCTTCAACAAAAGTTCTACGACAAGGGGAATAAAGCACACTCTCTTTTAGCTAATAAACTGCGGGAGAAGACCCATATGCAATCCCCGAACCAAATTAAAAACATAAAGGGACAGACGCTAACACATCCTGAGGACATAGCTCACACATTCGCGGACTTCTATAAAAAACTATATAACAACCCGGACATACCCAGTAATCCCCCCCCTAACGACCTGGCCCACACGATGACACAATATCTAGAACAAAGTGAAATTCCTCATCTTCAACCATCTGACCTGCTAACACTTAATGCTCAGATTACGGACGAGGAAATAGAGCTTACTATTAAAAACCTGCCATCCCATAAAGCCCCGGGACCAGACGGCTTTCCATACGAATATTATAAGACATTTCTCCCCATACTGCTCCCCCATCTTAGTAGACTGTTCAATGCCTTTCTCCAGGACACTCAAATTCCCCTGGAAATGCAGAAATCCTTCATTACCTTGATCCCCAAACCAGATAAAGACCCTTCTACCTGCGCAAACTACAGACCTATTGCGTTGCTAAATTCGGACTTAAAAATCTTCACTAAACTCTTATCCAACCGCCTGAACACGATTTTACCATCATTAATTCACAAGGACCAAGTGGGATTTGTGCCGATGCGGCAGGCGGGCGACAACACTAGAAGGGTGATAGACCTGGTGGAGGTGGCGAACAGGGATGGCGCCCCCTCTATGCTACTGAGTCTAGACGCTGAGAAAGCTTTTGATCGGCTGGGGTGGCCGTTCCTGTTTGCCACATTGACCCACATGGGTTTCCGGGGACCATTTCTACGCGCAATAAAGCACTTATATTCTAACCCCTCCTCGCAGGTCAGGACTCCATTTGCACTCTCAACACCATTTACAGTATCAAATGGTACAAGGCAGGGATGCCCGCTGTCGCCCCTGCTATTCGCGCTATGTGTGGAACCATTAGCGGCCTCCATTAGAAATAACTTAAACATAAGGGGAATAATGGTCAGAGATAAGGAGTTTAAAATCTCCCTCTTTGCAGATGACATAATACTCACCCTTACCCAACCCCACATATCCCTCCCAAACCTCCACGCTGAGCTAGACCGATTTCGTGCCCTCTCGGGATACAAAATAAATGCCTCAAAGTCAGAAGCTCTACCCATTAACATTCCCGAAGCGGAGCTAGCACTCTTAAAATCCAATTATAATTATCACTGGCAAACAACCGCCCTGAAATATCTAGGGGTACACATTACCCCAAAATTTAACACCCTGTACCAAGAGAACTTCCCCCCTCTCTTTGGCACCATTAGATCCCTCTTGCAACAATGGAAAAAACATCATATATCCCTTTTAGGGCGAATTGCAACAATAAAAATGACCATCCTCCCGAAGCTTCTTTATCTGTTCCAAACGCTCCCCATACCCATACCACTCAAACATCTGAAAAAACTTCAAACAGATCTACTCCACTATGTATGGAACTATAAAAGACATAGGATTTCAAAAACGGTGTTGATGGCGTCGCGCAGTGAGGGGGGTCTGGCCTTCCCGAACATAATCAAATACTACCAAGCGACACAGCTGAGAGCGGTGGCGTCATGGTTTACACAAAAATCATACAATAAATGGACAGAAATCGAAAAACTATGGCTAGCTCCAATACACCCGAACAACCTATTGTGGAGTGCGGACGCGGATGTAGCTCCAGAGCACTTACTGGGTCCCATGTCCTTGTTAAAGAGGACTTGGCATACACTGGCTCACTCTCATAAACTAGTCTCGGAGAAATCGACTCTGACCTCATTTGTGTGTAATCCCAAGGTGCCAGATAGTCTCACACGCCAGATGTCTCATCCCTGGTCCTCTAGGAGTTTGTTCCACTTTGGGAGTATAGTAGACCCTATAACCCGTAGGCTCCTGCCCTTCTCAGACCTACAGACTAAATATAAGTTACCAAAACAAGCTTTCTATGGATACCTACAAATAAGACATTATGCACTAACAATAGCTCCGAACCTACAATTCTCACCTCCATCCCCGTTTGAGACCATCATCCTAGCAGGTAATTCACAGAGGGGACTCATATCAGGAATATATAAGATCCTGACTGCCATCTCCCTAGAGGAACACGGTAAACACTACTACATGCTTAAGTGGGAGAAGGTCTTAGGGGAAGAATTTACTTTAGCACAATGGCAGACAATATGGAACCAAGCAGCGAAGAGCTCGATATGTACGCTATATAAAGAAAACTCATACAAAATCCTCTACTTTTGGTACATGACTCCAGACGTATTACACACAATCTTCCCCAATAGCTCAGATAAATGTTGGCGCTGCCAAGAAGCTAAAGGCACTCTCCTACATGTGTATTGGACCTGCCCACTGCTGGCTCAGTACTGGGAGATGGTCTGTCACCTCCTTGCCCGCCTCTTAGAAACCGAAATCCAAGCGACACCGAAATTTTTCCTACTAGGTTTGTCACCATTAAAAATTAGCAGACCATACAAAAAACTAGTACGACACATACTCACAGCAGCACGCTGCCTAATAGCCCTAAACTGGAAACGCACCACTCCACCCACGGCTGAAGATCTTTACGCTAGAATCAAAGATGTAGAATTAATGGAAAAGATGACAGCCAGAATTCAGGACAGGCTGGAGGCACACAACAAGGTCTGGGAGCTGTGGCACCTCCGGGAGGACCCACCATGACCAGGTATCAAAACCAACTAGATGGCACTCTCTCTCTACCCCCTTCCTTCTTTTTCTCCCCCTCCTTTCCACCCCCCATTATTATATGTTTCTTTTCAATTATATACAAATATCTGTTTTATTCTTGAATGTTGTTGGTACTGTTTTTTTTTTCTTTACCAGCCAAGAGAACTGGAACCCAAACCAACAATGGAAGGAAAGCTTGCACTTACTTCCCTGTTTATCGTAGGAAATATTGCCAGCTAAGTCATATAAAACGCATGCTTAACAATACGTAAGGATACACTGTACAATGCTGGTGATTTTCTATGATCCTTTATTCTGTATCACTAAAAATTACAATAAAAACTGTTATTTGAAAAAAAAAAATCACTTGATCTTACCGGATCTAATGAATATCAATTAGCTGGGGTGATTTTTTGGCCAGAAAATTTGATAAGAGGGGGCCAGCCCCCCTCATTAATCACTTAATAAGTCTCTAATTATGTGAGATCTAACGTTAAAACCACTTGATCTTACCGGATCTAACGAATATCTATTAGCCTGAATGATTTTTGACCAAAAAATTTAATAAGGGGGGGCCAGCCCGTCCATATGTACCACCTAATATCTCTATTTTGATGTGGAATATCTCTGAAATGATGTGAGATCTAACGTTAAAACCACTTGATCTTACCGGATCTAACGAATATCTATTAGCCTGAATGATTTTTGGCCCTAAAATTTGATAAGGGGGGCTAACCCGTCCATATGTACCACCTAATATCTCTATTTTGATGTGTAATATCTCTGAAATGATGTGAGATCTAACGTTAAAACCACTTGATCTTACCGGATCTAATGAATATCTATTAGCCTGAATGATTTTTGGCCCTAAAATTTGATAAGGGGGCTAACCCGTCCATATGTACCACCTAATATCTCTATTTTGATGTGGAATATCTCTGAATGATGTGAGATCTAACGTTAAAACCACTTGATCTTACCGGATCTAATGAATATATATTAGCCTGCATGATTTTTGGCCAGAAAATTTGATAAGGGGGGGCCAGCCCCCCCTCATTAATCACTTTATAAGTCTCTAATTATGTGAGATCTAACGTTAAAACCACTTGATCTTACTGGATCTAACAAATTGCTTCCAAAATAGCTAACTGTTTGGTCAATTTTTTGATAAGGAGGGGCTGATGACGGGTTAGCCCCCCCAGCAAATAACTGTTAATATTGCTTCTTCTGTGTGAGATCTAACGCAAACAACGGTTGATCTAACCTGATCTAACAAAGATCTAACAAACTGCATAAGGGGGCGTGGCTTAGCACATGAGGAAGTAGGACGCTTGTTCCTGGAGCTCCCGCACACGCCGCACACACAGAGGCTCTCATCGCTTCCCAGCACACCCATCCAGGCCTGATATGGGGAGGAGAGGAGGGGGAGACATCCAGCGTTCCTCCGATCCACATCTTGCAGGTGATATTGACCGTTTTTTCACCCATTTGGGTCATAATCGCTCCGACCCCCCCCCGTCCAAGATGGCGCCGGCCCGGACCCCAGGCACACATGCGGCCTCACAGGGAGCGGTGTCACAGCGCTCCACACCCCACATGAAGACTAGGCAACGTGCCAGGTCCCCCCCTGACTCAGAGACAGGCTCAATCCGCTCCACGGAGCACTCCCCTGAATCCCACAGATCCTATGGCTGGGACATGGAGGCATACATTAAAGCACTTCCCACCAGACACGATTTTGAGGCCTGTGTGCAACGATTAGAACGTTCATATAAGCAAGAAATGTCTGAACTGCGCAGGGATTTCACCAACAGAATCGAGGAAGTGGAACACAATACAGAAAAAAATACATCCACCTTGCATGCGCATGACACCATCCTACATGAACATACCCTCCAAATCCAACAACTGATGTACCATCAAGACGACCAGGAGAATAGAGCCAGACGTAACAATATACGCATACGCGGCCTACCCGAATCGCTTGAAACAAAGGACTTAGCCCCTGCAGTAATTGCCATGTTCAATGAGCTACTTCAGAAAGACAAGGACGCCCCTCTGGAACTTGATCGAATCCACAGGGCCCTCGGCCCCAAGAATCCGAATTTAGAACACCCAAGAGATGTGATCTGCAGAGTCCACTTTTATGCTGTTAAAGACGCCATCATGCAGGCTGCACGCTCTCAAAGCGCAATACTCTTTAATGGCACCGCTGTGTCCCTGCTCCCTGATATATCTAAACTCACTCTGGACATGCGACGCGCCTTAAAACCTCTGACTGGAGCCCTGCAAGCAAAACAAATCAAGTACCGCTGGGGATTTCCCTTTAATCTGTTTGCATCGCATGAAGGAAAATCTGCGATTTTTCGCACGCTGGGGGATCTCCCCAAGTTCCTTGGAACTTTTGAACTGCCTCAGATCTCCATCCCAGATTGGCCACTCCACGCAGCCACCCCCGGCTTCCAAACCGCACCAGGATGGCAGACACGCACGAAGAAAAACAAGAGATCCAAGCCAGACTTCTCCACTGCGACAGACGGCTGAACTCAGTTTAATGATGTCTGACTTATTCCTATAGCTTTTCACAGGTCCCAGACCGGCACAGACATTTCTGTCTGCAGTTACTGTTGGAATACTTTATTACTAACCCATTTTTTCTCTCCTTAAAACATAGGTTTTATGTTAAAGTTCCACCCCCCTTACTCCCTGTGAAGGGAGAATATTTGTGATATCAGTTCACATACCTCCCCAGTCCTTAGTCCCTTATCACCTCCAACTTTACCACCCCCATCCCTCCCCTCTCCCCTCTCCCCATCCCTCCCCCCCCCCCCCCATCCCCTTCCTTCCCCCCCCCCCCATCCCCTCCCCCCCTCCTTCCCCTCATATATCTTATACATTCGTTATAAAAACTGTTAATATTTTATAGCTGGATATGGAAGCCCTCTGGGCTGCTTATAAGTTGAACTGTTCTATGAGATAGGTCCTCCTTAACAGAGATAAGTACCTATTCAGTATATACGTAGCAGCACAGAATCCTGAGAAGTTATGTTTATAGTTCTTTTATTCTGAATTTTTGATAAATGTTGCCCGGCGTGTGCGGGCTCCTCTGTGCATAACCCGCTGTACCCCCCACTTAGGCCCTTCAGCGCCCACAGCGGTATTAGCTGAAATGTTGTTAACAACACTACTAGTGAGGCTTTTTTGGCCTCGTTCTCTTCCCTTTCTGTCTGTATTTCTTTTCTTATTCCTCCACTTAACTCTTTTCTTTATCCTCGCCACTAGAGGTCTCCCCTCTCCTTCATTCTGCCCCACTTCCCATACTTTTGAGACAGCGAGCTTCCATGGTCCATATCATCACACACACAGTAAAGTCATTCCTACATGGCAGCACGACCCTCCCTAAAGATCTCCTCGCTTAATTGCAGAGGTCTCAACGTCCCGGAGAAGAGACGACAAATATTGTATCACTTTCATAAAATCAAAACCCAAATTCTCCTCCTACAGGAAACTCACTTCAGAACAGACAAATGTCCACAATTTCTCCATAAACAATATCCTATATGGTTCCATAGTACCAATCCCTCCGCAAAATCTAAAGGGGTTTCAATAGCATTTCATGCTTCCTTCACTCCAGATGTTCTGGACACATATATTGACCCCCTAGGAAGATATATTTTTATTAAATTGTCTCATCTGAATACCATTTACACTATCATTAACATATATTCTCCCAACCAGAACCAACAACAATTCCTCTCATCAGTGATCTCCCGTCTGAGAAGATTCTGCACGGTCAACATGATCCTGGGAGGGGACCTCAACGCTACCCTGATACCTCGTCTTGATTCATCCACCGGTAAGTCCTCGATCTCCCCGACCTCCCTGACCAATATCAGAACATTACTATCAGACCTATCCTTAGTAGACGTCTGGAGAATGTCACATCCTAACACCAAAGACTACACATTCTTCTCTCCCGCACATAATTCCTACAGTAGACTGGACTACCTTTTCGTTTCCCAATCATTATTAGACTACCTACCCTCAACCTCTATTGGTCTCACTCTTTGGTCAGACCACGCCCCCATACATCTGAACCTAGGACACATTCCTTCACGCAAACAGCACTCCTCTTGGAGACTTAACGACAACTTATTATTCGACTCAGTATGCAAGCAAGATATTATACAGACTATCAGACATTTCATCGCGGACCATGCCCAAGACACCACTAACTCGCTCACTAAATGGGAGGCGCTTAAATGCGTACTCAGGGGCAAATTAATCCAGCATGGAGCCCGACTGAAACATGCCCGCACTGCAGACATAGCAAGACTTCTCTCCACCATTGCCAAACTAGAAGGTCTGCATAAAACAGACCTAACTAGCTCATCTCTCCTAGAACTCACCAACGCGAGGAGAGACCTCCTGCTTATTTTCGCGGAGAGGTCTCTTGTCGCCCGAGACAAAGGAAGATTCAACCATTACTCACAAGCCAATAAGTGTGGTAGACACCTAGCGCACACCCTCCAACCACGCCAAGCCAGACGACCTATACCGTTAATAAACTCCCCCGTTAAGGGAAAACTCATGCAGAACTCAGCAATTGCTGAGGAATTTCGCACATACTATTCCGCACTTTATAATCTCACCCCCCAGAACCCACGTATTATGCCTACTCCACAAGACTTGTCCTCCTATATCCAAGAGACAGCACTCCCTTCTCTCCCTCCTTCGGATGCGGAGGACCTCGAGACCTCCCTATCTGAGGAGGAATTCCTATTCGCTATTAAAAATCTTAAGAACGGCAAGAGTCCTGGACCAGACGGATTCTCTCCCCGCTTCTACAAAACGTTTGCCCCACAATTATCCCCACTGCTAGCAAAAGCATTTAACGCCATTGATGAAAACATTGCCCTATCCCCATCCATACTCCAAGCCCAGATAGTTGTCATTCCCAAACCCGGGAAAGACCCCTCCATTTGCCCAAACTATAGACCAATATCCCTTCTCAATATTGACCTAAAACTGTACGCTAAGATCCTTGCAAATCGCCTCTCCCCTCTACTACCACAAACTATACACACGGATCAGGTGGGCTTTGTTCCTGGCCGTGAAGCCAGGGACAATACTACTAAGACCATACATTTGATCACCTATGCTCACCGTCACCATATACCTGCTTGCCTTCTCTCCTGCGACGCAGAGAAGGCCTTTGATAGGGTCAGTTGGTCTTTCCTCCGAGCTACCCTTTCCCAACTAGGTCTAGGCCCGAAAATGTTGACACGAATCATGTCCCTCTATTCCACACCTTCCGCAACAGTATTAGTAAACGGCATCCAATCAGAAAAATTTATGATTTCTAACGGCACCAGACAGGGCTGTCCTCTCTCCCCCCTCCTGTTTGCCCTAGTAATTGAACATCTAGCACAGGCCATAAGAACTAACCCTAACATACAGGGGATACAAACTCCCTCGTCCCACTGTAAACTCTCCTTGTATGCTGACGATCTCCTTCTCTATGTTACACAACCCCACATCAGTATACCCTCCATATTAGCCGAAATAGACAGATTTGGAAATCTCAGTAATTATAAACTAAACATCTCTAAAACGGAGGCCCTAAACCTCTCACTACCACATACCACTCTTGCCTCCCTCAAATCTAACTTTTCGTTTCAATGGCGACCCAATTCCATTTCTTATTTAGGCACAGCTATACCCAAACAAACCTCTGACATATATTCCCTGAACTACAGCCCCTTACTCCAAAAACTGAGGAAGTTGACCGAAGAACGGACAGACCTACCCCTCTCCTGGATAGGACGTATCAATACATTAAAAATGGACATACTCCCCAAGTTACTATACCTATTCCAAGCCCTACCCATCGCTCTTCCCTCTACATACTTTCGTACCCTCCGTGCTGTGGCTACCAAATTCATCTGGAAAGGCAACCACCCAAGACTGAAACATAAACTTTTATGCTCTCCTATAACCAAAGGGGGTTTAGGCCTACCTGACTTTGAATTGTATCATACGTCCGCAGTCCTATCCCGTATCCTTGAGTGGTTCCCTCGCCCCATGACTAAAGCAGCCACAAAGGTTGAACAGAACCTATCCACACGTGACCTAAGAGCGCTTCTCTGGGGCTATGAAAAGATTTATAAATCCTTATCGACACTATCTCCCCTTACTAGGGACGCACTGACAGTCTGGTACCGCAAAAGAGACACACTCTCACTATCCTCGGAACCTAGCCCCCTTACCCCATTGTTTGACAACCCAAGCCTTCCTGAAGGACACTCAACCCAATCCCTAGGCGTATATAATAGAGATTCATGGCCCACTGCCCGCCAATTTGTCGACCACTCCTTAGGCACCTTCCTATCCACCTCCACGGACGTCTACTCCAAGATAACATGGCTCACTCACGGACACCTAAACTCCTATTCTAAGACCTTACATGATTCCAGACAAACACACAGACCCTTGACAAGCTTTGAACAACTATGCACCCTCCCCGAAACTCCACGACACACTTTATCATTGATATATAAATCAATTATAGACCATACCCATGAAGCTCTACCTAACTATACCACTAAATGGTCAGCGGAGGTCGGGAAAGACATAACCGAGGCGGAATGGGGGAAAGCCTTCCTCTTCACAAACAAAACCTCTATATCCAGCTATACTCAAGAGAAAAACTACAAATTGATGTCGAGGTGGTATCGGGTCCCAACTACTCTCAGGATCATGTTCCCATCCAACTCAGATAGATGTTGGAGATGCAACACAATGGAAGGTACTTATATACACATATGGTGGGAGTGTGATGAGATTCTCCAATTCTGGACGCAAATTTTTCAAATTTACTCTGAAATCTATAACAAGCCATTGTTACCATCACCCTCTATAGCTCTCTTATCTATTCTGCCAGGGACAATCAAATCGCAAAAAAATGGCCTACTAAAATTTTTTGTTAGTGCTGGTAGACAACTCATACCCAGACACTGGAAGACCACTACCCCTCCCTCCCTAATAGAATGGGTCAGAGAAGTAAACAATTACATGCTAATGGAGGAAATGCAGGCCCAAGCCTTAGACAAGTACGCCAAATTCTCCTTTGTCTGGAGTATCTGGAGGAGTTACTCTACCTCAGACAAACTCAAACAAAGACTTTCAGCAAACAATTCCTCATAAAATCTAAATAATCCAGGTTCATTACACCACTTATTTATAATGAGGACCCTATGTGTATGTATATATATGTAGACTGAAGCTCGCTGTCCCCTCACCCCCCCCCCCCCTCACTAACTCTTCTTTCTATTCCATACTTATCCTTCCTTTTCCTACTCTGTTTCTCATACCTTTCCTCTTTTACTAGACCTCCGATATAATTGCTTTAGATGCAATATAAATAAATATAGGATCTCCCATGGAAATAGAGATCCAAATCATCATCATTGATAATGACCATGTCGATGCAAGCTATGCACATGTTATTTACTTGAGACTACCTATGCCTAGGGGTGCAGCAGGCTCCCAAAGGGGCACCCCAGCATAGTGTAATTATAACTTATATGTTAACATACATCTGTTGCACAGGTTTAAAATACTACTCCATCTAGAAAGACCCAGATATCTGTTAATGTTTGCACTATTTCATTATTTGAAGATACAATTGTTTATTAGGAGACTATATGTCAGGTAACTGACACTGTTTACACTCCTTTATTCTGCCTTCCCCTTTTTCTTTTTATTATTATGTTTTCTTGTCTCGATGTTTATATTCTTTGTATTCTTGCAAAAACTCCAATAAAAACTTATTGAACCATAACAAACTGCATAAGATTTTTTCAAAAATTTTGATATGGGGGGGGCTAACCCGGCAGAGTTTTTTTAGGATGACGGGTAGCCAAGCTTAGCAGGGACTAGCTGTGATCTGATTATATTATTCAGCAGATGAGGCCAGCCAACGTCTATAGTACTCAGTCGTGTGCAGGAACAAGGTCAGAACAGAACGCCTGTTTCTGGAACTTCAATAAACAAAACAGCTTTGCATGTTATGATTGTGGAACTACAAGTAACATATCGGCTTACGTGCTGGTCTGTAGGACTACAAGGAACAGCTTAGTAGCAGTTTTATTGCTTTAATCTGTGACAGTTGTAATCTGTTTTTGCATTCCTATTCACTTGTATGGGGAGAAAATCAGTTCTGAACAAATGTTTGTTGACACAGGCCCTAATTTTCACCAGTGACTAAAGAGACATGCACATTGACAGAAGTCAAGCCATCAGACAGTTGCAAATCAGTGGTCTTGCTATCAGACGAGTATTTTTTGGTTGGATTTTAAACACACAAAAACTAAATATAACATAATGGATGTGTGACAGCTCTGTATAATCATTATATTATATGTTACATCACCCTCTCTAACATTTACAATACGGTATGATTTTACTGTGGAAATTTAAAGATACAGAGCCCCAAATATCAACCCATTGGCTACATAGTGACATAATTGCAATATTTCAAATTGGGTTAAAAAAAATTTTTCCCATTGGACCAATACGTTTACAATGCAGATGTGTCATACACACCCCCCTCTATGATATCTTACAATACGGTTAAATTTTACTGTGGAAATTTAAAGATACAGGGCCCCAAATACCAATCCATTGGCTACAAACTGACATTTTTCCAATACTTCTAAATGGGTTCAAAACCAATTCTCCCATTGGACCAATACGTTTACAATGCAGATGTGTCATACACACCCCCCTCTATGACATCTTATAATACGGTAAGATTTTACTGTGGAAATTTAAAGATACAGAGCCCCAAATATCAACCCATTGGTTACATAGTGACATTTTTGCAATATTGCAAATTGGGTTCAAAAAATTTTTTCCCATTGGACCAATACGTTTACAATGCAGATGTGTCATACACACACCCCCTCTATGACATCTTACAATACGGTATGATATTACTGTGGAGATTTAAAGATACAGAGCCCCAAATACCAACCCATTGGTTACATAGTGACATTTTTCCAATACTTCTAAATGGGTTCAAAAATTTTTTTCCCATTGGACCAATACGTTTACAATGCAGATGTGTCATACACACCCCTCTCTGATATCTTACAATACGGTATGATTTTACTGTGGAAATTTAAAGATACAGAGCCCCAAATATCAACCCATTGGCTACATAGTGACATTTTTCCAATACTTCTAAATGGGTAAAAAAAAAAAATTTCCCATTGAACCAATACGTTTACAATGCAGATGTGTCATACACACCCCCCTCTATGATATCTTATAATACGGTAAGATTTTACTGTGGAAATTTAAAGATACAGAGCCCCAAATACCAATCCATTGGCTACATAGTGACATTTTTCCAATACTTCTAAATGGGTAAAAAAATGAATTTTCCATTGGACCAATACGTTTACAATGCAGATGTGTCATACACACCCCCCTCTATGATATCTTACAATACGGTAAGATTTTACTGTGAAAATTTAAAGATACAGAGCCCCAAATACCAATCCATTGGTTACATAGTGACATTTTTCCACTACTTCTAAATGGGTTCAAAACCAATTCTCCCATTGGACCAATACGTTTACAATGCAGATGTGTCATACACACCCCTCTCTATGACATCTTACAATACGGTAAGATTTTACTGATTTTACATTTTAATTATGTCACTATGTAGTCAATGGGTTGGTATTTGGGGCTCTGTATCTTTAAAATTTCCACAGTAAAATCTTACCGTATTATAAGATATCATAGAGAGGGGTGTGTATGACACATCTGCATTGTAAACGTATTGGTCCAATGGAAAAAAAATTTTTTAACCCATTTAGAAGTATTGGAAAAATGTCACTATGTAGCCAATGGGTTGATATTTGGGGCTCTGTATCTTTAAATTTCCACAGTAAAATTTTACCGTATTATAGGATATCATAGATATGGGTGTGTATGACACATCTGCATTGTAAACGTATTGGTCCAATGGGAAAAAAAATTTTGAACCCAATTTGAAATATTGCAATTATGTCACTATGTAGCCAATGGGTTGATATGTGGGGCTCTGTATCTTTAAATTTCCACAGTAAAATTTTACCGTATTGTAAGATATCATAGAGGGGGGTGTGTATGACACATCTGCATTGTAAACGTATTGGTCCAATGGGAGAATTTTTTTTAACCCATTTAGAAGTATTGGAAAAATGTCACTATGTAGCCAATGGGTTGATATTTGGGGCTCTGTATCTTTAAATTTCCACAGTAAAATTTTACCGTATTGTAAGATATCATAGAGGGGGGTGTGTATGACACATCTGCATTGTAAACGTATTGGTCCAATGGGAGAATTTTTTTTTTACCCATTTAGAAGTATTGGAAAAATGTCAGTTTATAGCCAATGGATTGGTATTTGGGGCTCTGTATCTTTAAATGTCCACAGTAAAATATTACCATATTATAAGATATCATAGAGAGGGGTGTGTATGACACATCTGCATTGTAAACGTATTGGTCCAATGGAATTTTTTTTTTTAACCCATTTAGAAGTATTGGAAAAATGTCACTATGTAGCCAATGGGTTGATATTTGGGGCTCTGTATCTTTAAATTTCCACAGTAAATTCATACCGTATTGTAAGATATCATAGAGAGGGGTGTGTATGACACATCTGCATTGTAAACATATTAGTCCAATGGGAGAATTGGTTTTGAACCCAATTTGAAATATTGCAAAAATGTCACTATGTAGCCGATGGGTTGGTATTTGGGGCTGTGTATCTTTAAATATCCACAGTAAAATCTTACCGTATTGTAAATGTTATAGAGGGTGATGTATGTGTGACAACTCTGTGTAATCATTATTTTATATATTACATTACGTTATATTTAGTTTTTCTGTGTTGAATATCCAACCAAAAAAACTTGTCTGATAGCAAGACCACTGATTTGCAACTGTCTGATGGCTTGACTCCAGTTGCACATTGTTATGGAGGAGATTCTTCCAATATTGGTGTCTCTCCATATAATGAATCCTATGAATAAAGTACAAGTCACAGCCCAGCCTCCCCCTGTGTAGGAGGAAGTGACCCTCCCAACTGCATTCTTCTCCGGTGTCAGAGACTTTCACTTTCATTTCTCTCTTCTACTGTCAGCGATGGCGTCTGCTAACCTGAGAGCTGAGTTGGAATGTTCCGTCTGTCTGAACATTTATACAGATCCTGTAAACCTGAGATGTGGACACAACTTCTGCCGGGTCTGTATTGATCGTGTGCTGGATACACAGGAGGGGTCTGGAGGATATTCCTGTCCTGAATGTAGAGAGAAGTTTCAGGATCGGCCTGCACTGCAGAGGAACATAACACTACGCAACATAGTGGGGAATTTCCTGTCTGCTCAGCCAGATCAAGAGGAGTCCGGGGTCTTCTGTACTTACTGTGTGGACTCTCCTGTATCTGCTGTTAGATCCTGTCTGCACTGTGAGGTTTCTCTGTGTGATAAACACCTGAGAGTCCACAAAAAGTCCCCAGAACACGTCTTATGTGACCCCACCTTGTCCATGGAGAGTAGGAAATGTTCTGTTCATAAGAAGATACTGGAGTATTACTGCACTGAGGATAATACCTGTGCCTGTATGTTGTGTGTGATTGGAGGACATAAAGGACATACGATGGAGTCACTGGATGTGGCTTCTGAGAAGAAGAAGGAGACCCTGAGGAATGTTCTGCAGGAACTTCTGACAAAGAGAGAGGAGATGGAGGAAAGAGTCCAGAGTCTTCAGGAACACAGCAAGAAAGTAGAAGAAGAAGCATCTGGTGACACCGAGAGAGTCACTGCCCTGTTTAGAGATCTCAGGAGACGTCTGGAAGACCTGGAGAAGAGAGTCCTAAGGGAAATCTCCGGGCGGGCAGAGCGGATCTCCATCTCCATCCGGGATCTGGAAATAAAGAAGGAGGAGCTGTCCAGGAAGATACGTCACATTGAGGAGCTGTGTAACATGACGGATCCACTGACTGTCTTACAGGAATCAGACATAGGTGACTTGTGTAATACTGAGGATGGAGATAATGAGGACAGAGAGAGACATGAGGAGCTCCTCCATGATGGAGGGGGTCTGGATGTGGCTGGGATATCACACACATTACACACATTATCTGATATAATAGCAGCGGTAAATGTATACTTCTATATACAGGGAGCTGCAGACATATTACTGGATGTAAACACAGCTAATAATTATCTCCAAATATCAGATGACAGGAAAACTGTATCCAGGTCAGATATAAACCAGAATCGTCCAGAAACACCAGAGAGATTTCAGTATTGTCCTCAGGTGTTGAGCAGTCGGAGTTTCTCCTCAGGGAGACATTACTGGGAAGTGGATGTCAGGGGATCAGATGAATGGACAGTCGGGATGTGTTACCCCAGTGTAGAGAGGAGAGGAGGGCAGTCAGGGATTGGATATAATAAGAAGTCCTGGGGTTTGTGGAGGACTGGTGATCAGTATGTGGTGATACATGACAGTAATATGATCCTCTTACCCTCCAATATCTCCAGTAACAGAGTCAGGATATATCTGGATTATGAGGTCGGACGGATCTCCTTTTATGATCTGTGTGACCCGATCCGACATCTCCACACCTTCACCACCACCTTCACTGAGCCCCTCCATGCTGGGATAGGTGTATTGGGAGGTTACATAAAGATGTGTGGGGGGGGTTTGAGAAGGGGAAGGAGGAGGCCTGAGCACTCGACTTGTGTAATACAATGAAGTTAGCACTGGAGTGGAGTGATTTTGGCACATCACATTACTTGGATAATGTGATAAACAATTGTTTTGGCTTCACTAATGAACTTCCATTCATATGGCTTCATACTTAAAGGGATTTGCACTTATTTCTTGCTCTGAGTTCTAATGCGATTGTATTCAATTTCTATAATGATTGTAATTTTTTTATACTTACTTAGTTTCATTGTTTTAGAGGGATAGAGCACCTATTATGTTATTAGTCCCGCAGGATTTTCTATGATAAATATATTTCTATGAGACTTCTCCATCGCTCCCTCTCATATCACTGTGATTGGCCAGGAATAACTCTAATTATAGCAAGGGGTGGGGATGCACCAGTAACAATACTTTGCGGTGCAATTTGCGTCCATACAAAATAAATGGGTGCAAATCGCACTGGGCGAATTGCATGCAGTTTGCCGCACTGCTCCTGTGTGAACCCAGGCTGAAATCACTATGACAAGCTCGGGTTCACACAGGAGCGGTGGGGAAACCGCATGTGATTTGGACAGAAATCGCACCGCATTCCAGTTCAAACTGCATGCGATTCTTTGCAGTGCGATTTGCGCCCATTCATTTTCCATAGCTGCAAAACTCACCACAAATTATCAGTCCTTATTATCAGTGAGTACTTGACTGAAAGTATCAGTACTCACCGATAAAAAACGGCATTGGTGCATCCCTAGCGAGGGGGATGTGATCTCTATCTACCTATCTATCGTGGAGAGGGAATAGAGCCACTGTCAGGTTTTATTTATTGTTTCTGTCCCATTTATAGCCCCCCTCTCTATTTGTCCTGGTGAATGTTATCACCCAAAGTGAAAGAAAATCCCAAATTCTGAGTTGCTACCAGAACTGGAATAGAGGGGAAATCTTCCAATGGGGACACTAGTTCTGGTGCCAACCAGGGATTTCCTCACTTTGGAGGGATTTCCTGTCACTTCCTGTTTTGGTTATTGGACAGGAAGTGAAGGGAAATCTCCTCAATGGAAAACAGATGGTAATAAAATACTAACAGAGGTTATAACCCTCCCTTACTCTCTCCAAAATGAACAAAAAAGTGTTGCCTTTAGTTGTACTTTAATTTTCCAAACAGGAAGTTACCATATTATATCAGGGAAACAAAGAAAAAAAACTGCTCTATACCCTCAATGATGTATGTGTGAAAATCAATACAAATAAATTAAATGTGTAAAAACACCAAATGTGAATATAAATGTATACATAAGGGCATAGACAGAAAGCATGACACAAATATGCTGATTTTTTGATAAATATAAGGTGCATATAGATCAACAGTGCCAAAACCAAAAAAATATATAGTGATAATATATTAGTATGTAGCAAAGTCCATAGACCAAACAAACAGAAAATCTTCTGGTGAAATGGGAAGAGTGCCCTATAGCTCTTCATAGGGATCAGTGTGGAAAGGTAGAAAATGGAAAAACACCCCTCGCAGTGATCCTCCACCACCTAGCAGGCTTACCAAATAGCAAGCTCAACAGGCTCGTGAATAAGCAGGAGGCCAGATGGACAGTAGGTACTGGAGCATCCCTCTATGTGGCGTGGCAGATGGCAAACCAGGCATATATAGGAGCTTGAACCGGAGTATCCAACAAGCAAAAGGGCATCCCTCTAGCAGCGTGGCCGCAGGCATGTGTAGGAGGGTACCGCAACCCAAATTACAGACATAGGAGCAAAGAAAAAATGTCCATAGTGTAACCCTGTAAGGACAAATTTATTGGTAAACAGTAGAAAACTTACAATTTAGCAGTTTAAAAGGAGCGAAATCGCGTTCAAGATGAAAAGCGCCTGTTCAAGATGAAAAGGAAGGTTGATGTTCTGACGTCATCGCTTTTCATCTTGAATGGGCGCTCGCCAGCTGGCCGGCGATTTCCTTTTCCTCATTTATAAATAATCTTTTGTGTCACTTTTTTCTATAAATTTTATATATACTGGTACAAATATTTCCATTGATGACAGGGCGCTTCCATGACACAGTGTCACTGGAAATTCTGGGCTTCCCTATCAGACAGACCAGCTGACTTTTGGGTTGTCTCTCTCTCGTTGATCCTCCATACAAAGCTGTATGAAGTGGAGGCGGGGAGGTGGGTGTGTCCTTCCTCTGACTCATTGAGCTGGGTGTGGCCTGAATAGCAGGAGATCAAATTACAGACTTCACAGCACATAAGTCAGTAACTGGAGGAGAACTGGAGAACTGACCCAATAGCACCACCTGCTGTCTGCCCTCGGCAAATGTGAAATATTTGTTTACAATATTTTATATTTTCCTGGGATAAAAAGAAACCTGATCATAATCATTTTATATATAATGAAAAGGTTCAGCAACAGAATACATTCACCAACCATAAGCAAGTAACAACCACACCTCTAGTCTCTACAATTAAGTTTTATTGGGAGCAAACACATCAGAGGGAGGAGTTTGTGCAGATGGTGTTGTACCAATAAAGTTATTTGTCAGACCGGAATTCTGAGTGTGGCTATTGCTTTTTTTTGGAGTTGGTGCACATTTAGCTTGGATGAGTCAAACCTCCCCCCCACCCCCCACTGTATCCCCAGTCCTAATTTCATGGTTCAAATGAAAAGCACAATGGTTTATGGTTTTATAATATAGCAATAAAAATGTAAACATTTATAATCTGATCCATGTATTTGTTTTCATTTGTATAAAAACTTTATTTTAGAAATGTAAAGGGAGCATCCATAACACTCAGTTTATAAGGCATGCTGGGATTTTTTGGGTCTCCAGACTGGACTCTGGCCCAGTTTACCTTCCAAGTGCTGTCATGTCCATCCTCCGGTTAAGGTTGCCACTTCATCCCTTTAAATCCAAACACATATGAATTACACAGGTTCTGTGGCTGATTTAGGTGGTAATTAAACTCACTTGGTGCCTTATTTGTGCTAAATTAGCCTCAGAACCTGTGTAATTCATATGTGTTCAGGTTTAACGGGATGAGGTGGCAACCCTACCTCCAGTTTCCTTTCTAAGAGAGAGCATGGCATGATGAGATTGTTACAAGTATCTAGAGATTGATGGTAAAAATGACTTTGGGTCGCAGAAGTGGAAACCTTCAGACCAAGGAATAGATTGCCACCCCTGCCAACACTTCCAGTCCCGATACAGACTGTTCTACAACCTGCTGCCTCCATTCTGCCGTTATAAAATCACCAAATAAATGTGCTGAGAGGGAAAATAAACCAAACTGGGAGATGACAAACTCAGAACATGGGGAGCACAGAAGGTTCCGGCACCCGGAGCAGAGCGCTCCCACGAGCAGCAGAAGGAACCATGGGAATGACTAGGAGAGAAATCTCCACAGACCTGTGATAGGGCTCTCCATAGGGAAGTTGACTGGAGAGGGAGGGGGCGGGACCTAGGAATAGAGGAAAGGAGAGGAACATAGGAGAGTTATAGAGGAAGGAGAAGAGTTTAGGATAAAAATTCACTCATATTAAAAAGGTGACAAAACCTGAACAGAAGGATAAGAAGTGATCCAGAGCCAACCTCCATCTCCCTCAGTGTTCTCAGCTCCTCTCACACCACTTCCTGGTCACACTGTGATGACATCATTAAGCTCCACCCAGGTTTCATCATCACAGTGTGACCAGGAAGTGGTGTGGGAGGAGCTGAGAACAATGAGGGAGATAGAGGCCGGTGTCTTGCCGAATAAGTTCCTTCGGCGGATAAGTTCCCCCCTGTACTGTGCAGGCGCAGCGCCTGCGCAGTACGAACTCCTGACAGCTGCCGGAGATAGCCGAAGCTCAAGATCGACAATCAGCTGTACACGGCGCCTGCGCTCTGGGTCCAGGTTCCTTCCCTACCATCCAAGTGGACCTAGAGGGGGAATCTAAAAGAGCCGAGTGAAGCGAGGCCGTGCCCGAAGCGTGGCGAGCGAAGCGAGCCCGCGAGGGGCCCTCTTTCAGCCGCCGTGTACAGCTGAATTTCAGCTATTCCGCTTCGGCTATTTCCGCCGGATCCTACTGCGCAGCGCCTGCGCAGTAGAGGGGGAACTTATCAGCCGAGCGGAACTTTCTCGGCAGAACACCGGCTCTGGAGCACTTCTTATCCCTGTGCTCAGGTTTTGTCACCTTTTAATATGAGCAAATTTTTATCCTAAACTCTTCTCCTTCCTCTATAACTCTCCTCTCCTGAAGGACTCTGATTATCCTCTCCTGAAATACTGTGCACTGCTGGAGGACTCTGCTCCTTCCTCTATAACTCTCCTCTCCTGAAATGCTCTGCTGGAGGACCCTGCTCATTCCTCTATAAATCTCTTCTCCTGAAATACTATGCACTGCTGCAGGACTCTGCTCCTTCCTCCGATTCTCCTCTCCTGAAATACTCTGCACTGCTGGAGGACTCTGCTCCTTCCTCTATAACTCTCCTCTCCTGAAATACTCTGCACTGCTGGAGGACTCTGCTCCTTCCTCTATAACTCTCCTCTCCTGAAATACTATGTACTGCTGGAGGACTCTGCTCCTTCCTCTATAACTCTCCTCTCCTGAAATACTCTGCACTGCTGGGGGACTCTGCTCCTTCCTCTATAACTCTCCTCTCCTGAAATACTATGTACTGCTGGAGGACTCTGCTCCTTCCTCTATAACTCTCCTCTCCTGAAATACTCTGCACTGCTGGAGGACTCTGCTCCTTTCCCTATGACTCTCCTCTCCTGAAATACTCTGCACTGCTGGAGGACTCTGCTCCTTCCTCAATAACTCTCCTCTCCTGAAATACTCTGCACTGCTGGGAATGGTGAGTTGCTCCCTATGTTGGGATCACATACACAATACACATATATATGAAGGAAGGTCGGACACATTGGAGGAGGAAGTTCTTATATATAATGAAGAATGTTGCTCTCAGTGAGAAGAATGCGGTGAGGACACATTGTTAGATTGTACAGATATGACTTGTGTCTGAAGAGAACAGCAAGGTTCAGTTCTACTGATCGATGTCACTGATAAACCGCAATGACAACGTCTTTTATCCCATACTCACTGATATCTTATGGTGATTGGTCCTTTAAAGTATAGCTCCTCCTTTTTAATAAACATGATCATTCAATTCAGGGGATCAAATCACCAACTTTTATACAGTATTTATTACTTTTCATTTTCTTTAATGCTTGTGGAAGCTTTTAACCACTATAACCAAGCCATAGCTGAAAGACAGCTACAGCACAGCTCTCTCGTTCCGGGAGGGTGTCCATGGACGCTCCTGAACCACACCTGTGAGAGAACCAACCAGGACAGGGGCTTTTGGAGGGGACTAGGGGTAAGTCTCCTACCCACTGGTTATGGCCCATGGAGGAGACCAGGGATTTTATCTGCTTCTTCTGGTCAGATCATGGTGAAGAGCTCAGCCTCTGATCCCATGGAGAGAGTAGGCCATTCTCTAATGATGGACAACCATATAATGAATGCTAAGAGCGAGGCTTGGATTACTTCTCTGAATAAGGACAATAAAGCTTCCCTTCCGGAGTGGATGGAAAGGTGTAATATTAATCTTGTACAGGCGAATGGTCAGAGGGAATATAGTGGCCCTCCTGTAGACTGGGTTGGAGAAGCCCCTCCACTTTGAAAATAAATATTTATCAAAAACATCCCTCAAGAGATCTATGAAGGTAAATGGATTTTATGCTGGGACATTGTTGGTCTACTGATGACTTGTCTAGTGCAGAGATTAGAGAAGTTTGTGTCTTTCCCATTGTGTGCCTCCCAAGTATGAATTCCCATTGTTAATTAAAGTGGAAGTCCACCCTAACATTTACATTACTCCCCTGCAATCATTAATGTGAGCTCAGTTCAGCCTTATGTCTCAAAATGAAAAAGAATCCCAGTTTTTCTACCTTTATTTTGCAGTATCCAGTGCTGTCACATGACTTCAATTCTACTTCCTTCTGAGACTAAAATCAGCCAGTGGGTGTGGTTGCTGGAAGCTAGTGATATCACTTCCTGGGAGGGACACTATTCCTGAGTAGCCAGTGGGCGTATACAGGATGGGAGGAGCTAATCATAGGTTCCCACCCAGTGTTCTCTCATCGTACATCCTAATAAATGAGAAAATGAAGGAATAAAAATCCCCATCCACACAGGAGGGGGGGTGGGAGGTGCAGTGCACATATACAGTATAGCTGTGCACAGGAGATGAGAGCTGGACACACGGGGAGCACCCGTTCCCATCTATGCGACTTTGAAAAAGTACCTGCAATGCTTTGATGCGACTTTGATCCAGAGAGTGTAAAGTTGGATCAAAGCTGCACTCAGTCGCATCAAAGTCGCACTCTAAATCATGAAACTTAGTGGTCACAATAGTGGTAACTAGGGATGAGCCCTAGTTACAAACAATTTGTAACAATTTGGGGTGTTCGCAGCAAATTCGAAAGCCGCGGAACACCCTTTAAAAGTCTATGTGAGAAATCAAAAGTGCTAATTTTAAAGGCTTATATGCAAGTTATTGTCATAAAAAGTGTCTGGGGACCTGCTTCCTGTCCCAGGGGACATGTATCCTTGGAACACATCCTTGAGGTCTATTGGCTGATATCCAGTTGGCGGCCCTTCCTGATGTTTCTTCACCCCACCAGAGAAGTCGAGAAGTGAGACAGAGGTTCCACTGTCCCGGATATCGTTTTCCAGCCTAGGTTTGGCTCCATGCACCATTGACTCCATGTCATACGACAGTGGAGTCCACGTCATCTGGTAAGAGTACCCATCTTATCTTACTTCCTGATGTTTTCATTCTGATGCCCCATATCGAGATGTTGGTTTACAGCTACGGAAGTTCTGTACCCCGTTGTTGACTCACAGTCACAGATCCACATCGTGCACCATTGACTTTAATTTCCAGTCTCACATCATTTTTTGGTTCATACCAGTTCCTCTTATTAATTTGAGTTTGGAATCATCCATTTACCATATGTGGACACTTTATACTGTGTTTGTTCATTTCACTTCACTTATGGTTTTTGCACATATGCTTTACTGTTCAGTACAGCATCTCTTACTTAATTGTTTCACTACACCCTAACTTCCCAATATTTCTTAGCGCTGCTTTTTTTCCTAGTTACCAGTTCTTGTTTGTCACAATGTATGCAGCTGCTGGCTCACATATATTTTATTTTTGCTATTAGAGCGCAGTGTTTTCATATTCTCCTGATTAAGGGTAACCCCGCACCAAAATTTTTAAAAAAATGTTGTGGGGGTCCTCCAAAATCCATACTGGACCCTTATCCGAGCACGCAACCTGGCAGGCCGCAGGAAAAGGGGTGGGATGAGAGAGCGCTTCCCCTCCTGAACTGTACCAGGCCACATGCCCTCAACATGGGTAGAGTGCTTTGGGGTCCCCCCAAAACACCTTATCCCCATGTTGATGGGGAAAGGGCCTCTTCCCCACAACCCTTGCCCGGTGGTTGTGGGGGTCTGCGGGCAGGGGGGCTTATCGGAATCTGGAAGCCCCCTTTAACAAGGGGCCCCCAGATCCCACCCCCCATGGGAATGGGTATCGGGTACATTGTACCCCTACACATTCACCAAAAAAAGTAAAAAGGACAGGAGACAGTTTTTAACTTCCTTTATTTAAAAAAACAAACAAAAAAAAAGTGTCCTGCGATGTCCATCCATCTTCAATCACAGCACCAATGACTGAAAAAAAAACCCGGAAAAACTCCACCATGGGAGGCATAGCTGCGACTGCAGCCTTTTTTACCTGCCTTTTCATGTGATGTCAGAAGGGGATGGAGTCTCTCGTTTACATCACCGGGTGGCCCCGCCTTCAGCTTTATAACAGCTGTTGTAGTGAAAAGGTTGCAGTCGGCGGGACGCCTCCCATTGAAGCGGATTTTTTAAAAAGAATTCTCGGGATCTTTGGCGTTAAAAGGGGGCCTCCAGATTCCGATAAGCCCCCCCCCCCCGCTCGTAGACCCCCACAACCACCGGGCAAGGGTTGTGGGGACAAGGCCCTTGCACACATCACCATGGGGACAAGCACCAGGATGGGGATGTGTGTGTGTAAACACACAAATCTCTGTTTTGTCAGGGGAGATGAGACATATTGTTTGTTCCTGCTAAGTAGGAACAGCAATATGTCTCCTACCCTAGTCAGTCCTATCCTCATACAGTTAGAAATACTAACTAGGAAACACATTTAACCCCTTGATCGCCCCCTAGTGTTAACCTCCTTTCGTGCCAGTGACATTTACACAGTAATCAGTGCATTTTTATAGCATTGATCGCTGTACAAATATCAATGGTCCCAAAAATGTGCCAAAAGTGTCTGCCGCAATGTTGCAGTCCCGATAAAAATCACAGATCACCCCCATTACTAGTAAAAAAAAAAAAATAATAAAAATGCCATAAATCTATCCCCTATTTTGTAGACACTATAAATTTTGCCTAAACCAATCAATATACGCGTACTGCGATTTTTTTTTTTTTTTTTTATCAAAAATATGTAGAAGAATACATATTGGCCTAAACTGATGAATACATTTGTTTAAAAAAAAAGTGGATATTTATTATAGCAAAAAGTAAAAAATATTGTTTTTTTTTTTTCAATATTGTCGCTTTTTTTTGTTTATAGCGCAAAAAAAAAAAAAAACGCAGAGGTGATCAAATATCACCAAAAGAAAGCTCTATTTGTGGGAAAAAAATCCCCGCAAATTTTGTTTGGATACAGGGGCTGAAGCAGTTAAAGGAGTAATAACCCAAAACAAATATTTATTAGGGGGGCTCTTTACAATATTCTTTCAGATCTCTTCCATGACACCGTGTTACAGATAATTATGGGCTTTCCAATAAGACAATTAATAAATTATGTCACCATGACATGGCTATCATGGACATAAAAAAGTGATACACTATGCCTCATCCCTAAATAATACAGAACAAAATAGAGAACACAGAAAATTGGACTTTTTAGGCACCATATCGAACACACAAAATCGTATGTATATGTATGTGCCTAAAAAGTCCCATTTTCTGTGGTCTCTATATTGTTGTTTCCAATAAGACAGCCCAGAAATAGCTTGTCACTTGTGGACTGTCTATCTATAATTGTTCCCCCATACAGAGACAAGGGGGGACAGAGACAGGTAGAGGGGTGTCCTTCCTCTGACTCCTCCATCTGTGTTCTCAATAGCAGGAAATCAAATTACAATCTTCACAGGACAGAGAAGAATGGGTTAGTTGGAAAATGGGCTCAATAGCACAACCTGCTGACTGCATGGGGAAATGTAAAATATTAAAATATAACAATATTAGATTTTGATCTAAATAAAAAGATATAAAAACATGTTGTAAAGGAATTAATTTATAGTCCTAAACATTACAATTGAACAAAGAACATCTGCACAACAACACTACATTCGCTCTAAGTCTGATTCACTTTTAGGCCAAAAAGTTCAGTTTTGGTCTCATCTGACCAGAGAACCTTCTTCCACATGTTTGCTGTGTCCCCCACATGGCTTCTTGCAAACTGCAAATGGGCTTCTTATGGCTTTCATTCAACAATGTCTTTCTTCTTGTCACTCTTCCATAAAGACCAGATTTGTGGAGAACACGACTAATAGTTGTCCTGTGGACAGATTCTCCCACCTGAGCTGTGGATCTCTGCAGCTCCTCCAGAGTTACCATGGGCCTCTTGGCTGCTTCTCTGATGAATGTTCTCCTTGCCCGGCCTGTCAGTTTAGGTGGACGGCCATGTCTTGGTAGGTTTTCAGTGGTGCCATACTCTTTCCATTTTCAGATGATGGATTGAACAGTGCTCCATGAGATGTTCAAAGCTTGGGAGATTTTTTTTTATAACCTAACCCTACTTTAAATTTCTTCACAACTTTATCCCTGATGTGTCTGTTGTGTTCCTTGGCCTTCATGATGCTATTTGTTTACTAAGGTTCTCTAACAAACCTCTGAGGGCTTCACAAAACAGCTGTATTCATACTGAGAATAAATTACAACAGGTGGACTCTGTTTACTAATTAGGTGACTTCTGAAGGAAATTTTGTTCCAATAGATTTTAGTTAGGGGTATCAGAGAAAAGGGGGCTGAATACAAATGCACCCCACACTTTTCGCATATTTATTTATAAAAAAATTCAACCATTTATCATTTTCCTTCCACTTCACAATTATGTGCCACTTTGTGTTGGTCTATCACATAAAATCCCAATAAAATACATTTACGTTTTCGGTTGTAACATGACAAAATGTGGAAAATTTCAAGGGGTGTGAATATTTTTTCAAGGCACTGTATATAAAAATATAGAGAAAGGGAGGGGAAATTGTCTCTGGGATATATATAGATATATAGATCTAAATATCTATATATACATAGTTAGACATTGTGTGTTTTTTATCACTTGCAATTTACTATTCTTATTGCTGTTATTACCAGATAGTAATGACACCAAATGTGCGCGTCTCATTCAACTCTTCCTCCCCCAGCCAAAGCCACATGGAGCTGACAGGGGAGGAGGAAGCTGAGCGATGAAATGCAAGTTCACGTGCCAGACCAGCCCCTCCTACACAGGCACAGAGTGAATGCAATGATTTATGGGAATTGTAGTTTATTATAAGCTAAGAGAACTACAGTCCCAGAGGACATTGCCAGAAGAAAGCTGGAATCAGAGCTCTGAATGCATTTTTTGAAATGAGACAGATAATGAGCTGTCCAGAACACAGAGGTAAGCAATTTTCGAATAAAAATGATTCTGCACATTGAGATTGTCATCAATGTTAGGCATGATTTATGAAGGAATTCGATTTTTAGCTCTGAAGGTGAACTTTCACTTTAAGTTAGAATTTTTATATACTGGAGTATTTACATTCCTAATAATGGGATTATGAATGAAGTATTTCTGCAATGATATCTGTCTTGTAAATATGTGTATATCAATATACGTCTGGAGCTTGTTTTGTTTTATTTGGGGATCAAATTTTAATCCTTTGTTTAACAGTGACAACTCATTAGCTTAAAGGGTGGACTTACTGAGGTTATTTGTTAAGTTTCCTTTTTTTGGGCCCTCCATACCCTCTTCCCCCTCTTGTTCCTCTTCTAGATACAGTAGATGCTTCATTTTTGGGATTGGCCTACCACGAAAAAAGGACTCCCTTCATTATTAGACCTCATGTAGCCAATGTAGGAGGGATCATTTGTCTGTACTTGGGAGCCTCTCCCATCATTATATGGGTGATCGTTCCCAGTATTCTGGAAACCCCTATAAGGTGAAAAGCTTTTATTGCCATGAAAATTGGTGTTGCCCTAATTCCCTCTAAAAAGTCCTCAGTGGGGTTCTGATCAAGGGACAGAACCCCCGTATTGAACCCCATCGCCTCTAGGGAGTGCATTATTGGATCCCCTTGGGTGATTCCAATTATTGGATCCTGCACGGTAATTCCTATTAGAGTTCTGGTGATGGTGAGGTGTGTGACCATTTGGTCTCCATATGGGAGTGGTCTTATATCCCTTTCACCTACGTCCTTGTCATACCTGTCTTCCAATATTCCAAATCTATTGGACGTAGGAATAGAGTATTCCCCATAAGCAGATATATTATGTGCCCTCTTTGGTCCAGATTTTGAGGTGTTCCACTTCCTAGTGTTTTTAGGTTGGGCCAATGTCCTGTTGGGGTATTCTCCCTTATTTGTTAATGGTCTAGTATGGTGTGTGTTACCAGCTGTTGTGGAGACTGATCTCTCCTGTTCAACAACCCCCTCTGAGTCCATTGGCACCTGATTTGCATTGTTGGCCTTTGTTTGCCATCTGAAGACACAACCCTCTTTGTAATCATTAAATCCCTTACAATTTTTTTTTCTTTTTCTTATGTCTCTGTTCTGTTTCCGTACTCTCCAAAATTTTCTTTAATCTGCTGATTCCATTATATACGGTATATTAAGCATCAAATCAGATATATTTTTTATTTTTCCTTACAATTAGGAATTTTAACAGACCCAATCCAGCATCATAAAAAATGTATACCACTCTGCATCATTACTATTATCATAATTTTCCGGGATACATCCCATCTAAGTGAACGTGGGACCATTTTATCATCTACCGTACATATTTCTCAAGAAAAGATATATCCCAGTGAGTTCTGATTTTTGAGGTAACCAGATTTTGTAATGAATAAACAATTCCATGTAAATTGTCACGCTCTTCATCCTGAACAAATACATCATCTGAGATCGCCGGGCATTTGGAGATGATCTCAAATATATCCATGGTAATGAAATAAGCTGCTCAAACCAGTGTATGTCAAATCCAACAGTAACCCAAAAAATTGTGTATAAAGTGAGCGCTATAAACAAAGAAGACAAATACAGCTGCTAGCACATAAGGGCGAACATACAACTCCCATATAGTATATAAAACTTTGTAGGTGTAGCACTATATCATATATTATTAAACAAAAATAGTGAAATAAGTGCTCAAGTGTGTAATATAATTGCTTCTTAGAAGTGAAAAAAAATTTTTTATATACAAAACTCCCAAAAATCAATGTATCCCTATATTAGTGAAAAATCCTTATTTAGTGGTAAAGGGAATTTGCTACTATATGTGCAAACACTAACACAAATATTAAATCATCACCATTATATAACATATATAAATCTACTAATTAGAAAATACAAAGTGACAAGTGCCAAAAACTGTGGTTATCAAACCATTGTGCATTGATGTGCAAAAACCATTTAAAATAGTAAATCGTTAGTAATGTGTAAAAACCGCAACTATATATCAAAGGAAATCCCATATATTGTTCGTTGCAAAGTGTTCATAACAGTAATAGAATGTGCCGTGTACTAAAACCCCGTAGAAATCGTGCAGAAGGTTCTCCTTTGCTGGTACAAAGCCGTGCTGTAATTACTGGCAGTCACTCCCCCAATGTGGTTGCACTCACCGGAGCACTCCACCCCTGCAGGGGTACGAGCGTATAATGTTAATCCTGTCTCTCCCGTTATTTGGATGCCAGTATCCTTCCACGCGTCTCAATTCAAAGCAGCTACTTGCATACAAGGAGATGGGGACTCCCTGTCCCTTAATGTAATAAAGGTCCCCACTGGATCCATCCTAGAACCAATTTTGTGCCTGTTTAGACTTGGGAGTGTGATACCTGTGCGGTGAGACAAGGCCTATGTGGCCTGTCTCTGTAACAGGGAGATAGGTGCTGGGCACCTAGCGGATAGCCAGGGAAACCTGTGTGCATGGATATCCAGTGGGGACCTTTATTACATCAAGGGACAGGGAGTCCCCATCTTCTTGTATGCAAGTAGCTGCTTTGAATTGAGACGCGTGGAAGGATACTGGCATCCATATAACCGGAGAGACAGGATTAACATCATACGCTTGTACCCCTGCAGGGGTGGAGTGCTCTGGTGAGTGCAACCACATTGGGGGGTGACTGCCAGTAATTACAGCACGGCTTTGTACCAGCAAAGGAGAACCTTCTGCACGATTTCTGCGGGGTTTTAGTACACGGCACATTCTATTACTGTTATGAACACTTTGCAATGAACAATATATGGGATTTCCTTTGATATATAGTTGCAGTTTTTACACATTACTAACGATTTACTATTTTAAATGGTTTTTGCACATCAATGCACAATGGTTTGATAACCACAGTTTTTGGCACTTGTCACTTTGCATTTTCTAATTAGTAGATTTATATATGTTATATAATGGTGATGATTTAATATTTGTGTTAGTGTTTGCACATATAGTAGCAAATTCCCTTTACCACTAAATAAGGATTTTTCACTAATATAGGGATACATTGATTTTTGGGAGTTTTGTATATAAAAAAAAAATGTTCACTTCTAAGAAGCAATTATATTACACACTTGAGCACTTGTTTAATTTACAGCCACACCCTTTGTTTTAACACAGCGCCACTCCCTATACTTTGATTTTCAGTTTTTTGGGGGATCACTTAGGTGTCCCCTTCCTACATAGGGGGGCTGCAGGTGTAAATCAGTCTGTAAGCGCGGATCTGTCGATATATTCATAAAAATAGTGAAATAGTCCAAGAATTTCAAAAAGGTGATATAGTCCCAAACTAGATATATACACTATATCACCAAAAGTATTATGACGCTTGCCATGAACTTTAATGACATCCCAGCTTTAGTCCGTAGGGTTCAATATTGATGTAGCGCAGGGGTTTCCCACCCAAGTTATCATGCTAAATATGTGGTGTTCTTTAAATAAGAGTTTGGCTCCCTCTAGTGTCATTTCTATTGTATGCTATTAAGACTTTTGTTTGGTTTCTGTTAGTGGCATGTTCCTTCTCTATGTCATAGAGGTGATCGTAAAGACGATCCCTCAGTCTGTGAGTGGTCCTGCCAACATATTGAATAGAGCAAATGGTACATGTGATGACATAAACTATGTAACGTGTATTACAATTGATGAAGGACTGTATTTTATATGATTTGACTGTTGAAGTAGATGTGACAGTGTCACCCCCTTTTATGAAGGGGCAATATGTGCAAGACCGACCACCGCATCTGTATGTTCCCTTAAACTGCAGCAAATGAGCAGTTTGTTTTTTGCTAATGTAAAGGCTAGGGGACAAAAGTCCACCTAAAGAAGGTGCTTTCCCTGATACCATACGTATGCCTTTATTTAAAATTTGAGAATAAATATGATCGTTAGACAACACCGGCAGATATTTGGTGACTATTTTCTTAATTTCATGAAATTCAGCACTGTACGGAGTGGAAAATGTTGGAACAAAATGGGATTTTTCTGATCTATTCCGTCTACTGTGGTTACTGGGTTTGTCCATTAGCAAATTGGCCCGAGGTGTTTTATTTACAATGGAGAAAGCCCTATTGATAGCTGACCTGGGGTAACCCCTAGCTTCAAATCTAGCTGACATATGTATGGCCTCCTGTTCAAAATCTATTTGTCTGGTGCATAGTCTTTTCAGCCTTAGAAATTGGCCCACTGGAATACTTTTGATGGTATGGGTCGGATGGCTAGAGTCTGCACGTAGAAGAGTATTACCTGCAGTGGGCTTTCTATAGAGATTCAAAATGATTTCATTGTTGTCTCCTGTGAGCTTAACATCTAGAAACTCTATAGACTTTGGTTCATGTTGTCCTGTAAATTTTAAATTTAAAGCACTATCATTCATATACTCCAACCATTGATCTAAACAGACGTGTGGCTCAGAGACAATGAACAGGAGATCGTCTATATATCGTCAATAGAATGCAGTGTCTTTTCGACGGGGGCCTTCAGGTTCAAAAATGCGGGACCTCTCCCACCATCCCATGTACAAATTGGCCAGGGATGGTGAGATCTTAGCTCCCATAGAGGCCACGCACCTTTGGAGGTAAAAGTCCTCTTCGAACATAAAAAAGTTATGTGTAAGGAGATATTCCAGGCACATGATAATGAACTCCTGTGAAGCCAGAGAGAAGTTTTCTTTTCTTTCCTAAAACTTGTGCAGAGCCAGCACCTGTGAGTTCCATTAGGGCGGGTGTCTTGATATGGATTTGAGAGATTGGAGCGGCAATCTTTTGCTTGCGGAATGAGAAGGTGTTGCAGCCCGGTGAGGTAGCTTGTCTGAGAGCATCAGTCAAGCTGAATTGGAAACAACCAGGCCCTTTCATTGTCCTTGAAGCGGACGGTCAGGAGGAAGACAGGGGGTTGGAGATAATTCCTAAAATGAACTCAACCAGAGCACTACAGAGAAGTCACAGTAGGATCTCAGTCAGTGTCTGTAACACTACAGCCTCACCGGTGACAATGCCCGCTAGGATGTTGCTGGGGAAAGTAAACACAGCCACCCCAGTCTCAACGTGTGATTTGAGTGACGGAGGGAAAGATTAAATCCCTGTGGAAAAGTTCTACCCAAAGAACACTCCTCTCAACCTGCCTGGATGGAAAGGGCCAAGACTTAACTCTTAATGTGGCGAGCTGCATTCTCAAAGAGTGAGTTTGATGTTGGACGCGCAAAAAGTGCCCAACACTGAATCTGTCTGGAGGAGGACAAGCCTTTCCGAGAAAGAGTCAGATGGATTCCTTTAGGGGACTTGGAAGACCTATGAGAACAGCTGACCGAGTTGAAGAGAACAGGAGTTATACGAGAGTCTTGGAGTCCATACGCTTCCCCAATAGTGGTGGTGAGGAAGAAGAATGGGTCGTTGAGGTTGTGTATCGATTACAGGACATTAAACCGAAGGACCATTCCTGACCAATATACCACCCCCAGAATAGAAGATGCCCTACAGAGCCTATCAGGGGCGAAGTGGTTCAGCGTACTGGATCTGAAGAGTGGATACTATCAAATATCAAATCCCCATTCACCCTGAAGATAGGGAGAAGACCGCTGTCATTACCCCAGTGGGATTTTTCTAATTTGACCGCATGCCTCAAGGCCTGTCTGGCACCCCAGCCACCTTTCAGAGATTGATGGAGAAGACTGTGGGTGACATGAACCTGATTGAAGTATTGGTATACCTAGATGATATCATCGTGTTTGGCAAGACTTTGGAGGAGCATGAAGAGCGCCTGGAGAAGGTCCTGAAGAGGCTCCACGATGAAGGCCTGAAGCTCTCCATGGAAAAGTGCCAGTTCTACCAACCTTCAGTCAATTATCTGGGTCACATCGTGTCTGCCGAAGGAGTGGCCACAGACCCTCAGAAGCTGGAAGCTGTAACCTCCTGGCCGAGACCCACTAATGTGACCGAGCTTAGGTTATTTCTGGGATTCTGCTCGTATTACCGGAGATTTGTTGAGGGATTTGCTAAAATAGCCCATCCACTCACTGAGCTATTGAAGAAGGAGGAAGACGAAGATCCAGACTCAGTCAAGTCTGTAAAACCAGCAGCAGGGGCCAGGAAGCCCAAAGAGTCCATACAAGAGCAGTGGACCACACAATGTGAAGAGGCTTTCAAGCAGTTGAAGTGGAGCCTTACAACTGCTCCAGTCTTGGCCTATGCAGATCCAGCCAAACCATACGAACTACATGTAGACGCCAGCCGGGATGGGTTGAGCGGAGTGCTGTACCAGGAACATGACAGGCACTTGAGGTCTGTTGCCTACGTGAGTCAGAGTTTGGCACCTGCTGAGAGGAATTAACCCATCCACAAGCTCGAGTTCCTGGCCGTGAAGTGGGCAGTAGTGGACAATCCAATAGAGAGACTGTCCATATGGCGCAGAATTCATAATTAAGACAGACAACAACCCTCTCACATACCTACTCACTAATGCAAAACTGGATGCCACGGGCCATAGGTGGTTGGCCGCCCTATCAGGCTTTACCTTCAGTCTAAAGTACCGGCCGGGGGTCGGGAACAAGGATGCAGATGCTTTGTCAAGAAGACCCCACTGTTCCCGGGACCCCCCAGAAGAATAGACCCAGCTCACCCCTGAAGGAGTGAGAGCCCCTTGTGAAGGGGCAGAACAGAAAGCAAGGGGTGGGGCCAGAGCTGAGGAGATTGGAGTGTCAGCTGCTGGGGTGCCCAGAAGCTATTGCAATATCACTCAAGTCGAGGATGAGGGTCTGCCAAAACTTTTTAGAAAGGACCTGCGTAGGTATCAGTTGGAAGATCCCTTCTGCAGTTTGGCATTGAAGGCACTGGAGAGTCAACGTCCTGACTTGCTTCTTACCGACTCATCAAAGGAAGGCAGTTTACTACACCGAGAGTGGGATCGGTTGCAGTTGCAACAAGGGGTGGTCTACTGAAGGGGCCCCTCTGAAGATCCTGAAGAGAAATGGCAGTTCTTACCAGAGAAGCATAGGGAGAAGGTGTTAATTGCTCTACATGATCATCATGGCCACCTAGGGGCCAAGAGGACTTTCCAACTCTTGAGAGACAGATTCTATTGGCCCTGCATGCGGGTTGAAGTCGAGGGTTACTGCCATTCTTTCTTCAGATGTATTCAAAGAAAGACTTTAACTCAACGAGCTGCCCCAATAGGTCACCTAGAGAGTCAAGGATCATTGGATCTGGTGTGCATTTATTTTCTGTGCTTGGAGTCTGACCTGAGTGGGCAGGGAAATATCCTGGTGATAACTGACCATTTCACCCGTTATGCCCAGGCGTTTCCCACAAAAGAACAATGGGCATATACAGTAGCTAAGATTTTAGTAGAAAAATTCTTTGTCCACTATGGCCTGCCCCAGAGCATCCACTCAGACCAAGGGAGAGACTTTGAGAGCAGCCTCATTAAGAGACTCTTAGATTTGTTGGGCATCAAGAAATCTAGAACTACTCCCTACCATCCTCAAGAAGATCCTCAACCAGAGATATTCAATCAAACTCTTTTGAACATGCTGGGAACTTTAACCTCCGAACAAAAGCAACACTGGAGCAAACACATAGCAGCCATAGTGCATGCACACAACAGTACTACAAGTGATGCCACAGGATACTCTCCATATCGCCTGATGTTCAGACGAGAAGCTGGGCTACCAGTAGACCTGGCCTTCGGTGTATCCTTGGACCATACCTCAGCAACCTCCCACAGAGGGTATGTGGACCGAATGCGAAGAAGCCTGAAAACTGCCTATGATAAGGCCCAAGCTGTTTCAGAAGCCAGAGGACAGAGGAACAAAAGGAATTTTGACCTCAGGGTGTGGGTACAAGATCTACAACCAGGAAACAGAGTGTTGTTGAGGAATTTAAATCACTTTAAATAAATTTGTGAAAACACAAATTGGCTGATCTTTGGAAGTCACACCCCTTTGTCATATGCAAAAAACTCCCAGGGCTGCCAGTGTATCAGATTCGGCCAGAAGGATGTACAGGGCCACTGAAGACTTGGCATCGTAATCACCTGTTGCCTCTATCAGAAGCAGTGCGGGTAAAACCCCAGCAAGATTCACCATCTACATCCACCCTTCCTAAAAGACCTTGACCAGTGACTAGGTCCCAGTCTAGGCCTCTTGCTGTAGATGATGAAGACAATGAAGATGAAGAGATGGGAATAGACTGGTTGTGGTTGTCTCACACACCAGAGATTGTTACAACTCCTCTCCCTCATCCCACAGTGACGGATAGTGGGATTCTTCAACCAGAAGCCCCTGAGTTTGTGCCTCAAGATAGACCTCCAGGAGATCTGGAAGACCTCCAAACTTCCCTGATGGAAACAGCCTCTGAGGGTTCTTCTTCATTCATTGAAGCACAAAATGCAGGAAGCTGAAGTGGAAGATAAGTAGTAAGACGAGGTCATGAATTAAGACATTATCAGTTTGCTCGAGACACCAGTACCTAAAGAACCGAGAGAGAAGAGAATCATTCACCCACCCTGGGCGAATGCTCCGAGGAGATTTGTCTCACTTCAAAAAGGACTTCTGAAGTGCCTGGTTCTTCCACCGCTGATTTGGTGGAGAACAACCCTATCTCACCCCCTGGCACATCTATACAGGACACCACGGTGTCAGTAGCAGGTGTACAGAACAGCCTCCCTCCATGTAAAAACCGGTGGGAGGCTTCTCTGTCAGTTATGGGACATCGCTTGAATGCAAAAGCATGTAACAGGTCACAAATTTTGACTATCTTTGGGGACCAAAGACTTCAAGTTGGGGGAGTATGTAGCGCAGGGGTTTCCCACCCAAGTTATCTTGCTAAATATGTGGTGTTCTTTCAAGTGGAGTTCCACCCACTTTTACAACTCTTCAGCATCCCTCACTAAACTGTGCACTGTAAACAAATTGGATATTTTTTTTCACAGCAGCTACTGTATATCTGCTGTATTCATTTTTCACTTCCTCCTCCCTGGCCGCGGCCCATTGCATCATTTCCTGTTTGCAATGCCTTCTGGGAAGGGGCAGCAACTTCCTCTGAAACTGCCGTTGCTATGGAAACCTGACCTGAAACCTATTACACTGCTTGTGCTGCACTGAGCATGTGGGGCGGCAACCCTCTGAAACTGCCGTTGCTATGGAAACCTGACCTGAAACCTATTACACTGCTTGTGCTGCACTGAGCATGTGCGAGATCTGCAAGGATGAGATCCAGGAAGAAATACAGTCTGGCTTCAGATGCCCACACTTAAGATGGCCACGGCCTGCTGTAAGTTTATAAAATAACAAACTACTGCTATAAACTAACAAAACAGACCTTAGTTTACAGACTAACTTTACTAGAATACATTAAGCTTGTGTATTATAGGGGTATTTTTATTTAAAAAGTATAATTTCGGCCGGAACACCACTTTAAATAAGAGTTTGGCTCCCTCTAGTGTCCTTTCTATTTTATGCTATTAAGACTTTTGTTTGGTTTCTGTAAAGCCATACTCCAAAGCATTGTTGGATAGTTTAATAGGAAGTGACTCATGTGTTTAACTCAGTCTGAAACTACTGACCCACAATGCCCAGCTCACAGACCCACAGTGCTAAGTCGGAGAACAGCCTGCTGGGTAAGGAAATAAAAGAGGCAGCGTGGCCATCTTTCGGCCTCTTGGGGCGCCATTCAATACCTGCCTGCAGTGAGATCTGTGTGTGAGACCGGGAGGACTGCTGCCTGTAAGGCGCGGAGCTGAATTGATCGGCCTCTGAGGAGTTCCTGAGCACAGCCAGCTGGACCAGCATGTGGACAGACCTGAGGACCCAAGATTGCTGGAAGTTTCTGGTGTCCCAGCCATCAGCAATCTGAAGGAGCAGTGCAGTGTGTCGATGCTGGCTTTGGATCAGACGGAGACCACGAGGACAGGAGTTCGGAAGGAATCCTACAGCACCTGGACCTGTTGTGGTGAGCGGGCACTTGCCCAGACCAATAGAATACACTGTATGCTGGTACTTGTAGTTCCATGGAGGTGGTTCTGCTTATTCATAGCCTGTACACAGCAGAACTCTGGGGTTTGTTACAATCCATGCTGTAGAGGAGGTACTGCATTACCCACACAGTTCATAAGGAAAAGTTACAGGAGTGTTGTTTGTTCATCACCACCAAAGGAATAATTCCCAGTACACTCATCACTCTAAAGTCTGTTTCTTTATGTTTTTCTCATGTGGATTACAAATAACTGCAGTTCAAATCAAAGGGCTAGCTGAAGAATAATTGAAGATAAAGAACTCTTGCCACCTTCAACAAAACATCAGGGTGTCACTATACTTCATAAACATTAAATTGCAGTCTAGGGGGAGCCCTAGAGTATAGGATTCACTATTATACTGCATTATCTTGTCTATGTGAATGTAATATATTTGGGTCTGTTGTGTGCATTGAGGCTGTAGTGGGAAGGTGCTTAATATATAGGTGCTTAATATAAGTGTGTTACGATATTGAGCATTTGTCCCACTGCACTGTCTGCATATACCCTCCATGACAATCGTTGAATTCTTGTTTCATGTACACATTGACTGTTTTCTACTGTTATTCTTTATGCCTGATTTACCACAGTGTTTATTGTGCTAAGCATCTTCTTAGTAAATTTCCTAAGTGGTTAATTGTCAACTTGTGTGAGACTCCATTCATTACCACAACTGGTAAGGTGGCTGGTTCCAAGGATACGGTAAATATATTGTGTAATGTACCATTATTATGTTTCTCTTTACCACTGGGTCTCACACTAAGCTTATCACATAGGTGTGCCAGAGGGGTTGAGACTGTCATTGGGGTTGATAGGCAGGGTACAGGATTATACATACATCAGCAGCTCCTACGGGGGTAGTGCTAAATTGAGTTGGCCCACCCTTTGCAGCTACAACAGCTTCAACTCTTCTGGGAAAGCTGTCCACGAGGTTTAGGAGTGTGTCTATGGGAATGTTTGACCATTCCTCCAGAAGCGCATTTGTGAGGTCAGGCACTGATGTTGGACAAGAATGCCTGACTCGCAGTCTCTGCTCCCAACTTTGTGGGAACAGTTTGGGGATGGCCCCTTCCTGTTCCAACATGATTGTGCACCAGTGCACAAAGCAAGGTCCACTCTGGTGAGTGTATTTGCTGGTGGAGGCTCACTAGGGTTATCACCTCATCCCTTTAAACCCAAACACATATGAATGTAGCAAGGTCCCGGACCTCTAGAGGCCTAATGGTGACCTCCAGAATCAGGGAGAGCTGACATCCTTCTCTGTAGAGTGGGTTACAAGGCATGGTGGGTGTAATGCAAGCTGGGCGCCAGACACTTTTTGAATGCAAATAGATTTATTGTCTCTTGAACAAGAACTGTGGGAGAGGGTTAGGGCCAGGACACCCTTAAGTAGATGTAATGGCAATTGGCAGACTCCGAGACTTCTATAGGTAGATTGCTATACAGTGGAAGGCCTCCAGCCTGACACCACTTCTGTATAGTTAGGACCGCTGTCTCCTATGGCAACAAATCTTGTAACAGTCACTAATGGTAGTTGTATTTAACTATTGGTAACACAATAGTTCTCGCACTCTACAGTCTCTCACTCTAGGTCTTCACTCACCAAGCTCCCAGTCTCTCACTAGACTCTCAGACCCAATCGTCACTGGATCCCCTGAGCTCTTCCACTTCCATAACTCGGTATCTTCCTCAAGCATCACCCCCGCTTCCCTGCTGGGTCCCTGGCTTGGCAATCACAGATACACTATAGTACTCAGTCCTGTGCAAGAAGAAGGTCAGAACAGAGCGCCTGTTTCTGGAACTGCAATAAACAAAACAACTTTGCATGTTATGATTGTGGAACTACAAGTAACATATCGGCTTACGTGCTGGTCTGTAGGACTACAAGGAACAGCTTAGTAGCAGTTTTATTGCTTTAATCTGTGACAGTTGTAATCTGTTTTTGCATTCCTATTCACTTGTATGGGGAGAAAATCAGTTCTGAACAAATGTTTGTTGACACAGGTCCTAATTTTCACCAGAGTGACCTATATTTTCCCGAGACACAGTGGCGTCACTAGGGTTAGTGTCACCCGGTGCCGAAAAAATTGGTGTCACCCCCCTCCACCAACTACCTCAGTACAGACCCCCCCTCCACTAACTACAGACCCCACTCCATCAATATAGCCCCCCTCCCTCAGTACAGACCCCCTTCCATCAATATAGACCCCCTATTAAGTACAGACTCCCCTCCCTCAGTACAGACCCCCTCCATCAGTACAGACCCCCGCTCAGTGCAGACCCCCTTTCCTCAGTATAGACCCCCCACTAAGTACTGACCCCCTCCCTCAGTACAGACCCCCCATCAGTACAGAAACCCTCCCTCAGAGCAGAGTCTGCAGACCCCCCTCCATCAGTATTAACCTCCCACCTCAGTGCAGACCGCCCCATCAGTACATACACCCCCCCTCAGTGCTGACCCCCATCAGTATAGAATCCCCCCTCAGTGCAGACTCCCCCATCAGTATAAAATCCCCCCTCAGTGCCAACCCCCATTAGTACAGAACCCCCTCAGTGCAGACCCCCATTAGTATAGAAACCCCCCTCAGTGCAGACCCCCATCAGTATAAAATCCCCCCTCACTGCCAACCCCCATTAGTATAGAACCCCCCTCAGTGCAGAGCCCCCCATTAGTATAGAATCCCCTCAGTGCAGAGCCCCCCATTAGTATAGAATCCCCCCTCAATGCAGACCACCATTAGTATAGAACCCCCCCTCAGTACAGACCCCCCATTAGTATAGAATCCCCCTCAGTGCAGAGCCCCCCATTAGTATAGAATCCCCTCAGTGCAGAGCCCCCCATTAGTATAGAATCCCCCTCAGTTCAGAGCCCATTAGTATAGAATCCCGCTCAGTGCAGACCCCCCATTAGTATAGAATCCCCCCTCAGTGCAGACCCCCCATTAGTATAGAATCTCCCCTCAGTGCAGACCCCCTATTAGTATAGAATCCCCCCTCAGTGCAGACCCCCCATTAGTATAGAATCCCCCATCAGTGCAGACCCCCCATTAGTATAGAATCCCCTCAGTGCAGAGCCCCCATTAGCATAGAATCCCCCCTCAGTGCAGACCCCCATTAGTATAAAATCCCCCTCAGTGCAGAGCCCCCCATTAGTATAGAATCCCCCTCAGTGCAGAGCCCCCATTAGTATAGAATCCCCCTCAGTGCAGAGCCCCCATTAGTATAGAATCCCCCCTCAGTGCAGAGCCCCCATTAGTATAGAATCCCCCCTCAGTGCAGACCCCCCATTAGTATAGAATCTCCCTCAGTGCAAACCCCCATTAGTATAGAATCCCCCTCAGTGCAGAGCCCCCATTAGTATAGAATCCCCCCTCAGTGCAGAGCCCCCCATTAGTATAGAATCCCCCCTCAGTGCAGAGCCCCCCATTAGTATAGAATCCCCCCTCAGTGCAGAGCCCCCCATTAGTATAGAATCCCCCCTCAGTGCAGAGCCCCCCATTAGTATAGAATCCCCCCTCAGTGCAGAGCCCCCCATTAGTATAGAATCCCCCTCAGTGCAGAGCCCCCATTAGTATAGAATCCCCCCTCAGTGCAGACCCCCCATTAGTATAGAATCCCCCTCAGTGCAGACCCCTATTAGTATAGAATCCCCCCTCAGTGCAGAGCCCCCATTAGTATAGAATCCCCCCTCAGTGCAGAGCCCCCCATTAGTATAGAATCCCCCCTCAGTGCAGAGCCCCCCATTAGTATAGAATCCCCCCTCAGTGCAGAGCCCCCCATTAGTATAGAATCCCCCCTCAGTGCAGAGCCCCCCATTAGTATAGACACCCCCTGCACATGTCCACCCACATATACATAAAGTTTACAGACCTCAGAACAGCGCGGATGATACACACAGCCGTGTGTGTCCCTCGTGCTCCTACTCCTCTTGTGTGGATGTAAACAGAGGAGGGGGAGGCGGCTTCAGTCCGTTGTGCTGAGGGACACAGCACAAGTCCGGTGGCGCAGATCAGGGCAGCGGGCAGTGTTAGCGGTGCTTTCCGCTACCTACAGGTGTCACCCCTCTGGCGGGTGTCACTGGGGTGCGGCCCGCACCCACCTAACAACGCCACTGCCGAGACAGGCACATTGTTATGGAGGAGATTCTTCCAATATTGGTGTTCCTCCATATAATGAATCCTATGAATAAAGTACAAGTCACAGCCCAGCCTCACCCTGTGTAAGAGAATGTGACCCCTCCCAACTGCATTCTTCTCTGGTGTCAGATTTTCATTTCCTCGTCTGCTGTCAGCGATGGCGTCTGCTGCTCTGAGAGCTGAGCTGGAATGTTCCGTCTGTCTGAACATTTATACAGATCCTGTAAACCTAAGATGTGGACACAATTTCTGCCGGGTCTGTATTGATCGTGTGCTGGATACACAGGGGGGGTCTGGAGGATATTCCTGTCCTGAATGCAGAGAGAAGTTTCAGGGTCATCCTGCACTGCAGAGGAACATAACACTACATAACATAGTGGAGAATTTCCTGTCTGCTCAGCCAGATCAGGAAAAGTCTGGGGTCTTCTGTACTTACTGTGTGGACTATCCTGTACCTGCTGTTAAATCTTATCTGCTCTGTGAGGTTTCTCTGTGTGATAAACACTTGAGAGTCCACAAAAAGTCCCCAGAACACATCTTATGTGACCCCATCTTGTCCATGGAGAGCAGAAAATGTTCCATCCATAAGAAGATCCTGGAGTATTACTGCACTGAGGATGATACCTGTATCTGTGTGTCCTGCACTTTGGCTGCAGAACATCGAGGACACCAGGTGGAGATACTGGATGAGGCTTCTGAGAAGAAAAAGGAGACACTGAGGAATGTTCTGCAGAACCTTCTGATAAGGAGAGAGGAGATGGAGGAAAGAGTCCAGAGTCTGCAGGAACACAAGAGGAAAGTAGAAGAGAAAGCAGCTGATGACACCAAGAGAGTCACTGTCCTGTTTAGAGATCTCAGGAGACGTCTGGAAGACTTGGAGAAGAGATTCTTGAGGGAGATCCCCGGGCCGGCAGAGTGGATCTCCATCTCCATCCAGGATCTGGAAATAAAGAAGGAGGAGCTGTCTAGGAAGATGCGTCACATTGAGGAGCTATGTAACATGAAGGATCCACTGACTGTCTTACAGGAATCAGAAACAGGTGACTTGTGTGATACTGAGGATGGAGATAATGAGGACAGAGAGAGACATGAGGAACTCCTCCATGATGGAGGGGGTCTGGATGTGGATGGGATATCACACACATTACACACATTATCTGACATAATAACAGAGGGAAATGTATACTTCTATATACAGGAAGCTGCAGACATATTACTGGATGTAAACACAGCTCATAATGATCTCCAAATATCAGATGACAGGAAAACTGTATCCTGGTCAGATAGAAAACAGAATCGTCCAGAAACACCAGAGAGATTTCAGTATTGTGCTCAGGTGATAAGCAGTCGGAGTTTCTCCTCAGGGAGACATTACTGGGAAGTGGATGTCGGGGGATCAGATTGGTGGATAGTCGGGATGTGTTACCCCAGTATAGACAGGAGAGGAGATCAGTCAGGGATTGGATATAATAACAAGTCCTGGGGTTTGTACAGGTATAATGATCAGTATTTGGTGTTGCATGACAGTAAAGGGTTCCCCTTACATACCAATCCCTCCAGTAACAGAGTCAGGATATATCTGGATTATAAGGCCGGACGGATCTCCTTTTATGATCTGTGTGACCCGATCCGACACCTCCACACCTTCACCACCACCTTCACTGAACCCCTCCATGATGGAATAAGTGTATGGAGAGGTTGTATAAAGATATGTGGGGGGAATGAGAAGGGGGAGGAGTCCTGAGCACTCGGTGGATGTAATACAATGAGGTTAGCACTGGAGTGGAGTGATTTTGGCACATCACATTACTTGGATAAACAATTGTTTGGCTTCATTAATGAACTTCCATTTATAGGGCTTCATACTTAAAGGGATTTGCACTTATTTCTTGCTCTGAGTTCTAATGTGATTGTTTTCAATTTTTATTCTTACTATGATGATTGTAATTTTTTTATACTTACTTAATTTCATTGTTTTTGATGGATAGAGCACCTATTATATGTTATTAGTCCCACAGAGTTTTCTATGATAAATATATTTCTATGAGACTTCTCCATCACTCCCTCTCAGATCATTGTGATTGGCTGGTATAACTCTTATTTTAGCGAGGGGTGGGGATACACCAGTAACAATACTTTGTGCTGCAATTTGTGTCCATACAAAATGAATGGGTGCAAATCGCACTGCAAAAATGTGGTGCGATTCCTGTGCAAATTGCATGCAGTTTGCCGCACTGCTCCTGTGTGAACACAGACCGAAATGATTATGACAAGCTTGGGTTCACACAGGGGCGGTGGGGAAACCGCATGCGATTTGGACAGAAATCGCACTGCATTCCAGTTCAAATTGCATGCGATTTTTTTTGCAGTGCGATTTGCGCCCATTCATTTTCCATAGATGCAAAACTCACCACAAATTATCGGTTCTTGTGTTCAGCTAGTAGTTGACCGAAAGTATCGGTACTCGCCGATAAAAAACAGCACAGCACAACTGTTACAGAGAATTCTAGGCTTTCCAATAAGACAGCCCAGCACTAGCTGGTCACTTGTGGACTGTCTCCCTCTAATTATTCCCACATACAGAGACAAGGGGGGACAGAGACAGGTAGAGGGGTGTCCTTCCTCTGACTCCTCCATCTGTGGTCTGAATAGCAGGAAATCAAATTACAATCTTCACAGGACAGAGAAGAATGGGTTAGTTGGAGAATTATCTCATCAGTGCCACCTGCTGGCTGCACTGGGCAAATATAAATAATTACCATATCGCAATATTTCTTATTGGTCTAAATAAAAAGAAATAAAAACATGTTATAAAGAAATAATTTATAGTTCGTAAACATTATAATTGAACAAAGACCATCTGTACAACAACACTACATTCCCTCTAAGTCTGATTCATATATGGAGGACATTGGTGGATGAAGAGAGCCCATCGGTAGTGCATTGTCCCCACCAGCCTGGATTATAACTTGGTTTGTCTCCATCCTGTTATGTGTGGAGTCCTCGGTGTTCTTCCAGTGTCAGTGTCTGTATAAGAGCTGAGATATAACATCAGGAGCTCCATGTACTCTGTGTGTTCTCCTCCCGAATTTCTGAGACAGGAAAGGGGAATGTTTTCCTACAGGAAATATTATCATCAGAAGTCCCCCACCCCCCCGATACAACTTCCAAGGTTACAAAGGTTTTCTATTTGTAAAATGTTTTAAACATGAACAGGTTGTTTTCTGTCTGCAGACTGGACCAATGGTGTAAGTTTGGTCTACATACGTTTCTCTCGCTCCTTCTTTGAGGCCCTCAGTGTTATAAAGATTTCAATTGTATGAGGCCCCATAAAAAGTTACACTTCCAAAGGTGATATTTCAGCTGAACACTTCAGGAAATGTTTTATGTAGATATCGGTGGAGGAGAGAAGAGGAACACTATAGAGTGGAAGTTGAGTCAGTTGGGGTTGCTGATATCACTTCCAAAATGGCGGCACCCAGCAGCAGTCTCAGGACTTTTGGATGTCTACACAAGGTACGTTACGCAGATAACATGAATAAAATACATTAAATGCACATATAATCTTATGGGTAGATTGTTGTTGAAATGAATAGTCTGGTGACAGAGATTAGAGTATTATAACATACAATAAACAGCTCTATGGCAATATCCTAATTCCATAAAATTTATAAATAAAAGTAAAAATATATGTATAACATGCTGCAGTAAAACCAATAAATGTGCATACACAAAACCAATTATAGCCTTGTAAAATTATTATGTTATTAGATTTAAGACAAAAATACCCAACCTGTGTTACTAAGCACAAAGCAAATTGAAAATAAAACAGTCCTTTAAATTAGATCACATCAACATTAAACTCCTTAAAGTGATTCTAAAGGCAGAAGGTTTTTTTAGCTTAATGCATTCTATGCGACTCAAATGCATATACAGTATTTTCAGTAACACTGTTAATCTACAGATTTATAGGTTTGAGCAGGTTAGGCCAAGAATTGGGCTTGGTGTTTGACCACCAGGATTCGTAGGCATGAGTAAAAAATGGCTGCTTAAGATCAAACCACAGCAGCACTCAGTCTCCAATATACAGGAAAAGCCAAAAGAAGATGTTCCCAAGGGACTTTTATGAGTGGTGCTGAATAAAATGGTCCAACAAAATGTTAAAAACATAAACAAAATGTATTACAAAATACATAAACAACACATATAATTTGATTTCAAGGAATATCATCAGTACACAAATTAGACATGTATATATAACATTTCACCCAGGGTTACAGGAACATGTCCTTTTCAATTCATGAAGGCTGTAAACTCTCGCGTTTCATGGGGCAACGCCCACTTCTTCAGGAGATAGCCCAGATTGAACATTTTTGTGTATATCTGGAAAAAACGGAAAATTGTATACTCACCTTTCCGTAATTTTCCTTTCCTGTCGTATCTTCATGGCAGCATACACTTTGGGTTGTGACTCCGCCCCCACAACCTGATAGGACTACATAGCTATAAGTTGTAGAGATGGCCCCTGCCCAGTATTCTCCGTATATATATCACCTTAGATGGGTGGGAGATTGTATGCTGCCATGAAGATACGACAGGAAAGGAAAATTACGGAAAGGTGAGTATACAATTTTCCGTTTTCCTGTCGCATCATGGCAGCATACACTTTGGGGAGTAACTCGCAAAGACTGGGTGGGAATTCAAACTAAGTTTATTAATCAAATAATAGAGGAATTGGCCTGGATAACGGATCTTCCGAAATCCACCGTGGATAAGCAGGCGGAATCCACCTTGTAATGAGACATGAAGGTGTTCCTGGAGGACCAGGTAGCCGCTCTGCAAATCGTCTCCGCCGAGACTCTACAATATGCCGCCCAGGAGGTTGCCACTGCCCTGGTGGAGTGTGCCCTTAAGCCCTCAGGTACTTGATGGTTACTAAGTGAGTAAGATCTCTTGATGGTCTTTACTAGCCATGAAGCAATGGTGCGTGAGGATGCCGCTTGACCTCTCCTGAAACCATGTGGGATAATTAGGAGGCTCTCCGACTTTCTGATGGATTTTGTTGCCGAGAGATATTCCATGACGGTACCTTTAACATCTAGTGGATGAGGGTCTCCCTGATCCATGCTGAGTGCTGGAAGATTAATCTCCTGGTTAAAATGGAAAGATGAGGATACCTTGGGGATGAATCAATCCGAAGGTCTTAGGACTAGCCTGTCTGGAAGAACAACCAAATATGGTTCGCTAACCATTAGAGCTTGCATCTCTGACACTCGCTTCGCCGATGTTATGGCTATTAAAAATGAAACTTTCAGCGTTAGATCCCAGAGGGATATGCTCTGCGTTGGAAAAAAGGGTTCCTTGGATAATGCCTCCAGAACAATTGAGAGATCCCAGACCGGGAATGACGGTTTCCTGGGGGGCCTCAGCTTTAGACAGGCCCTCTGAAACTGTATCACCAGAGGCTCTTGTGCCCATTTAACTCCTGTCAAGGCGGACAGGGCCGATACCTGGACCTTCAGGGTGCTTGACCTAAGGCCTTTTTCTAGGCCTAATTGAAGGAATTCCAAGATCTGAGACACCGACGGGGAGGACGAGTCCCAACCTTGCTGTTGAGAGAAGGAGACAAATTTTTCCCAAACTCTTCTGTACGTGATGTTGGTAGTAGACCTTCTGGCCTGGAGTAAGGTGTCCACCACCTTCTGGGAACAGCCCTGCTCTAGGTACCTAGCCCTTTCAGTCTCCAGGCCATCAAGTGTAGCTTCCCCGGGTTTGGGTGAAGAAGATGCCCCTGGGAGAGTAGGTCTGTCGTCAATGGGAGAGGCAGAGGTTCTGCCGTGTTCAGCTGCATGAGGGTAGTAAACCATGGCCTCCTCGGCCAGAAAGGGATCACTGCTACCACCAATGCTGTTGACTTCTTGAGCCTCAGGAGGAATCTCGCTATGAGAGGCGTCGGGGGGAAAATGTACCCCAGGTGAAAGTTCCAGGGGTGTTGGAGGCAGTCCGTCCCCTCTGCCGAAGGAAACGGTATCCTTGATAGGAATCTCTGGCACTTTGTGTTCTCCGGAGTTGCTGCTAGGTCTATCTCTGGAGGGCCCCAGGTTCGGGATATGAGAGCATAGGCTTGTGGACTCAGAGACCATTCGTTGTTGGAGGGGAAATTTCTGCTCAGCGAGTCGGCTAAGGTGTTCTGGACTCCCGGAACATAAACCGCCCTTAGGTCCAGTAGATTCAGCTGTGCCCATTCCAGAACAGGACGGACCTCCTGCAACATGGACCTGCTTCTGGTGCCCCCCTGCCTGTTGATGTAGGCAACAGCCACCTTGTTGTCCATCCTCAGGAGGACGTGCTTCCCCCTCAAGTAAAAACTGAAGGCCAGGAGAGCCTGGAACGCTGCTCTCATCTCCAGAACATTCGACACTGTATCCTGTGCCCTGAAAGGCCAATGACCCTGAGCCGCAAGGCCCTGATAGTGAGCTCCCCATCCCTGTAGACTGGCATCTGAGGTCACGGTTTCTTGATAGGGAGTGATTATATGCCTGCATCTTCTCAAGTTGTGAGGACGTACCCACCACATCAATGATTGCTTTACCTCCTGGGAGATGAAGATTGGTTGGGACATTGATGTGCCCTTCCACTGACGCAGGAAGGAGATCTGGAGAGGCCTCGAATTCCATTGCGCCCATTGGACCATTGGAATGGTGGAAGCTAGGGAGCCCAGGATACTGAGACATGTCCTGGCCGGGAGCATTGTAGCGGAGATTGCTCTTTTCACCTTTTGAATTAGAGGAGGGATTTTTTCCCCCGGAAGTTCCACTGTATTCTCCCTTGTGTCCAGTTCGGCTCCCAGAAAGACCATTCTCTGTGTGGGATGGATGTTGCTCTTCTTCCAATTTATCAGCCACCCTAGGGACTGTAACGTGGAGACCAGGATTTCCCTGTGAAAGACGAGAGAGTCCTGGCTGTCTGAGAGAAGTAGGATGTCGTCCAGATAATGGTGGACCCTCAGCCTGCTTTCTCTCAGGTGGGCTATTACAGGTAATAGGACCTTTGTAAACGTCCTGGGTGCAGTAGAGATCCCGAACGGAAGGCTTCGGAATTGGAAGGGCCGATGGTTTAGGGTAAACCGGAGAAACTTTTGGAACTCGGAATGAATAGGGATATGCAAATACGCGTCCTGGAGGTCGATTGACAGCATCCAATCTCCCAAGTTTATTGCTTGGAGGATTGATTGAAGGCTTTCCATCTTGAATGTTTCTATCCGTATCGACCGGTTGAGGTTTTTTAGATCCAAGACTGGACGAAGGTCCCCTGATTTCTTTTTCACTAAGAAAAGTGGGGAATAGAAACCTTTGCCTCTTTGGGATGGCGGTACCTCCACTATTGCTTGTTTTTGGAGCAACTCCTGGATATACTGGACTAGGGATAGTCTTTTCTCTTGAGAAGGAGGAAGTCTGGTTGAGCAGAATTGGTCTCTTGGAGGACGACCTCTGAATGCCCACCTGTGTCCGAAATGAATGGTGGACACCGTCCATGGGTCCTTTATCATTCCCGCCCAGACCAACTTGAACTTTGTGAGTCTGGCACCTACTACCGCTGGTTGGGCGGGCGAACCTTCAAAAGGACTTCTGGTCATTGGAGGCAGGGGTCTTGGGTTTCTGGAATTTGAGGAAGGACGTCTGAGGGTTCTTCCAGCTCCTTCTGTATTCCTTCCCGGGTCTATAGGATTTTGCATCCCTATATCTCTCCGGAAGATTACGTTTAAAGGGAGGTGGCCTTTGTTGTTTCGGCCTTCTGTCCGATGGTATGAGACCCGACTTCCCGCCTGTCACTTTAGAGATTGCGGTATCCAGCTTCGCCCCAAAGAGGTTCACCCCGTCATACGGAATCCTGCACCAGTTTGATTTCGAGGCGGGGTCAGCCGACCAAGGTTTAAGCCATAGCGCCCTTCTGGCCATTACAGAGGCTAACATGGACCTTGATGTGGATCTGATAGTATCTACGGAAGCTTCCGCCACGAAATCTCCCGCAAGGCTAAGTTCTTGTAAGGCCTTAGTGATCTGTTCTTGATCTGCGCCCTCAGAGACGAGTCTCGCTGTAGCTGAGGACCAGCTGGAGATAGCTTTCCCAACCGCAGCTAATGCCACCGCTGGCCTGCAGGCACCTCCTGCGAACAGGTAAGCTCTCTTAAGGTCTGTATCCACCTTCCTGTCAAGCACGTCTCTGAACATTACTGCATCTTCAATGGGGAGCGTCACGTGCCTGGCTAGACGCATCAAAGATGCATCCACTACTGGAGGAGAAAGTAAAGGGGATACTTTGGGTTCCTTGAGTGGGTACAGTTTGGTAAGTCTGTTGGACAGACTGAACTTCTTTTCCGGATTCTGCCACTCCTCCTTAATCAGCTCATCTAACTCGTCGATGAATGGGAAAGCCTCCGGAACCTTCTTGAGGTTTGGGAAATACTTTCTCTGTTTAGGCTGTATCTCCTCAAGCTCCTCCCAGTTAATCGCTTCCTTAACCGATCTGATGAACGGTTCTATGAGCGCAAAATCAAAGCCAGCTGATGCTTCCAGCTCCTCATCATCCGACGGGAGTTCTTGCTCTCTTGATGCACTGGGAATGGTGGGTGAGGTGCTATAGGCCGTAAACTCCACATCAGGAGTTGAGACCTGGGGAGTAGAGACTCCAGTGGGTTCTATGGAATCCGGCTCTTTCTCCCTGGTGGCTTCATCTATGCACTTGCGGCAGGCTAGTTTGTCTGGGAGGGCCGTGGCCCCACATACCCAGCAAGCGTTCCCGGCTGGGCGGGAAGGGTGCGTAGAGGATTGGTGTCCTCGTGCAGGGGATCTTCTGTGGTAGGAACGGCTATGTCTTGAATGGGATCGACTCCGTCTACGACTCCCCTTGCGGCCTGAGCGACTTCTTCTGCGTGAGCGGCTGCGTCTATGGCCGGAGCGGCTTCTCCTGTGCGAAGATTCTCTTCGTCCTGACTTGGATGATCTTGCGGACCTGACAGGGCTGACCAATTAGGTAGCGTTAGTACGGTCCTGCTCTCTTTTTCAATCTTCTCTACTTACCACTGGAATCCCCCCCCTTACCTATTAGGCTGGTGGTGATCTGCTGGGGCAGCGGCCTCCATAGGAGAGGAAGATGAGTACCTGAGAAGGGTATAGGAAGGTAAGAACATGCAACCAGGCCCCAAAAAAACAGTGCATAAGTATTAGACACTTACCCAGAGAGGGGGGGTACTTTAGGAATGCAGTAAGTCAAAACACAGCAGTCAGAAGTCTTCCAGAAAGCAAGGAGAGCTCAGAAATGACAAACAGGGCTTTTAAAATTGCCGCCATGGCCGCCGAGGTCACGACACGCTCGCGCATGCGCAGTAGCGGCGCGAGGCGCCCGGCGCCATCTTGGAAACTGGCAAAATCGAAAGGGCGCCCTGACGGCGCGCACCGCACATGCGCGGAAGCGCCGAGATGCCCGGGAAGCCTGTAGGGAGGCACAGAGGGACCACAGAGCCCAGCAAAGAAGGAGAAAAAACGAAAATGAAGAAAAGAGGCATGGAGACCGCTGCACAACAACTAAGCCTGTTTAAGGCTTATACTGGAGCCGCAACATACCCCCGAGATCACCAGAGTGGGGCTCCTTCCATCTAGCTCGTTTAGAGGCTGTACAGGTAAGGACTTCCACCCAGGAGAGGCTAGAACCTGGCTGGGGCGAATTCGGTAAGGGGGTGCTTCTGATATGTTCAGTCCTTCAGGTGAGGAAAAATAAGAGAATACTGGGCAGGGGCCATCTCTACAACTTATAGCTATGTAGTCCTATCCGGTTGTGGGGGCGGAGTCACAACCCAAAGTGTATGCTGCCATGATGCGACAGGAAACCATGTTATAAGATGACCACAACAGATTGAATAATTCTAGGTTGATGCATTTTAAATTAGAGGAATATAGGGAACACATCCATTTGCAAGGAAAGGCTCCAAAATACATGGAGAATATACTCACACCAGCGTTGATGATATAGGAGGATAGGCAATATAATGTAGGCCAATTAACAAATATAATTATATTAACACCAGGATATCAATGCTGTGGAGGGCAATCCACAGAAGTGGTTCCAACCGGGAGCAGATGGGACTCTCCCTCCTCATTGGCTGAGACACAACAAAGTCAGCTAGCCAATCAGGAGAGAGGGACGGGGCCAAACAGCGGCTCCATGTATGAATGGAGACACAAAGCTGTGGCTCGGCTTGTGTGCCCCCATAGCATGCTGCTTGCTGTGGGGGCACTCGGCAGGAGGGAGGGTCCAGGAGTGCCGGCAAGCGACCCGAGAAGGAAGAGGACTTGGGCTGCTGTGTAGGTAAGTATGACATGTTTGTTATTTTTATAGAAAGGAAAAACTAGACTTTAGTATCATTTTAAGTGGAAAGAAAAAAAAAAGATTCCCCCTTAAGTTCAGAGATCTTCTGTGTGCTCGTGCTTGAAATATAAAACACCATTGTTCTGTGTTCTCAAACCTGACCATGACACCAACCCCTTAAAGCGGTGGTAAACCACTGAAAAAAATAAAAAATAAAACCTGCAAGACAATAGCATAATGTGCTAGTATGCGCATTATGAAATACTTACCTTACAACGAAGCCCTGTAGCGGTGCCCGAGCTGACATGTTCCCTCTGCGTTTCTTTTGGGATCATGGGATCCAGCTCTGTGAGTGGCTGGAACCGCAATTACGTCAATCCCACACATGCGGGCAGAAGCCCTCCGTTCCGGCATAGAGCTCTGAAGTTCCCGGCACGATATGTAGGACCTTCAGAGCACCCGCGCCACTGACTTCAGCGGCAGCATGAAGGGTGAATATCTCCCAAATCGTGCAGATTTAGGATAAATTAATTTTACTTACAGGTAAGCCTTATCATAGGCTTACCTGTAGGTAAAAATCACCAAGTGGGCAATACAACCACTTCAAGATCACTTCAGAGCCAGATGACTCAGATGACTCGGATGACTAGGATGGGTCAAAAAGGCTTTAACTGTAACTCTCCAATGTCTTTCACCTTGTACACGGGAACCATCATCCATCTGTAACTCCTCCAAACTGGAGATTATCCACATCAGAGCATAAAAGAACCAAAAGATGATCTCATTGCATTCATTGGTGAGGAGCACCGCTGTTTCTATGTCCGGAACCAGCGTGCGATCCTTGCACAGCAAGTGACATCGGCGCTGACCAAACTCGCCTCAAAGCCTTTCACCCCGATTGGGCATCCTCAGGAAGCTAGGAAGACACCATTTTGGCAAAGGAAGGTTAACCCCTCCTATACTCGGCGTAACGGATTTATTGCTATTGCTATACTATGACTAAGCACCATTAAGGGGTGGGAAACACGTCAGCTGATTCAACCACTATCCTTGATTGCTGTATGGACTGATTTTATTCAATAAAGACATTTTTCACTGGAGTGCGGCTGTCCGGATTTCCTCTATTGCATGTGTTTTATATCATGGAAGGTTAACCCCTCTTATACTGGGTGTCACGGAACGTCCCACACTCCGCTTGAGTGCTTCCATCAGTATACCACTTCCTTTCAGTCTGGACTCAGATATCAGATATTCCAACCGCTCATAAGCACAAAACAAGGCGAGACTTGCTTAGATGCTAACATGGACTATTTTTATTAGAACCAGAATACAGTCTTATATATAGTAAAAGATGAGGTTCCCCCTCCTGCTCATATTACTCTAACAATACACCTGTAACCTAATTAACATGAGCTAGTTTACTAAATCATTTACCCAGACCAGATGACTCAGAGACATGACCTGTAGGACACAGACTTGTGGGCACCGAGCTTCACACAGTAGTATAAACACAATAGCAGGAGCTAATTACAATTAACAATACAAACAACAATGTCCCCCCTTCTCAGCCTAGTCATCAACAATTATAGTAGGATTAGACTGTTCATCTCCTAGCCAGTCCTGGAGGCTAATGTGATCAGCTCACTCAATTAACAGGTTGAGTTCAGAATCAAACAAACCAATAATAGTCTCTACATACATCCTGGGAGATATTGTGGACAAATATTACTGTCCCCTTTTAAGTAGTCCAAGATATATTTTCTCACTCACCCTGTGCCAGGATAGCACAGGGTGACTTAGACATAAGAGGTGTATGGGGAGCTGAAACAAGGGCATCCCCTACTTTCCAAAGGATTCTGAGTTCCACGGGCCCTCCCGTCACACTGGGCGTAATGGATTTATTGCTGCAGGACATGCTGTTAGATGTAAGAGTCCCACTCCATTACACCTGACAAAACACTGTAACCTCATCCCTGCCATTTATTATAAACCAAAAAAAACTTGATAATAAAATCATTCATATAAAACATTTTAATAAACCATGGTTCATGCAACTAGATAACTTAAATACCACCACAGCCACACTCCTAACTAGAGACCCCTAGTGGGGAAAACTCATAATATCAGCTGGGGCTAAAGGTACAGTATATAAATATTTAACAACATATTTTAAAATCCACGTATATAGAAAAAAATAATCTAAAAAAATAAAAAGCAAACCATAAAGTTGAAAAATTATTATTTTCCCCCCCAAAAATTGATCAGACAAACATTATAAATTGGAGCCGATACATTTAAATATGTATACCAAAATGTTCTTTAAAGGGTGAGTTCACCTTTACAGAAAAATCTGTAAGGTGAATTTACACAGGACCATCCCTCCCCCCAGTCCCGCTGACCTGGAGCATGGTGATCTCCCGTCACTTCCACCCAATGATCTTAAAGGGCAATTTTTATTTTTTGGAAAAAAAAAAAGACCTTTATTTTATTTCTATTTTTTTATTGCATTTCTGTGTAAATGTGAGATCTGAGGTCTTTTGGATCTCATATTTAGAAGGTCCTGTCATGCTTCTTTTCTATTAAAAGGGATGTTTACATTCCTTGTAATAAGAATAAAAGTGACCCAAAAAATGTTTTTAACTGGTTGCCGCCCGCCCACCATCAAATGACGGCGGGGCGGTGCAGCTCTCATTCTGGGACGACGTCATATGAGCGCGTCCCAGAATGCATGCGCAGCGCGGTGACCCTGGCCTCGCTGTGTTGCTAGGGCACGTCGCAACCCCGATCTCTGTACAGAGACGCATCCGCGGCTCTTTAACCTTGTGACCGGCTGTGTCCAATCACAGCCGGTCACATGTAAACAAGGAAGTGCCAGTAATCGGCGCTCCTCACCTCACACTGACAGAGTGTGAGGAGAGGAGAGCCGATCAGCGGCATCTCCGCGCTGGGGGACATGTAGGAATGTAATCAGGGCACTGATTACAGTATAGTAAAACAGTGTCACCATACAGTGCCCACTAATGCCATCAATCAGTGCCCACCAGTGGCAGAAATCGGTGCCCAGAAGTGCCACCAATCAGTGCTGGCAATCAGTGCCGCCTATCAGTGCTGCGCATAAATGTCCATCACTGCTGTCGATCAATGCCCATCAGTGTCGCTCATCAGTGCCACCCATCAATGTCCATCAGTGCCCATTAGTACCGCCTATCCAAGCTGCCTATCAGTGCCTACCAGTGCCACCTATCAGTGCCCACCAGTGCCACCTAACAGTGCACATAATTGAAGCATATTAGTGCCTCCTCATCAGTGCCGCCTCATCAGCACACATCAGTGAAGGTGAAAAATTACTTAGTTACAAGTTTTACTGACAGAAAAAAAGTAAAAAACATATTTTTTTCAAAATTTTTGGTCTTTTTTTTTTTTAGTAAAAAATAAAAATCCCAGCAGTGATTAAATACCACTAGAAGAAAGCTCTACTTGTGTGAAGAAAATGATAAAAAAAAATGTGTTTGGGTACAGTGTAGCACGACCGCACAATTGTCATTCAAAGTGCGACAGCGCTGAAAGCTGAAAAATGGCCTGGGCAGGAAGGGGGTGAAAGTGCCCGGTAGGCAAGTGGTTAAAATAAAAAAGTAAAATAAATAAAGAAAAATAAATTATTTAAAGCGCCCCGTCCCGCCGAGCTCACACACAGAAGCGAAGGCATACCTAAGTTGTGTCCGCATATGAAAACGGTGTTAAAACCACACATGTGAGGTATTGTCGCGATCGTTAGAGCGAGAGCAATTATTCTAGCAAAAGACCTCCTCTGTAACTCTAAACTGGTAACCTGTATACATTTTTACGCCTATGGAGATTTTTTTAAGGGTCAAAGTTTGTCGCCATTCCACGAGCGGGCGCAATTTTGAAGCATGACATGTTGGGTATCAATTTACTCGGCGTAACATTATCTTTCACAATATAAAAAATATATATATATATATATATATATATATATATATATATATATATATATATATATAATGTTTGGGGGTTTTAAGTAATTTTTGAGAAAAAAAAAATGGTATTAACTTGTAAACACTGAGTCTGAAAAATAGGCCCCGGTCCTTAAGTGGTTAAACAGCAGTAAAGCGGCACTAAAACGAGTGGCGCTTTACCGCTAACGACCACAGCGCCCCAGTGTGAAAGTAGCCTTAGAATTACAATATGAATTACATGTGACACTTTACAAATAAGTACAACATGAAATATTACTATACAGAAAGTTTATATTTCAATCACATAACAGTGCAGTCCAAGTGTGAAATGAACTTTGGGAAATAATAAATAGACTTACAGACATTTGTGTATCTAGAGGAACATTTTGAAGACCTTCACTTGTCTGCATCAGAACTAAATGGCTTCTGAGGTAAAAACTTTATGTTGTTGAATAAAAAACTTTATTAACAAAAGGCAAGACTTCCTGTTTCTTTCCTGTGGGGAACTGAACTGCAATTGCAACAGGCAACCACCAGGTGTCCTCAAAATGACAATCCTATATAGACAATCCTATAATACAGGGGTCTTCAAACTACGGCCCTCCAGTTGTTCAGGAACTACAATTCCCACCATGCCTAGTCATGTCTGTGAATGTCAGAGTTTTACAATACCTCATGGGATGTGGAGTCCGGCAACAGCTGGAGAGCCGTAGTTTGAAGATTCCTGCTATAATAGACAGCACAGCCTTTGTGAGCCATGTTAGCCATCAGAGTCATTTGGCTCTGGTGAGTGGATGATCTTCAGAGGTTGGTGTCACGTTTGAGAACACAGAACAATGGTGGTTTATATTTCAAGCACGAGCACACAGAAGATCTCTGAACTTAAAGGGGACTATTTTTTTTCTTTCCACTTAAAGAGGAACTGCAGTCTGCTCACATAATTTGTAATAAAAGCATCTTTACCTGAAGCTTCCCTCCAACCACTTTGCATATTATTTTATATATAATGTGATTCTGTACTTGCCAAATATGCTGCAGAAATCTCCCCCCACTGAGTCTGGTTGCGGCCATTTTAACTGTGGGCAGCTGAAGCTGCTGCCTGTTCACCTCCCGGATTTACACAGACGCACAGAAGCACACCTCCAGCTCTGCAGCTCTCATTGGACCTCTTAAGACTCATCCCCCTTCCCTTCCTGGCAAACTCTCACGAGAGTGTGAGACAGAGCTGCGCATGATGTCATAAGCCTAGGCCAGGGGTCTCCAAACTGCAGACCGAGGGCCAGATGCAGCCCTTTGCTTGCTTTTATGCAGCCCTCGGGCACCATTTCATCCACTGATACAACAATGGAACATAATCCCCCCCCCCCCACTCACACCAATGAAGGGACACAATTCCTCCCAATTACACCAAAAATGGGGGACTATTCCGCCAATGATACCAAAGATGGGGCCCAATTTCTCCCAATGGCACCAATAATGGGCCCAATGACACCAATGATGGGCACAGTTCCTCTCAATGACACCAATAATGGGGAACAATTTCTTCCAATGACACCAATTATGAGGTCCAATGGCACCAATGATAGGGGACAATTCCCCCAATAAAACCAATGATGGGGCACTTTTCCCCCCAATGATACCAACAATGGGGCACAATTCCCCCAAATGACACCAATGATGGGGAATAATTTCTTCCAATGACACCAATAATGGGGTCCAATGACACCAATGATAGGGGACAATTCCTCCAAGTAATTCCAACAATGGGGCACAATTCCTCCCACTGACACTAATGATGGGGCACAATTTCTCACACTGAGATAAATAACGGGGCATTATTTTTTTCTCAATGATTTCGTGACTTTTTCTACTCCCAATGGCCACAGTCCGGCCCCCCTAAAATCTGAAGGACAGTAAACCGGCCTTTTGTTTAGAAAGTTTGGAGACCCTTGGCCAAGGCTAATGACCAGACAAGAAACAGGAAGTGGGCTGTATAAGTATTTAATGGCAGAAAAAAAATGTTTTATTATCCAAAGTTAAAACAAGAAGTACAGAAGATGGAAATATGAAAAAATGACTGAAGATCCGCTTTTAGGAGTATCATGTTGATGTGATTTAATTTAAAGGCCTGTTTTTTTTTTCTCATATCACTTCATTTTTACAGCTAGCTGTGGGTACTCACATTTACCTAATTTTCACCTTTTCTCTTAGTTTTCTTGGGGGGGGGGGGGGGCGGGGGTGAGTATAATGTAACAGAGATTAGAGTGCCAAAGTGCTCTTCTCATTTTCTGGAATGAGGTCGGTGTGGTCCTCAGTAGATGTAACATGGACCCATTGAAGATTTATTCCACTCCGCTCAGCCTGTTCCATGTAGATATGACATGTCTGACCTCATTGGTCCAATGAGCAGTCCAGGTTCTGTCATGTCCGTCCTCTGGTGTCCTTTCTGAGAGACCCCAGTGGTGTGCATTGTCACACGGGTCAGGACGGAGATTAATAAAAGTGAGTGTGTTTCAGTCACCGATCCCTAATACCAAGGAGGGATCCATCCATTGGCAGGAGATCTGAGCCTGTTTAGCAATGGCCGACTCCAACCAAGGTTGGGTAATGTTATCTAATGAAGCAAAAGTTATATTGACATTGCAAGATCAAAACTGACATAACACCAAAGGTCACACACTATATCTGGTCTCCCACAGTACACAGAACTTGGAAATGCAATTATTTTAGTAAATATAAACTGCTAAATACCTTTTCTCATCAGCAGTATATAACAGTCTTGTGACTTCTATCAGTTCCTGGTAAAGTTTGTAGGAGGAGTTTTCATACTGCAATGAACTGTCCTATCAGGATCCAGGACCCCTGACCCTCTGTCTGGACAGTGCTAATTGGCCCTGTGCTGATCACATGCAAGAAAAAAAAACTCTCTAGCAATACACACCAAACTGAGCATGTGCAGCCTGACTCCAAAGGCTCTGTCTTATCCAGACCTGTTCTGGAATCAGTGGAAGAAGAGGAGGACCTGTGCATACAGGATCAAGCAGCCTTTTTACACAATGCAGAGGATTAACCCCTTAGGTTTCACAGTGAGTATAACAAGCATACTTTACTGCATATACAGACTGATTTTACTGTTGTGGGTTCAGTAACACTTTAAGCTTTGACAAAAAAATGGATGGAAGCTGATTGGTTGCTGTGCAGAGCTGCACTTGATTTTGAACTCTCCAGTTTTAAGCCGGGCATAGACGGTTCAAATCTCACCGGTTCACCAGCGACCAGCCAAAATTCAAACCATGCATGGGCAGATTGATTGTACCCAAGTTAATCAATCAACTTGGGTACAACCAGCCTGTCAGATTTTTCATGCAATTCTTGCCAGTGGCCAAAGCCAGTAGCAATAATCACTGTGAGGTTGATTTATTAAAACTGGAGCATGCAAAGTCTGGTGCACCTCTGCAAAATAAATCAATCGGCTTTCAGGTTTTTTTGTCAAAGCCTAAGGGTACTTTCACACTGGGGCAGTGTGGGTGTCAGCGGTAAAGCACCGCTCGTTTTAGCAGTGCTTTACCGCTGTTTAAGCAGCGATGTTTGGCTGCTAGCTGGGCATTTTTAACCTCCAAGAAGAGGTTAAAAACGCTTGTGTTGCGGCGCTTCTGAAACACTTTTTAGGCGCTTCGGAAGCACTGCCTATTCATTCCAATGGGCAGGGGTGGTTTGGGAGCGCTGTATACAGCTTTTCTAAACTGCCCCAAAGATGCTGCTTGCAGGACTTTTTTTCCCGTCCTGCAAGCGCACCCCCCAAGTGTGAAAGTACTCTGGCTTTTACAGTGGGGTGGCATGAGATGCAATTTTCTGGCGCTTTACAGGTGCTATTTATAGCACTAAAACGCCTGAAAAATGCCTCAGTGTAAAAGTGGTCTAATTGAACAAGCTGAAATTAGAAGCTGGTTGGCTACCATGCACAGCTGCACCAGATTTTGCACTCTTTAATTTTGGTAAACCAACCCCTGTGTGTTCTTCCGGCAAGGATGGCTGTGATAGGAAAGAAAAGTGCACCATCTATGGCCGGATTTAGTAAATCAACCCCATTGAATCCCTGATTAATATGAGTTTTCATTAGAGTTGGATCCATGTATACAGTATCACCATAAAGAGTATCTTCTGTATATGAGGATAAGACTTTACTATACATCTACAGATCTCAGTATGACCTACAACTTGGTCTATGGGGTAATCATTGTACATGGGAAAAATACAAAGTTATCTGAACCGTTCTAAGGGAAGGATGTGGATGAGGACAGTGTAATGAAGTGATTGTGATTGATTTTTACAGATGATATCCATAAATGAAGAGAGATGGTCTGGAGGTAAGTGTCCAAATAAAAGCTTTCTATTACAGCAAAGTTTTTTTACAATCCCAATCTGTAGGTTGACTTTTCAACAAACATTTCTCTTCTACATGTAGCACTACCCCATACCCCCGTAGGAGCCACTGGATGATGCTTGTCCTCTGATGCTTCCCTTACCATGCACTTAGTCTGCCACTAGCACAGGCTGGGTCGCCGAATGTATGTGCAGAACAACAGCATCTAACCATCCTCTCTGATGTCCCTGGACCAAGAGAACAAGCCTGCCAGATACCGTCTAATTTATAGGCTTCCCCACATTCCCTTGTTGATTCAGTTCTTCTGGGATTCATAGTTCAAAAGGGGCTCTAGAATACAGGGAGGGTTGGCAGAGGGACTACAGGTTCCAAGATCCTCTGCTCTCTGACAGGAAGAACAATTCCCCCTCTATAGACAGAAAGTGATGTAACAGTCCAGATCCCAGGCATTAGTTGGAAACTAATTGTGGTTTATTTTGGTAATGCACCCTCTATTCATTCTGCAGTAGCTGTCACCTGGCTACATACACATATGGTAGAAGTAAAACAGATGTTGTCAATATCCCGTATGTCACATGTCAGGCTCATGAGTTTTTATTTATGCTTTATGAGGAGTTCCTGCTTGGATGGACATTTTCTGGCCATTGGTTTTAAAGGTACTTGATGTCTATGTAAAGTCCATGCAAATTGTACCCATTGTGGCAGGGCGAGCCTGTGCCACTGTAAAACTTTCGCTTGGGTCGCATCACTCGCATCAAAGCATAATACATTTGAGTTTGAGCCTGAGCCACCTGAGCCATCAGTTCTTTTGGCCCGAGTTCTGCGACTGGTTTATGGACCTCAGGGAGGGCCAGTCCCTTTGGTTCAGAATCGGTCCCACTATCGTCGTTGGAGAACTCCATCTCTGCATGGACGGCACTGGCCACCACTTTCTCTTTGCTTCCAGTAGTAGAATTCAAGTCTCTTGATCGTTTACTTTTCTCTTCCAACAGAGCCTCTTCCTCTCGAACTTCCCTTATCAACTCAGGATAGGTGGGTACCACCTGGGTACTTTTCAGCAATAATTTCAACACAATAGGATAAATTGTCTGGGCCCTGTGCAGAACCTGATCCAGATGGGCCTGGTCAACATCTTTAGGGTCAATGCCCTTCTTGAGGATGATTTGTTGTAGCATCCAGTCTACTCAGGAGATGTATTCGGATAGGCTCTTCCCCTCTGCTAGTGAGCGTGGTTGAATTTTTGTATCAAATCAACAGTAGTTTCAACTCTCCTGAAAACAGCACACAAGGTATTGGTGTAGTCCATGGCAACACAAGTTCTCTTGTCCATCCTCAGGTTATGGATTACATCAGCCGCTGGGCCTCAAAGGCTCTCACTAAGCCGTTGTCGTTTCACAGCCTCTGAAATACTCCACTCTTCCATAGCCTGTAAAGCCTGGCTCATCCATGTTTTAAACTCGACTTCTCCCACAGGCGTGTCCTTTTTTGTAATTGTCCTAAGAGAAATCTTAGTCTTCGATAACTCTGATTAGCATTCCCAGAACCAATCTTTACCAGACTATTGACTAAGCCACTCACATCTGTGAAGAAAGAGAGGAGGGGCACTGGCCCCTTGTGAGTCGGCTCCCACAAGTACAGGACTTTTCTTGTGAGTTTTTGCTGAGGGTGGCTTCTTGGTCTATCTTCTCTCGAATTTGAGTGGGAGCACCCTTGTAGTCACTTTTTCCATCAGACGGACCTCTTCCACCTGAAATCGCACTGGCACCTCTTCCTGCCATTCTATCAGTGCTCTGACTTGATCAAACTCCTCTGAGGCTTCAGTCTCCACCAGGTAGGCCCCGTGTCCTGGTGCCAGAGTTCTCAGCCACCTTCTGATCTCCCTCTCGGTGTGCTCATTTCCTGAGATCTCCAGAATGGTGCTTCTGTTGGTTGGGGTCCCATGACCTCTACCCCACCTAATTGCAACAGGCAGCTTCCCATGAAGATTGTATCTCTAGGTTGGCTAGGGCCAGCTTCAGATAGCATCCTGGATGAGCCCCCAAATGTAGCACGGCCCCTACAGGACTGCTTAGAATTACCAGCTCATCTGCACAGCCAGGACCTGGTGAACTTTCAAACCCACCTGACACTCTGGGTTCAGATATCCTTGTATCACTGTGCGACAATAATCAAACAACTCAAGGTATTTAGGTTATATGAATATTTTACTTGAACCAATAAAAGGGGAAATTGCCACAAGAGGAGGTAATAAATCTGCTGAGTCCTAGGCAACAGCGCCAACTCAGCAAAATAATTCCTCTGAAAGGCACAAAGACAATAGGAAGGGAGTGCGGGTCTAGAGAAGAGCAATATAGGGGCCTTTCTATAAGTAATGCCAATAAAGGCTACATTGCAGATCTGATGTTCTTCTCTGGCTAGTCGGAGCTCATTAACTGTAATCCGTTTGGGTGTGGTGGGAACAATAGATTCCTTGTAGTGAAGAAAGCTAAAGGTATCTGAGCACAGTGTTCAAATAATGCAGTAAAGTATTCTTGAAGTAAAGATGTCTGTGCAAAGTGTCTCCATGTAACGGTGGCAAAGAATGGATAGTGGTTGAGCAATTTGGCCTCTCACCAATGACCATACCGTTCCGATGTCCTCTGAACATGAACTTGTGTAGTGACAATCGTGTAGCGGATCCGCTGTCTCGATCTTCCGATGTGAAGTTTGCCACACACACTGATAGGCAGGCAACCGTAGTGCTGCTGAAAAGAATATCCGACAGCGAACACTAGAGCTAGGCCTCTCAGGCCATGGGTTGGAAGTAAGACTTTGTGTGGTAGACCGCAACCTCTTTCTCCCTGTTGCACAGAGAGGTCCGTCTTGCATCAGGCCCAGGAGGAAGAGACTCTCTGCGTGGGCCTCTGCTGCTTTTATAGCTACTCCCAGCAATCCTCAGATGGCAGCAAGGATCCCTGGGATATGTAGTCCTGGCACACAATCATGCAAAGCAATTATCTGATGGGGGAACTATTCGTCCCACAATACGTTTATTTGGCACACAGCTATGATAACACTGGATACATTGATCACTAGAGGGACAGGCAATACCTCGAAATGCTAGAAGGTACGGTGCTTTATGTCTGTAGTCCATATTGCTACACTTGTCTTGTAAATATTTGTATATCAATATACTTCTGGAACTTACTTTGTTTTACTTCGGGAGCAAATTTGAATCCATTAGCTGAGAGGGTGGACTTACTGAGGTTATTCGTTAAGTTCTCTTTTTTGGGGGGGGCCTTCGTACCCTCTTCCCCCTCTTGTTCCTCTTATAGATAGAGGCTTCAATTTCAGGATTGGTCTACCCCTAAAAAAACAATTTCCTTCATCATTAGATCTCATGGAGCCAATTAGGAGGATAATTCATCCATCCTTGGGAGCCTCTCTGTCAGGTCACCTGTATCCAGGTGACAGATGCACCCCGTTGGGGTCAGGAGTGCACCGCTATGATAGCGGACCCTAAGGCTGACTGCTGCAGATGGAACTCGGGGTGGTTCAGGAAGGCAGGTCCCCTGGAGCACCAACACAGTCAGATCCCACAGTGAGTTAGAGCATAGATTCGCCAGGGCGCAGAGTCTAAGAGCCAATTGTTGTTCACCAGAGCCTCTAGTGGTGAGGATGGACTGGGCTGCAACTGGCTCCAGGTCGCGGCCCCCAGGGTCTCCCAGCTCACGCTCACGGTAGGCTACAGGAGGATGGAGAGGAAACAGCAGCCCAGGACAGCAAGGAATGGTAAGGAGGTAGCCAAATGTCGGGGCGACTAGCAGACAAGGATAACAGAGAACACGCCAAAAGTCAGGGTCACAGGCAAACAGGGATAGTCGAGAATGCGCCAAAGGTCAGGGTCACAAGCAGACAGGAATAGTCGGGAACACGCCAAGATCAGTAACAGAGACAGAAACAAACTTAGAGCACACGGCAAACAGGAAGCCAAACACACAATATTGCACGGCAAGGCAGGCTTGGAGAATACGGTGTTAAATAGTGGTTCCTGTTGAGGCTAGGGTGGAGCCACACAGAGGGAAGATTACTTAAGCATGCAGGTGTGATAGCACAAGCCTCAAGACTGATACACAGACCAGGTAAGAGACAGACAATGTATTGAATGTATTACTGCAAGGTCATGACAGTACCCCCCCTCTTACGAGGCCTCCCCCTCCCCCGCTTTGGACCAGGCTTGGAGGGGAAATTCAAATGGAACTTCCTCAGAAGACAAGGTGCGAAGACTTCAAATGCAGAAATCCAAGATCTCTCCTCAGGACCGAAACCTTTCCAATCCACGAGATATTGAAGGACACCTTTATAGAAGCGAGAATCCAAAATTTGACTAACCTCGTACTCCTGATCATCTTCAGAGACTGGAGCCAAGGTAGGGAGAGGTCGAGAGAACTTATTGAAAACTAAAGGTTTCAGAAGAGATACATAAAAGGAATTTGAGATCCTGAGTTTTTTTTAGGGATCTGGAGTTTAAAACAAACAGGATTCAGCTTAGAAATTATATTGTAAGGACCAATGAATCTCGGGGCAAACATGAGAGAAGGAACCCGGAGTCTGATGTTCCTGGTAGAAAGCCAGACTTTGTCTCCTGGCTGTAGAGAAGGCGGCTTACGCCTGCAACGGTCAGCAAAACTTTTGAACTTGTTGGCAGCTTTCTGGAGGGAATCATGAATGTCAGCCCACAAGGAATTGAATGATTCCTGAACAGTAGCCAAAGCAGGGATGTCAGCAGAACAGGTCATAGGAAGAGGGAGCTGAGGATGTCTTCCATAAACAGTGACAAAGGGTATCTTCTGAGAACTGACGTTGACATGATTGTTGTGGGAGAACTCTGCCCACGGGGGTAATGAGACCAAGGTATGGAGAAAGACCTCCAACTCCTGATTAACACTTTCAGTCTGGCCATTGGATTGGGGATGATAAGAAGAAGTAAAATCCAAGGTAATGTTGAGGGATTTGCAAAAGGCTCTCCAAAAGCAAGAAGTAAACTGAACACACCTGTCTGAAATAACATGGGAAGGGACACCATGAAGACGGAAAATCTCTCGTACGGAAATGGGAACCAAGGCAGGAGCAGAAGGGAGACCAGGAAGAGGAACAAAATGGGCCATCTTGGAGAATCGATCAATTACCACCCAAATGACCGTATTTTTCTAAGAAGGTGGAAGATCGGTGATGAAGTCCATGGCTATGTGAGACCAGGGCTCCTTGGGAATGGGCAAGGGCATGAGAAGACCAGCAGGAGCCTGCGTGAAGGACTTAGACTGGGCACAGACATGACAAGCCTTAACATAGTCTTTGACATCCGAACGGAGAGTAGGCCACCAGTAGTGGCGACTGATGAGGAGGAAGGATCGAAGAAACCCAGCATGACCTGCCACCTTGAAGTCATGTCCCCAATGAAGGATCTTAGCTCTTAGCTCAGTGGGGACGAAGGTCCTGCCAGGAGGAATTTTTGACTTCAGGGTGGTTGAATGGGCAAGGATGCATGAAGTAGGGATAATCGGCTCAGGTTCAATGGTAGGCTCCTCATCCTGAATGTCAAAAGATCTAGAGAGTGCATCAGCCCGACTGTTGCAGGAACCAGGTTTGAATGTAATGGTGAAGTTAAAACGAGGAAAAGAAGAGACTCCATCTGGCTTGTCTGGGATTCAATCGTTTGGCATTCTGTAAGTACTGCAGATTTTTATGGTCAGTGAAAATTGTTATGGAATGTGGGGAACCCTCCAAGAGATGATGCCACTCCTCCAACGCCAATTTAATCGCAAGAAGTTCCCGATCACAATAGCGTCATTCTTCTCTGCCTGAGAAAATTTTCTGGAGAAAAACGCACATGGTAGACGTTTTTTCCCAAAGGATTGAAGAAGCACAGCTCCCACCCCAGTTGAGGAAGCGTCCACTTCAATAAAAGATGGATCCCTCGGGTCAGGTTGCCTCAACAAAGGTCCAGAAATGAAGGCCTGTTTCAAATCAGAGACGGCTTCAGGGGACCACTCCTTGGCATTAGCACCCTTCTTGGTCAAGGCGATAATTGGCGCAGCAATAGAGGAGTAATTCCTAATGAACTGCCTGTAATAATTAGTGAACCCAAGAAAGCGCTGCGTGGCCTTGAGGCCATCAGGAAGAGGCCAGTTGGTAATGGCTGAGACCTTCCCAGGATCCATACGAAGACCGAAGTTAGAGACGAAGCATCCCAGAAACAGGACTTCAGAACATTCAAAAGAACATTTCTCCAGCTTGGTGTACAGGTTATTTTCTCGAAGGCGCTGAAGTACAATCCGGACAAGGTCTCTGTGAACTGACAGACTATTTGAAAAGATGAGAATGTCATCCAGATAGATGACAACAAATTGGTAAAGCAGATCCCTGAAGATTTTGTTAATAACGTTTTGGAACACCGCTGGGGCATTACACAAACCAAAGGGCATGACCAAGTACTCGTAATGCCCATCTCTAGTGTTAAACTCAGTTTTCCATTCATCCCTTTCCCGTATTCAGATCAAATTGTATGCACCCCTGAGATCCAACTTGGTAAAAATGGAGGCACCTTTCAACCTGTCAAATAGTTCCGATATTAGGGGTAGAGGGTATCGATTTTTGATCGTTACTGCGTTTAGGCCTCGGTAGTCAATGCAGGGTCTTAGGGTACCATCCTTTTTGGTAACAGAAAAGAACCCTGCTCCTGCAGGCGATGAGGATTTCCGGATGAATCCTTTTTCTAGATTGTCTGCAACATACTCAGACATGGCCTGGGTCTCTGGGATGGACAGAGGGTAGGTACAACCCCTGGGTAGAGCTGCTCCGGGAACAAGGTCAATGGCACCGTCAAAGGACCTGTGAGGAGGAAGCACCTCAGCTAACTTTTTACAGAACACATCCCGGAAATCGCTATATGCAGCGGGAAGGGCAGAAGATACTGAGGTGGTAGCCACGGGAAGTCTCCCCTTAGGGGCAACCTTGAGTAGGCAGGAAGAGAAACAGGAGGGACCCCAAGCCAGGATCTGCCCAGAAGTCCAGTCAATGTGTGGAGAGGGGAGCTGCAACCAAGGAAGCCCCAATACGATAGGGGTTGAGACCTTAGGAAGGATAAGAAAGGATATCCACTCCTAGTGGAGTATCCCTACCGACATCTTAACAGGAGGAGTCTGGAAGCAGATAGGCCCCCCTGGAAAAACAGTGCCATCAATCGCCGAGACCACCAATGGAGTGGTGAGGGGTAAAAGGGTAAGGTTCATGGAAGATGCAGTTCTCCAGTCCATAAAGTTGCCAGCGGCTCCCGAATCCAGATAAGCCAAGGCCGAGTGGGAGGAAACGTCAACATGAAGAAACACTGAAAGAAGGAGACGAGAAGATGACTTTTCTAGGTCCAATACTCCACCTTACAGATGTATTACCCGAGCTTTTCCTGGACTAAATGAGCATGTGTCACGAAAATGACCTTTGCCCCCACAGCAGAGACACAGGCCCAGAGTTCTGCGCCTAGCACGTTCCTCGGGGAATGGCCTGGTCTGGCTCAACTGCATGGGCTCCTTAGTTGACAGGAGATGCTCCACAGGATGAAAAGAGGGGAGCTCGGGCTGACTAAGGACCGAGGAGTGCTGGCGTCGCTTTTCTAAGGTCCTTTCCTGAAAACGAATATCTATCTGGTTACACAGGGAGATAACTTCGTCCAGATCAGTGGGGATGGTTCTTCCTGCTAATTCGTCCTTCACTCTATCACAAAGGCCATGCAGAAAGGTTGCGACTAAGGCCTCATTGTTCCGTCTCAGCTCGGCCGTCAGTATGCGGAAACGAAGAGCATACTGTCCCATACTGTCAGGTCACCTGTATCCAGGTGACAGATGCACCTCGTTGGGGTCAGGAGTGCACCACTATGATAGTGGACCCTAAGGCTGACTGCTGCAGATGGAACTCGGGGTGGTTCAGGAAGGCAGGTCCCCTGGAGCACCAACACGGATCCCACAGTGAGTTAGAGCATAGATTCCCCAGGGCACGGAGTCTAAGAGCCAGTTGGTGTTCACCAGAGCCTCTAGTGGTGAGGATGGACTGGGCTGCAACTGGCTCCAGGTCGCGGCCCCCAGGGTCTCCCAGCTCACGCTCACGGTAGGCTACAGGAGGATGGAGAGGAAACAGCAGGCCAGGAGAGCAAGAAATAGTAAGGAGGTAGCCAAATGTCGGGGCGACTAGCAGACAAGGATAACAAAGAACACGCCAAAAGTCAGGGTCAGAGGCAAACAGGGATAGTCGAGAACACGCCAAAGGTCAAGGCCACAAGCAGACAGGAATAGTCGGGAACATGCCAAGATCGGTAACAGAGACAGAGACAAACTTAGAGCACACGGCAAACAGGAAGCCAAACACACAATATTGCACGGCAAGGCAGGCTTGGAGAATACGGTGTTAAATAGTGGTTCCTGTTGAGGCTAGAGTGGAGCCACACAGAGGGAAGATTACTTAAGCATGCAGGTGTGAGAGCACAAGCCTCAAGGCTGATACACAGACCAGGTAAGAGACAGACAGGTCATGAATGTATTACTGCAAGGTCATGACACTCCCCCTTCATGATACGGACAATCGCTTCCAGTATTCTGGGAACCCCTATAAGGTGAAAAGCTTTTATTACCATGAAAATTGGTGTTGCCCTGATTTCCTCTAAAAAGGCCTCAGTGGGGTTCTGATCAAGGGACAGAATCCCCCGTATTGAACCCCATTGCCTTTAGGGAGTGCATTATTGGATCCCCTTGGGTGATTCCAATTATTGGATTCCCCATGGTAATTCCTATTAGAGTTCTGGTTATGGTGAGTAAGGATGAGCCAAACACCCCCCGGTTCGGTGCGCACCAGAACCTGCGCACGGACTGAAAATTCGCACGAACGTTAGAACCCCATTGACATCTATGGGACTCGAACGTTCGAAATCAAAAGTGCTAATTTTAAAGGCTAATTTGCATGGTATTGTCCTAAAAAGGGTTTGGGGACCCGGGTCCTGCCCCAGGGGACATGTATCAATGCAAAAAAAAACTGATGCTTAAAGTAAAAAAAAGAAAGTGAAATATTCCTTTAAATATTGTACCTGGGGGGTGTCTATAGTATGCCTGTAAAGTGGCGCGTGTTTCCCGTGCTTAGAACAGTCCCTGCACAAAATTACATTTTTAAAGGAAAAAAAGTCATTTAAAACTGCTTGTCACTTTAATGTAATGTCGGGTCCTGGCAATGGATGAAAATCAGTGAGACAAATGGCATGGGTACCCTATTGTCCGTTACCAGGCCCTTTGGGTCCTGTATGGATATTAAGGGGAACCCCGCACCCAAATTAAAAAAAGGAAAGGCCCTTTATACTCTGAACAGCAGTATACAGGCGGTGCAAACAGGACAGGGACTGTAGGTTTGTTATTTAGTAGAATCTGTTTGTAATTTTGAACTGGTACATTTTGAACGTGTTTAGCTCCAGCCAAAAAATCTATTTTAAGCTTTTTGGAAAACATAGGGAAGGGTTATCACCCCTGTGACATTTGTTTTGCTGCCTGTGCTCCTCTTCAGAAGATTTCACCTCACTTTTTGTCCCAATGACAAATGTTTTTTGAAAATTTGGGTTTTTTTGTGAAACAAGGATTGGTGATAAAGCATCAGTGGAAAGGAGAAATGTTTTTCCCATATTAACTCTTACAGGAGAGAATTTCCCTTCCTAGGGGTAGATTTCATCTCACTTCCTGTTGTCTCCTTCCGTTTGCAAGTAGGAGTCGTTTGTAAGTTGGATGTTTGAAAGTAGGGGCCTGCCCTATATACTCAGCAGAAATTTGGGCCTTAGGTGTTGTTGTGGCCACAACACTGTAAGCCCTCACAGGGCCCTGCTGTGAAATATTAGATCAAGAATTGTAATTACATGCCCCTGTTGAACAAGGGTAGAAAAATTGGGCCTTTGGTGGTAGTGGTGGTGCTGGTGCCACAACACTAAGTCCTCACTCGCTCTTGGTGGGCACAGAAATGGGCCCTGCTGTGAAATATTAGATCAAGAATTGTAATTACATGCCCCTGTTGAACAGGGGCTGAAAAATTGGGCCTTAGGCACTGGTGCTGGTGCCACAACACTGCAACCCCTCACAGATACTCAAGTTGGAACGCAGGAATGAGCCCTGCTGCAAAGTATTGCATCAAAAATTGTAATTACACGCCCCTGTTAAACAGGGGCTGAAAAATTGGGCCTTAGGCACTGGTGCCACAACACTGCAACCCCTCACAGATACTCTAATTGGAACGCAGGAACAAGCCCTGCTGCAATGTATTGCATCAAAAACTGTAATTACATGCCCCTGTTAGACAGGGGCTGAAAAATTGGGCCTTAGGCACTGGTGCTGGTGCCACAACACTGTAACCCCTCACAGATACTCTAGTTGGAACGCAGAAATGAGCCCTGCTACAAAGTATTGCATCAAAAATTGTAATTACACGCCCCTGTTAAACAGGGGCTGAAAAATTGGGCCCTAGGTGGCCACGCCCAGAACCAAAAATGTTCTTACAAGCTATCAGCGTGATCATTGAGGAGGAAGAGGATAATTACTCAGGATAGTCACTCAGCATCAGCATAGGCAGTCTTTGAAGGGATCTGAGATTTCAAAAAAAATTATTCGGTTACATCAGCATCAGGTGCTTGGTAGCTGGTGGTGATCCAAGACTGATTCATTTTTATGAAGGTCAGTTGATTGACTGAGTCGGTGGACAGACGCACCCTGTGATCGATTACAAAGCCTTCAGCGGCACTGAATGTGCTTTCCGAAAGAACGCTGGATGCAGGACAGGCCAGTAGCTCAATTGCATACTGTGCAAGCTCTGGCCAGTGATCCATCCTCAAGACCCAGTAACCCAGAGGATTTTCGGTGGGAAAGGTGTCCAACTTGTAGCTTATTTAGCTGCCTGCGGTAGTGATAGGATCAGGAAAACACCACCAACCTTCTACAGGTAGCTTTAGCTGAACACTGTGCAGAGCTCACAAAAAACGAACTTGTAGTTTTAGCTGAACGCTGTGAGGAGGACACACTACACTAACTTGTAGCTTTAGCTGAACACTGTTCAGAGGACGCTCTACATTAACTTGTAGCTTTAGCTGAACACTGTGCAGAGGTCACACTACACTAACTTGTAGTTTTAGCTGAACACTGTGAGGAGGACGCACTACACTAACTTGTAGCTTTAGCTGAACACTTTGCGGAGGACACACTACCCTAACTTGTAGCTTTAGCTGAACACTGTGCAGAGGTCACACTAAACTAACTTGTAGCTTTAGCTGAACACTGTGAGGAGGACGCACTACACTAACTTGTAGCTTTAGCTGAACACTGTGAGGAGGACGCACTACCCTGACTTGTAGCTTAAGCTGAACACTGTGTAGAGGTCACACTAAACTAACTTGTAGCTTTAGCTGAACACTGTGAGGAGGATGCACTACACTAACTTGTAGCTTTAGCTGAACATTGTGCAGAGGTTGCACTACACTAACTTGTAGTTTTAGCTGAACACTGTGAGGAGGACACACTACACTAACTTGTAGCTTTAACTGAACACTATGCAGAGGTTGCACTACACTAACTTGTAGCTTTAGCTGAACACTGTGCAGAGCTCGCAAAAAACTAACTTGTAGCTTATTTAGCTGCCTGCGGTAGTGATAGGATCAGGAAAACACCACCAACCTTCTACAGGTAGCTTTAGCTGAACACTGTGCAGAGCTCGCAAAAAACTAACTTGTAGTTTTAGCTGAACACTGTGAGGAGGACGCACTACACTAACTTGTAGCTTTAGCTGAACACTGTTCAGAGGATGCACTACACTAACTTGTAGCTTTAGCTGAACACTGTGCAGAGGTCGCACTACACTAACTTGTAGTTTTAGCTGAACACTGTTCAGAGGACGCACTACACTAACTTGTAGCTTTAGCTGAACACTGTGAGGAGGACGCACTACCCTAAATTGTAGCTTTAGCCGAACACTGTGCACTACACTAACTTGTAGTTTTAGCTGAACACTGTGAGGCGGATGCACTACACTAACTTGTAGCTTTAGCTGAACACTGTGCAGAGGACGCTCTACATTAACTTGTAGCTTTAGCTGAACACTGTGCAGAGGTCACACTACACTAACTTGTAGTTTTAGCTGAACACTGTGAGGAGGACGCACTACACTAACTTGTAGCTTTAGCTGAACACTGTGAGGAGGACGCACTACCCTAACTTGTAGCTTTAGCTGAACACTGTGCAGAGGTCACACTAAACTAACTTGTAGCTTTAGCTGAACACTGTGAGGAGGATGCACTACACTAACTTGTAGCTTTAGCTGAACACTGTGCAGAGGTTGCACTACACTAACTTGTAGTTTTAGCTGAACACTGTGAGGAGGACACACTACACTAACTTGTAGCTTTAACTGAACACTGTGCAGAGGTCGCACTACACTAACTTGTAGCTTTAGCTGAACACTGTGCAGAGCTCGCAAAAAACGAACTTGTAGCCTATTTAGCTGCCTGCGGTAGTGATAGGATCAGGAAAACACCACCAACCTTCTACAGGTAGCTTTAGCTGAACACTGTGCAGAGCTCGCAAAAAACTAACTTGTAGCTTATTTAGCTGCCTGCGGTAGTGATAGGATCAGGAAAACACCACCAACCTTCTACAGGTAGCTTTAGCTGAACACTGTGCAGAGCTCGCAAAAAACTAACTTGTAGTTTTAGCTGAACACTGTGAGGAGGACGCACTACACTAACTTGTAGCTTTAGCTGAACACTGTTCAGAGGATGCACTACACTAACTTGTAGCTTTAGCTGAACACTGTGCAGAGGTCGCACTACACTAACTTGTAGTTTTAGCTGAACACTGTTCAGAGGACGCACTACACTAACTTGTAGCTTTAGCTGAACACTGTGCAGAGGTCGCACTACACTAACTTGTAGTTTTAGCTGAACACTGTGAGGAGGACACACTACACTAACTTGTAGCTTTAGCTGAACACTGTGAGGAGGACGCACTACCCTAACTTGTAGCTTTAGCCGAACACTGTGCACTACACCAACTTGTAGTTTTAGCTGAACACTGTGAGGAGGATGCACTACACTAACTTGTAGCTTTAGCCGAACACTGTGCACTACACCAACTTGTAGTTTTAGCTGAACACTGTTCAGAGGATGCACTACACTAACTTGTAGCTTTAGCTGAACACTGTGCAGAGGTCGCACTACACTAACTTGTAGTTTTAGCTGAACACTGTGAGGAGGACGCACTACACTAACTTGTAGCTTTAGCTGAACACTGTGAGGAGGACACACTACACTAACTTGTAGCTTTAGCTGAACACTGTTCAGAGGACGCTCTACATTAACTTGTAGCTTTAGCTGAACACTGTGCAGAGGTCACACTACACTAACTTGTAGTTTTAGCTGAACACTGTGAGGAGGACGCACTACACTAACTTGTAGCTTTAGCTGAACACTTTGCGGAGGACACACTACCCTAACTTGTAGCTTTAGCTGAACACTGTGCAGAGGTCACACTAAACTAACTTGTAGCTTTAGCTGAACACTGTGAGGAGGACGCACTACCCTGACTTGTAGCTTAAGCTGAACACTGTGTAGAGGTCACACTAAACTAACTTGTAGCTTTAGCTGAACACTGTGAGGAGGATGCACTACACTAACTTGTAGCTTTAGCTGAACATTGTGCAGAGGTTGCACTACACTAACTTGTAGTTTTAGCTGAACACTGTGAGGAGGACACACTACACTAACTTGTAGCTTTAACTGAACACTATGCAGAGGTTGCACTACACTAACTTGTAGCTTTAGCTGAACACTGTGCAGAGCTCGCAAAAAACTAACTTGTAGCTTATTTAGCTGCCTGCGGTAGTGATAGGATCAGGAAAACACCACCAACCTTCTACAGGTAGCTTTAGCTGAACACTGTGCAGAGCTCGCAAAAAACTAACTTGTAGTTTTAGCTGAACACTGTGAGGAGGACGCACTACACTAACTTGTAGCTTTAGCTGAACACTGTTCAGAGGATGCACTACACTAACTTGTAGCTTTAGCTGAACACTGTGCAGAGGTCGCACTACACTAACTTGTAGTTTTAGCTGAACACTGTTCAGAGGACGCACTACACTAACTTGTAGCTTTAGCTGAACACTGTGCAGAGGTCGCACTACACTAACTTGTAGTTTTAGCTGAACACTGTGAGGAGGACGCACTACACTAACTTGTAGCTTTAGCTGAACACTGTGAGGAGGACGCACTACCCTAAATTGTAGCTTTAGCCGAACACTGTGCACTACACTAACTTGTAGTTTTAGCTGAACACTGTGAGGCGGATGCACTACACTAACTTGTAGCTTTAGCTGAACACTGTGCAGAGGACGCTCTACATTAACTTGTAGCTTTAGCTGAACACTGTGCAGAGGTCACACTACACTAACTTGTAGTTTTAGCTGAACACTGTGAGGAGGACGCACTACACTAACTTGTAGCTTTAGCTGAACACTGTGAGGAGGACGCACTACCCTAACTTGTAGCTTTAGCTGAACACTGTGCAGAGGTCACACTAAACTAACTTGTAGCTTTAGCTGAACACTGTGAGGAGGATGCACTACACTAACTTGTAGCTTTAGCTGAACACTGTGCAGAGGTTGCACTACACTAACTTGTAGTTTTAGCTGAACACTGTGAGGAGGACACACTACACTAACTTGTAGCTTTAACTGAACACTGTGCAGAGGTCGCACTACACTAACTTGTAGCTTTAGCTGAACACTGTGCAGAGCTTGCAAAAAACGAACTTGTAGCTTATTTAGCTGCCTGCGGTAGTGATAGGATCAGGAAAACACCACCAACCTTCTACAGGTAGCTTTAGCTGAACACTGTGCAGAGCTCGCAAAAAACTAGCTTGTAGCTTATTTAGCTGCCTGCGGTAGTGATAGGATCAGGAAAACACCACCAACCTTCTACAGGTAGCTTTAGCTGAACACTGTGCAGAGCTCGCAAAAAACTAACTTGTAGTTTTAGCTGAACACTGTGAGGAGGACGCACTACACTAACTTGTAGCTTTAGCTGAACACTGTTCAGAGGATGCACTACACTAACTTGTAGCTTTAGCTGAACACTGTGCAGAGGTCGCACTACACTAACTTGTAGTTTTAGCTGAACACTGTTCAGAGGACGCACTACACTAACTTGTAGCTTTAGCTGAACACTGTGCAGAGGTCGCACTACACTAACTTGTAGTTTTAGCTGAACACTGTTCAGAGGATGCACTACACTAACTTGTAGCTTTAGCTGAACACTGTGCAGAGGTCGCACTACACTAACTTGTAGTTTTAGCTGAACACTGTGAGGAGGACGCACTACACTAACTTGTAGCTTTAGCTGAACACTGTGAGGAGGACGCACTACCCTAACTTGTAGCTTTAGCCGAACACTGTGCACTACACCAACTTGTAGTTTTAGCTGAACACTGTGAGGAGGATGCACTACACTAACTTGTAGCTTTAGCCGAACACTGTGCACTACACCAACTTGTAGTTTTAGCTGAACACTGTTCAGAGGATGCACTACACTAACTTGTAGCTTTAGCTGAACACTGTGCAGAGGTCGCACTACACTAACTTGTAGTTTTAGCTGAACACTGTGAGGAGGACGCACTACACTAACTTGTAGCTTTAGCTGAACACTGAGAGGAGGACGCACTACCCTAACTTGTAGCTTTAGCCGAACACTGTGCACTACACCAACTTGTAGTTTTAGCTGAACACTGTGAGGAGGATGCACTACACTAACTTGTAGCTTTAGCTGAACACTGTGCACTACACCAACTTGTAGTTTTAGCTGAACACTGTGAGGAGGATGCACTACACTAACTTGTAGCTTTAGCTGAACACTGTGCAGAGGTCGCACTACACTAACTTGTAGTTTTAGCTGACGTTGCACTTCTATTGTTCAATTATGGTGAGCCTATGCAAATTTTAGCCTCAGTTTTCTGTTTTTAGCTGACAGAAGTGGCACCCGGTGTGGTTTACTGCTGCTGTAACCCATCTGCTTCAAGGTTAGATGTGTTATGCATTCAGAGATGGTATTCTGCATACCTTGGGTGTCACAAGTGGTTATTTGAGTTACTGTTGCCTTTCTGTCACCTCAAACCAGTCTGCCCTTTCACCTCTGACCTCTGACATCAACAAGGCATTTTTGGCCACACAACTGGAGCTCACTGGATATTTTCTCTTTTTCCCACCATTCTCTGTAAACCCGAGAGATGGTTGTGTGTGTGAAAATATCATAAATACTCAGACCAGCCCGTCTGCCACCAAAAACCATGCCACGTTCAATGTCACTTAAATCCCGTTAAATCCCCTTTTTTCCCCATTCTGATGCTTGGTTTGAGCTTCAGCAAGTCGTCTTCACCACATCTAGATGCCTAAATGCATTGAGTTGCTGCCATATGATTGGCTGATTAGCAATTTGTGTTACCAAGCAATTGAACAGGTGTACCTAATAATAAAGTGGGCAGTAAGTGTATATACATTTGGACCTATTGAACAGGTGTACCTAATAATAAAGTGGGCAGTAAGTGTATATACATTTGGACCTATTGTACGCATTGTGTTGCCCTTCAGGCACAACATAGGACTCCTTGATGATATATACAGACAAAACACAGTGAGTGAACAGGTGATTCATCATACACTAATCCTTTAATCCAGACCAACATTATCAGTAGATATAGGTGTGGGTTTACTTTTGGAGTGGAGACTTTTGCCCAATGAATGTTGACCAAGCGTAGTCATCATCCCTGTGAAACTGCTTGCACTTTGTATACCAAATCATGAGGAAGAGAAATGAAAAAGGAAAGGTTTTTTTGTTGAATATGCTTGCATGCTTGTAGTGAAAACACCTTTTCCTTATTTACTAAGCTCAGATAAGTCAATCTCTATTCCCTCCAGGAATACAATGCAGATATTTCCTTTCTTCACAAGAAGTAAAATATTGTATTGTGTTGTGTTAGTCTCCAGAGCAGATCCTGCTATGCTCAGCAGTAGACATGGGTCGAACACCCCCCTGTTCGGTTCGCAGCAGAACTCCCAAACAGGGGAAAAGTTCTAACAGTGAACTTTATTGAAGTCTATGGGAGCCAAACAGGAAAAATCAAAAGTGCGGCTTACAGTATATGGCTTATATGGCTTACAGTATATGCAAGTAATTGACCACATGTATCAATGCAAACTTTTTTTTTTTTAAACAATCGTTTTTTTCTGGACCGGTGATTTTAATTATTTTAAAGTGCAACAATAAAAATGAAAAATTCCTTTAAATATAGTACCTGAGGGGGACCCCTTAATGTGCCTGTAAGGTGGTGCATCTGTACCATTTATAGAACCTGCTGCAGCAAAAATGACATTGCTAAAGGAAAAAAAAAAGAGTAAAATACCATTTAAAATGACTCCTGGTTACAATTGTCATCACCGGGCTATTGAAAAAAGAAAGAAAAAAAAATAGAGTGGGGGCCCCCCCAGTCCATACCAGGCCTTTCTGTCTGGTATGGATTTGGAAGGGAACCCATGCCAAAAAGTAAAAAAAAAACAGAGTAAGGTCCCCCCAAAATCCATACCAGACCCTTATCTGTGCATGCATCCTGGCAGGTCAGGAAAGGGGGGGATGAGGGAGCGCCCCCCCTGCTGAACCATACCAGGCCACATGCCCTCAACATGGGGGGGGGGGTGGGTGCTTTGGGGCAGGGGGTCCCAAAGCACCTTGTAGTACCCCTACCCATTTACCAAAAAAGTGTCAAAAAGTAATAAAGAGACAAGTTTTTTGACAATTACTTTATTAAAGCATAAAAAAATTGTGTCCCTTAATGTAAATCCATCGTCAATCATGCCGTCCGCTGAATCCAAAAAAAATTCCCCAACCTCCAGCTGAATGCTTCCTCTGCACTTTGACATTTCTTATATAGGTAGAGGGTGGCCCAGTGGCACTGCCCCTTATGACGTCACGGACTGATGCATGCTGGGCCTGCAATGTCACAAGGGGGTGGGGCCACCAGGCGATGTTGCCAGGTGACCCTGCTTCTTATCTATATAAGAACTGTCAAAGCGCAGAAAAGGCATTCAGTGGGAGGCCGTCCCAGAAGGTGGAGCGTTTTTTTAATTTTTATTTTTCAGGTCGGCGGGCAGCGTGATTACTGATGGATTTACATAGAGGGACCACCGTTTTTTTATTTTTTGATAAAGGATTTGTCAAAAACTCTTGTTTTCTTGTCTCTTGTTTTTATTACTTTTTGTACATTGTTTTTAATGGGTAGGGGAACAATGTACCCGATAGTCATTCACATGGGGGAGGTGGGATCTGGATTCCAGATTCCAATAAGCCCCCGCCTGCAGAACCCCACAACCACCGGCCATGGTTGTGGTGGGGATGAGGCCCTTGTTCCCATCAACAAGAGGACAAGGTGCTTTGAGGTGGGGGGCAGAGATTCCCTGCTCCTAAGTACCCACTCCCTATGTAGAGGGCATGTGGCCTGGTATTGTTCAGGAGGGGGCAGCTTGCTCACCCCCCCTTTTCTGACCTGCCAGGCTGCATGCCCGCTAAGGGTCTGGTATGGATTTTGGGGAGCCCAACTCCTTTTTGTTAATTTGGCGTGGGGTTCCCCTCCAATCCATACCAAACCCAAAGGGCCTGGTATGGACAGGAGGGGGACCCCACTCCATTTTTTTCTTTATTTTTTAACCGGCACTTTCTTTTTATTGTTCAGTTGTCAGCGGGAAAAGCCATTGACAGTTGATGACTCATCGGTTGTTAGAAACACCGCGACCGGCTTCCCAGTCCAGCTCCTTAACAACCAGCTTACACTGTGCCCTGATAGGGCAAAGCTTTGCCCAATCAGGGAGCAGAATGCACTGTGTAGTGCTCACTGAATTGCAGGGTGTTTGTCGGGGTGTTCTGTGGACAGATCCTCTGCTGAATCGGGGGTGAACGAGATGGATGGCACTGTCTTGACATCTGTGCTTATTCAGCTTGTGTCCGGAGGACACAGGCGGACCTGTGTTAGCTCCATGGGCGGCCTGATGTAGGACTTCTTTGTCAATTTATATCCAGCTACCTCCAATCTTACACTTTTAGGTCCACAAAAATTGAAAAGGACACAGTCTTTTCTTTTTTTTTTACTGGGCCTGGATGGACTCGGAGGTAAACGGGTGTAAACGGACTCAAGTCAGCATTGGAAAAATGAACAGGTGGACCTGATCGGAACACCCATGTGAAAGGGGCCTTATTGTCTTGGCCTTGTAGAATGTCAATGTCAATGAAACATTGTCTCATAAACCAAAAAAAAAAAAAACAGCTTTTTTTCTTGATGATTTTTGTATTTGCTTCCTCCTGAAAATCCATACCAGACCCAATGTCTGGTATGGAATTTTTCTGGTGACCCTACCAGTGTTAATTTTGAAAGCAAATTTGGAATTAGTTTTAGTCTTAGGACTAAAATGGCATTTTAGTTTTAGTGCCATTTTGGTCTTCTGTAATTGTTTTAGTTTTAGTCATATTTAGTCATAAATCTCTAGCACATTTTAATCGACTAAAACTCATTTTAGTCATCTAAAGTCCAATGAGTGTAATTAAATTGTAATGCATTAGTTAACATTTCTCTACAATTTCCAAACTCATTATATATGGCTGGAGTGAAAAATCTAATATGTTATTATTTATGTTTTTGAGGTATGAACATGCACTACAGACCAGTGTTCATTTTGAAGTCATATTTAAATTTAGTTTTAGTCTTATAGGGCGTACACACGGTCGGACTTTGTTCGGACATTCCGACAACAAAATCCTAGGATTTTTTCCGACGGATTTTGGCTCAAACTTGTCTTGCATACACACAGTCGCACAAAGTTGTCGGAAAATCCGATCGTTCTAAACGCGGTGACGTAAAACACGTACGTCAGGACTATAAACGGGGCAGTGGCCAATAGCTTTCATCTCTTTATTTATTCTGAGCATGCGTGGCACTTTGTGCGTCGGATTTGTGTACACACGATCGGAATTTCCGACAACGGATTTTGTTGTCGGAAAATTTTATCTCCTGCTCTCCAACTTTGTGTCTCGGAAAATCCGACCGTGTGTACTAAAATGGCAATGGCATTTTAGTTTAATGCCCCGTACACACGGTCGGATTTTCCGATGGAAAATGTGTGATAGGACCTTGTTGTCGGAAATTCCGACCGTGTGTGGGCTCCATCACACATTTTCCATCGGGTTTTCCGACACACAAAGTTTGAGAGCAGGATATAAAATTTTCCGACAACAAAATCCGTTGTCGGAAATTTCGATCGTGTGTACATAAATCCGACGCACAAAGTGCCACGCATGCTCAGAATAAATAAAGAGATGAAAGCTATTGGCCACTGTCCCGTTTATAGTCCCGACGTACGTGTTTTACGTCACCGCGTTTAGAACGTTCAGATTTTCCGACAACTTTGTGTGACCGTGTGTATGCAAGACAAGTTTGAGCCAACATCCGTCGGAAAAAATCCTAGGATTTTGTTGTCGGAATGTTCGAACAAAGTCCGATCGTGTGTACGGGGTATTAGTCATATTTTAGTCATCTCAATTGTTTTAGTTTTAGTCGTGTTTTAGTCGACTAAAATAGTATTCATTTAGTCGACTAAAATGTTTTAGTCGACAAAATTAACACTGGACCCTACAATGTTTTATGTGGGTTTGCCCTTAAAGTTCATATAAGACCTGAAGGGGCTGGTATGAATTATGGGGGAACTCCACGCCTTTTTTTTTTTAGCTACTTAATGACCAGCCTATGTAGCTTTACTGCTATTAAGGCGGACGCTCTGCGCAGAATCACGTATATATACATGATTCTGCATTGCTGTGTAGGGGGTGAATGTGCATGCCGACTGTGTTGTGATTAGTCACAGCACAAGCCAATCAGCAGGTGCCAGCCAATGGATGACCGCCGACACCTGCTGATCGGTGAGGAGGAAGACCGCACAGAGCTCTGTCCTGTCAGCGGGGATGTGCCTTTTTTAGTTTCCCTGCAAAGCACATCCCTTAGTACATGCACCTCACAGTACACATAATCACTTGTTAGGCACACAGTTAACCCTTTGATCACCCCTGATGTTAACCCCTCCCCAGCCAATGTCATTAGTACAGTGAGAGTACACATTTTTAGCACTGACCACTGTATTGGTGTCACTGGTTCCCACAAAGTGTCAGTTAGTGTCAGACTGCTCGCCATATTATAAGTCGCTGATTGCCGCCATTACTAGTATAAAATGTAACCAGGATATAGGTCTGGTTACGAGTCACAGAAGCTGATGACCATTTAGCAATTCTCCTTGGTTATACTTAAACAGGCCTCTTGCTGCCAAAAGCCAGTGCTAGGCATTCATGATAATTCAGGCTAATACACACCAGCATTAGCACACCTGAGCGGATGCACCCACAGCTTTAATCCTATGCACTGAACCACCGTCTCTGCAAGTGCAGATCTCCAGGCAACTCCATGCCCGAAGAATACGCTGGCGGGAACCTCTTATCGATCCAGGTGGACGCCATACAACGTCATCCCGGATTGCGCCTCATGCACAGCCACCGGGCTGCGCAGTGGCACAATCTGTTACCGGCCATGTCCACACAACATACATGATGACCTATCCAAGTACAGGCTCGCTGCTGGTACATGTAACCACCATGACCAATCACAGCAGGTCGCATGACAGTTGTAAACAATGGATGGCTTCCTTGCATGCCATCCATTGGATACAACTGTATTGCTAGCTGTGATTGGTTAGTGTAATCACATGGTACAGACAGGGACAATCACAGCCTATCTGTACCACATGATTTAGCTCTGGCCATACACAGCTAATCAAAACAAAACAGACTGAATGAATCAATTGCATTTAGTAAAATGCTTGCATATAGCAATGAAATTCATTGCTATAAGCAAACCTAATGTGTAAAAAAAAAAAAAAAATACTGATCACTTCCCCAGAGTAGTAAAATTTTACTATAGTAACATTATATTGTTCTGGTCAAAGTGTGTTAAAGCAAATCGTAAAAAAAAAAAAAAAAAAGGAATTGAAAAATAAAATATACTGTACAGTATATATATACAGTGGGGCAAAAACGTATTTAGTCAGCCACCAACTGTGCAAGTTCTCCCACTTAACCACTTGCCGACCGCCTCACGCCTATATACGTGAGCAGGTCGGCACGGGCAGGCAAAATCACGTACCTAGTACGTGATGCCTTCCCGCGGGCGGGGGGTCCGATCGTACCCCCCCCCGGTGCCCTGAGCGGTCGGCTCTTGTTCGCGGGCGATTAGGGGTCAGGGGGGGGCCATCCATTGATGGCCACCCCCTCCCGATCGCTCCCACAAATCAAATGCTTCCTCTCCCTCTGTAATGTAAACAGAGGGAGAGGAAGTGATGTCATCTCTCCTGGAGCCGGTCTTTTTGATCCGACGCCGAGGAGAGAAGACATCCAAGTAAGTGCACCAACACCACACGCTCAGTAGAACACGCCAGGCACACTTTTCACCCCCCTGTCACCCCCCGATCACCCCCACTGTCACTCTGACACGAATAGCAGTGTTTTTTTTTTTTTGCATTGGTGTCAGTTTGTCAGTTATAAGTGTTAGGGAAGTTAGGTTAGCCCCCTTTAGGTCTAGGGTACCCCCCCTTAGGTCCAGGGTACCCCCTAACCCCCCCTAATAAAAGTTAACCCCTTGATTACCCCCCGTCACCAGTGTCGCTAAGCGATCGTTTTTCTGATCGCTGTATTAGTGACACAGGTGACGCTAGTTTAGGGAGGTGAGTATATAGGTTCGCTTTCAGTGTTTTATAGCGACAGGGACCCCCATATACTACCTGCTAAAGGTTTTAACCCCCTGATTGCCCCCTAGTTAACCCTTTCACCAGCGATCACCGTATAAGTGTTACGGGTGACGCTGGTTAGATAGTTTGTTTTTTGTAGTTTATTATAGTTTATTACAGTTTATTATAGTTTTAGGGCACCCGCCGTTTATTACCTTATAAAGGTTTAACCCCCTAATTGCCCGGCGGTGATAGAAGTTAAGTTTTTAGGATCAGATAAGGTCTGCGTCGCCCCAGGCAGCGTCAGGTTAGCGCCAGTACCGCTAAAACCCACGCACGCAGCATACACCTCCCTTAGTGCTATAGTATCTGAACGGATCGATATCTGATCCAATCAGATCTATACTCCCCAGCAGTTTAGGGTTCCCTGAAACGCAGTGTTAGCGGGATCAGCCCAGATACCTGCTAGCACCTGTGTTTTGCTCCTCGGCCCAGCCCAGCCCAGCCCACCCAAGTGCAGTATCGATCGATTACTGACACTTACAAAACACTAAGCACACATAACTGCAGCGTTCGCAGAGTCAGGCCTGATCCCTGCGATCGCTAACAGTTTTTTGGTAGCGTTTTGAATCAGTCGCTGACAGTCGGGAGCTTTTTTGCCTGTGAGTCTCACTAGTGTACCCCTAAATTTAGAGGCCAAAATGGCAAATCGAAGGTACACTAGTGAAGAGGCCTACAGGATTCTGAGCATGACAGATAGTGAAGAGGAAGTCACTCATCTGTCAAGTTCAGGCTCAGAATACGATCCTGTAGATGACAGCGGCTCCATGACAGATAGCTCTGACGACGGAGTTGTGGTCCCTGCTAAGGTCAGGCGTACCAGACCCCAATCTTCTTCTGTCCTTGAAGTGCAAGAACCGCAGGGCTCTCGTATGGAGCAGAGCAGTACTAGCGCCGCTACTCCTTCTGGTGAACTGGCAAGCACCAGCGGCCTAGTACACCCTGGTCGTACATCCAGCACTGCAGAATCACGTGGTGACGTGGCGAGTCCCATAAGTGCAGTTCAAGCTGGCGAGGTGGCAAGCACTAGTAGTGTCCCGCTGCCACCAAGAAGACGAACACAGGCCCGTCGTGCCCATAGTGCCCTTCCTGCTGCATTGGCCAATCCGAATTGAGTACCCACCACTTCTGCAGCACCCGTACTTCCCCCTTTCACTGGCCAACCCGGAATTCAGGTGGAAACAGTTGACTTTATGCCACTGGATTTTTATTCGCTGTTTTTCACCGAAGATCTCTATAGATCTATTGTGGACCAAAGCAATTTATACGCTGGTCAATACATCGCCACTATGCCCCAGTCCACCCTTGCCAGAGATTGGAGACCAATTACGGTCTCCGAATTTAAGATCTTTCTGGGCCTTTCCCTCCTCATGGGGTTGAATAAAAAGAGTGAGTTGCGGTCATATTGGTCCACTGACCCAATTTACCATTCACCCTTGTTCTCTGCTTCCATGGCCAGGGCACGATACGAGCAGATTTTGCGGTTCATGCACTTCAACGACAATGAACTCTGTCGTCCTCGTGGAGACCCTGAATACGATCGGCTCTACAAAATTCGGCCCCTCGTAAACCACTTCAACCAACGTTTTGCAGACTTGTTTACCCCCCATCAAGTTGTCTGCGTTGATGAGTCCCTGGTTAAATTTTCTGGCCGCTTGTCATTCAAACAGTACCTTCCCAGCAAGCGTGCCAGATACGGGGTCAAGATGTATAAGCTCTGTGACAGGGCCACAGGCTATACATGTAGATTTATGGTTTACGAGGGCAAAGATAGTCACGTAGAGCTGACAAACTGCCCTGACTACATAGGAAGCGCTGGCAAGATAGTGTGGGACTTGGTGTCACCCTTATTCGGAAAGGGGTACCACTTGTACGTGGACAATTATTATACGAGCGTGCCACTTTTTAGCCACCTTTTTGATCATCAGATTGGAGCATGTGGCACCGTGCGACCTAATCGCCGGGGCTTTCCCCAGCGGCTTGTAGATTCCCGTCTTAGGCTGGGGGAGAGAGCCTGCTTGAAGTATAATAATTTGCTCGCTATGAAGTGGAGGGATAAGAAGAATGTTTTCGTTCTCACCTCCCTTCATGCAGACACGATGGTCCAAATTCCTACGGCGACTGGTGTTGTGGAGAAACCCCTCTGTGTCCACGAATATAACCTTAATATGGGAGGGGTGGACCTCAACGACCAGTTGTTGGCGCCGTACCTAATTGCCCGTAAGGCCAGACGCTGGTACAAAAAAGTGTCTGTTTATTTATTTCAATTGGCTTTGCTGAATGCTTATGTGCTATACAGAGCTTCAGGACGGACTGGATCCTTCCTTAAATTCCAGGAAGAGATCGTCAGAGCCCTTCTGTTTCCAGACGGTGCTCCACCTCACCATCCCCAACCAAATGCAGTAAGCCGGTTGCATGAGAGGCATTTTCTTTATGCCCTCCCGAGTACCCCTACCCAACGAACCCCCCAAAAAAGATGTCGTGTCTGCAGCAAGCGCGGATTTAGGCGTGACACCCGCTATTATTGTCCCCTCTGTCCTGGCAATCCTGGTCTTTGCATTGGTGAATGTTTTGAACGCTACCACACACTAGTGGAGTATTAGCGTAGGGTACAGCACTGCACAGACTAGGCACACTTCCACAGGGTCTCCCGAGATGCTGTCGCATTTTGAGAGACCCAAACCTGGTACCAGTTAAAAAAGTTAAAGTTACAAAAAAAAGTGTAAAAAAAACAAAAAAAAGTAAAAAAAAGAAAAAAACACAAAAAAAATATAAAATAAAAAAACCAAAAATAGTTGTTGTTTTATTGTTCTCTCTCTATTCTCTCTCTATTGTTCTGCATTCTATACTGCAATGTTTTATTGTTATGTTTTTATCATGTTTGCTTTATAGGTATGCAATTTTTTTATACTTTGTTTTTTTTATTGTTAACCACCTTTGTGTTTTCAGGTACGCCATTCAGCTGCAGAGCGGATTTATTTATCTTGACAGCAACAGCGTTTGCTCCCACGATACATAAAGCCGCGACTCCAGCGCTGTCGGAGGTGATTTCACCACCACAGTTACATACTTCAGCATATATGCCGAAGCGTGGGGGCAGCAGTGGGTGGAGGAGCGATTTGCTCCTGCCTTTTGCGGGAGGATGCCCCCATGCTTCGGCATATATATATTTTTAGGTAGGCACAGGTTGCGTTAAATGTTTTATTTTTTACTATGTTTTTTTTGTATTTTGCTTTGCAGGTATGGTAAGTAATACTGTTATACTGTAATGTTACTTTGTTTTTTTGTTAACCATCATTTGCTTAGCAGGTACGCCATTCAGTTGCAGCACGGATTTATTTATCTTGACAGCAACAGCGTTTGCTCCCACGATACATAAAGCCGTGACTCCAGCGCTGTCGGAGGTGATTTCACCACCACAGTTACATACTACAGCATATATGCCGAAGCGTGGGGGCAGCAGTGGGTGGAGGAGCGATTTGCTCCTGCCTTTTGCGGGAGGATGCCCCCATGCTTCGGCATATATATACGGTGCATGTATGCCCATCATTAGAAGTGGGTGGATGAAGGGAGGTATTCTAATGGTGGGCATACCCACCGATCAATATCTTTTTTTCGTTCAGCCCACAGGCTGCATGAAAAAAAAGTTTACAATGTATGCCCAACAAGGACCAGCAACGTACTGGTATGTTGCTGGACTTTGAGTGGTTATACCAGAATGATGCCTGCAGGTTTAGGTATCATCTTGGTATCATTCTTTTCAGCCAGTGGTCGGCTTTCTTGTAAAAGCAATCCTAGCGGCTAATTAGCCTCAGACTGCTTTTACAAGCAGTGGGAGGGAATGCCCCCCCCCCACACCGTCGTCCATGTTTTTCTCTGGCTCTCCTGTCCCAACAGGGAACTTGAGAATGCAGCCGGTGATTCAGCCAGCTGACCATAGAGCTGATCAGAGACCAGAATGGCTCCAAACATCTCTATGGCCTAAGAAACTGGAAGCTACAAGCATTTCATGACTTAGATTTCGCCGGATGTAAACAGCGCCATTGGGAAATTGGGAAAGCATTTTATCACACCGATCTTGGTGTGGTCAGATGCTTTGAGGGCAGAGGAGAGATCTAGGGTCTAATAGACCCCAATTTTTTCTAAAAAGAGTACCTGTCACTACCTATTGCTATCATGGGGGATATTTACATTCCCTGAGATAACAATAAAAATGATAAAAAAAAAATAAAAATGAAAGGAACAGTTTAAAAATAAGATAAAAAAGCAAAAATTTAAAAAAAAAAAAAAAAAAGCACCCCTGTCCCCCCCTGCTCTCGCGCAAAGGCGAACGCAAGCGTCGGTCTGGCGTCAAATGTAAACAGCAATTGCACCATGCATGTGAGGTATCACCGCGAAGGTCAGATCGAGGGCAGTAATTTTAGCAGTAGACCTCCTCTGTAAATCTAAAGTGGTAACCTGTAAAGGCTTTTAAAGGCTTTTAAAAATGTATTTAGTTTGTCGCCACTGCACGTTTGTGCGCAATTTTAAAGCATGTCATGTTTGGTATCCATGTACTCGGCCTAAGATCATCTTTTTTATTTCATCAAACATTTTGACAAAATAGTGTGTTTTAGTGTATTAAAATTTAAAAAAGTGTGTTTTTTCCCCAAAAAATGCGTTTGAAAAATCGCTGCGCAAATACTGTGTGAAAAAAAAAAATTAAACACCCACCATTTTAATCTGTAGGGCATTTGCTTTAAAAAAATATATAATGTTTGGGGGTTCAAAGTAATTTTTTTGCAAAAAAAAATAATTTTTTCATGTAAACAATAAGTGTCAGAAAGGGCTTTGTCTTCAAGTGGTTAGAAGAGTGGTCGATGTGTGACATAAGCTTCTAAATGTTGTGCATAAAATGCCAGGACAGTTCAAAACCCCCCCAAATGACCCCATTTTGGAAAGTAGACACCCCAAGCTATTTGCTGAGAGGCATGTCGAGTCCATTGAATATTTTATATTGTGACACAAGTTGCGGGAAAAATACAAATTTTTTTTTTTTTTTGCACAAAGTTGTCACTAAATGATATATTGCTTAAACATGCCATGGGAATATGTGAAATTACACCCCAAAATACATTCTGTTGCTTCTCCTGAGTACGGGAATACCACATGTGTGAGACTTTTTGGGAGCCTAGCAGCGTACGGGACCCCGAAAACCAAGCCCCGCCTTCAGGCTTTCTAAGGGCGTAAATTTTTGATTTCACTCTTCACTGCCTATCACAGTTTCGGAGGCCATGGAATGCCCAGATGGCACAACCCCCCCCAAATGACCCCATTTTGGAAAATAGACACCCAAAGCTATTTGCTGAGAGGTATAGTGAGTATTTTGCAGACCTCACTTTTTTTCACAAAGTTTTGAAAATTGAAAAAAGAAAAAAAAAATACGTTTTTCTTGCCCTTCTTCATTTTCAAAAACAAATGAGAGCTGCAAAATACTCACCATGCCTCTCAGCAAATAGCTTGGGGTGTCTACTTTCCAAAATGGGGTCATTTGGGGGGGTTTTGTGTCATCTTGGCATTTTATGGCCTTCAAAAGTGTGATAGGTAGTGAGGAGTAAAATCAAAAATGTGTGCCCTTAGAAATCCTGAAGGCGGTGCTTGGTTTTCGGGCCCCGTACGCGGCTAGGCTCCCAAAAAGTCCCACACATGTGATATCCCCGTACTCAGGAGAAGCAGCAGAATATATTTTGGGGTGCAATTCCACATATGCCCATGGCATGTTTGAACAATATATCATTTAGTGACAACTTTGTGCAAAAAAAAAAAAAAAAAATTGTCACTTTCCCGCAACTTGTGTCAAGATATAAAATATTCCATGGACTCAACATGCCTCTCAGCAAATAGCTTGGGGTGTCTACTTTCCAAAATGGGGTCAATTGGGGGGGGTTTGTGCCATCTGGGCATTTTATGGCCTTCAAAAATGTGATAGGTAGTGGGGAGTGAAATTACAACTTTACACCCTTAGAAATCCTGAAGGCGGTGCTGGGTTTTCGGGGCCCCGTACGCAGCTAGGCTCCCAAAAAGTCCCACACATGTGGTATCCCCGTACTCAGGAGAATCAGCAGAATGTATTTTGGGGTGCAATTCCACATATGCCCATGGCCTGTGTGAGCAATATATCATTTAGTGACAACTTTGTGCAAAAAAAAAAAAAAAAAATTCTCACATTCCCGCAACTTGTGTCAAAAAATAAAATATTCCATGGACTCAACATGCCTCTCAGCAAATAGCTTGGGGTGTCTACTTTCCAAAATGGGGTCATTTGGGGGGGTTTTGTGCCATCTTGGCATTTTATGGCCTTCAAAACTGTGATAGGTAGTGAGAAGTGAAATCAAAAATTTATGCCCTTAGAAATCCTGAAGGCGGTGCTTGGTTTTCGGGGCCCCGTACGCGGCTAGGCTCCCAAAAAGTCCCACACATGTGGTATCCCCGTACTCAGGAGAAGCAGCAGAATATATTTTGGGGTGCAATTCCACATATGCCCATGGCATGTTTGAACAATATATCATTTAGTGACAACTTTGTGCAAAAAAAAAAAAAAAAAATTGTCACTTTCCCGCAACTTGTGTCAAGATATAAAATATTCCATGGACTCAACATGCCTCTCAGCAAATAGCTTGGGGTGTCTACTTTCCAAAATGGGGTCAATTGGGGGGGGTTTGTGCCATCTGGGCATTTTATGGCCTTCAAAAATGTGATAGGTAGTGGGGAGTGAAATTACAACTTTACACCCTTAGAAATCCTGAAGGCGGTGCTGGGTTTTCGGGGCCCCGTACGCAGCTAGGCTCCCAAAAAGTCCCACACATGTGGTATCCCCGTACTCAGGAGAATCAGCAGAATGTATTTTGGGGTGCAATTTCACATATGCCCATGGCCTGTGTGAGCAATATATCATTTAGTGACAACTTTGTGCAAAAAAAAAAAAAAATTCTCACATTCCCGCAACTTGTGTCAAAAAATAAAATATTCCATGGACTCAACATGCCTCTCAGCAAATAGCTTGGGGTGTCTACTTTCCAAAATGGGGTCATTTGGGGGGGGTTTGTGCCATCTTGGCATTTTATGGCCTTCAAAACTGTGATAGGTAGTGAGAAGTGAAATCAAAAATTTATGCCCTTAGAAATCCTGAAGGCGGTGCTTGGTTTTCGGGGCCCCGTACGCGGCTAGGCTCCCAAAAAGTCCCACACATGTGGTATCCCCGTACTTAGCAGAAGCAGCAGAATATATTTTGGGGTGCAATTCCACATATGCCCATGGCCTGTGTGAGCAATATATCATTTAGTGACAACTTTGTGCAAAAAAAAAAAAAATTGTCACATTCCCACAACTTGTGTCAAAAAATAAAATATTCCATGGACTCAACATGCCTCTCAGCAAATAGCTTGGGGTGTCTACTTTCCAAAATGGGGTCATTTGGGGGTGTTTTGTGCCATCTTGGCATTTTATGGCCTCCAAAACTGTGATAGGTAGTGAGGAGTGTAATCAAAAATCTATGCCCTTAGAAATCCTGAAGGCGGTGCTTGGTTTTCGGGGTCCCATACGCGGCTAGGCTCCCAAAAAGTCCCACACATGTGGTATCCCCGTACTCAGGAGAAGCAGCTGAATGTATTTTGGGGTGCAATTCCACATATGCCCATGGCCTGTGTGAGCAATATATCATTTAGTGACAACTTTTTGTAAAATTTTTTTTTTTTGTCATTATTCAATCACCTGGGACAAAAAAAATAAATATTCAATGGGTTCAACGTGCCTCTCAGCAATTTCCTTGGGGTGTCTACTTTCCAAAATGGGGTCATTTGGGGGGGTTTTGTACTGCCCTGCCATTTTAGCACCTCAAGAAATGACATAGGCAGTCATAAACTAAAAGCTGTGTAAATTCCAGAAAATGTACCCTAGTTTGTAGGCGCTATAACTTTTGCGCTAACCAATAAATATACGCTTATTGACTTTTTTTTTACCAAAGACATGTGGCCGAATACATTTTGGCCTAAATGTATGACTAAAATTGAGTTTATTGGATTTTTTTTATAACAAAAAGTAGAAAATATCATTTTTTTTCAAAATTTTCGGTCTTTTTCCGTTTATAGCGCAAGAAATAAAAATGGCAGAGGTGATCAAATACCATCAAAAGAAAGCTCTATTTGTGGGAAGAAAAGGACGCAAATTTCGTTTGGGTACACTATTGCATGACCGCGCAATTAGCAGTTAAAGCGTCGCAGTGCCAAATTGTAAAAAGTGCTCTGGTCAGGAAGGGGGTAAATCCTTCCGGGGCTGAAGTGGTTAAAAAGATGAGAGAGGCCTGTAATTGTCATCATAGGTATACCTCAACTATGAGATACAAAATATGGAAACAAATCCAGACAATCACATTGTCTGATTTGGAAAGAATTCATTTGCAAATTATGGTGGAAAATAAGTATTTTGTCAATATCAAAAGTTCATCTCAATACTTTGTTATATATCCTTTGTTGGCAATGACAGAGGTCAAACGTTTTCTGTAAGTCTTCACAGGGTTGTCACACACTGTTGCTGGTATGCTGGCCCATTCCTCCATGCAGATCTCCTCTAGAGCAGTGATGTTTTGGGGCTGTCGCTGGGCAACTCGGACTTTCAACTCCCTCCAAAGGTTTTCTATGGGGTAGAGATCTGGAGACTGGCTAGGCCACTCCAGGACCTTGAAATGTTTCTTACGAAGCCACTCCTTCATTGCCCGGGTGGTGTGTTTGGGATCATTGTCATGCTGAAAGACCCAGCCACGTTTCATCTTCAATGCCCTTGCTGATGGGAGGAGGTTTGCACCCAAAATCACGATACATGGCCCCATTCATTCTTTCATGTACACGGATCAGTCGTCCTGTTCCCTTTGCAGAGAAACAGCCCCAAAGCATGATGTTGCCACCCCCATGCTTCACAGTAGGTATGGTGTTCTTTGGTTGCAACTCAGCATTCTCTCTCCTCCAAACATGACGAGTTGTGTTTCTACCAAACAGTTCTACTTTGGTTTCATCTGACCATATGACATTCTCCCAATCCTCTTCTGGATCATCCAAATGCTCTCTAGCAAACCTCAGACGGGCATGGACATGTACTGGCTTAAGCAGGGGGACATGTTTGGCAGGATCTGAGTCCTGGCGTAGTGTGTTACTGATGGTAGCCTTTGTTACGTTGGTCCCAGCTCTCTGCAGGTCATTCTCTAGGTCCCCCCGTGTGGTTCTGGGATTTTTGCTCACGGTTCCTGTGATCATTTTGACCCCACGGGGTGAGATCTTGCGTGGAGCCCCAGATTGAGGGAGATTATCAGTGGTCTTGTATGTCTTCCATTTTCTAATTATTGCTCCCACAGTTGATTTCTTCACACCAAGCTGCTTGCCTATTGCAGATTCAGTCTTCCCAGCCTGGTGCAAGTCTACAATTTTGTTTCTGGTGTCCTTCGACAGCTCTTTGGTCTTCACCATAGTGGAGTTTGGAGTGTGACTGTTTGAGGTTGTGGACAGGTGTCTTTTATACTGATAACAAGTTCAAACAGGTGTCATTATTACAGGTAATGAGTGGAGGAGAGAGGAGCCTCTTAAAGAAGAAGATACAGGTCTGTGAGAGCCAGAAATCTTGCTTGTTTGTAGGTGACCAAATACTTATTTGCCACCATAATTTGCAAATAAATTCTTTCCAAATTAGACAATGTGATTGTCTGGATTTGTTTCCACATTTTGTCTCTAATAGTTGAGGTATACTTATGATGACAATTACAGGCCTCTCTCATCTTTTTAAGTGGGAGAACTTGCACAATTGGTGGCTGACTAAATACTTTTTTGCCCCACTGTATATATATATATATATATATATATATATATATATATATATATATATATATATATATATTTTTTTTTTTTTTTTTTTTTACTGTCACCAGTCGGTGTCCCTGATTTCCAAAAAATTATTCAAAAAACTCGCAATGCCTCTTACTAAACAGAAACAAAGAAAAAATTGTTTTTTTTTAAATAAAATAAAAACCCCAGTGGTGATTAAGCACCACCAAAAGAAAGCTCTATTTGTGTGAACAAAATGATAAAAATGTAGATCGAGGACAGTGCTGCATGACCGCGCAATTGTCATTCAAAGTGTGACAGCCAGCGCTAAAAGCTGAATATTGGCATGGGCAGGAAGGGGATAAAAGTGGCCGGTATTGAAGTCGTTAAGAAATGTCAGATGGCAGAGCAGGCAGTTGGCGGCTGGCTTTCATCGCAGACTGAGATTTTTTTTTTCAGGTCTGGCAGTGACAGTGGACATCGTGATTGACGGTGGATCTACATCGGGGGACATTGTTTTTTATTTTTAATAAAGGAATTGTCAAGAACTGTCTCTGTGTTTTTATTTCTTTTTGACACTTTTTTTGATGAATGAGTATGGGGTACAATGATGTACCCCATACGCATTCACATGGGGGGGGCAGGATCTGGGACCACACTTGTTAGGGGGCTTCCAGATTCCAATAAGTTCCCTGCCTGCAGACCCCCATAACCACCATCCAGGGTTGTCAGGAAGAGGCCGTTGTCCCCATCAACATAGGGACAATGTACACCATACTCATTCACATAGGGGGTTGGATCTGGGGGCAGTCTCTGTATATAGGTAAGTGGATGGAGTCAAGTCTATATTTTAATCTCACATATCTAATTACCTATAACATATGCCATATGGTATATGGTATATCATGGTAGGATTCCACATTAAAACCACAACCCTCCCCCATTACCGCTCCTTACCACCCTACATATCTTCAACAAGCCAACCTCAATACACTGTTTAATTGGGAAACTATGTGGCAGATGAGGTTTAATGTTGATAAATGTAAAGTTATGCACTTGGGGGCTAAGAACATGCATGCATCATACATACTAGGGGGAGTACAACGGGGGGGAATCAATGGAGGAGAAGGATCCGGAGGGTTTTGGTAGATCATAAGCTTAATAATAGCATGCAATGCCAAGCTGTGAGAGAGAGATATCATTTTGCCCCTGTTCAAATCATTAGTAAGACCTCATCTGGAATATGCAGTTCAGTTTTGGGCACCAGTTCTCAAAAAGGATATCGGGGAACTGGAGAAAGTGCGGAGGAGGGCAACCAAACTGGTAAGAGGCATGGAGGAGCTCAGCTATAAGGAAAGATTAGAGGAACTGAATTTATTCTCTCTTGAGAAGAGGAGATTAAGGGGAATATGATCAACATGTACAAATACATAAGTGGTCCATATAGTGAACTTGGCTTGTCTGACTCTGCACCAGTCTCCTCCAATTGCTACAGCCTCTATGTACCTGTATCCGTGATATCCCGGCACCTGCAACCTACCTGCATCTGCAGCACCCCTACATCCACAACATGCCTGCATCCACAGCCATAACCTGCAGTGCTTCTACCCTTGCTGGCTGCTTCACCTACTCACCGGCTACGGAGAACATCGCAGGCACTCTTACCCCACAGTGCTCTCACGGTTTCTGTTGCAAACTCAGTGATCCCTGAACCAGGGCTGTATGAGAGGCCTTACTGTGCTCGTCAGGCTCTACCTGAAGGTGACATAGTGTCAGGCCCACCTACAAATCAGTGCTAGCTGGTCCGGGAGGTGCAAGCAAGTGATGTGCTGGAGTTGTTGGGGAAAGATAGCCTGCACACAAGTGATGTGCTGGAGTTGAAGACTGGAGTTGTATATACCAGATGTACATATAGTTGGTTCCATATATTTTCTGCAATCAGTTGGGCATCTTGTGAATATCCCATCTCCATCCAAGTTTATTCCCCTACAAACAAAGTTCAAGGACTGGTTTTCTGCCTGAGGGTGAATGAGAACTGTGTGCTGGGCTGAGCAGAGTGACAGACAGACCACAACTACCAACGGCTCCTATGGGGGTACCTCTCCATTTTTCTCTCTCCCCTTTAGTGATTTGCCTGCTCCACATACATTTAAGGACCAATTGAGAGGACGTCTCCATGGGACACCCTCTGTAGGTTACCGCATCTGGGCTCCTATGCGCCTTGGATGTCTGAATTTGAATTTGGGTGGACCTGTGTTTGCAGTCTGTCCCCAATTATTTTAAATTGGTTGCAAGATACTGAAAATGTCTATACAATGTTTATGAGAAAAAATCATTTTCTTGTTCATCTGTTTGTTGCTATAAATATTATATCCTTACAATTTCTTTCTTGCTAATTTTAGATGTATTAACGTACAGTTGTTAACCTCCTACCCCCGAAGAAGAGAACCAACACCGTAAACTTGAAACGCGTTGGGTATTTCTGTTGTTTATACTAATTTCTTAACAGACCAATGGTGGTTGTCAGCAGTTGTCTTTCAATTGCATACATCTGTATTTGCATCCACAATTCATTTTTATGTACTGTATCTCTTTTAACTTTTAACTAAGCAATTAAAATTTATATATTTTTTGTACTCCCTTGTGATGGCCCAGTTGTTCACTGTCCTTCCAAAGTCCCATCTAGACCAATTTTCTTGTTTTCATGCATACCCCGGGATGTGGGTCAGTGTAACTCTCTATTGTAGTTGACCATGTAGCACTCTTTACCAAATTTCTCTATTGCCTGTGCTACCACAATCCACTCCTCTGGTTCTGCACCCATCCCAGACTGCACTCTGCCAGTCCTCCAAGGCGTGCCTCCCCAGTCTTCTCCTGACTGTGTCACCCACCGGCCTTCCTGGCTGCAACCTTTTGTTCCTCCCTGGAGACCTGCCCGGCAGTGCTCTCTCCTGCTGTCCTCACCTTGCTCCTGTGCCTCCTGTCCAGGACAACTTCATGTGTTCTTAGAAGGTCCCATCCACACCCAAGCCCAGGCCCAAGGTCACCCCCCTAGACTGGGGAGCTCCGTCAAAGGCCACGACAGCCTAGCACTCTTCTCTAGCTTCCACCCGATACAACTCTTCCCCCACCTGGGCTAACCCTTGGGATTTAAGGGGGCCTGCCCCCTGACAATCCAGATTCGGAATTGGTCAGGGCTTCTCAGAACACCCCAGACAGCTCCACTTCTCCTCTCCTCCTTCCTTTCCAGAAGATACCAGAATGTTCTGAAAAGAAGTGGGAGGTCTTGGCAATGCTGCCTGTGAGTCACCCAGCTCCTGCCTGAGCACTCCCAACCCAGATCAAAACACCTAGGCTTGACTGCCAACCAAGCCTGGAAATTTACCTACTCTCTAAAAAAACAGCACTATACTTCTAGCACAGTAGAGGGTGCTACATACAGTGGGGATGGAAAGTATTCAGACCCCCTTAAATTTTTTACTCTTTGTTATATTGCAGCCATTTGCTAAAATCATTTAAGTTCATTTTTTTTTCCTCATTAATGTACACACATGTATTGACAGAAAAACACAGAATTGTTGACATTTTTGCAGATTTATTAAAAAAGAAAAACTGAAATATCACATGGTCCTAAGTATTCAGACCCTTTGCTCAGTATTTAGTAGAAGCACCTTTTTGATCTAATACAGCTATGAGTCTTTTTGGAAAAGATGCAACAAGTTTTTCACACCTGGATTTGGGGATCCTCTGCCATTCCTCTTTGCAGATCCTCTCCAGTTCTGTCAGGTTGGATGGTAAACATTGGTGGACAGCCATTTTTAGGTCTCTCCAGAGATGCTCGATTGGGTTTAAGTCAGGGCTCTGGCTGGGCCATTCAAGAACAGTCACGGAGTTGTTGTGAAGCCACTCCTTCGTTATTTTAGCTGTGTGCTGAGGGTCATTGTCTTGTTGGAAGGTAAACCTTCGGCCCAGTCTGAGGTCCTGAGCACTCTGGAGAAGGTTTTCCTTCAGGATATTCCTGTACTTGGCCGCATTCATCTTTCCCTTGATTACAACCAGTCGTCCTGTCCCTGCAGCTGAAAAACACCCCCACAGCATGATGCTGCCACCACCATGCTTCACTGTTGGGACTGTATTGGACAGGTGATGAGCAGTGCCTGGTTTTCTCCACACATACCATTTACAATTAAGGCCAAAAAGTTCTATCTTGGTCTCATTAGACCAGAGAATCTTATTTCTCACCATCTTGGAGTCCTTGAGGTGTTTTTTAGCAAACTCCATGCGGCTTTCATGTGTCTTGCACTGAGGAGAGGCTTCCGTCAGGCCACTCTGCCAGAAAGCCCCGACTGGTGGAGGGCTGCAGTGATGGTTTACTTTCTACAACTTTCTCCCATCTCCTGACTGCATCTCTAGACCTCAGCCACAGTGATCTTTGGGTTCTTCTTTACCTCTCACCAAGGCTCTTCTCCCCCGATAGCTCAGTTTGGCCGGACGCCAGCTCTAGGAAGGGTTCTGGTTGTCCCAAACATGTTCCATTTAAGGATTATGGAGGCCACTGTGCTCTTAGGAACCTTAAGTGCAGCAGAAATTTTTTGTAACATTGGCCAGATCTGTGCCTTGCCACAATTCTGTCTCTGAGCTCTTCAGGCAATTCCTTTGACTTCATGATTCTCATTTGCTCTGACATGCACTGTGAGCTGTAAGGTCTTATATAGACAGGTGTGTGGCTTTCCTAATCAAGTCCAATCAGTATAATCAAACACAGCCGGACTCAAATGAAGGTGTAGAACCATCTCAAGGATGATCAGAAGAAATGGACAGCACCTGAGTTAAATATATGAGTGTCACGGCAAAGGGTCTGAATACTTAGGACCATGTGATATTTCAGTTTTTCTTTAATAAATCTGAAAAAATGTCAACAATTCTGTGTTTTTCTGTCAATATGGGGTGCTGTGTGTACATTAATGAGGAAAAAAATGAACTTAAATGGTTTTAGCAAATGGCTGCAATATAACAAAGAGTGAAAAATGTAAGGGGGTCTGAATACTTTCTGGGGTGCAAACGAACTGAAAAATACTGAACTCCCCCATTAATTGCAGCCTCACTGTGCCCATCAAATGCAGCCATTGTGCCCATCAAATGCAGCCACTGTTTCCATCAAATGCATCCATTGTGCCCATCAAACGCAGCCACTGTGCCAATCATATGCAGCCACTTGTGCCCATCATATGCAGCCACTTGTGCCCCATCATATGCAGCCACTTGTGCCCCATCATATGCAGCCACTTGTGCCCATCATATGCAGCCACTTGTGCCCCATCATATGCAACCACTTGTGCCCTATCATATGCAGCCACTGTGACCTATCATTTGCAGCCACTTGTGTCCATCATATGCAGCCACTTGTGCCCATAAAATGCAGCCACTTGCGTCCATCATATGCAGCCACTTGTGCCCATCAAATGCAGCCACTGTGCCCCTCATATGCAACCACTGTGCTCCATCATATGCAGCCACTGTGCCCCATCATATGCAGCCACTTGTGCCCATCATATGCAGCCACTTGTGCCCCATCATATGCAACCACTTGTGCCCTATCATATGCAGCCACTGTGACCTATCATTTGCAGCCACTTGTGCCCATCATATGCAGCCACTTGTGCCCATCATATGCAGCCACTTGTGTCCATCATATGCAGCCACTTGTGCCCATAAAATGCAGCCACTTGCGTCCATCATATGCAGCCACTTGTGCCCATCAAATGCAGCCACTGTGCCCCTCATATGCAACCACTGTGCTCCATCATATGCAGCCACTGTGCCCCATCATATGCAGCCACTGTGCCCCTCATATGCAGCCACTGTACCCCTCATATGCAACCACTGTGCCCCATCATTTTCAGCCACTGTGCCCCATCATATGCAGCCACTTGTGCCCATCATATGCAGCCAATTGGGCCCATCATATGCAGCCACTTGTGCCCATCAACTGCAGCCACTTGTGCTAATTAAATACAGCCACTTATGCCCATCATATGCAGCCATTTGTGCCCGTCAAATGCAATCCCCTTTCCTCCAGTCTGCACAATCTCCCCCCCAAGTCTGCACAATTACCCCCCAGGCTGCACAATCCCACCTCCCCACAGTCTGCACAATTACCCCAATATAAAATAACAGTGTGGTTGTGCTACTGTAAAAAAAGGGTCAATTGACACATGTAGCAGCCAGCATCAACAGAGTAGTGACAATGTGAACAATAAAAAGAAAAAACAATGCAGCGCTAAACATAAAATTCAGGGATGAGTGCACAATTACCCCCCCAGTTTGCACAATTACCCCCCAGGTGTGCACAATCCCCCAAGTTTGCACAATCCCCCCTCCCCCCAGTCTGCACAATTACCCCCCCTCCCCCAGTCTGCACAATTAACCCCCACCCCCCAGTTTGCACAATCCCCCTTCTTCCAGTCTGCACAATCTCCTCCCCAGTCTGCATAATCACCCCCCAGTCTGCACAATTACCCCCCCAGTCTGCACAATTACCCCTGCCAGTCTGCACAATTACCCCCCCGGTTGTGCACAACCCCCCAGTGCATTCAGAAGGGCTGAAACAAATGGGACGATTCAGAATGTCGGATTGGACAGGCGGCCGAGGAGCTAGGAAGACAGTGGCGATGGGCGACAAGCAGATACAGCCCGACTCTACTGCCATGACTGCTGCGGGCAGCAGAAGTGGTGGGGCCTTTACTAGCCATCAGAGCAGCCCGGGTGGGGGGGCAAATGCATCCCTGCCCAGCCCGCCACTGCCACCCAGCACTTACCTTCAAAGGCGGCGCTCCGCTCATCTGAATCCACCGGTCAACTCCACCCGCACTGTGTCCTCTCCTCCGGTCCCAGTCGACTCCACCCCCACATGTCAGTGAGGAAACAAATACTGCCCACTGTCCTCTCCTCCGGTTCCCGCTGCTCCAGACCGAGCCAGGTAATCTGGCATATTAACAAATCAGAATAGAGTGGGGGGTGTTTGCGAGCGCATTGCGTGCGCCCCGACCACACCCTAAACACGGGCAAATCAGCTTCCCAGCCTGCAATCAGCTGAGGCTGGGAAGCTTCCCATAGACCGCCGCATGTCTGGCGCCTGCTCATTCTTAAAGTGACATTTTTTTTTAACAGCTTGGGGGGGGCAGCGCCCGAGGGCCCCCTATAAACGGGCCGCCACTGCTGCTCTGTGAGGTTTCTCTGTGTGATAAACACCTGAGAGTCCACAAAAAGTCCCCAGAATCTTAACTGACCCCACCTTGTCCATGGAGAGCAGGAAAATGCTCCGTCCATAAGAAAATCCTGAAGTATTACTGCACTGAGGATGATACCTGTATCTGTGTGTCTTGTATAATTGGAGGATATCAAGGACACCAGGTGAAGATGCTGGATGTGGCTTCTGAGAAGAAGGAGACACTGAGGAATGTTCTGCAGAAACTTCTGACAAAGAGAGAGGAGACGGAGGAAAGACTCCAGAATCTGCAGAAACAAGAGAGGAAAGTCACCGTTGACACAGATAGAGTCATTGCCCTGTTTAGAGGTCTCAGGAGACATCTGGAAGACCTGGAGAAGAGAATCCTGAGGGAAATCTCCAGGCAGGCAGAGCCGGTCTCCATGTCCATCCGGAATCTGGAAATGTTCCCCCAAACAGAGACAAGGGGGGACAGAGACAGGTAGAGGGGGGTGTCCTTCCTCAGACTTCCGCCTTTCTATGGCATCATCGCTTCATGGCATAGAGTGTCATTCCTAGGTGGCTGGGAGTTGTCCGTGTACAAGCGCACTCCTCCCCTCTAGGTGGCAAGCACTATTTGTGTTTGTGCCACAGCTACCTGTACATGGCATTAGGGGTGTAACCTGCTGTGCCCGTTGGGGGATTTAAGTGGGAGAACCAGCATGGAGGGATTCTTTATTCCACGGCTCTCACTAACACAAGGAGGACATACTTGTATTGGTGAGCACAACACTTCCAAGCATATTCTCACATTCCTTTACCCAAGGACACACTCTGTGTTTAGTTGTTTACTTTCCTTTTATCTTTGCTTTTTCTATAGTACTGTTTAAATTAATTTCAGTACTTTCACAGGCATGTACTCTTTGATTGTAACTCACATAACACCCTCTCTGTCTCTACGTCCAGAGCATTATTGGATTGGTATGCATACCATATAGATTTATATACTTTCACTATAGTTTGCTATCGTAGCACTACCAAATTACTCAGATGCACATACACTTATGTTGCAGTGGGCAATCATGATGATGGACATTGAGGGACACCAGGGCATACATTTCCCATTTTTTACATCATGCTGGTCCTCCACTTGGCTCCCAATGGGATTCTCCTGGCTCCTCTCCTTCAGCTCCCGGGTCAGACATGTCCCGCAGTCACCTCCTGGGAAATCACTTTCAGGGGCCGTGGCTTTACCAATTTGTAAGTATGGGGCTTCCTATAAAGGTCCCCCAATGCTTACTAATTAATATTTACCATCTTGATATATATTTTTAATGTATATTCAATTTTTTAGATACACTACATTAATATCTACTCCTGAAGAAGCGAGCAGTGCCTCACGAAATGCGTCGAGTTCCAGATGCTTGTGTACCATATTGATGAATACAACACATGTGAATGATTTTACATATTCTGTATCATGTCTGTTTACAAATCAGTAACATCTACGTCTATGTATATTTTATATATTATGATGGTCATATAGCCTCAATTGTGAAACTATATTTACTCTTATATTCATTGGCCTCTTGTGCTCATCTCATTTAAAGTCCCATGGGCAAAAATATTTGTTTGTTGTAGATTGGAACTTGAGTCTACTGAGGCTGCTGACATCACATCCAAGATGGCGGCACCCAGCAGCAGTCTCAGAACTTTTGAGGGTCTACATAAGGGACCAACATGAATGGAATGCATTTAATGCGCCTATAATTTTATGGGAAGACTGTTTTTGAAATGAATGGTCTGGTGACAGAGATTAGAGTGCCGAAGTCCTTTTATCATTCTCTGGAATGAGGTCAGTGTGGCCCTCAGTAGATGTAACATTGCCCCATTGAAGTTTTATTCCACTCAGCTCAGCCTGTTTTAATTAAGTATGACATGTCTGACCTCACTGGCACAGTAAACTGTGAAAATGGTTTCATGGCCTTCTTTCAGGGTCCTTTCTGAGAGATCCCAGTGGTGTACATTGTCACAAGGGTCAGGAGGATAAGGTTAATGTAGCAAGGTCTCGGATTTCTTGAGGCCTAATGGTGACCTCTAGAGTCAGGGAGAGCTGACATCCGTCTTGGAAGAGTGGATTACAAGGCACGGTGGGTGTAATGCAAGCTGAAGTGATGGGCGCCAGACACTTTTTGAATGCAAAGAGATTTATTTTTCTCTTGAACAAGAACTGTGGGAGAGAGGGTTAGGCCAGAACACCCTTAAGTAGATGCAATGATAATTGGCAGACTCTGAGACTTCTATAGGTAGACAGCTATACAGTGGAAGGCCTCTAGCCAGACACCGCTGTCTCCTAAGGCAACAAATCTTAGAACAGTCACTAATGGTAGTTGTATATAAGTATTGGTAACACAGAATAATTCTCCTTGCATGCTACAGTCTCTCACTGTAGATCTTCACTCACTGAGCTCCCAGGCTCTCATTAGACTCTCAAACCCAATAGCCTCTGGATCCCCTGAGCTCTTCCACTTCCATTACTCAGTATATTCCTCAAGCATCACCACCACTTCCCTGCTGGGTCCCTGGCTTGGCACTCACAGATACTCTTCAAGCGTCACCCCTGCTGACCCTCTGGGTCCCTGGCCTGGCACTTGCTGAAGTTTTCCCACTTCCTCACTGTCCCCGGATGGTGGAAGACTGCTCTGTTACTAGCTCCAGCTTACTCACATTAGTCTCTGGAAACAAGGTGGATGGTCCCTTAGTGGTGGCAGCTTCCCCTCTACCTCCAACCACAACTGGTTCCCCATCCGGCTGAACCGTTACTCTCAGTTGGACTCCAATCCTGCAGTCCCAACCCTGCATTGCTTCACCTTCTTCTGGATAGGCTCTTAAGACAGCCTAGCAGCCAGATGACCCCAGGATAGGCCTCAGGCTTATGGCCTAGCAGCCCAGGGCCGCATAACACACATCCACCCAGACAGCCGTCCAGGTGGCACAGAACACCCATCACCTGACTCCACACATTTGTAATCCATTCAGTAAAGGAACACAATTCAATGTAATTTACCAGCAATACCTGGAATCTGGTAACTTCAGGGTTTCCCCTCTTGCATTTACAGTGGTAATATGATGCCGAATGTCTTTCTTATTAGGCCTGCAGATGATAACACAGTCAGGATTGATTTGACAACCATAGTCCCAGGTTTGTAGAACTGAAGTACTGTATATCGTTCAGCCATTCTGGGTGATAACTTGTTGAACTCCAAATGTATGGGAATTCTAAGAAAACTCTGCATGGTCTCATCCACCCACTGTGTTCTCTTTTCCTGGATCTCCTCCTCTATTTGAGCTGGTATATATGGATACAAGCTGACTATGAAAATTAGAAGAAAAGAGGTTTAACCTTAAACTACGTAGAGGGTTCTTTACCGTAAGAGCGGCACAGATGTGAAATTCCCTTCCACAGGCGGTGGTTTCAGCGGGGGGGGGGGGGGCATCAATAGTTTTTTGAAACTATTAAATAAGAACCTGAACGACGCAAACATACAGGGATATATAATGTAATACTGACATATAATCACGCACATAGGTTGCACTTGATGGACCTGTGTCTTTTTTCAACCTCACCTACTATGTAACTATGTAACTATGTGACTTAGACAGCCTGGGCAGTGTTTTAGGGTCCCCATACCCAGTTAAGACTTGTGCATCCGGTGCGCTTTGGACTGGATATCCAGCAATGACATTGGGTTTGCAATCAAACTTAGTCACTTGGGTTGGTTTAGTCGGCACAACTTTAGGGACCCATCTAGTCCAGCGATCCTCCTCAAAGGATTTAGCAATACACACAGTTGGAGCTGAACTGGCAGACAATTCAATCTTAACACTTAAAGCTGGCACAGAAGGAATTTCATCCTCCTCCAATTTGCATAATTGCTCCTATTCACTACTTTTTTAATGAGTCTGATTATGTAAGTACTATGTATTTGGTTATTCTATACAGTGGCATGACAGGCCATTCTTTGATGTTTCTGCTATGTCATTTTTGTAACACTATTACATGTATATATGTCTGTGTTTCAGAAACAAGAAATATCCTTTACCCAACTGTGTAAATTTCCCTGAAGAAGGAATATATACGTCTGATTACATTTTTTTCCGAAACATGTCGGGATGTACACTATAGCTGCCAACCCTACCCTGTGCCCAATTTCAATTGGGATGGCTTACTGGGTTTGCTAGCTCTGGGTGATATTCACTATATTTTCTGTATGTTATATATCAACTCATTTCATTATTTTTTTCCAAGTGTATTGTATTTTGTATTTAAAAAAAAAAAAGTTTTCCATTTTTGTACATCAATAAAGTTGGCATTTTTTTGCCTTTTATATGTATCTACTCTCTATACTCCTTTCCTGCCCTATAAAGTCCAAAGGGGGTCCCCTCCATGCAATTTGTTGCATACACTCTTTGAATACTCCTCTTCACTATCACTCTACTTTCCAGTCTATGACAGGATGTCTGAAAACAGTCCAGAGAGCCGATCAGATGGAATATCCGAATCCTAGATAGGGGAGCACTCTTTGGCCAGGAGTAGGTTGCGCTTGGAACTAGCAGCAATTGGTGCAACAACCTTGTCTCCCACACTGGCCACAGGTACTACCGCCCCCACTGACACACTACTTTCCCCCATTTCAGGCTTACCTGACTCTTTTTCCCCAGTGGTTCTTTCATCAAGTAACGCAGGTGGGCCCGACCATGGCCTCAAGGAAAAACCGGAGTGTTGGGTCCTGGAGCAGCCACAGAAATGAAAGGAGCAGCTTCTCGCACATGCCAGGTGATAGCAAGGGGACTCTCCATGCTGTTCCCAGCCAGGACGGCGACATTCCCAATCTGCTTGTAGTGCTGCGGAGGTTGTGCTGGTGAGACTACCTCAAGCAGGGGTTCCCCACAGCGTCCACAGCTGATCCAAGGCCGCAGGTGCGTGGCCAGGCCGGAACACTTCCCGCAAATCAGTCCCAAGGCTTCATAGCCTCCAGCTGTATACAGGGCAAGACTACCCTTTGGTAAAAAATCTTTGGGAATTTAAAAAAATGTAATCAAAACGAAACAAACAGCATAAACATCAGGAAAAACATAATAAAAAAATATATCTTTAGAAGCCGATTATTCTCTTAGGAAATAAAAAATACAGTGGAACCTCGGATTACGAGCATAATCCGTTCCAGGAGTATGCTCGTAATCTAAAGTACTGGCATATCAAAGCGAGTTTTCCCATTGAAGTCAATGGAAATGAAAATAATTTGTTCCGCATTGACTTCAATGGGATGCAATACCACATGCAGCTAGAGGCGGGGGGCGCCGGAGAGCCTCGTAAACGGGCGAAAAGGACCGAGGGACACTTCGGCTGACCTCGGCAAACCTCGGAAAGTCTCTGTTCACGAGCCTTTCTGAGGTTTGCCAAGGTCAGCCGAACTGTCCTCAGGCCTTTCCGTGCATTTCCGAACGGTGCCGATCGGCGACTTTTGGCTCTGCTCGGCTCCGGCACCCCCCACCTCAGGCCAAAAGCAGTACTTCACACGCTTTTGGCCTGAATCCTGCTTGTTTTGCGAGACAACACTCGCAAACCGAGTTAGGATTTTTAGAAATACAGTGCTCGGTTTGCGAAACGCTCGTTAACCGTGTTACTCGCAAACCGAGGTTCCACTGTAAATAGAAAACATTATTTATTGAGCACTATAAAGGATAACCTCGATAACCAGTCACCTCTATACCACAGATTATGAATACTAGGAATGGACATAGAACAGGTGGATGAAGCTGATCATATACTGTGTATACACACACACACACACACATATATATATATAATCTCAAATGATACATCAAAGATATATCCAGAATATGAAGGTGAATGGGAAACAGGTTCCTCTACCACAGTCCAATAAATGGGAAGATCGGCATGTTAAATCCCCTTCCATTCCGGGACATTTTTCAGTTTTCAGCGCTGCCATACTTCTACTGACAATCACTCAGTCATGCAACACCGTATTCAAATGAATTTTATATCATGTTTTTGAGACAGATAGATCTTTTACCACTGAGCTTTAATTTTTTACTGTAAAAGAAAAAAAAATGAAAACTTGGGGAAAAAACTGCTTCCCTTATGCCGCGCACACACGAGCGGACTTTATGGCAGACTTTGTCCGGCTGACTTTTCGACTGACTTTCCTAATGAACGGACTTGCCTACACACAATCAACCAAAGTCCGACGGATTCGTACGTGATGACGTACGACCGGACTAAAACAAGGAAGTTCATAGCCAGTAGCCAATAGCTGCCCTAGCGTCGTTTTTTGTGCGTCGGACTAGCATACAGACGAGCTGACTTTTTGACCGGACTCGAGTCCGTCGGAAAGTTTTGAAACATGTTTAATTTCTAGGTCCGTCGGACTTTTGGGGAAAAAAAGTCCGCTGGAGCCCACACACGATCGAATTGTCTGACAGACTCCGGTCCGCCGGACCAAGTGTGCCGTAATGTCCGGTCGTGTGTACGCAGCATTAGTTTCTGCTATATAGTTTTACAGCAATCTTTCTTCATAAATGTAGGCCGCATTTTTTTCTTCTCTTTTTTTAATCTTAGAAAAAAAAAACAATGTATATTATTTAGACTGTGTGAAATTTATAGAGTCTACAAACTATGGGATATATTTGAAAATTGATCAATCTTGCAATCTTGATGTACTGATGGCCTTTATCATTTCTTGAAAACCTAAAATACCAGGACAGTACAAACACCTCTAAAGTGACCCCTTTTGGAAAGAAGACACTTCATGGTATTTATTTAATTAGAAGCATAGTGAGGTTTTTTTTTTCCTTTAAGTTTTAATTCTTGTGCCACTTTTTTTGGAAATGATGAAAGTAAATAAAACTTGATTTTATTTCACTAAGTTGTCATTTTAACCACTTACGGACCGCCCGCCGCAGTTTTACGTTGGTACTTTGAAGAGGAATATCGTTGTTATGGCAGCAGCTAGCTTCTTCAGTGGGCGGTCCGCTTTCAGATAAAAGTGGTCTCTGTGGTGGATTTTCTGCAAGATGACTTTTATCGGCGGCAGGAGGGAGCCGCCCCTCCCGCGCTCTCCGGTGCCCTCCGTCACTTACCAGAGCCATCGGTAGCAGCGGAGGCGATCGGATCCTTCTCCTTGCTTGGTATGGAGACGAATGGAGGAAGATGGCCCCCGCCCTTCTCCATATCATTGCAGGACGGAAGCAACGTCAAAATGTCACTTCCGCCCATAGCTCTTAAAGGGTCATTTTTTTCCAAATGACAAAAATTTTATTTTATTTTTACTATTGCATTTTAGTGTAAATATGAGATCTGAGGTCTTTTTGACCCCAGATCTCATATTTAAGAGGTCCTGTCATGCTTTTTTTTCTATTACAAGGGATGTTTACATTCCTTGTAATAGGAATAAAAGTGACACAATTCTTTTTTAAAACAACAGTATAAAAATAAAAGGTAAAATAAATAAGAAAAAACATTTTTTAAACCTGCCCTGTCCCGCCAAGCTCACGCACAGAAGAGAACGCATACGTGAGTAGTGCCCACATGAAAACGGTGTTCAAACCACACATGTGAGGTATTGCCACGATTGGTAGAGTGAGAGCAATAATTCTAGCCCTAGACCTCCTCTGTCACTCAAAACATACAACCTGTAGTATTTTTTAAACATTGCCTATGGAGATTTTTAAGGGTAAAAGTTTGTCGCCATTCCACGAGCAGGCGCAATTTTGAATATGGGGATACCACATGTGTGAGACTTTTTTGCTGCCAAGATGCCAAGGAGTACCTTAAAGCTTTCAAGGGGAGTAAATCAGGCATCCAATTTTCTGACTACCTATCTTGTTTGAACTCCCTGGAGCACCAGGACAGTGGAAACACCCACAAAGGTTTGAAAAACATCCCAATATATTGTTAAGAGGCATGCTGAGTCTTTTGAAGATTTTATTTTTTGCCACAGTTTTTGGAAAATGCAGAAATGAAAGCCAACCAACATTATATAAAAAACTGTGTACTGTAATGGTTGCCTCTGTACAAATGGTCAGGGAATGTAGCTTAGCTTAGCATCACCTGTAGCAGTTTCCTTTTTCTATAAGTCAAACAAGCCTAACCTACTGGTATGTGGCTGCCACCAGGAATGCCATGTTCACTGGCCAGGAAGTACAGGAGGCTGTACAAAGGGTGAAAAAGGAGTTTTTGTGGTACCAGGAGTGCATCTGTCCATAGGTGATGACTGGGACTGGTGTCTCACAAGAATATAGTCAGTGGGATGGACAGATGGGTTAGTTCAGGCAGCAGGCAGAGATGTGGTCAACAAACAGGTGAAGGATCAGTCCAGGCAGCAGGCACAATCATGGTCAATAAACAGGCCAGGGTCAGTACAGGCGGCTGGCAGAGGCAATATTGCACTGGTGTGGCAGAGATCAGGGACACTGTTGCTGGCTGCATTGGCTTTTCTGACACTGTACTGATGTGAAGGAAATTAGGGACACTGTTGATAGCTGCCCTGCCTCTGGTGACACTGTTAGTGGTGTAACATGATCAGGAACATTGTTGCTGGCTGAACTGGTCTGGCAACACTAGCACAGGTGTGGTGGCTTACATTGGTCTTGTGCCACTGTGACTGCTGTGGCTAGCAATCAGGAACATCACTGCTGACTTGCATCAGTCTGGTAGCACTGTGACTGGTGTGGTTTTGACCAGGAGCACTGTTGCTGGCTGTACTGGTCTGGTGGCACTGGGACTATTGTGGCAGTGGTCAGGAGTTCTATTTTATGCCTACATTACTCTGGTGAAACTGAGACAATTATGGAAGTGATCAGGAACACTGTTGCTGCTGTTACTATTGCTGGCTCAAACTGGGACTGGTGTGGTAGCAATTATTTTATTATTATACAGGATTTCGCCAACAGTTTACACAGCGCTTTACAATATAAGCAATGATGGACACTGTTGTTGGTTGCACTGTCTGTGGTGACACTGGCAAGTGTGTGGGGTAATTAGGAACACTATTGATGGCCCGCACTGGTCTGGTGACACTGGGAGAGGTATGGAGGTGATCAGGAACACTGTTGCTGATTTGGACTGGTCTGGTGACAATGGGATTGATGCGGTTGCAATCAGGAACACTGTTGCTGGCTTATACTGGTGTGGTGATAATGTGACTGGTGTGGCAGCGATCAGGAGAACTTTTACTGGCTTACACTGGTTTCCTGACACTGGGACTGGTGTGACAGTATAAGGATTACTGTTGTTGGCTAATCTGGCAAAGCAAGAACTGGTGTGGTGACACTCTGGAACACTGTTGCTGGCCGCACTGGACTGGTGGCAATGGGACTGCTGTGGCTAGCAATCAGGAACACCATTGCTGATTTGCATCAGTCTGGGGGCACAGGGACTGATGTGGTGGTGATTAGAAACACTGTTGCTGTCCGGATTGGTCTGGTGACAGTGGGACTGGTGTGGTGGCAATTAGGAACATTGTTACTGACTTACACTGGTTTGGCAACAGTGGGACTGGTGCGGCATCGATCAGGAACACTGTTGCTGGCTTACATTGGTCTGGTGAAAAGAGAAAAGGAAGGTGGGAGGAATGTGCGCTCCTTTCTCAAGCAATACAAGCAACATTTTTGTATAAATTTTGATTTGATATACAAGCAATGTCTTGATATACAAGTAGCGTCATGAGAAGAGAGGCACCTCTAAGTGTAGCAATATGGTTACATTTAATGAAGGTACAACATTTAGCAACTCACATGATTGATGATTTAAAGAGGCACATTTAAATTTGCAGTCATCTGGGGTAAAGCTGTCCACATATACCATCCTCCTCACCGCCATCAACGTCATCCCTTCCACACTGCGCTCCATGAGAGGTTCAAGCCTCGCTTTCAGATCGCTCTACTGCAGGGTAGTCACCATTGCAGACTGATAGCAGTGAGAGCCGGCGGTGCGGAGGATAGTTTATGTAGACAGCTTTACCCCGGATGCCTGCATACTTAGATGAGCCAGTTTTAATCATCAACCATGTGCATTTCTAAATGTTGTACCTTCATTAAATGTAACCATATTGCTACACTTAGAGGAGCCTCTCTCCTCTTTTATACTCTGTGGCTCCTGCTGGATTTTGCTTCTAATCCTCTTGTAAAGGCTTCCATTTGTGGATGGACATTACACAACCTATCACATTGCTATAATCTTTTTATATGAACTATAAACTGAAGGACTTATGATTAAATGGTTGTGGAATGAATCATCTGAGTTTCCATTACATCTTATGGGGAAATTCACTTTGATATACGAGTTATTTGGATTACAAGCATGTTTCCAGAACAAATTATGCTCAGAATCCAAGGTTTTACTGTATAAAAAAATAACGAGATAGGGAGGGCAAATTGTCTCTTCCTCCCCCAGCCAAAGCCGCATGGAGCTGACGGGGGGGGAGGAGGAAGCTGAGCGGTGAAATGCAAGTTCACGTGCCAGACCAGCACAGACTGAATGCAATGATTCATGGGAATTGTAGTTTATTATAAGCTAAGTGAACTACTGTAAGGTCCCAGAGGGCATTGCCAGAAGGAAGCTGGAATCAGAGCTCTGAACGCATTTTTTGAAATGAGACAGATAATGAGCTGTCCAGAACACAGAGGTAAGCAATTTGTTGAATAAAAATGATTATGCACATTGAGATTGTCATCAATGTTAGGCATGATTTATGAAGGAATTAGATATTTAGCTCTGAAGGTGAACTTATGCTTTAAGTTAGAATTTTTATATACTGGAGTATTTACATTCCTAATAATGGGATTATGAATGAAGTATTTCTTCAGTGATACCTGTCTTGTAAAGTTTTGTATATTGATATACGTCCGGAGCCTGTTTAGTTTTACTCGGGGAGCAAATTTTAATCCTTTGTTTAACAGTGACAACTCGTTAGCTGAGAGGGTGGACTTACTGAGGTTATTCAGTAATTTCTCCTTTTTTTGGGGCCTCCATACCCTCTTCCCCCTCTTGTTCCTCTTCTAGATACAGTAGATGCTTTATTTTCGGGATTGGCCTACCCCTAAAAAATTACTTCCTTCATCATTAGATCTTAAGGAGCCAATGTAGGAGGGATCATTTATCTGTCCTTGGGAGCCTCTCCCATCTTTATACGGGCAATTGTTCCCAGTATTCTGGGAACCCCTATAAGGTGAAAAGCTTTTATTGCCATGAAAATTGATGTTGCCCTGATTCCCTCTAAAAAGGCCTCAGTGGGGTTCTGAACGAAGGACAGAACCCCCGTATTGAACAACCATTGCCTCTAGGGAGTGCATTATTGGATCCCCTTGGGTGATTCCAATTATTGGATCCCCCATGGTAATTCCTATTAGAGTTCCGGTGATGGTGAGGTGTGGGGCCATTTGGTCTCCATATGGGAGTGGTCTTATATCCCTTTCACCTACTTCCTTGTCATACCTGTCTTCCAATATTCCAAATCTATTGGAAGTAGGAATAGAGTATTTACCATAAGCAGGAGCATTGTGTGCCCTCTTTTGTGATGATTTTGAGGTGTCCCAATTCCTAGTGTTTTTAGGTTGGGCCAATGTCCTGTTGGGGTATCCTCCATTATTTGTTAATGGTCTAGTATGGTGTATGTTACCAGCTGTTGTGGAGACTGATCTCTCCTGTTCAACAACCCCCTCTGAGTCCATTGGCATCTGATTTGCATTGTAAGCCTTTGTTTGCCATCTAAAGACACAACCCTCTTTGTAATCATTAAATCCCACACAAATGTTTTCTTATGTCTCTGTTCTGTTTCCGCACTCTCCAAAATGTTATTTAATCTCTCTGATTCCATTATATAATCATCACAGTTTATAAACAGCACAAGATTCTCCATAACTTTGTTACTATCAGCATCAAATTGGACACATTTTTTCTTTCTCCTTACAATAAGGATTTTTTTTTTTGGTACATAAAGATTTTATTAAAGGTTTTCACGCAACATTACAGTAAATGACTCCACAATCATCACTGCATGTAAGCAGGTACAATGAAAAACAAAACAAAGTACACAGTAACAACTCCACCTTAAGCCTATATGGTTAGTAAGATCAGAGGGCGTTATCCTGCACATGAAATACATGATTAGCTATGCTGAATAATATTCTACCAATGTGAATTTGTTGCAGAAAATAACCATGAAATCCCTAGCTAATAAGAACAGGATAAAGAGGAGCACAATTGATTAGGTCACTTCATATATCCAGAAGGGTGTGGGAGCAAAAAACGGTTAACACATTTGGTCTCAAATCCACTAGATAAGGAAAGGAGAGGGGGTGTGACAACCACCAACCATCCTCTCCGTCCATATCATGTAAGTATTTCTCTTGTGGCAAGTGACAGAGAAACACAAAGTTCAATTTCAACGGAGTCCTTGTCTCATGGGACATTTCACTTTCTATGCTGTATTAGCTCTTGGTATGACTGAGACTCTCGATATGAATTCCAAGCTGCCCATATGGCTGTGTATTCAGATATTTTGTTGAGGGTGGTGGTGAGCTCCTCCATCACTGCTATGTTGTTGATATGAGAGATCCACTCCTTCATTGAAAGAGGAGAGGTAGACCTCCAATGAACCGGTACACAAAGCCTAGCAGCGTTAATCATATGCATAGCTACCGACTTGTGGTAGTGTTTTCTAGGAATTTGTGAGTAGTGGAGTAGATATTGTGCCGGTGTGAACTCCAGCGGGAGTGAAGTGATTAAAGTTGTCGTGTCATGGACCTTACGGCAATATAGCTGATTCAGGGAGCACTTCCACCAGACATGGAGAAATGTGCCCTTCTCCAACCCACATCTCCAGCAACGATCAGATAGAAACGGTACAAATTTACGCAGGAGATCTGGCATTTTGTACCACCTAGTTTTGAGTTTGTAGCCATTTTCTTGCGTGGCTAAATTTAGGGAGCCCTTATGAATATAAAAATGTATTTGATCCCAACTGGCATTGTCTATTTCTGCACTGAATGCAGTTTCCCAAAACGCGTGGTCAGTACTAGGGATGAGCCCGATGTTCGAGTCGAACGTAAGTTCGACTCGAGCATCGGGTGTTCGCCTGTTCGCTGAACAGCGAACAATATGCGGTGTACGTGGCATATTCGAAAGCTGCCGGAACACCGCTAAAGTCTATGGGACTCTAACATGAAAAATCAAAAGTGCTAATTTAAAAGCTTATATGCATAAAAAGTTATTGTCATAAAAAGTGTTTGGGGACCTAGGTCCTTTCCCAGGGGACATTATCAATGCATTTTTTTTTTTTTAATGGCCATTTATTTGGGAGCAGGGTTTTTTTTAATGCTTAAAGTGAAACAATAAAAATGAAATATTCCTTTAAATATCATGCCTGGGGGGTGTCTATAGTATGCCTGTAAAGTGGCACATTTTTCCCATGTTTAGAACACTACCACAGCAAAATGACATTTCTAAAAGACAAATTTTCATTTAAAACTGATTGTGGCTGTAATGAATTGTCGGGTCTCGGCAATATAGATACAGATAATTGAAAAAAAGAGCATGGGATTCCCCCTCCATTACCAGGTCCTTTGGGTCTTGTATGAATAATAAGGGGAACCCCGAATCAAAATTAAAAAAAAAAAATTGTGTGGGGGTCCCCTAGAATCTACACCAGGCCCTTCAGGTCTGATATGGAAATTAAGGGGAACCCTGCACCAAATTTAAAAACAAAATGGCGTAGGGGTCCCCCCCAAAATCCATACCAGACCTGAGGGTCTGATATGGATTTTAAGGGGAACACTGTTCCAAAATTAAAAGAAAAAAGGTGAGGGGTCCCCCCAAAATCCATACCAGACCCTTATCCGAGCACGCAACCTGGCAGGCCACAGGAAAAGAGGGGGGATGAGAGAGCGCCCCCCCTCCTGAACCATACCAGGCCACATGCCCTCAACATGGGGAGGTTGCTTGGGGTAGCCCCCAAAACACCTTGTGTGGGGACAAGGGCCTCATCCCCACAACCCTTGCCCAGTGGTTGTGGGGGTCTGCAGATGGGGGGCTTATCGGAATCTGATAGCCCCCTTTAACAAGGGGACCCCCAGATCCCGGCCTCCCCCTGTGTGAATTTGTAACGGGGTACAAATGTACCCCTACCATTTCACAAAAAAAGTGTCAAAATGGTAAAAAAGACAAGAGACAGCTTGGGACAAGTCTTTTTTTCAAAAATAAAAGAATAAAAATGTCCCATGAAGTAAGTTCACGCCGCCCGACAGACCGAAAAAAAGAAAAAAAAAAAGCCGCAACCGACCGTCTGACGCGTCTTCGCTGTGACAGTTCTTATATAACTGAGGGCAGGGCCACCAGGTGACGTAACCGTGTGACCCCGCCCCCTCTAAGGCACGGGGGCTTCCCCATGGCTTCCCCGTGGTGTCACAGGGGGAGGAGCCACCTGGTGATGTAAACGGATGACCCCGCCCCCCTCTGACGCCACGGTTAAGCCCTCGTGCGTCAGAGGGGGGCAGGGTCACCCAGTTACATCACTGGGTGGCCTCACCCTCAGTTATATAAGAGCTGTCACAGCAAAGACGCGTCAGGTGACGGGAGCCTCCCGTGGAGGCGAGTCGGTTGTGGCTTTTTTTTTCTTTTTCGGTCCGTCGGGCAGCATGAACTTACTTTGTGGGACATTTTTTTTTTTTTTAATAAAGGACTTGTCCCAAGCTGTCTCTTGTCTTTTTTACCATTTTGACACTTTTTTGTGAAATGGTAGGGGTATTAAAGGGGGCTTCCAGATTCTGATAAGCCCCCGCCCGCAGACCCCCACAACCACCAGGCAAGGGTTGTGGGGATGTGGCCCTTGTCCCCTTCAACATGGCGACAAGGTGCTTTGGGGGCTACCCCAAAGCACCCTCCCCATGCTGAGGGCATGTGGCCTGGTATGGTTCAGGAGGGGGAGCCCTCTCTCATCCCCCCTCTTTTCCTGTGGCCTACCAGGTTGCGTGCTCAGATAAGGGTCTGGTATGGATTTTGGGGGGACCCCTACACCTTTTTTTTTCATTTTGGTGCAGGATTCCCCTTAATTTTCAAAACAAACCCGAAGGGCCTGGTATGCATTTTAGGGGGACCCCCACGCAATTTTTTTTTTTTTTTGGTTCGGGGTTTCCCTTAACCACTTGCTTACTTGGCACTTAAACCCCCCTCCTGTCCAGACCAATTTTCAGCTTTCAGCGTTGATGCACTTTGAATGATAATTGCACCGTAATACAACACTGTACCCAAATGAAATTTTTATAATTTTTTCCCACAAATAGAGCTTTCTTTTGGTGGTATTTGATCACCTCTGCAGTTTTTATCCATTGTTAAAAAAACGTAAAAAGACAATTTTAAAAAAAATGTTTTATTTTTTTTATATTTTGTTATAAAGTTTTGCAAACAGGTAATTTTTCTCTTTCATGTATGCTGATGAGGCGGCACTGATGGGCACCGATAGGTGGCAGTGATGGGCACTGATGGGTGGCAATAATGGCCAATGATCAGCACTGATTGGTTACACTGATAGGCAGCACTGCTAGATGGCACTAATTGGCACCACTGGTGGGCATTGATAGGTGGCACTTGTGGGCATTGATAGGTGGCACTCATGGGCATTGATAGGTGGCACTGGTGGGCACTGATGGGTAGCAATAATGGGCACTGATTAGCACTGGTTGGTTACACTGATAGGCAGCACTGCTAGGTGGCACTGATTGGCACCACTGGTGGGCATTGATAGGTAGCACTTGTGGGCATTGATAGGTGGCACTTGTGGGCATTGATAGGTGGCACTCATCGGCATTGATAGGTGGCACTGGTAGGCACTGGCAGGTGGCACTGGCAGGGGGTACTGGTGGGCACAGATGAGGCAGAATTACCTCTTCCTCTTCGGGACCGATGTCCCCTGCACATAAGCCAGTGATCGGCTTTTTTTTCTCCTCACGCTGTCAGCATGAGGAGAAAAAAAAAAGTTTGCCAAGCTTTTGTTTACATCATGTGATCAGCTGTCATTGGCTGACAGCTGATCACGTGGTACGGGGCCAGGAACGGCCCCTTACTCGGATCTGTGATCACCCGAGTCTCAGTGACTCATGATCACAGCGCTCGTGCCCTGCAGGGTGCAGCCGGGGAGCGTGCAAAAGGGGGGACGTCATATGATGGCCTCCTGGAAATTCAGGTCCGCGCTGTGGCCGTCATTCTGCTATAGCGCGGACACCAAGTGGTTAATAATCATACCAGACCCAAAGGGCCTGCTAATGGACTGGGGGGGGGGGGATCCTATGCTCTTTTTTTCAATTAGTTTTATCTATATTGCTGAGACCCAACAATTCATTACAGCCGCGATCAGTTTTAAATGACAATTTTTCCTTTAAAAATGTGATTTTGCTGTGTTACTGTTCTAAACGTGGGAAAAATGCGCCACTTTACAGCCCCCAGGTACGATATTTAAAGGAATATTTCGTTTTTATTGTTTCACTTTAAGCATTAAAAAAAATCACTCCTCCCGAAAAAACTGTCGTTTTAAAAACATTTTTTTGCATTGATCCATGTCCCCTGGGGCAGGAACCGGGTCCCCAAACACTTTTTATGACAATAACTTGCATATAAGCCTTTAAAATTAGCACTTTTGATTATTCATGTTCGTGTGCCATAGACTTTAATGATGTTCCTCTGTTCTGCCGAATTTTTTTCCTGTTCGCATGTTCTGCTGCGAACCGAACAGGAGGGTGTTTGGCTCATCCCTAGTCAGTACGTAAAGGAATTGTAACCTTACCAAATCTATACTAGGCCTAAATAGTATAACCCCGCACCTCATCCCAAAAATACAGGAAAATAAGAAGAAAAGGTACCCCAAGGGGATTGTGTGGGTGAGGGGTATTAACAGTAAAATAGTACGATAAGTATTGGAAAAATAGTACATTTTTATTTGTAATTCAAAAATGCATAATGTAATAGCGTTTTTTAAAAACAATAATTAGAACAGTCCATACAATTGATACAGTACAATCATCCAAGGCATGGTAAAAAGGACTCTATAGTAAACAAGCACAATGAACAATGACAAACAGCATACCCAACATGTTTCGGAATTTTGTTTATACAGTTCCTTCTTCGGGGGTTTTGGAGATATACTGTATTGGTCTATCATAAGAAATACATAACCAGAAATGAATCAAAAATATATACAAAAAATATACAAGATATATATACAAAAAACAATAACAGAGAGCATGGCAGGAAAGACATAGCGAGAACACAATAATGCATGACAAACGAGGAGAGGTACACATTGAAGCTTAAATCAACTTATTATTGGGAAATGTTCATGTGCAGCGCAGGTATGTCACACTTGGATGAAGGCCCATTGTCTTGATAGGTATCATTCCACACTTCAAGTCTCCAACCAGCAGTAAAATAGAAGAATCTAATGAAAGATCTGCCAGGCTGATTTTGTGCAAATTGTAGTTGGAAACTGGGAGATCAAAATGACCTCTCGATAACAGCTAACAGGTTGTAGCATTGAAAAGAGGGGAGGAGTGTGCGGAGTAGGCCAAGGGATCCACGAGAAGCAGGAGGAGGAGGACCCGGACCCCTGCACATAAACAATATATATACACGTAGTATGAATATAGTGAAGAGTGGCTTATGATCCTTATGCATATATATATATATATATATATATATATATATATATATATATATATCAAAATACAGACTAGGGGGCTGGGATGGAGATCACTAACTAGTGCATCGCAAAAAAAAGGTGATGCGATGATTACATGGAAATATTGCATGGTGAACAATACCGCTGACTTGCAGTGTGTCAGCAGAATATGACTAGTACCGTATTTTATCATCAAAATATCAAAAACACTAAATATAGTTTACTAGGAGATGACCTACAATGTGTCAGCAGAGTGTAACTAATATTAGCAGAATATTAGGTATAGCTTACTAGAGAATGATCAGAATACCGTATTTATCGGCGTATAACACACACTTTTTTCCCCTTAAAACCAGGGGAAAATCGCAGGTGCGTGTTATACGCCGATCCCCTGCGATCCTGACCTGTCACATTTTCAAAATCGGCGACCGCGATTTGAAAATGGCGCCGCCGGCGCCAAAATACACAGAGCCGGTCCTTGGCTCTTCCCGGCGGCTCTCGTTCACTTTCGGCTCCACTCGTAGTCCCGAGCGGAGCTATCCGAACCTACTCGGCGATTTTGAAGCCCAGAATGGCTGGGATCACTGGGGCAAGGCTGCACTGGGGAAGGCTGCACTGGGGAAGGCTGCACTGACAAGGCTGCACTGGGGAAGTCTGCACTGACAAGGCTGCACTGGGGAAGGCTGCACTGGGGAAGGCTGCACTGGGGAAGTCTGCACTGACAAGGCTGCACTGGGGAAGTCTGCACTGACAAGGCTGCACTGGGGAAGGCTGCACTGACATGGCTGCACTGACAAGGCTGCACTGACAAGGCTGCACTGGGGAAGGCTGCACTGACATGGCTGCACTGACAAGGCTGCAATGATGGGCATTTAAATGTAAGTTTTTTTCCCTTCAACTTCCCTCCTAAAAGTTTTTTTTTCCTTAAAATTCCCTCCTAAATTGGGGTGCGTGTTATACGCCGGTGCGTGTTATACGCCGATAAATTAATTATTAAAAATAATAAAAAATATTTTAAAAAAAAGAAGAAGAAGAAGAAGGAGGAGAGTGGGACATGGTCCATAAAAAATGAGAAATGGCAATAACAATAAACAGCTCATGGATGACTGGAGCAGATAATAAGCTTGTAGTTAAGATTGACATAGGAATACGTCAGCCAAATAAGCCCCTCTCCACCGTGTTAAGGTTGGGGGTGCTCCGTGAATTGAGCCAACAATAAGGATAAATGAAATATAAATACATGATAATGGCATAAGGATGCCACAAATATTCAGACATGAAAGGGTCACTATACCTTACTGGGTGCAGATGAAGTGAGGGTCTCCTTAATCCTGGTGTGTGGCCTGTGCATGCAGCAGACATTTACTATTGCTGCAGGTTTAAATAATGAAGGGACGAAGGGAGATATGCCCAGAAAGGAAGGGGAGGGCGGATGATGCCAATAGTTGATTGGTCGTCGTTCGGTTCCTAGAAACGATGCCCCCTAAACAGCTGATGGGGATATCAGCTGAGTAGAGACGCCGTCAGTGCTGACCCCCCGTTGGGGCGGCGTCCGGCGTCGCTGCGTCACAGGCACGGCAACGTCAGACATCAGAGCGCTGCCGACACAGAGAGGAGGGCCCTGAGAAGCCCGGTGTCTTGCCGAATAAGTTCCTTCGGCGGATAAGTTCCCCCCCTGTACTGCGCAGGTGCAGCGCCTGCGCAGTACCAACTAGTAACAGCCGCCGGAGATAGCCGAAGCTAAAAATCCACAATCAGCTGTACACGGCGCCTGCGCTCTGGGTCCAGGTTCCTTCCCTACTATCCAAGTGGACCTAGAGGGGGAATCTAAAAGAGCCGAGTGCAGCGAGGCCGTGCCCGAAGCGTGGCGAGTGACGCGAGCGCAGTAGAGGGGGTCCTTATCCACCGAGTGGAACTTTCTTGGCAGAACACCGGCTGATGGAGAGACTGGGCCGCGCTTGCGTACCCAGCAGTCGATGCTGGAGACACAAACGGATCCAGCAAGTGAATCGGCCGTTGTGGGCGAGCAAACACTGCCGCTGACGCCGGAAGTCAAAGGACCATAGGATGCCCCAGGACAGATTAATGTCAAGGGGCCTCCCCGTGCCAGGGGAAACTCAAAGCCAAATCCGCACAAAAGAACTAACTCCCCACAAGTACAAAAGAGGGGTGCAATTAACGGGCCAACATAAGCAGTGTGATGATTTTTATTCTGTTTATCTTTGGCAAGAGACCAAGAAGTGGAATGTACCTGCAAGTGAGCCAGAAACAGGAAACCATGTTACAATAAATTGAATTGTACATTAAATTATGCATAATACATAGTAATTAGGACTTAGAGGTGTAAGTACATGTCAAAAGAATAAAATGAAACAATTGTAGAATAGAAAAGCTTACACTGATACAAAATTAGGAGTCCACAATAGTCAGTACGTAACGAAACGTATCACTCCCCAAACATCGAAGCATAGAACACTGATATCACATGGCTTTGGGGAGAGGATCTAGAGCAAAGAGACTGAAAGACTATAGGATTTCTAGTAAACCTCTCTCTACGAGCTGGGTCATCTAGATAGTGTTTCAGTTGAAGGAAGGACCAGAAAGGGAAGGTCTTGGTGGTGGATAATTCAGCCAGTTCCTTGTGCTTTTTGAACCTACCTCTTGAGAAGAAGTGTCTTGCCTGCCTCTCCATATGTGGTCATTCTGCTACTAGGTAAGTCCTGGATAGGCCCGGAACAAAATCAGGGTTGCCCCTAATGGGGGTAATGGAGCATTCCGTGGATGAAAGTGCATGTGTTGCACATGCCCTGTCGAAGGCATGAAGAATAGCCCCAATTATGGGGTGAGCATAAAGAGAAGGTGATATGTGTTCTTTTCGGAACCATGGTACCACACGTAGTTCAGCACCAGAGGCTAGATGTTCAAGCCTAACCCAACCTTTACAACGCTCATGGACTTTCCAGTCCACCACCCTAGCAAGGTGAACTGCCCAGTAGTAGCATTGTAGATACGGAAGACCAATCCCCCTTCAGGCTTTGGCAACACTAACTTAGCCCATTTGATTTGTGCGGGTTTGTTTCCCCATAGAAAGGACCTACACATGGTCCTATATGCGTGGGAGAATCATCATGTTTAGTATGAAAGCTCGCCCGAACCAAGGAATGGAGGTCACGTCCCATCTCTGAAGATCCCAATGTATCTTATTCAATTGCGCTAAGTAATTCCTAGTATAAAGCTTTGATAGATTGACAGGGAGTTGTATGCCCAGATATGTGACGGCATCCGCTTTCCATTGGAAGGGAAAATTAGACTGGCATTGTCACATTAGGTCCGGAGATAGTGTGACATTTAGTGCAAAAGACTTTGAGTAATTGATTTTCAAGTTTGAGATAAGTTTGAACTGTTCAAGAACTGACAAAAGATTTGGCAGGGACCTCAGTGGGGAGGAAAGAAAAAGCAAAACGTCGTCAGCAAAGGCTGAGATTTTATCATCTCGGCCGTGTACCTGTATTCCCTTGATATCTGAGTGTGCTCTAATACAATGAAGGACGGGTTCCAGTACAATTAGGAATTTTATTAGATCCAATCAGCATCATAAATATGTATACCACTCTGCATCATTACTATTATCAACAGTTTCCCAGGGATACGTCCCTTCTAAACGTGGGGTCATTTTATCATCTACATATTTCTCAAGAAAAGATATATCCCAGTGAGTTCTGATTTCTGAGGTAACCAAATTTTGTAAGTGAATAAACATTCCATGTAAATTGTCACTCTTTTCATCCTGAACAAATACATCATCTGAGATCGACGGGCATTTGGAGCTAATCTCAAATATATCCATGGTAATTAAATAAGCTGCTCAAACTAGTGTATGTCAAATCCAACAGTAACCAAAAAAAATGTGTATAAAGTGAGTACTATAAACAAAGAAGACAAATACAGCTGCTAGTACATAAGGGCGAACATACAACTCCCGTATAGCATGTAAAACTTTGTAGGTGTAGCGCTATATCATATAATAATTAATAAACAAAAATAGTGAAATAGTCCAAAAAAGTTCAAAAAGGTGATATAGTCTTAAAATAGATATATACCCTATATTACCAAAAGTATTGGGACACCTGCCTTTACACACACATGAACTTTAATGGCATCCCAGTCTTAGTCCGTAGGGTTCAATATTGAGTTGGCCCACCCTTTGCAGCTATAACAGCTTCAACTCTTCTGGGAAGGCCGTCCACAAGGTTTAGGAGAGTGTCTATGGGAATGTTTGACCATTCTTCCAGAAATGCATTTGTGAGATCAGGCACTGATGTTGGACAAGAAGCCCTGGCTCGCAGTCTCCACTCTAATTCATCCCAAAGGTGTTCTATCGGATTGAGTTCAGGACTCTGTGCAGGCCAGTCAAGTTCCACCAGCCAGAAACAGGAAACCATGTTACAATAAATTGAATTGTACATTAAATTATGCATAATACAAAGTAATTAGGACTTAGAGGTGTAAGTACATGTCCAAAGAATATAATGATAAAACAATTGTAGAATAGAAAAGCTTACATTGATACAAAATTAGGAGTCCACAATAGTCAGTACGTAACGAGACGTATCACTCCCCAAACATCGAAGCATAGAACACTGATATCACATGGCTTTGGGGAGAGGATCTAGAGCAAAGAGACTGAAAGACTATAGGATTTCTAGTAAACCTCTCTCTACGAGCTGGGTCATCTAGATAGTGTTTCAGTTGAAGGAAGGACCAGAAAGGGAAGTTCTTGGTGGTGGATAATTCAGCCAGTTCCTTGTGCTTTTTGAACCTACCTCTTCAGAAGAAGTGTCTTGCCTGCCTCTCCATATGTGGCCATTCTGCTACTAGGTAAGTCCTGGATAGGCCCGGAACAAAATCAGGGTTGCCCCTAATTGGAGTAATGGAGCATTCCTTGGATGAAAGTGCATGTGTTGCACATGCCCTGTCGAAGGCATGAAGAATAGCCCCAATTATGGAGTGAGCATAATGTTTTTATGGACCTTGCTTTGTGCAAATCATTTGGTGGAGGGGGGGGGATTATGGTGTGGGATTGTTCTTCAGGGGTTGGGCCTGGCCCCTTAGTTCCAGTGAAGAGAACTCTTTAATAATCAAAATTTTATTCATTTATATAATACAGAATACATACTTATTCATTTATACGGTACATCCTACAATAACATTCGTTCAACTTACTATACCCCTAATTTCAGCCCAAGATCCAATAACAAAACACCAATTACCCCATATATCCCATTTAACCAGGGTAGGACAAAAACAAAACAAAAAAAAAAAAAAAAAAAATAAAATAAAATAAAAAAATATAAATATAAAAAAAAAAAAAAAAAAAAAAAAAAAAAGGATCCACAATCTTCCTCCTTATCAATATCTCCAACCACCCCTATCCTTATATTGCTCCAACTCCCTTTCCCCAACCTACAAACGTGCATAACAATATTATAAATTATAAGTGACTTCCCCAAACTGTAACAAAAAAAAAAAAAAAAAAAAAAAATTTTCCCCCTTCCCCTTCCCCTTTCCTCTCTCCCTCTTCCCCCCTTCTTCTCCTCCCCCTCCCCTCCCTTCTGTGATTCTTCCCTCTCATCTTTAATGCCACTTTACTCAACTTCTCCCCCATATCCAAACGTGCTTATTACTTTAAATCGGTGAGTTTCCCCTTCATTCAATATGTGTCTTAGATCACTATAGACCATAATCAATAAATTGTGCCTCTTTCCCTCCCCCCTTTCTTAGTATTGATTTAACTCTACTCTTCCCCCAATGTGTGGACTTATAAACTGAATTATACAGTGAAATCCCCCTTTTTCTAAATCGTGTTATAAATCATTGTGGTCCTTATAGTTCCTATTTAGAAGAAATAGAAGAGAGGGAGAGGAGAAAGGAAAAAAAAAAAAAACACAAACCCCCTACCCCACCTTAGCCTCACCACTCAGTGTTAATTAAGGGAATCAGGGTGAATGGAAGACAAAAAAAAAAAAAAAAACCTCCCTCGGAAAAATGAGACCATATGTCCATACATTATCTTACCCCCCCCCCCTTTACTTAATTGGCATTGGAGAAGTCATGTTAATGTTTAATTCTTTCTTTCTGGGATTATCTTGTTTCTTAATGACTATACCATTTCTACTTCCATTATCCATTATTAGCTCCCCTCTTCCGTTATCTCACTGTCGCACTGTTCCCATTTTGCCCATATAATTTCAAATTTCTTTTTTTGGTTTTTAACCACATGAACCCACCTCTCAGCTTCCTTTATTATGTTAACCTCATTTCTCCACTCCATGACTGATGGGCTCCGGTCCTGCCTCCAGAACTTCGGGATCAGTTTTTTTGCTGCGTTTATTAAGTGTGGGGTTATGCTTTCCCTATACTTTTTGACAGATCTAGGGTTCCCATGGAACAAATATTGTATGGGTCCGAATTCCAAGGGGTCCGCTGTTAGTTTTTCAATCCATGGGGCCACTGATTCCCAAAATGATTTAATTATTGGGCATGTCCACCAGATATGGAGAAATGTTCCCCTCTGTCCACACCCCCTCCAGCATCTATCGCTAGATGCTGGGAAGATTTGTGCTAGTTTTACTGGTGTCCTATACCATCTCGCCAGGAATTTATATGCCGTCTCCTGCACTTTCGAGCTTATAGATGTAGTGAATGTTAACGATATCATTCTATTAATTTGTTTATCTGTCCATACTTGGCCTAGCTCCTTCTCCCACTCTTTTACAAAGTATGGGGGTTTCCTTTCTTGTTCCTTTAAAATCATTCTATACATTCGAGATAGCATATGTCCAGACTCTAAAGTCTGTACACACTGCCTCTCAAATGTTGTGAGTGAATTCATGGGTCTTAATGGTTTAGATTTCTTGAAAAAGCTCTTCATTTGGTGATGTTTCCATTCTGCCATTCGTATCTTACCGAATTTCATGACTATTTCTGTCAGTGATAAAAGGGCTCCATTGGGTGCAAACTTGCCGCATCTAGTATTCCCATCCTGACCCCATGCCCCCAGACTACCCGTCTCCTCCCCCGGGGGGAACCAAGGAAATCCCTCTAGAGGAGCCAGAGGGGAGGTCTGGGGAGCATATCTACCCTTACTATTCACTCTATCCCAAACTTCTAATGAATTCAGGGTCATCGGTGATGTCCATTGTGACAGCCCCCTCGATGACCCTTGGATCCATGGGGCTCCCGCCAGGTTTCTTCCTGCCATTGACATTTCTGCCTGTACCCATGGTTTCCTCTTTAGGTCCTGGCACCAGTCTACTATTCTTACTAGAGTCATGGCCTTATAGTAGGTGGATATGTCCGGGAGTCCTAGGCCGCCCTCACTTCTGTTTCTTCTTAAAATATCATAGGCTAATCTAGGCCTCCTGTCGTTCCATACAAAGGACACAAATAGCCTACGCACTTGCTTAAACAGAGTCACTGGCAACTTGATTGGCACTGTGCGCAGTACATAAACCATTCTGGGCAGTATGCTCATTTTTATGGCACTGATTCAGTGAAGAGAACTCTTAAGGCATCAGCATACCAAAACATTTTGGACAATTTAATGCTCCTAACTTTGTGGGCACAGTTTGGGGATGGCCCCTTTCTGTTCCAATATGACTGCGCACCAGTGGCAAAGAAAGGTCCACTCTGGTGAGTGTATTTGCTGGTGGAGGCTCACTAGGGTTGCCACTTCATCCCTTTAAACCCAAACACATATGAATTACACGGGTTCTGAGGCTAATTTAATGCAGATAGGGCACCAAGTGAGTTTAATTACCACCTTAATCAGCCACAGAACCTGTGTTCGGTTTTAAAGGAATGAGGGGGCAACCTTAAAGCAGAACTCAGGGCAAAAACTTTTTTCAATTTTCTTGTTGCTGATCTCCTACCTTCACCAACTATGCCATCCATGTTCTTCTGAGCTCTGTAGTTCCTCTGTAATAGCCTGCTGATCTTGCTGAAAAAACTTTATTGTCCAGTGACATCTTGTTTGTAAAACCCTTGGCAGCTATTCCTCCTGTTCCTCCAGCCAGTGGTCTGACATGCCCCCTTGTGATTCTAGCAGGGAGTTCCATTTCCTGTAGTGGACAGAAGGGGGTCTCACAGCCCCCGGTCTGTGTCCCCATGTAGGTGGTTTCCTTCTTCTCCTCTCTCCTCCCTTCTCCTCCTCTGCTCCCTGCCAGCAATCCACCCCCACTCCACCTCCACTCCGCCCCCCGGATGACACAGCGGGGATCTCTGGCTGTGACAGGTATTGTATTGTATGTGAAATACAGATCTCTGTAATGTCCCTCCTCCCGCCGGCACTGTGATGACAGCACACTGTTCCAATGCAGGCGGGAGGCGGGACATTACAGAGATCAGTGTTCAATATTCCTGTCACAGCGGGATATCCCCCGCTCTGTCTTCCTGATGATTTCTGATAACAACCCCCGTGCTGCACTGGTGGTCCCTGACATGCAGCACTGGTTTGCATTTATAATAAATGCATTACATTTATTAATTTTAATGTATTTATTAAATGCATTAAATTTATATTATATTAATATGCATTTATATTAAAATGCTTTGCATTTATAAGGCTGTAACCTATCATACCGTGTGTTATGTGTGGCTTTTTGGCTGCAGAATGAAGGGTGTGATTTATGTTGAAGTGGGCGAGTTCACATTTAACATGTACAAGCCTCGTGTACCTCCCACATTCATTGCAATTCCAAGGATTCATGGGAAATGTAGTCTGATTACAGTTAGAGAGAGAGAAGAGGATATGATGCAAATCCTGTTCTAAGAGATCCTAGACATTCAGAGCACATATTAGACATTCACTTTCTATGAAGAACTTTTTCCTATATAATGTATATCCCTATTTTGGGACTATATCATGTTTTTGAATTTCTTTGGACTATTTCACTATTTTTGTTTGTTAATTAATATATGATATAGCGCTGCACCTACAGAATTTTATATGCTATATGGGAGTTGTATATTCGCCTTTATGTGCTAGCAGTTTGTAGACAACAGGGTTGAATCGGAACAGGACAGGGAAGGGCCCAATGAACTTAGAGCCCAATTTCTTGGAGGGAGAGGCCAACTTTAAATGCCTGGTAGACAGCCAAATCTTGTCTCCCGATTGAAGATCCAGGTCCCCCCACTGCCTTTGATCATAGACAGTCTTGTAATCCAGCTGTGCCCTTGGCCATGGTATCCTTTAGGAGCTTTAAGTTGTTGTGTAGAAACTCCACTCTGTTCCAGATAGCCGGGACCAAAGCGGAAGTGGTTAGGACAGGAGAAAAAGAAGGGTGGTACCCCAGGTTGATTGCTTAGTGGTAGAATGTATTGTGTTGTATGCAAATTCTGCGCAAGAAAGTAGGGACGCCCAATTGTCTTGGACAAAGGTGGAGAAGCAACAAAGGTACTGTTCAAGAGTTTGGTTTGTGCATTCCGTTTGTCCATTGGTCTGAGGGTATTAGGCGGAAGAGTAGTGGTTCTCGATGTCTAGAGCAAGACAGAGCTCCTTCCAGAATTTAGAGGTGAATTGGACCCTACTATCTGATACAATATTGCTGGGGACCCCATGGAGGTGTATGATCTATTTGATAAAAGCCTGAGCTGTTTCTGGGGCGGAAGGAGTGCCAATCTTAGGGAAAAAAAGGGGCCATTTTGGTAAGGAGGTCCACAACAACATATATGGATGTAAACCCATCAGAGGGTGGTAGCTCCACTATGTAATCCATGCTGATCTGTTCCCAGGGTCTGGAGGGAACAGGCAGGGGGTGTAGGAGACCCCATGATTTATTCTTTTCTGTTTTGTTGTGATTGCATACCGGGCAGGAATTGACATAAGCGTGGCAGTCTGCCTTGAGGGTAGGCCACCAAAAAGTTTGCAAAAGCAGATCGGTGGTTTTGGTCACCCAGAGATGCCCTGCTAACTCTCAGTTGAAGGGACACAAACACAGCATGGTCGTGGAAGAAAAGTCCGTCCTTTTCTTGCAGATGTTCTACTGAGGGCAGTTGATCTAGAGAGGAGGCCAGTTTTATCCTGGATAAGAGGTCATCCGTAAGTCTTAAGAAATTATAGGCAGGGAGTATCGAGTCCGTTGTTGGTGAGTTATCTGATGTGGGATACATGTGGGATAGAGCATCAGGTTTACAATTCTTGGATCCCGGCAGGTACGTGATATGCATTTGAAATCGGGTGAAGAAGAGAGCCCATCTGACTTGTCTAGATCTAAGACGTTTAGCTGTACGGAGGTGTTCCAAATTCCTATGATCAGTGTAGACAAGTATAGGGTGCGAGGCTTCTTCCAATAGATATCGCCATTCTTCCAGGGCCAGTTTAATAGCAAGGAGTTCCTGGTCCCCTACATCATAGTTTCTTTCGGCTGGGGACAACTTCCTGGAAAAGAAGGCAACAGGGTGCAAGATGGCTGTGGTTTTGTGGCGCTGAGCAAGGACTGCCCCAACTGTAATCTCTGAAGCATTGACCTCCAAAACGTACGGCAGGGCTGGGTCGTGATGACGAAGGCCCGGGGCAGAGGTGAATTGCTTCTTGAGTTTGTCGAAAGCTGTTTGTGCTGAGGGGGACCACAGAAAACAACTGTTTTGCTTGGTGAGTTGTGTGATAGGTGAAATTATTGAGGAGAATCCTTTGATGAACCTTCTATAAAAATTGGCGAAACCCACGAACCTCTGGACACTCTTACAGTCCGAAGGTACTGGCCATTCAATAACTGCAGTTACCTTCTGGGGGTCCATGGAGAAAAATAATGAGGCCAAGGAATTGTATGGTATCTTTCTCAAACTCACATTTTTCAAGCTTGGCATAGAGTTTATGGGCTCGGAGGCGAAAAGGGACTTTTCGCAGGTGAATGTGATGTGCCTCGAGGGAAGGTGAAAAACAAGGATGTCATCCAAGTACATTATCATAAAGAGGTCAAGAAAATCCCGAAGGATGTCGTTCACCAAGTGTTGAAAAGTTGCTGGGGCATTACACAACCCAAATGGCATGACCAAATACTCAAAATGGCCAAACCTAGTACGAAAGGCCGTTTTCCATTCATCGCCCTCTCTTATCAGTATTAAATTGTAGGCCCCCCCCGTAGGTCCAATTTTTAAAAGACCTTAGCGGTGTGGAACCTCTGAATGAGCTCAGGGACTAGAGGCAACGGGTATCGATTCTTGATTGTGATACTTTTTAATTCTCTGTAGTCGATACATGGTCTTAAAGAATGGTCCTTGATTCCCACAAAGAAGAGTCCAGCACCAGTGGGAGAGGTAGAGGGCCGGATGAACCCTTTCCTAAGATTGTCATCAATGTATTTTCAGAGGACTTCTAATTCAGTCTCAGAGAGTGGGAAGATCCTCCCAAATGGTATTGCAGAACCAGGAAGAAGCTCAATGAGGCAATCATACAGCCGGTGAGGCGGCAGGGATTCAGCCCCCTTCTTGTTGAAGATGTCCAGGAAGTCTCTGAAAACCTGGGGGAGAAGAGTGTTGTCATCTGTGGAAGATGGTTGAACCATCAAACAGGCTTGTTGTGGGAAACAGTGGTGTAAGCAATAGGGTGAGCTGAAAGACACAACTTCAGTGGACCAATCAATCTGTGGCTGGTGCTGTCGAAGCCACGGTAACCTCAAAATAACTGGAAAAATGGTGGAAAAAATTACATCCAGCCGCAGATATTCCCAATGGTCTGCTTCGGTGGTGGCCAATATGAGGGTGGTCTCATGGGTTATGGGACCCGGGGTTGGTGTGGAGCCATCTGCCAGATGAACAGTAAATGGCTGGGGCTTCTTGCATAGTGGGATTCCATACTTTTTGGAGAAGTGGATGTCAATAAAGCAGCTGCAAGCCCTAGAGTCAATAATGGCTGCTACTCGGATTATCCTTCCCGGTATCTGCAAAGAGAGGCAGAGAGTGAGATGTTAAGATCCAACAACGTACGGTGAAACAGATGGGGTTCGATCCAATCCCTGAAGAAAGTTACCAGATCCACCACAATACAGGCATAGATTGTTCAAGCGACGGCATTGTCGCTCTTTGGGGTGTGAGGGGTGCACGAACAAAGCCGATCGGTTCTGCGTCATGAATTGGGGTTGATGCGTGGGTCTCAGGGGTTCTCGGGTGTTGGAGCCATGGGGACTCGTGGGAGCATCCATGTGGGACGGGCCATATCGGATCGTTCCCTGCGACGAGTCTGCGATCAAGTTGAGTAGCCAACTGAATTGTAGGTTCCAAAGTATCAGGGAGCCAGACTCTTGCTAATTCGTCTTTGAAGGGCTCGGACATGCCCAAGCGAAGCTGATGGCACAAGGCAGCGTGGTTCCATGCAGTGTCTGCAGCCCACTTGCAGAATTCCGTTACATAGTCCTCAACAGGGTGTTTCCCCCGTTGTAGAGAGGTCAACACTGTTTCAGCCATTGTGATTCGTTGTGGGTCATCATAGAGGATTGCCATGGCATCGAAGAAAGAAGACAGTGAGTCCAATAGCTTATGAGCCCATGCTTGAGGTTCTTCTGTAAGTAAGGCTACTCCGAACTGAACCTGTGTATCCTCTGAAGAGAAGGTCCTAGGCTATAAGGTAAAGTATAGCCGTCAGACCTTCCTGAAAGCCTGGAACTTGTGGCGAACCCCTGAAAAGCATTCAGGCATAGGAACCCGTGGTTTAGGAGCTGGAGTAGAGATGGGCTGCTCCATAGCCATAACAGGTGGTTCCGCAGGGCTCAGAACTGAGGGATTGGCCATTGCAGTCAGCCGACCTTCCAGTTGAAAGTACCCCTCTTGTATGGACGTCAGGGTCTGAGGCACAGAGGCAACTTCTTGGCACAGGGCCTCGAAGGTGGAAGCACTCCCCTCAGTCTCAGACATGACTGGATTATTCTGTCACGAGGGCCACATACCTGATGTGAGACCAAAGTAGTGGGGAGGCCTTCCTTGCACCTCAGGTCCTTAAAGCCTCTGGAGATGGAGACAGAGACTTGGTGGGGACACCGAGTGGCAGGGGTGCCAAGGGTGCGGACCACTGTGCAAGCCTTAGCCGAGGTCAAGTCCAGTCGGGCAATGAAGCATAAAAGGGTTAATCAGAAGAAGAATGGTCGAGATCCAATACGGGGTCGGTTTCAGTCTGGCAGCTGAGCATAAAAGGGGCAAAGAAGTAGAATGGTTACGGTACAAATCCGAGGTCAAATGCAAGCAGCAATCGAGAGTAGTCAAACAGGTTTCCAGGTCACAACAGGTTCAGACAGATCACACACTAGCACAGGAACAAGGGGGGACTGAAGATAATACAGCAATTTGGCAGTGTATGGGCTGGGTTTATATAAGGAAGTTTGAGGTCACTTCCTGTGCTCCTCCTGGGGATTTTCCCGCCTTTTTCCATCGCCTCATGGGTATTTTCCCGCCTTTTTCCATCAGGTTAAGGTCACTTCCTGTGCGCGTCCTGCTCATTTTCCTGCCCTTTTCCATCAAGTCATCTGTGCAGGTGTGGGTTGGCGCCCTGAGGCATCTTTGGCTCATGCTCAGTTGGCACGGATTTCCTCTTGCGGTAACGTGCCATTGGTGCATGCATAGTAAGCCCTGGACTCTTATACATTTCATATATAGCCATGGGGCGGATGTTAACTGGAGGCCCCACCCCCTTGTGACATCACCGCCCGGGGCATGATGGGGTGGTGTCACAGGGAGGGGGCTCTGGATGACATCACCGGGTGGCCCTATCTCATGGCTATATAAGGAATGGCACACGGCGGCCCTAGCATTACAGCGAGAGCATCGGAGGAAGAACAGAGGGAGAAGACAGCGGAGAGGGGAGACCTGGCAGAGGGAGAAGACAGTGGAGAGAGGAGATTCAGCTGAGGGAGAAGACATCAGCGGAGGGAGAAGAACTGGAGGATGAAGACACCCCTGGAGGGAGAAGAAATTGGAAGGAGAAGAGACACCGGAGCTGCTTCAATAAATTACTTTGTCAAAAACCTGAGAACTGTTTTTATTTTTGACACTTTTTTGGGTGAATGGGTAGGGGTACAATGTACCCCATACTCATTCATATAGGGTGGGGGCCAGGGCCTGGGGGCCCCTTTTTTAAAGGAGGCTTCCAGATTCTTATAAGCCCCCCGCCCGCAGACCCCGAGAACCACCAGCCAGTGTTGTCGTGAAAAGGCCCTTGTCCCCATCACAACGCAGGAAGGTATTTTTTTTTTTTTTGGTGAGGGTTCTCCTTCAAGATCATCAGTGCACAAGCCGCACCGCAAGTCAGATCATCATCACTTCTATTCAAATTAATAGGCTCTTATAGGGAACCATTGATTTCTGTCAAAAAAAAAAAAAAAACGCTTGACGAGGCATAAAACAGCTGTATCCAGTGTTAAGCTGCATTTAGCAGCTTTTACCAGTGTCAGACTTATTACAGCTCTAACGCCGGTCCTCAGAACTGCTGGCCCTGGGGGTTTTTTTGCAGCTTGAGAATGCCTATGCCACTTACAGCTCCTAAAAGCCTGTGTGTGCATGAGGCCATAGAATAACACAGAGCTGCATTTTTAAGCTGCAAAAAAAAAATCTGATGCTGCTAAAAGCAGCTGTAAAAACGCCCTGTGTGCATGAGGCCTTATGCATGAAGGGGTGTAAATGTAAATATATTGCTCCAATTGGAGATTTTATTATTAAGTATTTAGAACATTTGAAAAGTGATGCTTTTATAAACAATGAGTTGGTATTTGTGTGTCTGTATCTTTAAATTTACACAGTATATTTATACCGTAATGTAAATGTTAGAGAGGGTGATGTATGTGTGACAGCTATATTACATTATGTTATATCTAGTTTTTCTCTGTTAAATATCCAACCAAAAAAACTTGTCTGATAGCATGACCACTGATTCGGAACTGTCTGATGGCTTCACTTCAGTCTGTACAGGTATAAGGTCAGAACAGAACGCCTGTTTCTGGAACTGCAATAAACAAAACAGCTTTGCATGTAATGACTGTGGAACTACAAGTAACAAATCAGCTTGCTTGCTGGTCTGTAGGACTACAAGGAACAGCTTAGTAGCAGTTTTTTTGCTTTAATCTGTGACCGTTTTAATCTGTTATTGCATTCCTATTCACTTGTATAGGGAAAAAATCAATTCTGAAGGAAAGCTTGTTGACACAGGCCCTAATGTTCACCGAATTGACCAAAGAGACAGGCACATTGTTATGGATGAGATTCTTTCAATATTGGTGTCCCTCCATATAATGAATCCTATGAATAAAGTACAAGTCACAGCCCAGCCTCACCCTGTGTAGGAAAATGTGACCCCTCCCAACTGCATTCTTCCCCGGTGTCAGAGATTTTAATTTCTCTCTTCTGCTTTCAGCGATGGCGTCTGCTGATCTTAGAGCTGAGCTGGAATGTTCCGTCTGTCTGAACATTTATACAGATCCTGTAAACCTGAGATGTGGACACAACTTCTGCCGGATCTGTATTGATCGTGTGCTGGATACACAGGGGGGGTCTGGAGGATATTCCTGTCCTGACTGCAGAGAGAAGTTTCCGGATCGGCCTGCACTGCAGAGGAACATAACACTACGTAACATAGTGGGGAATTTCATGTCTGCTCAGCCAGATCAGGAGGAGTCCGGGGTCTTCTGTACTTACTGTGTGGACTATCCTGTACCTGCTGTTAGATCATGTCTGCTCTGTGAAGTTTCTCTGTGTGGTAAACACCTGAGAGTCCACAAAAAGTCCCCAGAACACATCTTGTGTGACCCCACCTTGTCCATGGAGAGCAGGAAATGCTCCATCCATAAGAAGATCCTGGAGTATTACTGCACTGAGGATGAGACCTGTATCTGTGTGTCCTGCACTTTGGCTGGAGAACATCGAGGACACCAGGTGGAGATGCTGGATGAGGCTTCTGAGAAGAAGAAGGAGACACTGAGGAATGTTCTGCAGAACCTTCTGATAAAGAGAGAGGAGATGGAGGAAATAGTGCAGAGTCTGCAGGAACACAGGAGGAAAGTAGAAGAAAAAGCAGCTGGTGACACCAAAAGAGTCACTGCCCTGTTTAGAGATCTCAGGAGACGTCTGGAAGACCTGGAGAAGAGAGTCCTGAGGGAAATCTCCGGGTGGGCAGAGCGGTTCTCCATCTCCATCCGGGATCTGGAAATAAAGAAGGAGGAGCTGTCCAGGAAGATGCGTCACATTGAGGAGCTGTGTAACATGACGGATCCACTGACTGTCTTACAGGAATCAGACACAGGTGACTTGTGTGATACTGAGGATGGAGATAATGAGGACAGAGAGAGACATGAGGAACTCCTCCATGATGGAGGGGGTCTGGATGTGGCTGGGATATCACACACATTACACACATTATCTGATATAATAACAGAGGTAAATGTATCCTTCTATATACAGGGAGCTGCAGACATATTACTGGATGTAAACACAGCTCATAATAGACTACATATATCAAATGACAGGAAAACTGTATCCAAGTCAGATAGATACCAGATTCGTCCAGAAACACCAGAGAGATTTCAGGATTATCCTCAGGTGTTGAGCAGTCGGAGTTTCTCCTCAGGGAGACATTACTGGGAAGTGGATGTTGGGGGATCAGATTGGTGGAGAGTTGGGATGTGTTACCCCAGTATAGACAGGGGAGGAGGATTGCAGTCACTGATTGGAAGGAATAAGAAGTCCTGGGGTTTGTGCAGGAATGATGATCAGTATTGGGTGATACATGACAGTAAATTGATATCCTTACCCTCCAATATCTCCAGTAACAGAGTCAGGATATATCTGGATTATGAGGCCGGGCAGATTTCCTTTTATGATCTGCGTGACCCGATCCGACACCTCCACACCTTCATCACCACCTTCACTGAGCCCCTCCATGCTGGGATAAGTGTAGTGGGAGGTTGTATAAAGATATGTGGGGAATGCGGGGAAGGAAGCCTGAGCACTCGGTGGGTGTAATAAAATGAGTAAGGATGAGCTCCAGCGTGTTCGCACACCCCACGTGCAGAGCCCGCCAGGAAGTCGGCACTGCACTGCGCTAATCACAAGCAGTGAGACATTGGAAGTTCATTAGAGATCGGGAAATGTCTCACTGCCTATGATTAGCGCAGCGCAGTGCCGACTTCCTGGCGGGTTCTGAATGCGGGGTGTGCGAACACGCCGAAGCTCATCCTTAACAATGAGGTTATCACTGGAGTGGATAAACTTGGATACTTGGATAAACAATTGTTTTGGCTACACTAATGAACTTCCATTCATATGGCTTCATACTTAAAGGGATTTGCATTTATTTCTTGCTCTGAGTTCTAATGTGATTGTTTTCAATTTTTATTTTTACTATGATGATTGTAATTTTTTAAACTTACTTAGTTTCATTGTTTTAGAGGGATAGAGCACTTATTATTGTATATGTTAATAGTCCCGCAGGATTTTCTATGATAAATATATTTCTATGAGACTTTTCCATCGCTCCCTCTCAGATCACTGTGATTGGCTGGAATTACTCTAATTATAGCGAGGGGTGGGGATGCACCAGTAACAATACTTTGTGGTGCAATTTGCATCCATGCAAAAAGAATGGGTGCAAATCACACTGCAAAAATGTGGTACGCTTCCTGTGCAAATCACATGCAGTTTGCCGCACTGCTCCTGTGTGAACCCAGACTTAAATCACTATGATAAGCTTGGGTTCACACAGGAGCGGTGGGGAAACCGCATGCGATTTGGACAGAAATCGCACTGCATTCCAGTTCAAATTGCATGCGATTCTTTGCAGTGCGATTTGCACCCATTCATTTTCCATAGATGCAAGACTCACCACAAATTATCGGTTCTTGTTATCAGCGAGTACTTGACCGAAAGTACTGGTACTCGCCGATAAAAAACGGCATTGGTGCATCCCTTGCGAGGGGGATGTGAGCCAGGTTTTTATTGCTGTCTCCGTCCCATTTAGAGAGGGCCCCCATCTCTATTTGTCCTGGTGAATGTTATCACCCAAAGTGAAAGAAAACCCCAAATTCCGAGTTGTTACCAGAACTGGAATAGAGGGGAAATCCTCCAATGGGGACACTAGTTCTGGTGACAACCAGGGATTTCCTCAATTTGGATGGATTTCCTGTCACTTCCTGTTTTGGTTATTCCCCAATGGAAAACAGATGGTAGTAAAATACTAGCAGAGGTTATAACCCTCCATTACTCTCTCCAAAGTGAACAAAAAGTGTTTCCTTTAGTTCTGCTTTAATTTTACAAACAGGAAGTTACCATATTATATCAGCAAATTCCCTTCCCTCGCCCTCCCCCCGATGTTCTGCCCCTCCTCCTCATATTGGCGCTATGTCCAGCCATGATCAGACACAGAGGGTGGAGATGATCCATCAGTACAGAGAATGCAGTGCGGTCATTGTGATGGGATAGGATGTGGTCACCTCTACATCTAGGAGAGGTCACATGACCCCATGTGGGGGGAGGGGACTGGGAAGGACAGAAGTGAGGTTTGGTAGATGGTGGGGGGTGATGAGCTCCGTCTGTACTGGGAGGACTCAGGGAGATCGGGGGAGGGGAGAGGGGTGACAATAGAGCAGGTTGGGGGAGGGGCAGAGGTAGAGGAGGGGTATAACCCGGGGTGTGTGTGTGTGTGTGTACAGAGCAGCATAGAGCTCTCACCTTCCCCAGGATGTACAGGACATAAAAAGGAGACTGCTAATACTGCTAAGTAGGGATGAGCTCGATGTTTGGGTCGAACATAAGTTTCGACTCGAACATCAGTTCGACTCGAACATCGGGTGTTCACCCGTTCACCAATTTCGCAGGGAATATAAGTGCCCGCGGAACGCCCCATAATGCACTGCGAGATCGCAGTGCCTTGCTGTATGATGATTGGCCAAAGCATGCACCTGACCTGCATGCTTTGGCTAATCCCAGCGCCCTCTGCTAAGAGAGCCATAATTGGCCAAATGCAGGGTGTTTTTGGCTAATCATGGCTTAGGGAGACTAAGTTCATGCCCCACATTATATAAGGCTGCCTGCATGGCGGCCCTGTGTATGGTTATTGGCGTGGATGGAGAGATGGAGAGATAGTGTGATTTAGATTAAGCAGGCCGGTTATTCACAATACAGTGCAGCCGTAGTGCAGTTGCTACTACTTTTCTGGTGGTGTACACAGTACACAATACAGTGTAGTGCAGTGTTGCAAAATAAAATCCCCATCATGTCCGGAAGGCCACCAAGGAGAGGCAGACGCTCACAGGCCACTAAAAGAGGGCAAGCAGGCTCTGTGTCTACAGTCAACAGTGCTGGTCATGGACATGGTGCATCCTCTGCAGGTGGCCGTGGGGGACGCTTGTCCTTTTCTTCTGCTGCTGGGGCAGGGGCAGAAAAATTGGGCCTTTGGTGGTGGTGCCACAACACTGTAACCCCTCACAGATACTCTTGTTGGATGCAGGAACAGGCCCTGCTTTGAAATATTGAAAAGTGAAATATCAAAAATTGTAATTACATGCCCCTGTTAAACAGGGACAGAAAAAGTGGGCCTTAGGCAGTGGTGGTGGTGCCCTAAACCAAAAATATTGTTGGAAGCTAGCATCATCAAGAATGAGGAGGAATAGGATAGTCACTCAGTATAGGCAGTCTTCAAGGGATCCCACATCCATAGGAAAATCAATCAGTTACATCAGCATCAGGTGCTTGGTAGGCTCACATTCATAAAAATGGATCAGCAGCTATCAACGGAGTCTGTGGACAGGCGCACTCTATGATCCGTTACAAACCCTCCAGCAGCACTGAATGTGCATTCAGAAAGAACACTGGATGCAGGACAGGCCAGTAGCTCAATTGCATATTGAGCTAGTTCTGGCCAGTGGTCCATCCCCAAGACCTGGGTTACTCTGTTGGAAAGGTCTCCAAGTCTGCTCTTGCCCCTAGATATTCTTGCACCATGTAATGCAGACGCTGGCGATGGTTGCTTGAACTGATCAGACCTTGGCGTTGAGGACTGAAAAATTGTCTAAAGGTATTGGTCAGCTGGCCACCTTCTCCACCACTCTTCTTCTGACTGAACGAAGCCTCAGCAACACGTTGTCCAGCACCAGGAAATTGTAACCTCCCAGGGTCTGGAAATGCATTGCACAAACCTTTCTTCAAGGCCTCCTGAAAATGTTTCATCCTCTGCTCCCTCTGCAAAGGCAGGATGAGTTCTGCAACCTTACCCTTGTAATGTGGATCAAGAAGGGTTGCCAGGCAGTAATGATCCCTCTCTTTGATACCACAAATCGTAGGGTCCTTTCGCAGGCTTTGCAGAATCAGGGAGGCCATGCAGCGTAGGTTTTGCAGAGGCATTCAATTTTGAGTCCTCTGGGTCACTAAGGATCACATGATCTGTAACAACCTCCTCCCAGCCACGTACAAATCCTTGGGTTTCTGGGGACTGAAAACCATCCCTTGAAGACTGCTGCTGAGTGTTATCCTCCACGTCCATGCTGACACAATCCTCCTCCTCCTCTTCTTCCTGTGTGTTTGGCAGGCCCGCAGGAATACTATCTGGATAAAGGGGGCTTTGAGAGGTAAGGAAGTCCTCCTCTTCCTCCCGCTGTTCTGCCTCAAGCGCCCCGTCCATTATTCCACAAAGCATGTGCTCCAACAGGAAGACAAGAGGGACAGTATCACTGATGCATGCATTGTCGCTGCTCACCATCCTCGTGGCCTCCTCAAATGGTGACATGACAGTGCATGCATCGTTGATCAGTAGCCACTTTCGTAGCAAAAAGAAGCCAAGCTCCCCTGACCCTGTCCTGGTGCCATACTCACACAGGAACTCATTGATGGTCCTCTACTGCGTGTGCAGCCACTCTGCAGCATTGCCAATGTTGAGTTCCACCTGGTGGGCATGTCACAAATGAGGCGGTTGGTGGGCAGGTTGCATTCCCTTTGAATGTCAGCCAGCCGAGCACTGGCATTGTATGACCGGCGGAAATGACCACAGACTTTTCTGGCCTGCCTCAGGAGATCCTGTAAACCTGGGTAACTGCTCAAGAACCGCTGCACCACCAAATTCAGGATGTGTGCCAAACATGGGACATGGGTCAAGTGTCCCTGTCGGAGGGTGGAGAGAAGGTTGGTGCCATTGTTGCATACAACCATTCCTGGCTGAAGCTGGTATGGCGTCAACCACCTCTGAGCCTGCCCCTGCAGAGCTGACAGAATCTCTGCCCCAGTGTGGCTCCTGTCCCCTAAGCAGACCAACTCAAGCACCGCATGGCATCTTTTTGCCTGAGTGCTTGCGTAGGCCTTTGAACGCTTACGGAGCACCGCTGGTTCAGAGGACAAATCTGCAGAAGAGGCCATAGAGGAAGAAGAAGAGGAGGGGGTGGAGGAGAGAGCTGTGGCAGAATCACCACTAGCATTTTGGAGGTGTGGTGGTGGAACAAGTTCCAACACTACTGAACCCTGCCCTGCATCCTTCCCAGCTGCCAGCAGAGTTACCCAGTGTGCCATGAAAGAAAGGTAACGTCCCTGCCCATGCCTGCTAGACCATGAGTCAGTGGTAATATACACCTTACTGCTGACTGCCCTGTCCAACGAGACCAAAACATTGACTTCCACATGCCAGTAGAGAGCCGGAATGGCCTTCTGTAAAAAGAAATGGTGTTTTGGAACCTGCAACTGAAGTACAGCACATTCCACAAATTCACAAAAGGGGGCAGAGTCTAGCAGCTGAAAGGGCAGCAGTTACAGTGCTAGCAACTTGGCCAAGTTAGCATTCAGACGCTGAGCATGTGGATGGCTGGGACCAAATTTCTTTTTACGGTTTTGCAACTGGGGTAGGGAAATTTGCCTGTTAAAATCAGATGGTGGTGTACTGCTAGCAGATTGGCTGCAAGTACTTGGGACACCTATTGCTATACCTTCCTTCCTCACAGTGCAGGTTTTTGAGAGGACTGGAGGTATAGCAGGGTTGGAGATCCCAGATGAGGAGCAAGAAGTCTGCCTTTTTCCTTGATGTGGGTCTTGCAAGTGCTTTTGCCAATGGATTTGTTGCCTTATGAGTTTATGTGAAATCTCCATTATTAGCTATAAAATATTGTAATTATGAATATATTTCATTTAGCTTGTATCTATGTAGGGCGGAACATATCTTCACAGAAATCTCTGGTAGACCAGACAAGTCAAATATTCATTAGCTTTTCTATGGCCGCGTACACACAAGCAGACTTTTCGGCAACAAAAGTCCGACGGACATTCAGACTTTTGACGGACTTTTGAACGAACGGACTTGCCTACACACGATCACACCAAAGTCCGACGGATTCGTACGTGATGACGGATTCGTACGTAGCCAATAGCTGCCCTAGCATGGGTTTTCATCCGTCGGACTAGCATACAGACGAGCGGATTTTTCGACCGGACTCGAGTCTGTCGGAAAGATTTGAAGCATGTTTCAAATCTAAAGTCTGTCAGATTTTAGACTGGAAAAGTCCGCTGAAGGTCTGATGAAGCCCACACACGATCGGATTGTCCGCCGGACTCGGTCCGTTGGACCAGTCCGGTCGAAAAGTCCGCTTGCGTGTATGCTGCATAACACACCTGGGTGGACTGTGAGCGCACATGGCTCTGATCAGGTGCTTAAAAAAAAAACCCCGCCTCCGGAATTCAGGCACCCGGCGTCCGAAAAGGGTCCGGACACCTGAATAGGGGGCAGCTACAGTGGCCATGGATATCCATTCTACACAGAGGGGGGTGGCGTGACAGAGGGGGCGGCACCCGGGGCGCCCCTAATGGACGCACTGCCACTGCTCTAATTGTTCACCCATACAAGAGTTTTCTATTTGAAAACTGTTTTAAACAACAACAAGAAGTTGTTGGGTCTGCAGACTGGACCAAGGGTCTAAGTTTGGTCTACATACATTCCTCTCGCTCCCCCTTTGTGGCCCTCAGTGTTCTAAAGATTTCAGATGAATGGAGCCCCAGATGTTCTCTGGGTGATAAAAGTTACACTTCCATATGTCATATTACAGCTGAACACTTCAGGAACCTTTTCATTTAGCTGTTGGGGAGGAGGGAAGAGGAATACTATAGAGGGGAACTTGAGGCTGCTGATATCACATCCAAGATGGCGGCACCCAGCAGCAGTCTCGGGGCTTTTGGATGTCTACAAAAGGGGGGATTTTACAGCATATAACATGAATAAAACACATTAAATGCACATATAATCTTATGCCGCATACACACGAGCTGGCCTTTCCGGCATACTTGGTCCGGCGGACCAGAGTCCGCCGGACAATTCGATCGTGTGTAGGCTTCGGCAGACTTTTTTTCCCCAAAAGTCCACCAGACCTAGATTTGAAACATGTTTTAAATCTTTCCGTCGGACTCAGTTCCTGACGGAAAGCCCGTTCGTCTGTATGCTGGTCCGACGGAAAGCCCGCTCGTCTGTATGCTGGTCCGACGGACCAGATACGACGCAAGGGCAGGGTATTACATCTCGCGCTCGCTGCAATAGGAAAAACAAATTTTCCTATTGCGGCGAGTGCGGGGCATACCAGGCCCTTAGGTCTGGTATGGATTTTAAAGGGAACCCCCTACGCCGAAAAAACGGCATGGGGTCCCCCCTAAGATCCATACCAGACCCCAATCCGAGCACGCAGCCCGGCCGGTCAGGAAAGGGGATGGGGACAAGCGAGCGCCCCCCCTCCTGAACCGTACCAGGCCGCATGCCCTCAACATGGGGGGTGGGTGCTTTGGGGGAGGGGGGAGCCCTGCGGGCCCCCCCACCCCAAAGCACCTTTCCCCATGTTGATGAGGACAAGGGCCTCTTCCCGACAACCCTGGTTGTTGGTTGTCGGGGTGCGGGCGGGGGGCTTATCGGAATCCGGGAGCCCCCTATAATAAGAGGGCCCCCAGATCCCGGCCCCCAACCCTATGTGAATGAATATGGGGTACATGGTACCCTTACCCCTTTACCTAGGAAAAAAGTGTCAATAGTAAAACACACTACACAGGTTTTTAAAATAATTTATTAGACAGCTCCGGGGGGGGTCTTCCTCTGGCTTCGGGGGTCTTCTTCCGGCTTCGGGGGTCCCTCCGGTTCTTCTTCTCCCGGCGTCCGGTTGGTTCTTCTCCGCTCTCTCTGGCCTCTTCTCCCGGTGTTCCAGTTCTTCTGCCGGCTCCTCCGCTGTCTTCATGCCGCTCTTTTGCCAGTCAAGGCCCGGACTCCTGTCTTCTTGGCTTCTTCCCTCTTCTCTTCTCCAGATGTTGACACGACAGTGTCTGATGAAGAAATGTCCTGGTCAGGAAGGGGGTAAATCCTTCCGGTCTGTAAGTGGCAAATCAGGGCTGGGCAAGGCAAGCCCCTCTCAGGCTCTGTCTAATACAACTTGTGAGGTGTGTTTGTACTTAGTTACAGAAAATTATGGTGATGCAGATTGAAATGGAAAGGTAATTTTTAACACCTTCCCGCCTGGCCTATAGCAGACTGATGGCCGGGAGGGGCTTTACCATTCTGACTGGATGTCATATGATGTCCTTCAGAATGTGCGTGCCCCCAGAGACGCTTAGCACAGCGATCGTCGGTGAGCTGTTTCTTTAGGGCAGAGCACATCACCGATCGTGGTAAAGAGCCAATGTTGTAGGCTTTTTACCATGTGATTAGCTGTCTCCAAGCATAGCTGATCAATTGTAAGAAAATGCCGGTGATTGTCAATTCCTTTCCTCAGCGCTGTCAGTGTCTGAGGAAAGGAAAGACAATAATTGGTTTTCCAGTTACAGGGGACATTTACACTGATAATCAGGGCACTGATCATCATTGCATTCTATCAGTGCAGAATCCTCAGTGCACATCAGTGATGAGGAATAATTCCTCTTTTGCAAAATTCTATAAAAAAAATAATAAACGAAGAAAAGTTGTTTTTTAAAAAAAAAAACTTCAGTCTTTTTTCATTTTGTGGTGATTAAATACCACAAAAGAAATATTTGTCGCCAAAAAATTATAACACTGTCATATGGGTACAGTGCTGTATGACCGTGTAATTGTCATTCAAAGTGTGACAGCGATAAAAGCTGAAAATTGGCCTGGGCAGAAAAGGGGTGAAAGTGCCCGGTATTGAAGGGGTTAATAACATTCAATTACAATTTTGATTGTGTAGCAACTGTATATGTTATACTATTTTTGTTTTAACATGCTATTTTTTCCTCCGGAAAGTGGAGATACCCTTTATTGCAAACAGGCTGAGCTGAGTGGACAAAACTTCAATGGGGCCACGGAACATCTACTGAGGACCACACTGACCTCATTCCATAGAATGAGAAGAAGACGTTGTCACTCTAATCTCTGTCATCACACCATCCATTCCAACAACAATATTCCCATAATGCCTCGTACACACGAGCGGACTTTCCAGTAGACTTGGTCCGAGGGCCTTTCAATTTTTTTACTAGTAACGGCAGCGATCTGTGATTTTTAGTGGGACTGCGATATTGCGGTGCACAGATCGGACACTTTTGACACATTTTTGGGACGATTGACATTTATACAACAATCTGTGCTATAAAAGTTCACTGATTACTGTGTAAATGTCACTGGCAGGGAAGGGGTTAACACTAGGGGGCGATCAATGGGGTTAAATGTGTCTCCCCCCCGCCTTTGGAGCATGTGAAATTTGTTTAGTTTTATTCATTGAACATGCAGGTACCGTATTTATCGGCGTATAGCACGCACCCCAAGTTTAGGAGGGCATTTTAAGGAAAAAAACTTTTAGGAGGGAAGTTTAAGGAAAAAAAACTTACATTTAAATGCCCATCAATGCAGCCTCATCAGTGTTCATCTGTAGCCTTGTCCATCATTGCAGAATGATCAGTGCCATTTTCAGCCTTGCCCATTGTCATAAGCAGCCTTGCCCAGTGCAGTCTTGCCCAGTGCAGCCTTGCCCAGTGCAGCCTTGCCCAGTGCAGCCTTGCCCAGTGCAGCCTTGCGCCGTTCACGCCATTTAAATCTGCCGCCGATAGACAGAGCCTGTGTACTCGGCTCGTCACGCCGCTCCGCCTCCCTGCTGATGATGAGAAGCGAGCGCTTCCGAAAAAGACCGAGCCGAGTATACTGTGTACTCGGCTTGGCTCCGATCGCAGTCCCGCCCAGTCCTGCCATTGGATGGAGTGTTATGTCCATCAAAGGAGCGGGGCGGGACTGCGAGCGGAGCCAAGCCGAGTACACAGTATACTCGGCTCTGTCTTATTCGGAAGCGCTCGCTTCTCATCCTCAGCAGGGAGGCGGTGCGGCGGGACGGCGTGACTGCGAGTGGAGCCAAGCACTCGGCTCGGTCTTTTTCGGCAGCGCTCGTTTTTTTCCGTCGGCGCTCGGTTTTTTCGCGGCGCTCGCGTGGGGATCGGCGTATAACACGCACCCACTATTTTCCCCTGCTTTTAAGGGCAAAAAAGTGCGTGTTATACGCCGATAAATACAGTAATTAGATGACCCAGGTTTGCTGCTCGATCTCTTTGCTTAATCCAGGAATTCAAATCTGTTAATGTATATTTACAACTCATTCTATGCTGTCTGTAAAATTGTAGTGTTTCCTAAAAAATCTCTTTATTTTTTGATTCTTTAGTGATCATATGTACAGTGCCTGATAACAATTCTCCTAAAGAAGCCAATGGTTTGGCAAAAAATGTAGAGATCTAAATCAGTCTGCACCTGCTTGTGTATTGTATGATCATACCGGACATGCTTTTTATTTCTTTAAATGTTTTTAATGTTTTTCAAATACAATTATATATTTTTTCCAGTTCTGTTGTACTTTTGCACCCTTAAAATCCCCCCAAAAAACCTGATTTCTATGCTAATGTATAGAGCCATGACAGGTCCTCTTTATATTTCTATATACATGTATAGAGCCATGACAGGTCCTCTTTATACTTCTATATACTTGTAGACCGGTCCCCTTTAGTTATCATGATATAAAATAATGAATGTGGGGGGCCTTTTGGTGGGCGTATTTTTTTTGGGAGGGGGAAAGTATTTCATTCTTGGTCCCAGGCAGCGCAGTGTCTTGGACCAGCCCTGGATAGCCCCAAAGGATTAATTACTTTTAAAGGGGTGCAGATCCTACTATTTTTCTCATTAGAAAGTACAGCAACTAATGAAAAAGTCACTCTCATTGAGATTCACTTTTATCATTCCTTTAACCAAACACAGCTTTTTCTTCAGAACAGAAAAAGGAAGGAATCTGCAACAAAAATCCCTGCAATGTACATAGATCATCCAGAGGGGTGCTTTCTTCTCAACAAAAGTAGAGTCTCTCCTTAACCACTTGCCGACTGCCCGCAGTCGATTGACGGTGGCAGAATGGCATGCCTGCGCAAATTGCCATAGCTGTTCGGTGGGCGCCTTAAGGAGTTTAGGGGGTGTGCACTCCCTAAGGAGCCAATGCGTGCCCAGCCACCGCGATGAACGCCAGACACCCGCAATTGTTCCTGACAGAGCGCGAACGGTGATCTGTGTGTGTAAACACACAAATTCACGTCCTGTCAGGGGAGAGGAGACAGATCGTGTGTTCCTAGTATATAGGAACAACGATCGGTCTCCTCCCCAAGTCAGTCCCATCCCTCCACAGTTAGAACACACAGTCAGGGAACACATTTAACCCCTTGATCGCCCCCTAGTGTTAACCCCTTCCCTGCCAGTGGACATTTACACAGTAATCAATGCATCTTTATGGCACTGATCTCTGTATAAATATCAATGGTCCCAAAAATGTGTCAAAAGTGTCCAATCTGTCGGCCGAAATGTCGCAGTCCTGATAAAAATTGCAGAGCACCGTCATTACTAGTAAAAATAAAAAAATAAATAAAAATGCCATAAATCTATCCCCCATTTTGTATATGCTATAAGTTTTGCGCAAACCAATCAATATATGCTTATTGCGATTTTTTTTACCAAAAATATGTAGAAGAATATATATTGGCCTAAACTGAAGAAGAAATTTTCTTTTTTATTTATTTTTTTTAACTGGGATATTTATTATAGCAAAAAGTAAAAAATATTGTTTTTTTTTTTAATTGTCGCTCTTCTTTTGTTTATAGCGCAAAAAATAAAAACTGCAGAGGTGATCAAATACCACCAATAGAAAGCTCTATTTGTGGGGAAAAAAAAAACCATACACTTTGTTTGGGTACGTCGCACGACCACGCAATTGTCAGTTAAAGCGACGCAGTGCCGTATCGCAAAAAATGGCTTGGTCATTAAGGGGGAAAATTTTTCGGGGCTGAAGTGGTTAAGTATAATGTCCCTTGACTTACTGTCCCATGCTGTGCTGTCATGTCCATCCTCCGATATCTTTTCTGGTGTACACTGTTACAAATAGAGATGAACAGATCACATCTGGGTTTGGTTCAGGGAGATTTGGCTGTACATATCAAAATTTGTGATGCCAAATCTGGACCCCCCCACTGCAGTCAATGGGAGCCTAATCTGTCAAATTAATGTTCTCCATTTTTAAGGCTACCAGCCAAGGGTTCAAAATAGGGAATAAGGTGCTGCAACCTGATAAACAACTCTCAGGATAAAACTTCATCATGCCAGACCAGCAGTCTCCATCTGCTTGTGTATAGACATCCAAATCACAACATGTCGGCAACAAGGTGCGTATAAAAGCTTCGTCTTTATTAATTCCAAGGAGTAAAATATTCCATAGAGCAACCAACCCTAACCCATATCATTTAAAATATGACCTTACTCTAATGCCGCGTACACACGGTCGGACTTTCCGGCATACTTGGTCCGGCGGACCAGAGTGTGCCGGACAATCCGCCCGTGTGTAGGCGCCGGCGGACTTTTCCGGCGGAGTTTTTCCCAAAAGCCCGCCGGACCTAGATTTGAAAAAAGTTTTAAATCTTTCCGCCGGACTCAGTTTCGGGCGGAAAGTCCGCTCGTGTGTGTGCTGGTCCGACGGAAAGCCCGCTCGTGTGTATGCAGGTCTGACGGACCAGATACGACACGAGGGCAGGGTATTGCATCTCGCGCTCGCTGCAATAGGAAAAACACATTTTCCTATTGCGGCGAGCGCGGGGCATACCAGGCCCTTAGGTCTGGTATGGATTATAAAGGGAACCCCCTACGCCGAAAAAACGGCGTAGGGTCCCCCCTAAAATCCATACCAGACCCCGATCCGAGCACGCAGCCTGGCCGGTCAGGAAAGGGGGTGGGGACGAGCGAGCGCCCCCCCTCCTGAACCGTACCAGGCCGCATGCCCTCAACATGGGGGGTGGGTGCTTTGGGGGAGGGGGGCGCCCTGCGGGGCCCCCCACCCCAAAGCACCTTGTCCCCATGTTGATGAGGACAAGGGCCTCTTCCCGACAACCCTGGCCGTTGGTTGTCGGGGTCTGCGGGCGGGGGCTTATCGGAATCTGGGAGCCCCCTTTAAAAAGGGGGCCCCCAGATCCCGGCCCCCCACCCTATGTGAATGAGTATGGGGTACATGGTACCCCTACCCATTCACCTAGGGAAAAAGTGTAAGTAATAAAACACACTACACAGGTTTTTAAAATATTTTATTAAACAGCTCCGGGGGGGGATCTTCCTCCGGCTTCGGGGGTCTTCTTCCGGCTTCGGGGGTCCCTCCGCTTCATCTTCTCCCGGCGTCCGGTTGGTTCTTCTCCGCTCTCTTCTCCCGGTGATCCAGTTCTTCGGCCGGCTCCTTTGCTGTCTTCAAGTAGCTCTCTTGCCAGCAGAGGTCCGGACTCCTGGGCTTCTGGGCTTCTGGGCTTCTTCTCTTCTCCAGATGTTGACACGACGCTCTCTCTGGCTGGACTGCTCTCCGAGGGCTGCGTTGTGACTTATATAGGCGGAGACCCCGCCCCCTTTTGATGTCACAGTCCCTGGGCATGCTGGGACTGTGACGTTTTAGGGGGCGTGGTCAACATCACCCCCGGAGCTGTTTAATAAAATATTTTAAAAACCTGTGTAGTGTGTTTTATTACTTACACTTTTTCCCTAGGTGAATGGGTAGGGGTACCATGTACCCCATACTCATTCACATAGGGTGGGGGGCCCGGATCTGGGGGCCCCCCCGCCCGCAGACCCCGACAACCAACGGCCAGGGTTGTCGGGAAGAGGCCCTTGTCCTCATCAACATGGGGACAAGGTGCTTTGGGGTGGGGGGCCCCGCAGGGCGCCCCCCTCCCCCAAAGCACCCACCCCCCATGTTGAGGGCATGCGGCCTGGTACGGTTCAGGAGGGGGGGCGCTCGCTCGTCCCCGCCCCCTTTCCTGACCGGCCAGGCTGCGTGCTCGGATCGGGGTCTGGTATGGATTTTAGGGGGGACCCCATGCCGTTTTTTCGGCGTAGGGGGTTCCCTTTATAATCCATACCAGACCTAAGGGCCTGGTATGCCCCGCAACGGGGCTCGCAAGGTGTCAATCTCGCCGATAAAAGCGGCAAGATTGACATCCTTTTCTAGTCCCGTCGCACCTGAGTCACGTTCAAAATGAACGGACTTGTCCGTGTGTGGGCAAGTCCGTTCATTCTGAAAGTCCGCCGTAACTCCGGCGAAAGTCCGTCGGAAAGACGGGCGGACTTAGCCCGCCGGAAAGTCCGGTCGTGTGTGGGCAAGTCCGTCCGTTTTAAAGTCCGGCGCACCTGGCGGACAAAGTCCGTCGGAAAGTGTGCCGGACCAAGTAGGATAGAAAGTCCGACCGTGTGTACGCGGCATAAGAGTAAGGTCATCTATTGACTGAAAGCGTTGGTTGCTCTATACTCACCTTGTTGCCAACATGTCGTGATTTAGCAGCCAAGGGATTGCAAAATGCCAAAACAAATTTACAAAAAATACAGGTTTGCGGAGAGCAGTGAATTTAATATAAATAAAAGTGTAACATTAAAAATTATTCCATTAAGAAAACTTGCTTTGGCGCTCCCCTAAACTTGCCTGTGAAGTGGGGCTAAAATCAAGAAACAATACTGTATTGAAGCTAAATAAACATGGACACTACACAAAACCAGCTGACAAGGAACTAAATTTTGTGTTTCCAAATCCAAGTTACAAAGCTTTCAATTAAAGAAAAGAAGTGGACAAATAAACCCACTGGGGGTTATTTACTAAAGGAAAACCCATTTTGCACTGAAAGTGCACTTGGAAGTAAAGTCGCTATAGATCCGAGGGGGACATGCAAGGAAAATAAAAAACAGCATTTTAGCTTGCACATGATTGGATGATAAAATCAGCAGAGCTTCCACTCGTTTCACATCTACCCCTTAGATTTAGAGCGATTCCACTTCCAAGTGCACTTTCAAGTGCACTTGCAGTGCAAAGTGGATTTGCCTTTCGTAAATAACCCCCATTGCGTCAAAGGTTGAATTTATATTCTTACGTCATCCCCAATGTTGACTCAAGCTGTCTTACAGACAATAACTAATGCCGCATACACACGATCGGAAATGCCACCAACAAAACTCTGATGAGAGCTTTTTGTCGGAAAATGTGACCGTGTGTATGCTCCATCGGTCTTTTGCTGGCGGAATTCCAGCCAGCAAAAGATTGAGAGCATGTTCTCTATTTTTCGGTTGGGAAAAGTTCCTATCCAAAAACGCAATCGTCTGTATGCAATTCGGACACGCAAAAAATCACGCATGCTCAGAATCAAGTACGAGAAGGAAGCGCTTGTTCTGGTAAAACGAGTGTTCCTAATGGAGATAGCACATTCGTCACGCTGTAAATTTTTGGATCTTTTAATGCAGCGCATTCTTTTGTTCTTTATAATGCTAGAAGAATTAATTTTTTTTGCTGTTCTCACAAACTGATTTCTTTATTATTTCTCGTGATCTCCTGAATAATCTTTTTTGTTTTTAAAGCCAGATCTCCATAATAATGTTTAGAATTATTTTTTTTACTCAAGATCTCCTGTTTTTTTGATTATTTTAAATTATTTTCTAGTGATCCCTATAATTTAGTTTTTTTTTGTGTGTGTCAAGTTTCCACAACAACATTATTATCTTGTATTTTTAAAGCTCAAGGAGGTTGGTTGTTGTCCCTTGTTAATTTGACATTGTATTTTTGAAATGTACCTGCCTACTCACAAACAAACTGTCCTTTTTAAAGAAAAACACATAGGCATGTATTTTCATATAAAAAAATCTACACTTATTCTGGCTGATAACAAAATAAAGAGGAAGGCAACGCTGGAGAAACTGCTTGCATTTGCGAAGCCTTTGTATACCCCAGGGCACACATCAACTCTTTGTAACTAAAAATTGGTAGCCTGAGAAGTCCATATAATAGGGAGCACAATCTGGTCCAGGACTCCCAGAGATCATGAACAGCAGCAGATGTCTCCAGTCTGTGGTAGTACTACCACAGCCTGCGTCTTCTGTCAGACCAGACTGAACCCGGGGCCATCACTTTCTTGTCTTTCCTGCAGCCTTCCCTCCACGCTTCCCTGCAGCCTTCCTTGAAGGCTGTGGCTCTGGAGATGGACTTGTGGCAGGAGGAAGAGGAGGAGGAGGAGGAGGATGGGCAAGCGCACATAAGTGCATGTTCTCACTAATTTGGCCCCTCAACCCCTTCTGAAGGGCCTGAAAAATAATATTCTCACACATGAAGCGTTGGCCCTCCTCCATTTGCTGCAATTTTGCAGCTACATAGCAGCCATAGGCCTGTTCAGCAGCAGGGGGTGTTTTCAGGGCCACATTAGCGTCCTTAATGAGGCCCAGTTATGCCTCCTCCACGTTACTCCCCTTCCTGGCCCTTTTTGTTGTAAGGCGGAGGGGAGGCACCTGGGATTGGGTGAGGCTACTGGCCCTGGCCACCTGCTGGCTGACACTTACCCCGCCTCCTCCTGTCTGCCACATTCCAGAGCCTCGTCCTGGCTGAGGTCTTCCTGTGTATGAAAAAGGGACATAGTTTTAGTTTTATCAATCACACACAATTTTCAGCTTATGACTTTTGCAAAGTGAATGTTAATAAATAGAAAAGACTATCATTCTGAGCCCAGCATTTTTCATTTTTGTCCCAATCATTTTTGGCCCCTACTGTCTATTGATATGTAAAACACTTTTTGTTCAATCATTCATTTGTTATCAATAATAACATCTAGTTAACAACAATAATTTTCGGACAAGAAATATGTTCAAAAATACTATACCTGGCTCCAGCTGGGCTCCTCAACTTCTTCCAGGATGGAAGGCCCAGGTTGGTCCTTGGAAGCCTCAGCTGGGATTGAGGGAAGGCTGGATGGAAGTGTAGAAAGTGATTCCCTGGCTTCAATCTGGTCTTCCAGAAACCGCATCCTGTTGTAGCACCACAGACTGGGTACATACACATCCTTTGCTGCTGCTCCTGATTTCATGGAAGCGTGGAGCTTATTAAGCTCCTTCCTATACGTGCTTCTCAAGCTACCAATTTTCTTATCCACAAACTCGATGTCTGTGTTGGGGACCTGCGTCTTCAAAAATTGTAGCAGTTTCTCCAGCGATGCCTTCCTAACTGGTTTATTTCGATATAAGGGGTTTTTAACCTCCCACAAATTTCTCATATTCCTGTATCTGTCTATGAAGTGGCCCATGAATTAAGGGTCTTTGAATTGTTTCATATTTGCTGCAAGACAAAACACAAGACTAAAACACTAATATCCGGCTAAACTCTCCTAATCTTATCCCAATATAGCCTCAATCTCAAATCAGTATAGGCCATTGATGTCCCATATTAAAATGTTACCTTCGTTATAACGTTTGGCGCTTCCTCCACTCACAGATCGTACGTACGACACATGCGTGTTAGCTTTATATACACTGCACATGCGTGAAACTCTGCCCGCGTCGCCCGCCCCTGACGTTCTTTCTCGATTATTCCCCGCCCCTTCTCTTTCGTCACAGTGGGAGAGGAAAATGGCGCAGACACAGCAGGTGCGTAATAGCAGTAATGAGGAGGAAAGCCCGGAGCCCAAAACGTCCCGATCCTGCAGGAGATTTAAGGTCTCAGATATGGCCTTTATAGAGATGGTGGAGATGGAGGACTTCTTGAAGAGGGCCGACTATGATGGGAAGTATGGACCGTACCTAAACCCAAATGTGAGAAAGGCCAAGATCATGACTAAAGTTGTGAAGAGTCTGCACAGGAATTTTGGGGTACGACGATCCAAGGAGCAATTGAGGAAACGCTGGTCAGACCTGAAATTGAGTGAGCAGGATCAGTAAAGAAGGATCAAGAAAGTGCTTCTAAAAAGTAAGTAGTTGTCGTGTGATCCTATTATTATTATTATTACTTGCATGCTGCTCCATGTGCTTTTCTTTACTGTTTGATAGATTAGATTGAAATATTTGTGTATTAGATTGAAAATTTTTGTGTATATCTGTGGAAAAACCATGTCATAAGATAACCACAACAGATTGAATCATTTGAGGTTGATGCATTTAAATTAGGGGAATATAGAGAATACATCAGTTTTCAAGGAAAGGTTCCAAAATACATGGAGAATATACCCCCACCAGCGTTGATATAGAGGATAGGCAAAACGATGTAGGCCAACAAACAAATATATTTATTAATAGCAGGATATCAGTGCTGTGAAGGGCAATCCAAAGAAGTGGTTCCAACCTGAAGCTGATGGGACTCTACTTTCTGATTGGCTGAGACACAGCAGCAGCTTCCATTGGCTCCCGCTGCTGTCATTCAAAGTCAGTTAGACAATCAGGAGGGAGAGGGGATGGGCCTGGACAATGGCTCCGTGTCTGAATGGACACACAAAGCTGAGGCTCAGCTTGGGTGCCCCTATAGCAAGATGCTTGCTGTGGGGGCACTCGGCAGGGAGGGAGGGCCAGGAGCGCCGGTGAGGGACCCGAGAAGAGGAGGATCTGGGCTGCTCTGTGCAAAACCACTACACAGAGCAGGTATGTATGACATGTTTGTAATTTTTAAAGTAAAAAAAGAAAAACAGACTTTAGTATTACTTTAAGTGGAAAGAAAAAATAGTCCCCCTGTAAGTTTGGAGATCTTCTATGTGCTTATGCTTGTAATATAAAACACCATTGTTCTTGAAGTAATCAATATAATAATTAATATTATATCTGTGTATTCATTTGTCTAGTCCCTATAATTAGTTGGTCTATTAAACTCTGAGCACATGTTATTGTTAATATCACAATAATACCAGGTTAGCTATGAATCCAAACCCACGGTGCTGCTTGTAAAACTTAAGCTTAAAATATACCTTTATCACACTATACCATGACATAAATCAACCCATTACCATAATATATACATATATACCTATGACCCATCAGATTTCGGGCATGTCAGCGGTATTGCAGGGCTCTGACTTGGCAGCAAAGTCTCTAACTTGTACACAGAGACCCTACCGTCAATTCGTTCCCCAGCTTGCATAGATAACTGGGCGACCCTTCTATATAAATATCAAGTCTAACAACACATATAAATCTGCAACAATGACAAACCCACACAATTCCATCCCTGTGCCTGGATTTCAGAGACCATGCCCAGGGTATACCATGCACCTCTAACTATGGTTAGGTTCAAGGAGCCCTCTAGTTCCATGACTAACCTTACATTTGGTATTCTTTAGGACAAAGAAACAAACTCGTCTATGTCCCAAATAATACCCAGGTGCCTCCTTCCCAGCAATGATCCCTCTATCCTGAATACAGAATGAAATATCTTCCCAACATTTTTCGTTCACCACCATGTATTGACCTGGCATACAAAGGACATCATGGTCATGCTTCCGACCGAGGGAAGTATCAACCTGCCTCCAGCTTCCATCTTCTCTGATCTGATGTGGGCAATTAGCCTCAAATGCAACAAGATAGAATCCCCAGTCAGTAAGCCCATTAATGCCACCAAATATACAGACCGAGTCTGCACTTCTGTATTTGAGATCATACAGCATAACACCTTTCACAATCCAAACTGGTACAGCCCATCCAGGCATTCGACCACCACTTTGGATCAGTGTAAGCGACATGTTTGGCAAAGTCTTACTGAGCGGTGATGCTAACTCATAAGGCCTCTGTCCCTCACATGGAGACTGTACAATCAGCTCAATGCTGGTTGACACTTCCACCTGCCACTTCGTGCACGCAAGAGCCAATGATAGATTCCTGTCCTATAAAATCACATTCTCTACCAACCTCTCAACATGGTTGACAAAATCTTGAACCACTTTAACCTGGGTATTTATGTAACTTGGTTGAATGTTATTAAGGATGCCACCAATCTCTCTGAGTAACAAAGCCCCGCTTATTCTCTGAAGCTATGGCTGCGAGTTTGTCCCTCAGGAGGCTGATGTCTACCCCATTAACAACACCTATCCCAACTCCTATTTCCCCAATATAGTGCTGAATACATCCCTCCTCTTCCGGTTATTCCTCAGACATACGCACCCTGCATGAACCTCATTCTGTGTCAGCACATCTCTGGGAGCAAGTCACTGGTACAATGATCGCACTTAATTCAGTGTATACTCAGCAAATATAGGGTAATAGGTTTTTATCAACCACTGTGAGATGTTGCAGCACCATGTGGTGAAGGCATGTACCCTGGTAGCCAGCGTTTGTTCCCTTTATCTAACGGAGCATACTCCTGTGTGTATTCACTGGCCTTCCCTGTGCCGGGTTTCAACCTCTCAGGTGAGACATCAACCAGGCATATCTCCCCCATACAAGGAAATTTTCACCCCATTGATGTGTCACTTGGCCAACCTCTAGTCTGGCCAACCGACACCTTATTATGTATAAGCGCCAGTCTCCTGGGTACCTGCACCATATTACTTCTGTTACGTCAATACATGTCGTACATTAAAAACCTTTTCTTCTTTCAATTCCTCCCTCCAACAATAAAACATATATTTCACATTTCATGTTCTGACGGATTGGATTTGTATATTCCTTCCCCAACCTCCAACCCATTGCACATGTATTAATAGCATGTTTGCATTCTTCAGGAGAGACTCCGGCAAAAATGTTTCACAAGTCTTGTTGATGGGCACAGTCCTTCAGATTTAGCATTAGCCCTAAATTGTTCATAAGCAAAAACAAGTATTAAACAATGTTTTTGTTTGTCCCTTCTCTCCTGATGTTTATCAGAACAAATTTGCGGTGTAGTATGGCACAAACAAACTGCCAACCAGATGAACATCTGTCATCCATGTTCCAGAGACCTCTCCAATCACGCTTCACCAGGACTCTGGAATTGAAACACAAGAGCAGAATCAAATTCTTATCCATAATATCTGGTCGCTTGCTACGTTTATTTACAGTTCCTTCCTTGGAACCCAGGAACTTAGTATTCCTGGCATCTGCAACTCTGACCAAACTATCAAAACAACCATGACCTCTTTAGGCTGAACCCACTCTAAAATGGATTCCCATGGTGTGATCAAAATTTAAAAACAAAACGAACGTCAATGTTGACTCTCAAAAAATCTCAATTTAAGCATCAAAAAGACATTGTATTATCTGTACTTTCAGACCTATGCACCAACCCCCCTTTCAGGTGGACAAAGCGTACACCTTGTGACTTTTTCCACCTGAATGAACATAAAACAAAGAAAAAAAAAAAAACGAACTCCAGAGGCTAGAATGGCTTCCTACCAACAACTCTTGTCTTAAATCAACAAAATGTATTCAGCTGCAGGACATATCCCATGACCATCTATTCAGCTGCTAATTGACGGAATAGCCAATTACCCCCCTTTCAGGTGGACTAAACAATAATTTCTCCACCTGAACAAACAAATATAAAATGGATGACTAAACAACTACCAAAAATATTTAAAAAAAAGAAAAAAAAAAAAACTTAATAACAAAAGAAATTAAAATTCTGGCCATTATCACACAAAAACAACATGACAAGACAACCACCATAAGACAATGACAAAAACTCAACTTTTAACTAAAGACATCCATGGATTTTCCGCCTGAGAAGAGTAAGTGCTCATTTCCATCTGAAAGACAATTAGTTAATGGGAAAAAAAACAAAAACAAAACATCTGTACCTCATCACAACATTTGTAACTTCACTTGTAACACTTGAAACCCTTAATGCCTAACTATTGTTTATCTTATTTTTTCATTGTTTGCAAACAATTACTAATTAATGAGCTCATGGTACCATTTGATGATTGATTATGCCTTTACCATAACCTAACCCCTGTTTTGCTAAATGTGCCCACTGTTGTTCTCTCTTTGAAGAACCTGTAAACAAACACAGACATTAGTATCCAAACCAGTTTTATCTTCTTCCAAGGTCTCTGAAAAAGGAACACAAAGACAGTGATTACACACAATTATCATGACAATTGACTTTTTAAGTCCCCCAAGCCTTTCCCATTAATTGTAATGTAGGGGAACATTTGCTATGTATAAGGTTTAGATGTGAGCGTTGTATTTAAATAAAATATGGCAAGGAGCATCCATACAGCTCACTAAGTGCTGCTAACATTGTTTCCCCCAGTGCTACATTTGAATAACCATGCGGCTCCCTCCATTTTGACTTTACATAACTGTTCTCCATACTGATGATTTTCAGTCTGTAGTCTCCGCATTTGGGTCTTTAAAGGGAAATGGGTTTAATTACTATGGCCTCTATGCTTTGGGTTGCTACCCCATCTGGCAGAATATACTTCATAATGCTTTGGGGTCGTTTTGAGGTACTGCAATCTTTTTTTGATATCATTATTCGCCGCCCAACAATACTTAGCGATGTTACCCCCCCTTTTACACAAAAAACATTTGAGGGCTGGTCTCTCTGTATAGGCCCTTTCTTGAGCATACAGCATTGGAAACTCACATTGCTGGACATTATTACTATGATTGCTATGCTTGGAATAACCAGACTTTACACTTTCATCGTCTGAGGAGTCATCAGAAGTTTCAACTCCTGAATCACTTTCAAGAACAGTTATCGCATTTTTATTTACATCTCTACCATTGATTTCTGTCATAGCAACATCACTTGCAGCAATAAGAGCGTCTGGTTTTTCTGCATGTTTCACTTCTATCTTTGCTGAGCACTGCGATTGTGCGGAGGGTACCTCCACCATTGCACATTCAGCTTTTGCATGTTTGGAGGATAACTCCATTATGGCTGCCTGTGCACCCTGTAATTCTGGAGTTTCCTGCTCCATTCTAGAAATGTTAAGGACTTTACAAAATCTATGTCCATGCCTATTCCATTTAGAACGTCCAAACTGTCCCTGCCTTCCTGTACCTCTGCTTATTATGGATACACCTGCCTTTGACTCATATTCCCTATTACTGGACTCTTGACAGAAGTCTCTCTGGATATTGACAAAATTTTGGTAGGATCTAACATTCCTCAGAGCCATTCTAGTGGGATAGCTTACATAACACTTAATGGCCATTGAGTATATGAAACTTGTATCATCCTCCAATAAGTCAGGACAGTTGAACACTTTCGTATACAATGCAAGATACTCACTGCAGAACAAAATTGGGTCATCTCCTCTCCTAAATTTCATTCGTTGTAAATCACTCATACCATTATCATGACTGTCCACAATACGCTGCAACTCTTTGCTCTGCACCTCTGCATCTGCTAAGTTATCATTAACCTGTGCAAATAACTGGCCTGCCAAAGGTCCTGGTAGCCATGCTTTCAGAAGAGAACATGCATCCTCATTAATCAAATGAAATTTAAGGACTAGAGCCTCAAATTTATTGGACAGACTCACTGGTGACTCCAGGGCATTAAATTCACCCAGATTCTGGCACAAAGTAAGTCTCTCTTGGATTGTAATCAAACTGTTATTCTGCTTCGAAGCTATGGGTGCAATAGCAGACTGTGTTTCATCACAGCCCTTCTCCTCATTGACTGCAGATATTGGCCAATTGGCATGTTCCTTTGTGCTCATTGAGCGATACTATACATTGCTCTTTAGTAAGAAGCTGGGAGTGTGCGTTTGCTAACTTTCTTTCTAAAGACATAACCAACTCTTCCATCTCTGACTTTATTCGCAATGACTCTAAAAGTTTGCTCTTCATATCACAGTCCATGCTGCACCTCTGAAGCTGTTCTTGTAGCTCACTGTTTCTTTCTGACAAATTGCCGGCTGTAGCCCGCAATTCATCCATCTCACTACTGGAGGCTGTTGCAATCTTTAGAAGGTTTTCACTGATTTCCTCTATGTCCTCCCCGAGATGTCTCCTCTCTGCTTCCCACTTCCCCTCCATTTGCTCAGATATAAATTTAATTCTGAGCAACACTGCAATTTTATTTGCCAACCTTTCTTTTTTAGCTGTTTACCCGATAATCTGCTATTATGTTGCTGACACTGAGACAATAGTACATTACACTGGCTTTTAAGAGGTTCATCTGCACATGAATAATTGGCAGAAGCGTACTTTTTAACATATGTATACACCAGTTCCATTTCACAACCATACAATCCACACCATACACAATTCGATTTGTACTAACGTTCCAACACTGCACTGAGTAATGCACCAAACTCAATTATCGTTAGCTCTTACAACTCACTAAAAAAAAAAAACTGAATCGCCCTTCTAGCATTCAATATTCTTCATTCATTACTACTTTTACCTGATATCCTTCAAAACCATTAAACCTTTGCATATCCATAGAAAAGACCCACCACACTTACTGTGGCATTATCGGCTGCCTTGTATATGAGCACTTCTGTCCTGTAGTTTCTATATGGCTTTTAGGATTACCACACACGCTTTCTGGGGAATATCCATTGATATGCTAATTTGCATCTTAGTCTACACTGAAGCTCGTCTAACCTGTTTTCACCAGAGTTGCTTACAATGCAAAGACAAACAAACAAAAAAAAAAACTGATACAAAGCCATTTAAACCTAACAGTGACTTGTAGTTCTACAGCCTCCAAGACACATTCTAAGACACAAGGTGGACTCTCAATCAATGCCTTCCCATTAGGTTGCAGGCCACATTGATCTCCTATTGGAACAAAGCTATTTCACTCTTACGTGGGTAAAAAAAATTAAAAAACTTAAAAAAATGTAAAATAACAATCTATATTTCTCCCACTTTTTCCTCAAAGATGTATGGTAATTCCTGTCAATCTCTAACCAAGGGTGATCAGCCCTTTTACTCGCCAGCACCTTTGGCTGGTTACAGGCCTAAAGCATATTAATGATACAAACGTTTAACATATATACATATATCAGCCAAAGATCTCATCAGGTTCTACATTTCCCTGATGAAATATTTCACAGAATCTTCATGACCATCCAAGCGTGGTTTCAGAATTCACGAGCCATCGCCAATCTTGTCCACACTAGAGATGATTTTGAGTTCTGGGTGTAGTTGAGGATTTATGCTTTTAGGGACTTAAGACAAAAATACATTAGGTTTTTGTGGATTCTGTGCAAAAATAAAATTCACACGCTTTTCTGGGTGCCAAATGAAGTAATCGATATAATAATTAATATTATATCTGTGTATAAATTTGTCTAGTCCCTATAATTAGTTGGTCTATTAAACTCTGAGCACATGTTATTGTTAATATCACAATAATACCAGGTTAGCTATGAAACCAAACACACGGTGCTGCTAGTAAAACAATATCTCATTTTATTTCCCAAGGAATTAGGAAATTATCATAACAGTACTAAAAGGGTATTACATAGCTTACAATCCAAATATAATATACTAAACAGCATATCTCTACAACATATAACAATGAAATATCAAAGATACTTATCACACATGGTTTCATCTGCTGGTTCTGGATGATAAAGGGGGTCTGGGCCACATGGAATTTAGGCCCAAGCCCTCAGTCAGAGCGAGGTCCCAAGATGGCATAGGGACACCCTTACGGCAGGCTTATCCAGCAACAAAGAGACAGAGCAAAAAGCCTGTGTGTCCCCTTCATTCAAACATACACGCCCACTCGTAGCCACCCCCATTTGCCTTTTATCCAATATACATTGCCGAGAGGTATCCCTTCAAATGTGTGCCCATTCTCCAGGAAGCATGCTATATTGTCCACCAGGGTCCGCGTCTCTATTAGCCCTGTGTCAAATCTCAATAGACATCTTGGCAGCAGTGGTCTCTTTGAAGTTTGTAATCACACATATTACAGCAGGTGGGCTTGAGCCAAGGCATTGTTCTTCTGATCACAAAGCTTTGATGTGTTTCATTCCTACCTGGATGTGTCAAACAGGAAGTGAAATACCAGAAGTAAGATATTAAACCATGTCGCTATCCAATAGTTCTGTGCTCTCAAACGTGACCGTGTGTGACACCAACCCCTTAAGATTATCCACTCACCAGAGCCAAATGACCCAGATGGCTAACACGGGTCAAAAAGGCTTTAACTGTAACTCTCTGATGTCTTTCACCTTGTACACAGGAACCACCATTGCACTGTAACTCCTCTTCAGGCCTCCAAACTGGAGGTAACCCATATCAGAGCATAAAAGAACCAAAAGATGATCTCATTGTGCAACCTGTTTATTAAAAATTAAATTACATCCCCTTGTATTGAAATCCTTATGTAGTACACTCACATCTATGCTGCCCAGGACCGGCACTCATTATATCCAGCATTCGTTTGTGAGGAGCATTGATGTTCCTATGTCTGGAACCAGCGTGCGGTCCAGGACAGGCAGTGATGTTGGCGTTGATCAAACCCGCCTTAACGTCTTTCACCCGGATTGGGCATCCTCAGGAAGCTAGGAAGACACCATTTTGCCAAAGCTTTTATATCACGGAAGGTTAACCTCTCTTAATGTATTGTTATTGCTGCTGGACATGCTGTTAGACCTAAGAGTCCCACTCCATTAAACCTGACAAAATACTGTAACCTCATTCCTGCCATTTATTTTAAGCCAAAAAACTGGAAAATAAAACCACGCATATAGAAAATCTTAATAAACCATGGTTTATGCTACTAGATAACCCAAATACCACCACATTCACACTCCTAACTAGAGACCCCATAGTGGGGAAAACTCATAATGTCAGCTGGGGCTAAAGGTACAGTATATGAATATTTAACAACATATTTTAAAATCCACGTATATAAAAAAAATGATCTAAAAAATAAAAAGCAAACCATAAAGTTGAAAAATTTGTATTTCCCCCCCAAAAATTGATCAGACTAAACATTATAAATTGGAGCAGACCTTTTAAAAACGGGAAATAAACAATTAATGTTTAAAGCTATGTTAAGACCTTTAGAGCTTAGTGTATCTAATTCATAGATCCCCCTGGTTTCCAGGCACAAAATATCCCTTAGAGCAGTGTTTCTCAACTCCAGTCCTCAAGGCGCACCAACAGGTCATGTTTTCAGGATTTCCCTCAGATGAAACAGCTGTGGTAATTACTAAGGCAGTGAAAACTGATCAAATCACCTGTTCAAAATAGTGGAAATCCTGAAAACCTGACCTGTTGGTGCGCCTTGAGGACTGGAGTTGAGAAACCCTGCCTTAGAGGATTGAACCCTCTTCAATGCTGGTTAATTTTATCTATACCATAAAATTTTAAAAGTGATTTTTTTGGTATGCCAACCTAAAATGGTTGGAAACACCATGTTTCCTAAAGCCATTGCAAATATTATCGATGTGTTCAATAATCCCGGTGGTGAGCTTACGTGTAGTGCGGTCTACATATTGTAAGCCTCATGGACATTCTAAAACGTATGTCACATGCTATTGCATGTGATAAAGGTATTATTATATATATATATTATAGACCTTATGTGTTGGTTTGATTTAAATTTGGTATTTTTCCATGTCCCACAGTACAGACCTCACGCATGTCTATATCTGGTGGGAATGTCCCATAGTACAGACCTTCTGGTCTGAAGTATTTGTGATCCTCTCAACCCTCTTTGCCAAACCCTTGACACTGATCCGACAGTAGCACTCCTTAACAACAAACCCATGGCTTTGACCCACCGTCAGTTTTAAGCTCCTATTGTTGATCACCATGGCAGCCAAACAGACCATTGTGAAACCAGTACGGTATCAAGTTTACAGTGAATACACATTTGGATATTTTTTTTAGGGTACGTTATCTTTAAGAATGGTCCACAAATTTATACCAAAACTTTCTTTAAAGGCCAAGTTTACCTTTACATAAAAATCTGTAAGGTGAACTTACACAGGACCCTCTCCTCACCCCCCCCCCCAGTTCTGAAGACCTGGAGAAAGGCGATCTCACATTGTAAGCCCTGCTAGAGCCGTGTCACGGGTCCAAGGCTTAGAAATCCCTAGAGCTTGATCTCCAAAACGTACCCCATCAGGAAGTACATTTAGGAGGAGTCTAATTGGCTGGCGCCAATCAATCAGAACCCGCGTAGTCCATCCTGTCAGCGGGGAAGAAGAAGAGTGAAAACTGAGGGGATTTCTAAGCCCTGGACCCGTGACGCGGCTATAGCAGGGCTCAGTACGGGAGATTGCCGTGCTCCAGGTCAGCAGGACTGGGGGAGGGGGTGTGAGGAGAGGGTCCTGTGTAAGTCCACCTTACTGATTTTTCTGTAAAGATGAACTTACACTTTAGGCTGCTATCATCCTAAGTGGAAAAAGGCCATACCTAACATCCTATTTATACCCATCAAGCAAAATTGTGACCTTATGTCTGACTATATGGCACAATCTCAAGCGTTAATTGAGAGATTTGTGGAGAAGGGATACCAAAGATAGAAGTTACAAAAAGTGAGAGATTGGGTGGGTAGTTTAAACAGAGCCCTCTTGTTGGAGAAAAGGGAAAGGGTTAATAAATCATTTGATATGGCCTTTGTCACAGGTTTTAATTGTCAATATAAACTACTTGAAAAAGCATCAAGAAACACTGGCCAATATTAACTACTTCTAGACCGCCCGTCGTCATTGTATGTCGGCTGTTTGAAGCGGAATACCGTTGTTACGGCAGTAGATCGCAGCCATAACCCAGGTATCCTCTTCAACAGCGAGCGGTCCACTTTCAGATAAAAAGATTCACAGCGAGATCACTTTTATCAGGGCAGGAGAGGCCCCCCTCCTGACGCTCTCCGGTCGTCTCCGTCGCTTACCGGAGTCATCAGTAGCGGCAGAGATGATCGCGTCCTCTCCCCTCAACAGCCTGGAGCCGAGTGAAACGTCAAACGTCACTTCCGCCCAATGGTCTTAAAGGGGAATTTTTTGGGGGGGGAATCAAAATTACATTTATTTATTTATTTTTATTGCATTTTAGTGTAAATGTGAGATCTGAGGTCTTTTTGACCACAGATCTCACATTTAAGAGGTCCCGTCATGCATTTTTTTTCTATTACACGGAATGTTTACATTCCGTGTAATAGGAATAAAAGTGACCCAACTTTTTTTTTAAAGGGCAGTGTAAAAATAAAGTAAAATAAATAAGAAAAAAAAATGTGAAGCGCCCCGTCCTATTGAGCTTGCATGCAAAAAAAATGCAAAAATATTACAAAAAACACAACTGCATCCGATAAATCTTGACGCCTTTCGTGGATTGGATTTCGTGGTTGCGCACATACATTCCCATTTGGAACAATTATGCTACACAGCTACACTAATTGGACATTGTATATATATTATACATGGACTTTGTCATCATGTTATGACCATAGGTAATTCTTACTTACTTACTTTACTTTTTTATTCACTCTTATCCTCAATCCAATTCTGCTTTTGTATTAAGCAAGGTATTTTCTATGCAACTTCTAGTGCACTAGTCTTATTTTCTGCTCACATTAGGTTATAATCATGATCACACATGGTGGTTTCCCAATCTTTCTTTATGCAACCTTTTGTGCACTAATTTCATCCTTTTTTCCCTCACACTAGGCGGTAATCTAGCTCTCACATGGCAATTCTTAGCTTCTTCTCAGTCCTGTTGGGGATGGGCTGGATTTTCCAGTTGGAGGCGATCAATATTAAAATTGGTATACTTATTACACATTAATCTATTTTATAGATAATTTCAGAGCCATTAATTGGCTTTACTTTTGAGAACAACATGGTGACTTTCACTTCTCTGGAAACATATATGTGCCCGATGCCCCAATGGACCTCTATTACCTCAGCTCTCGGGCTAGACATTCCTAGCGGCTCTCTTCTTTTCCAATATTGCATAGGCTGGATCCAATGCCATATGTAAGTTATTTTGGGTTGGACTACCTTCCCCCTTGCCGATCTTACATTTCTTATCTTTTGGGTATTAACCTATACCTAATGATGTCCATATATATTTCATGCAGACATGGCTAGCATCCGCTCCTGATGAGTGGATCAATCCACAAAAGGTGTCAAGCTTTATAGGATGCAGTTGTGATTTTTATGTAGGGTTTTCATTACCCCATGTCCAAGTTTTGTTTTCAATACATGTTCTAATTTCACCTGAGTATATGTTGACCATTCCATTACATCAAAATGATGTGTCACATTACGTTCTTCATACAGTTATTTGCAATGTTTACAATCTTTATCTAGGCACCAACTTTTTATGATATGTCTTGTATAATAATCCTGTATAATAATAATAATATATGAATTGATTGTTATCCCTGTATGTATTTCAATGCAATGTTTTTTTATTGATACAGAGATAGTTATTACTTGTCTCATTTAAAGTCCCAACCTCTTCTTATGTGACTCTAACCTCCCACACAAGGCATTAACAAAGTTGGTAAGAATTATAAACTCTGAAAACACATAGATACACACATACCCAACACATAGTAATTAATGGGAGAAAGTTAGATAAGATGGAGAACTTTGGAATGGGAGGCGAGGAAGAGTGGATAATGAACGGTTTGTTAATGATTATAAAACCCAAGGTCCACATTCAGTCCATTATCAATTCATTCTCTTTTGTGTCAAACAGAATTATCACTCGTAGTTCAAAGGTTTTCTCTTCCTAAGTATTTTTATTACAGAGCTGAGGATGGTACACAGCTCATCCAACTCATTCTAAAGTCAGCCATTGATGGATCGAAATTCAACCAGTTCAGCAGGAAAGCCTGTTAGGATTTTTTCCCCTGATCACTGTCGGTGGCAATAGCCATTGTCATTGCATTCTGATGGTGGGGAAGGCTCCCTGCACTCCCTGCCTGCATAATACAATGGCAATGCAGAAGCGATTACCCCAGCAACTCTGTGTTGCTGGGGGAATCAAGCAATTTTCTTTCCTTCAACCAGTGGAAAGAAGGAAAGAAAATTGCATAATGTATGGCCTGCATAACACACCATTTACTTTTGATAATGACATTTATCTTCAATGTGTGCGTACTGCTATGGGAGTTAAAATGGCACCAGAATATGCTAAATTATTTATGGCAGACCTGGAGGACACATTTCTCAGCAGCATACAGCAAAAGCCATAGATATACTATCACTATAGAGATGATTGAGAACAGCGGAGAGGGGAATGGGGCTAAATGAAACACATAGGTATAAAAAGATGATTTTTATTGTATATGTCAATAGTATAATACATAATGGTAATCATGATTCAATGTAAATAGGGTAGATAATCCATTACAATTCATATATATATATATATATATATATATATATATATATATATATATATACACACACACATACAACGGCAAAAGGAATCACATGGTTGCAAACAATAATCACATACTGTAGTACAAATTTTGGAGAAATCTAGTAGACATGATGGATTGACACGCATATAGCAGCTCTACGCATTTCATAGATTGATCCACTGTTCAGGAGCATGCACGTGGATGTAATCTGAAATGTAGTATGATATTAAAGGATTTCTCTAAGGTCTGACCCAAGGCAAATAAATGATTATTAAAAATGATTAAAAAAATTAAAATAGAATAATAATTAGCCCATACACACCACACTCTCTGAAAATACTTACAATTGTAGTTATATAATAAGGGAATGTCACTGAAGATCGTAAACCCCCTAAGGGCATCTCCACCGGGGATGATATTTTCATCATATGAACTGAAGGGAAGAAAATAAAAAAAATTCTCATTGTTTAATATATTTCACCCTTCTATGAAACTAAAAATTAACTATTTAAGCATACATTTGAACTTCCTAGACAGCACAGTATCCAAAGTTCAAAACCTGCACCCCTCAATATACAGGAAATCCAATGACTGATGTAACTATCTATGCAGTTCCGGCTTCTACAACCAAAACACCAACAGGGTATCACACACAGCCAGAGCACCAGATATCACTGCATAGGATCTGACCAAGAAACCAGAAATGAACATCTATGAGTTCTATCAGCATCCTTCTATGAGAAAGGTTACAGCAATAAAACCATCAATACCAGCATAAATGATACATTGTAAACCCAAAGAGAAAATCTCCTACAATACAAAGAGAAGAAAACAAATAGCTGTGTACCTCTAGTAACTGCATACAATCCATCACTAGAAAGGTAATCAAAAAGCTGCAACCTATCATAACAGTTGAAGAAACACTGAAAAAAATATTCCAACATCCCTCAATGCTGGTCTTCAGGTAACAACCCAACCTCAGACACAAATTAATCAGCAGGAAAAGTCATTCTTATTACAGGGATACAAACAAGGGAACAAAACCTTGCAACAATAAACACTGAAATCTGTGCAGCCACACACCGGTGTGATATCATTTCTAGAACCCGACCATTCAATGTGTAGCACTACCCCCGTAGGAGTCACTGGATAGAATGGGCCCTCCTGTTCTTGGCCTTGACCTCCCCAGAAATTTCAACCTCTTTCTCTCACCTGGTTGAGTGAAAGCCTGTAAAGCCCAATAAAACTCATTGGGCCAGTTCCTGACACCCAGCAATGATGTTCTATCAGACAGACAAACGCTAAATCAGATAGTAAAAGGTAGCTCAATGTATTGGAAATTAAGTGAATGGGTAACTAGGTAAACACAAAATGGATTGAACATAGTATTGACATTGGCTGACATACATGGTAATCACTGGCAGAATAAAGCAGAATTCACTTTAAGGATGTTGGTGTACTTGAAGGCGGCTTTGAGAACCTGCAGGCAGTAAATGCGCAGTAAGTACCGGCTTGTTTAAGTATAGTTCTTTTTGTCTCCAGTCGGTTATGGATGCAATTCAATATTCCTACAGCTCAGGCTTTTTAGGAGTGGTAGAAAGCAGTATTGATGAGTGTGGTGGGTTAAATTGGGTGTAGGAGGGTTCTGATGCCTAAATGTCATGCTCTGTGTTTAACAATGAAAAGAAACATGGGCTCAAGGCCCTCTCGTGACTCCTGGCCTTAGCAGTCTGCTCTCGCAGTGGATGAGGCCCCCTAAGTCCCAATATAATGTGACAAGGGTACAGCAGGTTTCCCAGTGGCAATGAGAGAAGAAGCTGTGATGCTGGAAAGGCTGCCACTAGGTGTCTTGCACTTCCGCTGATAAATAGCTCCAAACCCAAATATCTCAGCCTCCCTGGATACAAGGTCCCTTGGATGCATCTGCTAGAACTCCTGTGGCACCAGAAAGCATTCTTTCTGGACAATTCTAAGTCCCCCCCCCGCCTTCTCCTGTGCCCGAAGCATATAGAGATCTGTAGTTCAGAAACCCAGTGTCATGGTTATGCAGTAATCTTTCTCTGTCAGCTTACCTTCTCCTCATGTGTTCAGACTAAGAGGCCAGCCACTCACACCTGGCTAGTTTTATAACCTCTCCTCTAAGCATGGCCCCACCCCAGGCCCTATCAGGGAACCCTATATTAACCTGTGCACTGCAAGCCAGCAGTGCTGATCAACCATTGTGTGTTAGCTTTCATGTGTACTTGCTGTGTTTCCTACATCTGTTTCCAGTTACCGACTTTGGCCTGTTCTCAACTTTCCCTGTATGCTTGTGACTCTGAACTTTGGCGTGTTATGTTTATCCTTGTCTGCTAGGTGCCCTGACATTTGGCTTATCCCTTACTTTCCTTGTTGTTCCAGCCTGCTGCCTCCTTCCTCTTCTCCTGTAGTCTACCGTGAGCGTGAGCTGTGAGATCCTGGGGGCCGCGACCTGGAGCCAGACTACAGCTCAGTCCATCCTCACCACTAGAGGCTCTGGTGAACACCTGCTGGCTCTTAGACTCCGCGCCCTGGGGAATCTATGCTCTAGCTCCCAGTGGGATCTGTGTTAGTGATCCAGTAGACCTGCTTCTTGAACCTCCCAGGGTTCAATCAGCAGCAGTTAGTCCCAGGGTCCACTACCTAGCGGTGTACTTCTGACTCCTACAGTGTGCATCTGTCACCTGGTCTCAGGTGACCTGACACCCAGTTGTTCCTTTACATAGCTTTGTACTAGATTGCCCAATATTCTCAGCATCCGACATTGAAGTCTATGGGTTTGCTCGATTTTAGTACTCCCCCTACTGACGAAGGAGAATGGTGCAGCATAATTTCAGTGTCTCAGCAAAAGGGGGACAGAATAAAAGCAGAATCTCTATCTCCATACTGCAGTAGTCCAGAACCTGGCTATGTATGGAAGACATAAAATGATTTGGTTCTTAAAGGGAATTTTAAAACTACTCAGGAAAAGAAAACCTTTGAAATACAAATGATAATTCTGTTTGACACAAAAGATAAAGGACTGAATGTGTTTTTTTTAAATGTATTTTTTTTTAAATGTAATGCAAATTGCCCTCTGGCGAAGGTAAGAAACATAAGAAACATAGAAAACATAGGTAGCCCTTTCTGTACCAGAACTTATGTTTGGTGAAAAAGAAGAGCTCATTAAATCGAGGTACATGCTGAAAGAATACTTGTCAGAAAAGTTCCCAGAATGGACACAGTGCTGGGCGCCCTGGTGTGCATTGGTGTGCATCGGTGTGCGCCAACGCGCGTGTGTGTGCTGGCGCGCCTGTGCGCATTGACATGCGTGCCCGCACGGTGCTTGGCGCCAATCGGCCTATTTGAACTGTCAGCACACTTTGCTCGGTGCTGTCCGATCTGCAGCCCCCAAGTGTCCTTGCTCCTGTTACCCTGTCTGCACATCTGATCTCCTGACTACCCGGCTTGCCCCTTGGATTATCCTCTGTCTTCTGTGTGCACCTGATCCTGGCCTGTCTTGACTCTGAACCTGCCTACTCCACTGTACTGCGCTGCCCGCCTGTTGCTAACCCTGCCTGTGACCCGACCTGCCTGCTCTGCTCCTGCTCTGCATCTGCTGCCTGTGCTCCAGCTGTCTGGTGATCACCAAGCCACCTTCACCAGGATCCTTCTGCTGTGACCCGCCAGGCTCTCATACCGCTCTGCGCTCCTGTGCCTCCTGTCCATACTACCAAGGGTCAGGAACCAGACAGGGCCTCCCCCTGCTATATCTGGCTCATCGGTCAGGTACATGGAAGTCTGACAGTATCGGACAGCCATGTCCGAGCCCGAGCAGGGAACCTTCCCATGGAAGAATTGTGTAGACACCTGGCGGGTTTCACGCAAGCTGTAAAGAGCCTTCAATAAAGCTATACAAGGTTGGAAGAGCGAGTCCAGGTTCTGTCTTCTCATACCAACCCTCAAGGTGCTTCTTCTGCCAGATTCTCATCTGCACCCTCAGTAGTAATGCTTCCTCCTGAGCCTAGGGTACCTACACCCGAAAGATTTTCCGGAGAACGCAGTAAATACCGGGCCTTCCACAAGGCCTGCAAACTCTACTTTGCGTTGCAACCACGCACCTTCCCCCTGGAAGCAACTAAGGTGGGCTTTGTGATCTCTCTCTTGTCCGGTGAACCACAGACCTGGGCCCACCGCCTCCTGGAGCAAAATTCAGGATCCCTTGATAATCTTGATGCCTTCTTTTCTGCTATGTCCCAGCTGTATGAGGACCCCTAATTAACAGCGACTGCTGAGGCCGCCTTACACGCTCTACAACGGGGGCGTAGAGCAGCAGAGGACTATGTGGTGGAATTCAGGCATTGGAGATCCGACACAGACTGGAATGACGCTGCCCTGCGTTATCAATTTCATAAGGGGTTATCTGATCCACTTAAAGACGAGCTGACACGGGTCGGAATACCCCAACTGGATGCTCCCCAAGGTCCTTAGTTCTCCTAGCTCTCTCGCACAGTTTCCTTTTGCACCATCCACTCCGGTCCTTGATACCCCCGAACCTATGCAGCTTGGTCTTCTCCATCCATCCCTCACTCCGGAAGAACGGCAGATTTGACGAGTCAACAATCTTTGCATGTATTGTGTGGAATCCGGACACTACGTGAGGTCTTGCCCTAAAAAGACACGTAAGTCTCTTCCAACCTCTTCGATGTGTTCATCTGCCTTGCCTAATTCTGCTATTCACCTTGCTCTCTCCATCATTTTACAGCTTCCAGAAAAGGATATCCCAGTCTCAGTCATAATTGACCCCGAAGCATGCAGTTGCTTCATTGACCTGACCTTCGCTGCCAACCACCGAATTCCTCTTCAATCCAAAACTCATGGACTTGCTGTACATCTTGCTGATGGCTCCACCCTTAGTTCCAGCCCTGTCACGCAGGAGACTGTCCCTTTGCTGGCCACCATGGGCACTGACCATCAGGAACTCCTGCGTCTGGATGCCACCTCCTCACCTATTTTTCCTATCATCCTGGGAATGCCTTGGTTGCAGGCCCATAATCCTAGCATTGACTGGACCACTGGGGAAATCAAGTTCCTCTCCAAATATTGCCAGCAGCACTGTTTGCACGGAATTCCTGTAAAACCTACTCAGCTCCTCTGCCTGGACATTGACACCGAATTGCAGCAGGCAATCCCTGCACCCTATTAGGATTTCCTAGATGTATTCAGTAAGAAGGGGGCAGAGACTCTACCTCCACACAGGCCTTACGACTCCCCGATAGAGCTCCTACCAGGAACTGAAGTCCCTTTTGGAAGGATTTTTCCATTAACAGAGCAGGAGCTGGATACTTTAAAGATCTACATTGATGAGAACCTAAAAAAGGGTTTTATCCGCCCGTCCACCTCTCCGGCCGGTGCTGGCATTTTCTTTGTAGAGAAAAACGACCATTCCCTACAGCCCTGTATCGATAATCGGGAGTTAAACAAAATAACCATCAAGAACCGTTATCCTCTGCCCTTTGTGCCCGGACTCTTCCAAAGGCTGGGATCTGCAGTAATCTTCACTAAATTAGACCTCCATGGTGACTACAACTTAATCCATATCCAAGAAGGAGATGAATGGAAAACGGCCTTCTGTACCCGATTCGGGCACTTTGAATACCTTGTTATGTCCTTCGGCCTATGCAATGCACCAGCAACATTTCAAAATTTTGTCAATGACATTTTCCGTGACTTTCTGGACTTGTATGTTATAGTATATTTAGACGACATCCTAATCTTCTCCCCTTCAGTTACCGATCATCGCAGGTACGTCCGAAATGTTTTAGCTCGGCTCAGGCAGCACGGACTCTACGCTAAAACAGAAAAATGCAAATTTGAACTCCAGCGCATCCAGTTCCTAGGCCTAATCATTTCTGTCGAAGGCATTAAGACGGATCCCCAAAAGGTAAATAATAAATAGCAGCGCTAAATAAACAAAATACCATACACCAATAATATTAATTGATGTAAAGAAGTAAAGGTGCTAATGACATGAAGGATTACATATATACGAGATTGGACTAGCATATAAACCGTATAAGCGTGAATTTTAGCAAAAAGCAACACTAAATGGGCAATAATTAAAGTCCATCTAGATGTAAGTGAAAAAGTCCAAAACCCAGATCACAATCTTCATAGTGATATCAGATACAATAAGTAAATGGTTCCTCCACCGCACCGCTGTGATGACACCAATAAAATTGTGCGCTTACCACAAGGCAAGCCCAAAAAAGCTTGCGACCTTAACCCGGTCGGGGCCTTTATCCAGAAGGAATAATTGGAAGGCAATAATCCACCAGGCCACACAGAGGGATCGATCACAGCATAGAACACTTCATATGTACCTCCAAGGCACCTGGATAGTTACCACTCAGGGGTTCCCCAAGAGAAAAGAGGGAATCGACATAGCGTAATCCTGATAGTTAATCGTTTATTAAAATTATAGAAAACACACTTACATTGCAGTAGACATAAGACAGCATAAAAAGTCAGCCGGCCGGCTTAGGCGATCATCCGTCCTGCAGACGGAACACACGAAACGTCAGCTCCTCCCGACGCGCGTTTCGTCATACAATGACGTCGTCTGGGGCATGGGCGACGCACTGACGTGTCGCATATAAGTAGTAACAGATAAACCAAGCCTCGATGTGAGTCCGGACTAGGAAATCATCCGGCGTTCCACCTAAGAACCTGGCAAAAGTCCCGATCCGCCATATTGGACACTGGAAGAGTGGACCCATACAGCGGGTCAGACAAATAGTAAAAAACAAACAACCCAAAAATATTGAAGGTATAATCCCCCATGTGAGTGGTTTAGCAACCACATGCCACCAATCAAATTGGGCTTTTGCAGCACCAGAAAACCAATAGGGCTACTCGGGATTGCTAATATGGATATTTCAGAACTTATAAAAAATAAAAAATATATAAAAAAATATATATTAAATTAATTTAATTAATTTATTATTTTTTCACCCACGCTGCAGCACGGAAGCTCTCCCTCCTCACACTCTGTGTGAGGAGGGAGAGCCGGCAATGAGAGATGATCTCATATGTTTACATATGAGATCATCTCTCATTGGACACTCTGATTGAGTGTTAAATGGCCACTATGATTGGCCATTTAGTACGATCTGTGATTGGCTGTGTCCAAGGGACAAGGCAAACACAGATTTCACCCAATGCGCGCCCACGTCACGCGCAGGGAGGAAGAAAACAGGAGGACGTCCAGGGACACCCTCCTGCAATTGAGCACCGCGCTGTAGCCTTCTTTTGACTATAGCACGGGCGCGTAGTGGTTAAAGAACATCCTTCCTGAGGATTGGTGACCAGAACTGATTTTCATACTTAAGATGATGGTGAACAAGATACAGTCGTATGCAAAAGTTTAGGAACCCCCTGACAATTTCCATGATTGTCATTTATAAATATTTGGGTGATTGGATCAGCAATTTCATTTGGTTCTATCAAATAACTGAAGGACTCAGTAGTGAAATGAGGTTTATTGGATTAACAGAAAATGAGCAATATGCATCAAAATGAAATAGGACAGGTGCATAAATTTGGGCAACCCCAGCAGAAAAATCACATCAATATTTAGTAGAGCCTCCTTTAGCAGAAATAACAGCCTCTAGACGCTTCCTATAGCCTGTAATCAGTGTCTGGATTCTGGATAAATGTATTTTGGACCATTCCTCCTTACAAAACATCTCCAGTTCAGTTAGGTTTGATGGTTGCCGAGCATGGACAGCCCGCTTCAAATCACCCCACAGATGTTCAATGATATTCAGGTCTGGGGACTGGGATGGCCATTCCAGAACATTGCACTTGTTCCTCTGCAAAAATGCCTGAATAGATTTTGAGCAGTGTTTTGGGTCGTTGTCTTGTTGAAATATCCAGTCCCGGAGTAACTTCAACTTTGTGACTGGTTCCTCAACATTATTCTCAAGAATCTGCTGATATAGAGTAGAATCTATGCGACCCTCAACTTTAACCAGATTCCCAGTACCGGCACTGGCCACACAGCCCCACAGCATGATGGAACCTCCACCAAATTTTACTGTGGGTAGCAAGTGTTTTTCTTGGAATGCTGTGTTCTTTTGCAGCCATGCATAACGCCCCTTGTTATGACCAAATAACTCAATCTTTGTATCATCAGTCCACAGCACCTTATTCCAAAATGAAGCTGGCTTGTCCAAATGTGCGTTTACATACTGTACCTCAAGCGACTCCTTTGTGGTGTGTGTGCAGAAAGGCTTCTTTCGCATCACTCTCCAATACAGCTTCTCCCTGTGCAAAGTACCCTGAATTGTTGAAGGATGCACAGTGACACCATCTGCAGCAAGTTGATGTTGTAGGTCTTTGGAGGTGATGCAAGTTGATGTTGTAGGTCTTTGACCATTCGCACCATCCTTCGCCTTTGTCTCTCCAATATTTTATGTGGTCTGCCACTTCTGGCCTTAACAAGAACTGTGCCCGCGGTCTTCCATTTCCTCACTATGTTCCTCACAGTGGACGCTGACAGCTGTTTGCTGCCTTCCCCTAAACCATAATGTAGAACAACCTTTGTTTTCAGGTCATTTGAGAGTTGTTTGGAGGCCCCCATGTTGCCACTCTTCAGAGGAGAGTCAAAGAGAACAACAACTTGCAATTGGCCACGTTAAATACCTTTCTCATGATTAGATGCACCTGTCTATGAAGTTTAAGGCTTAATGAGCTCACCAAACCAATTGTGTGTTCCAATTAATCAGTGCTAAGTAGTTACAGGTATTCAAATCAACAAAATGACAAGGGTGCCCAAATTTATGCACCTGTCTAATTTCGTTTTGATGCATATTGCACATTTTCTGTTAATCCAATAAACCTCATTTCACTACTGAAATATTACTGTGTCCTTCAGTTATTTGATAGATCAAAATTAAATTGCTGATCCAGACACCCAAATATTTATAAATGACAATCATGGAAATTGTCAGGGGTTCCTAAACTTTTGCATACGACTGTAACCTCCCATGTTCAGGGCATGTGGCCTGGTATGATTCAGGAGGGAGGCTGCACACATGCTGCCCCCCTTTCCTGGCCTGTGAGGTTGCATGCTCAGAGAAGTGTTTAATTGGGATCCTGGAGGAACCCGTGCTATTTTATTTTCTTTGAATGGGGTTCCACCTTAACATTTTTACCATACTATATTCTAGGGTAGGGATCTGGTATAGATGTACAGAATCTCCAGCCAATTTGCTGACAAACAGATGGTAGCAGCCAGGAACTCATTTACTGGCAATTTAAATTGTATTTTTTTCCTTGTAGATGTCAGTTTTGCTGTAGTAGATCATATACTGTACATCCTATGAATGTGCCATTTCACAGGCAGGTTAAGGGGACCCCCATGCATATTTTATAAAGGAATTTGGGATTTTTAGTATTTCACTTTATTTTCACTTTCTTATTACTGTACAGTTGCTGCTCCCTGCCAAATGCAATTCCCTTCCATGCCTCACTCTGCATTGAGTTTCTGAGATCATTCCCCATGAGAGTTGTATAGTTTTTATTTTTCCCTCCATTTTCTGTATGAGAGACTTTTATTATTCCCCATATAACTAATCCTAAAGTATGAGCCAAAGATCAGCCTCACCCTGTTTAGGTAAATATTAAAAACGTAACTGCATTCTTCCTCGATTTTTACTGTCACTTCTCTCTTCTGCTGTCAGCGATGGCGTCTGGTAATCTGAGAGCTGAGCTGGAATGTTCCGTCTGTCTGAACATTTATACAGATCCTGTAATGCTGAGATGTGGACACAACTTCTGCCGGGTCTGTATTGATCGTGTGCTGGATACACAGGAGGGGTCTGGAGGATATTCCTGTCCTGAATGCAGAGAGAAGTTTCCGGATCGGCCTGCACTGCAGAGGAACATAACACTACGTAACATAGTGGAGAATTTCCTGTCTGCTCAGCCAGATCAGGAGGAGTCCGGGGTCTTCTGTACTCACTGTGTGGACTCTCCTGTACCTGCTGTTAGATCCTGTCTGCTCTGTGAGGTTTCTCTGTGTGATAAACACCTGAGAATACACAAAAGGTCTCCAGAACACATCTTATGTGACCCCACCTTGTCCATGGAGAGCAGGAAATGCTCCATCCATAAGAAGATCCTGGAGTATTACTGCACTGAGGATGATCTCTGTATCTGTGTGTCCTGCACTTTGGCTGGAGAACATCGAGGACACCAGGTGGAGATGCTGGATGAGGCTTCTGAGAATAAGAAGGAGACACTGAGGAATGTTCTGCAGAACCTTCTGACAAAGAGAGAGGAGACGGAGGAAAGAGTCCAGAGTCTGCAGGAACACAGGAGGAAAGTAGAAGAAGAAGCATCTGGTGACACCGAGAGAGTCACTGTCCTGTTTAGAGATCTCAGGAGACGTCTGGAAGACCTGGAGAAGAGAGTCCTGAGGGAAATCTCCGGGAGGGCAGAGCGGATCTCCATCTCCATCCGGGATCTGGAAATAAAGAAGGAGGAGCTGTCCAGGAAGATACGTCACATTGAGGAGCTGTGTAACATGACGGATCCACTGACTGTCTTACAGGAATCAGACACAGGTGACTTGTGTGATACTGAGGATGGAGATAATGAGGACAGAGAGAGACATGAGAAGCTCCTCCATGATGGAGGAAGTCTGGATGTGGCTGGGATATCACACACATTACACACATTATCTGATATAATAAGAGAGGGAAATGTATCCTTCTATATACAGAGAGCTGCAGACATATTACTGGATGTAAACACAGCTCATAATGATCTCCATATATCAGATAACAGGAAAACTGTATCCAGGTCAGATATAGACCAGAATCGTCCAGAAACACCAGAGAGGTGTCTGGGTTATCCTCAGGTGTTGAGCAGTCGGAGTTTCTCCTCAGGGAGACATTACTGGGAAGTGGATGTCGGGGGATCAGATAGATGGATAGTCGGGATGTGTTACCCCAGTATAGAGAGGGGAGGAGTGCAGTCACTGATTGGAGATAATAGGAAGTCCTGGGGTTTGTACAGGATTGATGATCAGTATGGGGTGAGACATGACTGTGAATTGATCCCCTTACCCCCCAATATCTCCAGTAACAGAGTCAGGATATATCTGAATTATGAGGCCGGACGGATCTCCTTTTATGATCTGTGTGACCCGATCCGACATCTCCACACCTTCACCACCACCTTCACTGAGCCCCTCCATGCTGGGATATGTGTAGTGGGAGGTCGCATAAAGGTATGTGGGGGGGAATTAGGAGATGTGAGAACTCTGCCCAGAGACTGGTGACATCACAGGGAGAGGAGGGAAGGGGGTAGAAGAATAAATTATTGGGGACACTTAAAGCCCTATTAAGTCCACAAGTGAACATTTATTATATTGCAGCTTACCAATTCTTAGATGTGATGGCTGCATTCGTTTTATTTTTTTATTGTTTTCATCTGGTGATCCAGCCAGTAAATCTGTTGATTTTTAAAAGGACAAGCTCTCTTCCAGATGTATCAGTTTACAGGGATGAGACAAATTATGTATCACTGACAGGGGTGCTTACAATATGTTGTTTTCTGTGTTTGCTGAATGTTTGCTGAAACTATGATTATAAAGTGTAAGCTGGAGTTTGGCTTCAATGTGTTAGTGTATTTAAATCTGCTAGTACATTCAACACTCCCTTCTCTCAGACTGAATATGTTGTTGTCCAAAAGGTGTCTCCATTGTTCCTTCATTCAAAGTGGGGGGCACTCTAATACAGGAGGCGTGTTACTGGCCAAATCACCAGGTGGAAGTGGGGAAAAAATGAAAAAGAGAAAATGAATGCAGCCACCACATCTATCATTGGTTAGGAAGTTATCAGAGTGAGTGACACTGGGAACCTTTCCTCTTTCCCCTACCCCACATGTGGTCTCTCTGTGTTGGGTGGCAGCAATGATCAGATTCGGAGGATGCAGTGCGGTCGTTGTGATTGGATAGGATGTGGTCACCTCTCCTCTCTTTCCTCCTCCTATTCCATGTACACTGAGGAGGGGTGTCATTGTTGCTGTCATTGGTGGTGTCATTGGTGGTGTCAGTGGTGGTGTCAGTGGTGGTGTCAGTGGTGGTGTCATTGGTGGTGTCATTGTTGGTGTCATTGTTGGTGTCATTGTTGATGTCATTGTTGGTGTCATTGTTGATGTCATTGTTGGTGTTGGCAGCACCGAGATGGACGTTGCTGTGCAACATGTTCTCCGGTCTCATGTGTTCTCCATAATGTGTGAGGATATCTGTAGAATATCACACTCACCGATCGGTGGGGAAGCCGAGGAGGAGACTGAAGAACACGATGTACAGTGACATACACTTCACTGCTGCTAAGAGTGACACCGACACCACTCCTCAGTGTACATGGAATAGGAGGAGGAAAGAGAGGAGAGGTGACCACATCCTATCCCATCACAGTGACCACACTGCATCTTCTGTACATCTAGGAGAGGTCACATGACCCCATGTGGGGGGAGGGGACTGGGAAGGACAGAAGTGAGGTCTGGTAGATGGTGGGAGAGGTGATGAGCTCCGTCTGTACTGGGAGGACTCATGGAGATCGGGGGAGGGGAGAGGGGTGAAGGGTGACAATAGAGCAGGTTGGGGGAGGGGCAGAGGAAGAGGAGCGGTATAACCCGGTGTGTGTGTACAGAGCAGCATAGAGCTCTCACCTTCCCCATGATATACAGGACATAAAAAGGAGACACATACTGCTAATATATCATCACACACTAACCTGTCTGCATCCTACACAATTGTATTCTAGTAATCTGTGTGGAGGAAGTATGGTGGCCGCCATTGATAACTACTTCTAAAGAATACTAGTTCCCTGGCTGTCATTCTGATCCAATGGCTTCTGTACTTTCTATGTCAGTAACCCGGAACAAGTATTCAGACTCGGAGTTCTGACTTAACTCTAATTTCCTGATCGGCATGATTGTTCCAGGTCAGTGTCCCCAAATACTGAGACCACAGACAGCCAGGAGAATAGCATTTTCAGAAGACATCCAGCAATGGCCCCTCCATATTCCCCTCAGTACAGGTGTAATGGAAGTCACAGCCGGGGAATTTCTTGTTGCGTTGTTTGTTTTCATTTTACCCGAATACAGAATGCTGAATGATAATCTATAATGTCTTTTGGTCGTTTTACTCATAATTTTTTTTGAATATTTACAAATTTATAATCTGATCTTTTATATCACTTTTCTTATTACTTGTATGAAATTTTCATATTCAATATAAACATTTAACATCTCTTCCATCACACTGTGCTACAGAGAATTCTGGGCTTTCCAATAAGACAGCCCAGCACTAGCTGGTCTGGTAATAGAGATTAGAGGGCCGAGGTGCTCTTCTAATTTTCTGGAATGAGGACGGTGTGGTCCTCAGTAGATGTAACATGGTCCCATTGTAGTAGAAAGGGCCTGCCTGATTGCATACAAATTGAAAGGTTTGACCTCCTATTGTATGGTTTTAGTAAATCTAAAGGAAAATTGTACAAGAAAATTGTGTAATGTATGGCCAGCCTAAGGTACACAGAACCTTCTCAGTATTAGCGGTTGATAATTCTCCCTTGTCCATGGGCCTGGTGACTTTGTGTACGGTACCTATTACCCTGACCATTGGGGAATTTCACAGGAAGACAATCAGCTTCTGCCTGATCTCTTCTCCTGCTTCTCCCCTTATCTTGGGGTATCCCTGGCTTAAACTTCACAACCCGCACATAGACTGGGCTGCAGAGGCGATTGTGTCCTGGTACCAGACGTGCATCCAGAATTGCATTAAAACCGCTGACCAGTTGCCCATGTATAACTCTTGTGTGGCCAGTACCAGTCACGTGCCTTTTTTCCAGTCCTATTCAGATCCTGTTCATGACAACGTTTCCAAATGTGACTACAGTTTGCATAACCATGTACCTTTTTATATGACTCTGTTATAGCAAAAGGCGCTGACAAGTTTAGTGAATTCCCTACAGGTCACCTCTCCAGCCAATTGCCACAGCCTGAATCCTCTCCTCCTAGAAGCCAAACTTATCCGTTGTCTCGCAGCCTTGAGCCCTGTTTGGAAACTTCCTCTAAGTCCTCAGAAGTCAAGCCCCCCCGGATTACCCCTACTTTTGCCCGTTGCTAAACTCCCTTAGATGCACAGCCAGTCTAACTTGTCCGCAAGTTCCACAGTCACTACACCTAGCGATGCGATTCAGACAGTCAATATGCCTGGCGATGCGATTCAGGCAGTCGCTACCCCTGATGCGATTCAGTCGCTATGCCTGGCGATGCGGCTCAGTCAGCCTCTGCATCAGTTATGCCAGTCCAGCCCATGCCCATTGAACTTCCTGCTTTTTCTTATTCGGGACTTTCTATAACCTGGCCTCACCCTACTTCTCTAACCAGTCTAAGAGGTTCAATCCACCCTTTGGATAAACTGCCTCATTCGACCAGGTGGGGCTTTCAATCCTTTCTTTCAGGGCTCTCTGCATTCTGCTCATGTTTCAGCTGTCCGGCTTGACCCCTGTGACACGTCCCCTGCTAACCAGCCTGACCTTGTGGATCCACGGACCTCTGCCCAGTCTGATGGTCCTGTGCTGGATGTCCAACTGGTCTTCGAGACTCCAGGGGCCCCTCCTCAGAGGGGGGGTAATGTCATGATCACTTAGTGCCCCTGTTCCTCATTCCAGCATCTGTTCACCTGTTAGCTGATCGATCTGGTCAGTCACCTGATATAAGCAAACCAAACACTCTATTCCTCACTTGTGATAGAGACAGAGACCTGCCTTGTTTTGATCAAGCCTCCAATTTGTCTGCACTGCTTTGCTGTTAGACTTCCCTGTGTATGACCCGGATTGGATATTGGACTATCCCCTGAACTCAGCCCGCCTTTACCTGAACTGTCTTAGAACCACGCTATCTGTCTGCTAAACTGCAAGTACCTTTTTGTTTTGCTCAGTTCGCATCTGCCTTGGCGTGGTGGCCAGACACTATAGCATTGTGTACAAGTCCTGGGGGCAACCAAGTACCGGTAGGCCTGCTTGTCTTAAAGGAATAGGGGCTGCTATAGGTGAAGCACACAGTAGCTAGCTATAGTGTCTGACCACCTGCGTTGGGGAAGATGTGACATTCGTGACACAGTGTTTCATCAGATTAGGTGACCCGTCAGAATTTGTAACGGAAGTGACGTTACCTCGCCACCATCTTGCTACACCCCGCACTCGTCCACAGTAAAGATACAGTGAGAAGGCAGTAAACGGACATCTTTGTACACCCACCAGAGCTTTGCATTTCACACTTATTTTTAACAGTAAACTGAACTTATATAGTAAAATACAGTATTTAAAAATCCATCTGAATGTTTAGAGGTTGAATTTTAAAAGCAGCGGGAAGCCTGGTGATCAGGTTTGCTAATCTAACAGAACACCGCTGCTTTGAAAAATCAACATCTAAACAGTCTGACGGATATTTAAATACTGTATTGCACTATATAAGTTCAGTTTACTGTTAAAAATAAGTGTGAAATTCAAAACCCTGGTGTGTGTGTGTACAAAGATGTCTGCTTACCATCTTCTCACTTTAACCTTACTGTGGATGAGTGCGGGGTGTAGCAAGATGGCGGCGATGGATTGTCACTTCCGTTACAAATTCTGATGGGTCGCCTAATCTGACGAAACACTGGTCCCGGGCACCATAGATGTGAGTGTACTACATAAGGATTTTAATACAAGGGCATGTAATTTATTTTTGTAATAAAGGGGGTGCACAATGAGATTATCTTTTGGTTCTGTAAGGCTACTTTCACACTGAGGGGCTATACAGGCGCTACAGCGCTACAAATAGTGCCTGTAAAGAGCCTCTTCTGTCTCTCCAGTGTGAAAGCCCGAGTGCTTGCACACTGGAGCCGTGCGCTTGCAGGACTGTAAAAAAAGTCCTGCAAGCAGCATCTTTGCAGTGCTGTAAAAGCGGTGTATACACCACTCCTAAAGTGCCCCTGCCCATTGAAATCAATGGGTCAGCACCGCCAAACCGCAGGCGGTTTTAACCCTTTTTCAGCAGCTAGCGGGGGTTAAAAGTGCCCCGATAGCAGGCAAATAGCGCCGCGAAAACACTGGTAAAGCCCGTCTGCCGATGCCCACCCACCCCAGTGTGAAAGTAGCCTTATGCTCGGATGTGGGTGACCTCCAATTTGGAGGCCTGAAGAGGGGTTACAGGTGGATGATGGTTCCCGTGTATAAGGTGGAAGACATCAGAGGGTTACACTAAGACCCCTTTCACACTGAGGCGTTTTTCAGGTGCTTTTGGGCTAAAAATAGCACCTGTAAAGCGGCTCCCCTGCAGTCTCAGTGTTTAAGCCTGAGTGCTTTCACACTGAGGCGAGGCGCTGGCAGGATGTTAAAAAAAAACACCTGCCAGCAGCATCTTTGGAGTGGTGTATACAAATGGGCAGCGCCGGCGAAGTGCCGCTGCAGCGGCGCTTTGCAGATGTTTTCTAACCCTTTTTTGGCCGCTTGCGGGGGTTAAAAGCTCGCTAGTGGCCGAAAACCTCTGCAGAAACAACGGTACCGCCGATGCCACCTCGGTGTGAAAGCACCTTAAAGTCTTTGTGCTGTCCTACTATCCCTTAGCTGGCAGCCAGTTAACAATACAGACAGAAATATGTTTTATTCCAAAACGGAATTTACTTCTATCAATAGCGCCTGAAAACCGCCTCTCCTACCCCCCCCCCCCCCCCAGTGTGAGATCCCGAGTGCTTTCACAACTGGTGCGGTGCATTTGGGGAACGGAAAGAAAAAAAGTCCTGCAAGCAGCGTCTTTGGGGCGGGTTGGGAGTGGTGTACACACAACTCCTGCCTATTGGAATGAATGGGCAGCGCTGCCGAAGCGCCTGAAAGGGATTTCACGGGCGTTTTTTAACCCCTCTCGGGGGTTAAAAATTCCACGCTAGCGGCTGAAAAGCGCTGCTTAAACAGACACACCGCCCCAGTGTGAAAGTAGTCTTATGCCCTGTACACACGGGTGGGCTTTTTGACAGGACTGGTCCGACGAACCGAATCCGGCGGACAATCCGACCGTGTGTGGGCTGCATCGGACCTTCAGTGGACTTTTTCTGTCAAAAGTCTGACGAACTTTAGGTTTGGAACGTGCTTCAAATCTTTATGTCTTAACTCCGCCAGACCCAGAAATCCGCTCGTCTGTATGCTAGTCCGACGGACAAAAACCGACGCTAGGGCAGCTGTTGGCTACTGGCTATCAATTGGCTTATTTTAGTCCAGTCGTACGTCATCACGTCGAATCCGTCGGACTTTGGTGTGATCGTGTGTAGGCAAGTCCGTTCGTTAAAAAGTCCATCGGTAGTCCGTCAAAAGTCCGTCGAAAGTCCCCCGGAAAGTCCAGTTGAAAAGTCCGCCTGTGTGTACAGGGCATTAGAATTACAATATGTATTACATGTGACACTTTGCAAATAAGTACAACATTAAATATTACTATACAGAAAGTTTATATTTCAATCACATAACAGTGTGAAATGAACTTTGGGAAATAATAAATAGACTTACAGACATTTGTGTATCTAGAGGAACATTTGAAGACCTTCACTTGTCTGCATCAGAACTAAATGGCTTCTGAGGTAAAAACTTTATGTTGTTGAATAAAAAGCTTTATTAACAAAAGGCAAGACTTCCTGTTTCTTTCCTGTGAGGAACTGAACCGCAATTGCAACAGGCAACCACCAGGTGTCCTTAAAATGACAATCCTATATAGACAATCCTATAATACAGGGATCTTCAAATTATGGCCCTCCAGTTGTTCAGGAACTACAATTCCCATCATGCCTAGTCATGTCTGTGAATGTCAGAGTTTTACAATGTCTCATGGGATGTGTATTCCCACAACAGCTGGAGAGCCGTAGTTTGAAGATTCCTGCTATAATAGACAGCACAGCCTTTGTGACCCATGTTAGCCATCGGACTCATTTGACTCTGGTGAGTGGATGATCTTCAGAGGTTGGTGTCACGTTTGAGAACACAGAACAATGGTGGTTTATATTTCAAGCACGAGCACACAGAAGATCTCTGAACTTAAAGGGGATTATTTTTTTTTTCTTTCCACTTAACCACTTCAGCCCCGGAAGGTTTTACCCCCTTCCTGACCAGAGCACTTTTTACAATTCGGCACTGCGTCGCTTTAACTGCTAATTGCGCGGTCATGCAATGCTGTACCCAAACGAAATTTGCGTCCTTTTCTTCCCACAAATAGAGCTTTCTTTTGATGGTATTTGATCACCTCTGCCGTTTTTATTTTTTGCGCTATACACGGAAAAAGGCCGAAAATTTTGAAAAAAAATGATATTTTCTACTTTTTGTTCTAAAAAAAAATCCAATAAACTCAATTTTAGTCATACATTTACGCCAAAATGTATTCGGCCACATGTCTTTGGTAAAAAAAATGTCAATAAGTGTATATTTATTGGTTTGCGCAAAAGTTATAGCGTCTACAAACTAGGGTACATTTTCTGGAATTTACACAGCCTTTAATTTATGACTGCCTATGTCGATTCTTGAGGTGCTAAAATGGCAGGGCAGTACAAAACCCCCACAAATGACCCCATTTTGGAAAGTAGACACCCCAAGGAATTTGCTGAGAGGCATGTTGAGCCCATTGAATATTCATTTTTTTTGTCCCAAGTGATTGAATAATGACAAAAAAAAAAAATTACAAAAAGTTGTCACTAAATGATATATTGCTCACACAGGCCATGGGCATATGTGGAATTGCACCCCAAAATACATTTAGCTGCTTCTCCTGAGTACGGGGATACCACATGTGTGGGACTTTTTGGGAGCCTAGCCGCGTACGGGGCCCCGAAAACCAAGCACCGCCTTCAGGATTTCTAAGGGCGTACATTTTTTATTTTACTCCTCACTACCTATCACAGTTTTGAAGGCCATAAAATGCCCAGATGACATAAACCCCCCCCAAATGACCCCATTTTGGAAAGTAGACACCCCAAGCTATTTGCTTTGAGGCATGTTGAGTCCATGGAATGTTTTATATTTTGACACAAGTTGCGGGAAAGTGACAATTTTTTTTTTTTTTTGCACAAAGTTGTCACTAAATGATATATTGCTCACACAGGCCATGGACATATGTGGAATTGCACCCCAAAATACATTTAGCTGCTTCTCCTGAGTACGGGGATACCACATGTGTGGGACTTTTTGGGAGCCTAGCCGCGTACGGGACCCCGAAAACCAAGCACCGCCTTCAGGATTTCTAAGGGCGTACATTTTTGATTTTACTCCTCACTGCCTATCACAGTTTCGGAGGCCATGGAATGCCCAGGTGGCACAAACCCCCCCCAAATGACCCCATTTTGGAAAGTAGACACCCCAAGCTATTTGCTGAGAGGCATAGTGAGTATTTTGCAGCTCTCATTTGTTTTTGAAAATAAAGAAAGACAAGAAAAAACAATTTTTTTTTTCTTTTTTCAATTTTCAAAACTTTGTGACAAAAAGTGAGGTCTGCAAAATACTCACTATACCTCTCAGCAAATAGCTTGGGGTGTCTACTTTCCAAAATGGGGTCATTTGGGTTTTTTTTTTCCACCTGGGCATTCCATGGCCTCCGAAACAGTGATAGGCAGTGAAGAGTGAAATCAAAAATTCACGCCCTTAGAAAGCCTGAAGGCGGTGCTTGGTTTTCGGGGTCCCGTACGCGGCTAGGCTCCCAAAAAGTCTCACACATGTGGTATCCCCGTACTCAGGAGAAGCAACAGAATGTATTTTGGGGTGTAATTTCACATATTCCCATGGCATGTTTGAGCAATATATCATTTAGTGACAACTTTGCGCAAAAAAAAATAAAAAAAATAAAAAATTGTCTCTTTCCCGCAACTTGTGTCACAATATAAATTATTCCATGGACTCAACATGACTCTCAGCAAATAGCTTGGGGTGTCTACTTTCCAAAATGGGGTCATTTGGGGGGGGGTTTTGAACTGTCCTGGCATTTTATGCACAACATTTAGAAGCTTATGTCACACATCACCCACTCTTCTAACCACTTGAAGACAAAGCCCTTTCTGACACTTATTGTTTACATAAAAAAATAATTTGAACCCCCAAACATTATATATTTTTTTTAAAGCAAATGCCCTACAGATTAAAATGGTGGGTGTTTCATTTTTTTTTTTCACACAGTATTTGCGCAGCGATTTTTCAAACGCATTTTTTGGGGAAAAAACACACTTTTTTACATTTTAATGCACTAAAACACACTATATTGCCCAAATGTTTGATGAAATAAAAAAGATGATCTTAGGCCGAGTACATGGATACCAAACATGACATGCTTTAAAATTGCGCACAAACGTGCAGTGGCGACAAACTAAATACATTTTTAAAAGCCTTTAAAAGCCTTTACAGGTTACCACTTTAGATTTACAGAGGAGGTCTACTGCTAAACCTACTGCCCTCGATCTGACCTTCGCGGCGATACCTCACATGCATGGTGCAATTGCTGTTTACATTTGACGTCAGACCGACGCTTGCGTTCGCCTTAGCGCGAGAGCAGGGGGGACAGGGGTGCTTTTTTTTTTTTTTTTTTTTTTTTTTTTTTTTTTTATTATTATTATTTTTTTATCTTATTTTTAAACTGTTCCTTTCATTTTTTTTTTTTAAATCATTTTTATTGTTATCTCAGGGAATGTAAATATCCCCTATGATAGCAATAGGTAGTGACAGGTACTCTTTTTTGCAAAAATTGGGGTCTATTAGACCCTAGATTTCTCCTCTGCCCTCAAAGCATCTGACCACACCAAGATCGGTGTGATAAAATGCTTTCCCAATGGCGCTGTTTACATCCGGCGAAATCTAAGTCATAAAATGCTCGTAGCTTCCGGTTTCTTAGGTCATAGAGATGTTTGGAGCCACTCTGGTCTCTGATCAGCTCTATGGTCAGCTGGCTGAATCACCGGCTGCATTTTCAGGTTCCCTGTTGAGACAGGAAAGCCAGAGAAAAACACGGAAGACGTTGGGGGGGGGGGCATTCCCTCCCACTGCTTGTAAAAGCAGTCTAGAGGCTAATTAGCCACTAGGATTGCTTTTACATGAAAGCCGACCGCTGGCTGAAAAGAATGATACCAAGATGATACCTAAACCTGCAGGCATCATTCTGGTATAACCACTCAAAGTCGTGAATGGCGTACCTGAAGACAAAAAAATGGTTAACAATAAAGCACAGTAAACGGTAAGGTATAAAAAATTGCATACCTGAAAAGCAAACATGATAAAACATAATAACAAAAAAATATTGCAGAATAGAATACAGTAAAAAAGAGCAGAACAATAGAGAGAGAATAGAGAGAGAGAGAACAATAAAACGACAACTATTTTTTATTTTTTTTATATTTTTGTATGTGTTTTTTTTTTTTTTTTACACTTTTTTTTGTAACTGTAACTTTTATAACTGTAACCGGTTCCAGGTTCGGGTCTCTCAAAATGCGATGGCATCTCGGGAGACCCTGTGAAAGTGTGCCTAGTCTGTGCAATGCTGTACCCTACGCTAATAGTCAACTAGTAAATGGTAGCGTTCAAAATATTCACGAATGCAAAGACCAGGATTGTCAGGACAGGAGGGACAATAATAGCGGGTGTCACGCCTATATCCACGCTTGCTGCAGACACAACATATTTTTTGGGGGGGTTCGTTGGGTAGGGGTACTCGGGAGGACATAAAGAAAATGCCTCTCATGCAGCCGACTGCATTTGGTTGGGGATGTGAATGGGGGAAGTACGGGCGCTGCAGAAGCGGTGGGTTCCCAATTAGGATTGGCGAATGCAGCAGGAAGGGCACTATGGGCACGACGGGCCTGTGTTTGTCTTTTTGGTGGCAGTGGGACACTACTTGTGCTTGCCACCTCACCAGCTTGAACTGCACTTATGGGACTCGCCACGTCACCAAGTGTTACTGCAGTGCTGGTTTGACTATGACCGGGGTGTACTACGCTGCTGGTGCTTGCCAGTTCACCAAGACGCTACAAAAAAAACTGTTAGCGATCGCAGGGATCAGGCCTGACTCTGCGAACGCTGCAGTTATGCGTTTAGTGTTTTGTAAGTGACAGTGATCGATCGATACTGCACTTGGGTGGGCTGGGCTGGGCCGGGCGGAGGGGCAAAACGCAGGTGCTAGCAGGTATCTGGGCTGATCCCGCTAACACTGCGTTTTTGGGAACCCTAAACTGCTGGGGACGCTAGTATGGATGTGATCGGATCAGATATTGATCGTACAGATACTATACCACTAAGGGAGGTGTACGGTGCATGCGTGGGTGTTAGCGGTACTGGCGCTAATCTGACGCTGCCTGGGGCTGGTGCTTGCCAGTTCACCAAAACGCTACCAAAAAAACTGTTAGCGATCGCAGGGATCAGGCCTGACTCTGCGAACGCTGCAGTTATGCGTTTAGTGTTTTGTAAGTGACAGTGATCGATCGATACTGCACTTGGGTGGGCTGGGCCGGGCCGGGCGGACGGGAGAAACGCAGGTGCTAGCGGGTATCTGGGCTGATTCCGCTAACACTGCGTTTTTGGGAACCCTAAACTGCTGGGGACGCTAGTATAGATTTGATCGGATCAGATATTGATCCGATCAGATACTATACCACTAAGGGAGGCGTATGCTGCGTGCGTGGGTGTTAGCGGTACTGGCGCTAATCTGACGCTGCCTGGGGCGACGCATATCACCGCCGGGCGATCAGGGGGCTAAACCTTTATTCGGTAATAAACGGCGGGTGCCATGACACTATAAAAAATAAACGAACTAACCAGCGTCACCCGTAACAGTTATACGGTGATCAGTGGTGAAAGGGTTAACTAGGGGGCAATCAAGGGGTTAAAACATTTATTAGATAGTATATGGGGGTCCCTGTCGCTATAAAACACTGACGGCGAACCTAAATATTTACGTCCCTAACTACCGTCACCAGCGACACTAATATAGCGATCACTACCGTCACCAGCGACACTGGTGAGGGGGGGTGATCAAGGGGTTAAAACTTTGTTAGGGGGGTATCCTAGACCTAAAGGGGGCTAACCCTAACTGTCTTAACACTGTAACTGTCACAAACTGACACCATGCAGTAATCAAAAAAAAAAAAAATAATACTGCTAATGTCAGTTTGTGACAGGGGGGGGGGTGATTGGGGGGGATCGGGGGGCGATCGGGGGGGGATCGGGGGTGTAAGGTATGCCTGGCATGTTCTACTGTGTGTGTTGTGTGCACTCACTTGTCTTCTCTCCTCGGCGCTGGAACGGAAACTGCCAGACCGAGGAGAGATGACATCACATCCTCTGCCTGTGTGAAACTACACACAGGCAGAGGAGGATTCCCATTGGCTGGGAGCGATCGCGAGGGGGGGGCCACGATCGGATGGTCTCCCCCTCGCCTCCCGACGCTCCCAGTCAAATGCCGACCGCCGCTGGCACCGGGGGGGGTCCGATCGCACCCCCCGCCCGCGGGAGGCAGATCACGTACGGGTACGTGATTCTGCCTGCCCGTGCCATTCTGCCGCAGTATATATGCGGTAGGCGGTCGGCAAGTGGTTAAAAAATATTTTATTTTTGCAAGAAAATTACTTTGAACCCCCAAATATTATATATATATTTTTTAAAGCAAAGGACTTACAGAATAAAATGGTGGGTGTTTCATTTTTTTTTTTCACACAGTATTTGCGCGGAGATTTTTCAAACGCATTTTTTTGGAAATAACACACTTTTTAAAATTTTAATGCACTAAAAAACACTATATTGCCCAAATGTTTGACGTAATAAAAAAGATGATCTTAGGCCGAGTACATGGATACCAAACACGACATGCTTTAAAATTGCGCACAAACGTGCAGCGGCGACAAACTACATTCATTTTAAATGCTTTTAAACGCCTTTACAGGTTACCACTTTAGATTTACGGAGGAGGTCTACTGCTAAAATTACTGCCCTCGATCTGACCTTCGCGGTGATATCTCACATATATGGTGCAATTGCTGTTTACATATGTCGACAGACCGACGCTTGCGTTTGCCTTTGCGTGAGAGCAGTAGGGGACAGGGGTGTTTTGTTTTTTTTTGTTTTAATTATTTATTTTGCTTTTTTATTTTATTTTTAAACTGTTCCTTTCATTTATATTTTTTTTATCATTTTTATTGTTATCTCAGGTAAGGTAAATATCCCCGATGATAGCAATAGGTAGTGACCGGTACTCTTTTTTTGAAAAAATTGGGGTCTATTAGACCCTAGATCTCTCCTCTGCCCTCAAAGCATCTGACCACACCAAGATCGGTGTGATAAAATGCTTTCCCAATTTCCCAATGGTGCTGTTTATATCCGGCGAAATCTAATGCTCGTAACTTCTGGTTTCTTAGGCCATAGAGATGATTGGAGTCGTTCTGGTCTCTGATCAGCTCTATGGTCAGCTGGTGGAACCACCGGCTGCATTCTCAGGTTCTCTGTTTGGATAGGAGAGCCAGAGAAAACCATGGAAGACGGTGGGGGGGGGACATTCCCTCCCACTGCTTGTAAAGGCAGTCTAGAGGCTAATTAGCCACTAGGATTGCTTTTACATGAAAGCCGGCCACTGGCTGAAAAGAATGATACCAAGATGATACCTAAACCTGCAGGCATCATTCTGGTATAACCACTCCAAGTCCAGCAACATACCAGTTCGTTGCTGGTCCTTGTTGGGCATATATTGTGATCCTTTTTTTCATGCAGCCTGTGGGCTGAACGAAAAAAAAGAGATTGATCGGAGAGTATGTCCACCATTACATAGTTACATAGTAGGCGAGGTTGAAAAAAGACACAAGTCCATCAAGTCCAACCTATGTGTGATTATGTGTCAGTATTACGTTGTATATCCCTGTATGTTGCACTCATTTAGGTGCTTATCTAATCGTTTCTTGAAACTATCGATGCTCCCCGCTGAGACCACCGCCTGTGGAAGGGAATTCCACATCCTTGCCACTCTTATGCCCCGTACACACGGTCGGACTTTGTTCGGACATTCCGACAACAAAATCCTAGGATTTTTTCCGACGGATGTTGGCTCAAACTTGTCTTGCATACACACGGTCACACAAAGTTTTCGGAAAATTCGATCGTTCTAAACGCGGTGACGTAAAACATGTACGTCGGGATTATAAACGGGGCAGTGGCCAATAGCTTTCATCTCTTTATTTATTCTGAGCATGCGTGGCACTTTGTCCGTCGGATTTGTGTACACACGATTGGAATTTCCGACAATGGATTTTGTTGTCGGAAAATTTTATAGCCTGCTCTCAAACTTTGTGTGTCGGAAAATCCGATGGAAAATGTGTGATGGAGCCTACACACGGTCGGAATTTCCGACAACAAGGTCCTATCACACATTTTCCGTCGGAAAATCCGACCGTGTGTACGGGGCATAACAGTAAAGAACCCTCTACGTAGTTTAAGGTTAAACCTCTTTTCTTCTAATTTTAATGAGTGGCCACGAGTCTTGTTAAACTCTCTTCTGTGAAAAAGTTTTATCCCTATTGTGGGGTCACCAGTACAGTATTTGTAAATTGAAATCATATCCCCTCTCAGGCTTCTCTTCTCCAGAGAGAATAAGTTCAGTGCTCGCAACCTTTCCTCATAACTAAGATCCTCCAGACCCTTTATTAGCTTTGTTGCCCTTCTTTGTACTCGCTCCATTTCCAGTACATCCTTCCTGAGGACTGGTGCCCAGAACTGGACAGCATACTCCAGGTGCGGCCGGACCAGAGTCTTGTAGAGTGGGAGAATTATCGTTTTATCTCTGGAGTTGATCCCCTTTTTAATGCCAATATTCTGTTTGCTTTGTTAGCAGCAGATTGGCATTGCATGCCATTGCTGAGCCTATCATCTACTAGGACCCCCAGGTCCTTTTCCATCCTAGATTCCCCCAGAGGTTCTCCCCCCAGTGTATAGATTGCATTCATATTTTTGTCACCCAAATGCATTATTTTACATTTTTCTACATTGAACCTCATCTGCCATGTAGTTGCCCACCCCATTAATTTGTTCAGAATACCTCCCTTCATCCACCCACTTCTTATGATGGGCATACATGCACCGTTTATATATGCCGAAGCATGGGGGCATCTGCCCCGAAAGGTAGGAGCAAATCGCTCCTCCGCCCCTGCTGCCCCCATGCTTTGGCATATATGCTCTTTTTTTAACTGTGGTGGTGAAATCAGCGCTGGAGTCATGGCTTTATGTATCGTGGGAGCAAACGCTGTTGCTGTCAAGATAGGTAAATTTGCGCTGCAGCTGAATGGCGTACCTGCTAAGCAAATGACGGTTAACAATAAAACAAAGTAACATTACAGTATAACAGTAATGCCCTGTATACACGGTCGGATTTTCCGATGGAAAATGTGTGATAGGACCTTGTTGTCAGAAATTCCGACCGTGTGTGGGCTCCATCACACATTTTCCATCGGATTTTGAGAGCTTGCTATAACAATCTGTTGTCGGAATTTCCGATCGTGTGTACACAAATCCGAAGCACAAAGTGCCACGCATGCTCAGAATGAATAAAGAGATGAAAGCTATTGGCTACTGCCCCGTTTATAGTCCCAACGTACGTGTTTTACGTCCCCGCTTTCAGAATGATCGGATTTTCCGACAACTTTGTGTGACCGTGTGTATGCAAGACAAGTTTGAGCCAACATCCGTCTGAAAAAATCCAAGGATTTTGTTGTCGGAATATATATGCCGAAGCATGGGGGCATCCACCCGCAAAAGTTAGGAGCAAATCGCTCCTCCACCCACTGCTGCCCACACGCTTCGGCATATATGCTGAAGTATGTAACTGTGGTGGTGAAATCACCTCCGACAGCGCTGGAGTCAAGGCTTTATGTATCATGGGAGCAAACGCTGTTGCTGTCAAGATAAATAAATCCGCGCTGCAGCTGAATGGCGTACCTGAAAACAAACAAACGGTTAACAAGAAAACACAGTAAACAGTAAAGTATAAAAAATTACATACCTGAAATGCAAACAGGTTAAAACATGTAAACAATAAAACATTGTAGAATAGAATAAAGTAAAAAAGAACAGAACAATAGAGAGAATAGAGAGAGAGAGAGAACAATAAAATGACAACTATTTTTTTTTTTTTTGTATTTTTTTTTTTTTACTTTTTTTTTTTTTTTTTACACTTTTTACACTTTTTTTGTAACTAACTTTTGTAACTGTAATCAGTTCAGGTGCGGGTCTCTCAAAATGCGATGGCATCTTGGGAGACCCTGTGAAAGTGTGCCTAGTCTGTGCAATGCTGTACCCTACCCTAATACTCAACTAGTGAATGGTAGCGTTCAAAACATTCACCAATGCAAAGACCAAGATTGTCAGGACAGGAGGGACAATAATAGCGGGTGTCACGCCTATATCCGCGCTTGCTGCAGACACAACATTTTCTTTGGGGGGATCGTTGGGTAGGGATATTCGGGAGGGCATAAGGAAAATGCCTCTCATGCAGCCGGCTTGGAAACAGAAGGGCTCTGACGATCTCTTCCTGGAGTTTAAGGAAGGATCCAGTCCATCCTGAAGCGTTGTATAGCACATGAGAGTTCAGCAAAGCCAATTGAAATATATAAACAGACACTTTTTTATACCAGCGTCTGTCCTTACGGGCAACTAGGTACGGCACCAACAACTGGTCGTTGAGATCCACCCCTCCCATATTGTGGTTATATTCCTGGACACAGAGGGGTTTCTCCACAACACCAGTCGCTACTAGGCCACTGGTGCTTGCCAGTTCACCAGAAGGAATAGCGGCGCTAGTACTTTTCTGCTCCATACGAGAGCCCTGTGGTTCTTGCACCTCAACAGCAGAAGAAGAAGATTGGGGTCTGGTACACCTGACCTTGGCAGGGACCACAACTCAGTCGTCAGAGCTATCTGTCATGGAGCTGCTGCTGTCTACAGGTTCGTATTCTGAGCCTGAATCTGACAGATGAGTGACTTCTTCTTCACTATCTGTCATGCTCAGAAACGTGTAGGCCTCTTCACTAGTGTACCTTCAATTTGCCATTTTGGGCTCTAAATTTAGTGGTACACTAGTGAGACTCACAGGTAAAAAAGCTCCTAGCCTGTTAGCGACTGTATCAAAACACTACAAAAAAAACTGTTAGTGATTGCAGGGATCAGGCCTGACTCTGCGAACGCTGCAGTTATGTGTTTTGTAAGTGACAGTGATCGATCGATACTGCACTGGGCTGGGCGGAGGGGCAAAACGAAGGTGCTAGCAGGTACCTGGGCTGATCCTGCTAACACTGCGTTTTTGGGGACCCTAAACTGCTGGAGACGCTAGTATAGATCTGATCAGATCAGATATTGATCCGTTCAGATACTATACCACTAAGGGAGGTGTATGCTGCGTGCGTGGGTGTTAGCGGTACTGGCATAACCTGATGCTGCCTGGGGCGACGCAGACCCTAAAACTTAACTTATATCACCGTCGGGCGATCAGGGGGTTAAACCTTTATTAGGTAATAAACGGCGGGTTCCCTGAAACTATAAAAAAACAAACTAACTAACCAGCGTCACCTGTAACAGTTATACGGTGATCACTGGTGAAAGGGTTAACTAGGGGCAATCAGGGGGTTAAAACCTTTACTAGGTAGTATATGGGAGTACCTGACGCTATAAAACGCTGACGGCGAACCTAAATACTTACCTCCCTAACTAGCGTCACCTGTGACACTAATACAACGATCAGAAAAAAGATCGCTTAGTGACACTGGCGACGGGGGGTGATTACAGGGTTAAACCTTTACTAGGGGGGGTTAGGGGGGTACCCTAGACATAAAGGGGCCTACCACTAACTGCCTTACCACTTATAACTGTCACAAAATGACACCAATGCAATAATCAGTAAAAAAAAAAAAACTGCTATTGGTGTCACTGTGACAGGGGGTGCAGGGGGGTGATTGGGGGGTGAAATGGACTCTGTCTATTCACAAAGGAAGGAGGAGGAGGACAGCAGAATGGAGGGGGAGAACGGAGGGGACAGCAGAGAGGGGGACAGAGAAGGAGAGGGGAACGGCGGAACGGAGGGGACAGAGAAGGAGAGGGGGGCAGCAGAACGGAGGGGACAGCGGAGGGGGACAGAGAAGGAGAGGGGAACGGCGGAACGGAGGGGGACAGCGCAGAGGCACAGCAGAACGGAGGGGACAGCGGAGGGGGACAGAGAAGGAGAGAGGAACGGCGGAGGACAGCAGAGGGGGATAGAGGAACGGAGGGGGCATGGAGGAGGATGCAGTGACAGTCAGCGGTGACCAATCACCGCTGTATGTCACTAAAGCCGCTGAAAGCCGTTGGGGGAGAATCTTGTAACTCCCCCATGCGTCGATCACAGCTGACTTCCAGGTATTTACACACCGAATCGCAGTCTTCGATCGGCTAACCAAAACCTCCTTACCGTTCCCAAATACCGCTACAAAGCAAAGGGAGAACGAAGATTCGCAGTCCAAGGACCTCGACTATGGAATGCTCTTCCAACTAACATCCGCATGGAAGAAAACCACCAGGCATTCAGAAAAAAACTAAAGACCTTCCTTTTCTGAGAAAGCTGACATCAGAGAATACATCCAGCGCCTTGAGGCGATTCAGTTCGCATTTGCAGCGCTTTACAAATCATTCATTCATTCATTCATTCAGGTATCGGGGGAAGCATCGGGAGCATTTGCCCGAGTACAAGTACTTGGGCAAATGCTCAGTATCGGTGCCGATACAAATACTAGTATCGTATCGGGACAACCCTAATATCCAGGTTATACTTTTCCCAAAATGACCTTTATTTTCTCCAGCCATATTTTCCTACATGAGTTTCTTTTTATTATCTGTGCCCCTCAATATAACTAATCTTATAAAAAAAGTATGAATCAAAGGTCAGCCTCACCCTGTTTAGGTAAATATTAATACCTAAACTGCATTCTTCCTCGGTGTCAGAGACTTTTACTGTCACTTTGCTTTCTGCTTTCAGCAATGGCGTCTGCTGATGTGAGAGCTGAGCTGGAATGTTCCGTCTGTCTGAACATTTATACAGATCCTGTAATGCTGAGATGTGGACACAACTTCTGCCGGGTCTGTATTGGTCGTGTGCTGGATACACAGGGGGGGTCTGGAGGATATTCCTGTCCTGAATGCAGAGAGAAGTTTCCAGATCGGCCTGCACTGCAGAGGAACATAACATTACGTAACATAGTGGAGAATTTCCTGTCTACTCAGCCAGATCAGGAGTCCGGGGTCTTCTGTACTTACTGTGTGGACTCTCCTGTACCTGCTGTTAGATCCTGTCTGCACTGTGAGGTTTCTCTGTGTTATAAACACCTGAGAGTCCACAAAAAGTCCTCAGAACACATCTTATGTGACCCCACTTTGTCCATGGAGAGCAGGAAATGCTCCATCCATAAGAAGATCCTGGAGTATTACTGCACTGAGGATGATACCTGCATCTGTGTGTCCTGCAGTTTGGCTGGAGAACATCGAGGACACCAGGTGGAGATACTGGATGAGGCTTCTGGGAAGAAGAAGGAGACACTGAGGAATGTTCTGCAGAAACTTGTGACAAAGAGAGAGGAGACGGAGGAAAGAGTCCAGAGTCTGCAGGAACACAGGAGGAAAGTAGAAGAAGAAGCAGCTGGTGACACCGAGATAGTCACTGCCTTGTTTAGAGATCTCAGGAGACGTCTGGAAGACCTGGAGAAGAGAGTCCTGAGGGAAATCTCCGGGCGGGCAGAGTGGATCTCCATCTCCATCCAGGATCTGGAAATAAAGAAGGAGGAGCTGTCCAGGAAGATGCGTCACATTGAGGAGCTGTGTAACATGACGGATCCACTGACTGTCTTACAGGAATCAGACACAGGTGACTTGTATGATACTGAGGATGGAGATAATGAGGACAGAGAGAGACATGAGAAGCTCCTCCATGATGGAGGGGGTCTGGATGTGGCTGGGATATCACACACATTACACACATTATCTGATATAATAAGAGGGGTAAATGTATCCTTCTATATACAGGAACCTGCAGACATATTACTGGATGTAAACACAGCTAATAATGATCTCCATATATCAGATGACAGGAAAACTGTATCCATGTCAGATATAAACCAGAATCGTCCAGAAACACCAGAGAGATTTCAGGATTTGACTCAGGTATTGAGCAGTCGAAGTTTCTCCTCAGGGAGACATTACTGGGAAGTTGAGGTCGAGGGATCATATATGAGTATAGTCGGGATGTGTTACCCCAGTATAGACAGGAGAGGAGAGCAGTCACTGATTGGAGATAATAATAAGTCCTGGAGTTTGTACTGGATTGTTGATAAGTATTGGGTGAGACATGACAGTAAATCGATCCCCTTACCCACCAATATCTCCAGTAACAGAGTCAGGATATATCTGGATTATGAGGCCGGGCAGATCTCATTTTATGATCTGTGTGACCCGATCCGACATCTCCACACCCTCCCCACCACCTTCACTGAGCCCCTCCATGCTGGGATATGTGTAGGGGGAGGTTGTATAAAGATATGTGGGAGGAATGAGAAGGGGAGGAAGCCTGAGCATTCGGTCTGTGTAATACAATGAGGTTAGCACTGGAGTGGAGTGATTTTGGCACATCACATAACTTAGATAAACAATTGTTTTGGCTTCACTAATGAACTTCCATTCATATGATTTCATACTTAAAGGGATTTGCAGTTATTTCTTGCTCTGAGTTCTAATGCGATTGTTTTCAATTTTTACTATGATGATTGTAATTTTTTTATACTTAGTTTCATTGTTTTTGATGGATAGAGCACCTATTATATGTTATTAGTCCCGCAGGATTTTCTATGATAAATATATTTCTATGAGACTTCTCCATCGCTCCCTCTCAGTTCACGGTGATTGGCTGGAATAACTCTAATTATAGCGAGGGGTGGGGATGCACCAGTAACAATACTTTGTGGTGCAATTTGCGTCCATACAAAATGAATGGATGCAAATCGCACTGCAAAAATGTGGTGCGATTCCTGTGCGAATCGCATGCAGTTTGCTGCACTGCTCCTGTGTGAACCCAGATTGAAATCGCTATGACAAGCTTGGGTTCACACAGGAGCGGGGGGGAGTGGGAAATCGCACTGCATTCCAGTTCAAATTGTATGAGATTCTTTGCAGTGTGATTTGCGCCCATTCATTTTTCCATAGATGCAAAACTCACCACAAATTTCTTGTTATCAGCGAGTACTTGACCGAAAGTATCGGTACTCGCCGGAAACGGCATTGGTGCATTGCTTGCGAGGGGTATGTGATCTATCTACCTATCTATCATGGACAGGGAATAGAGCCTCTGTCAGGTTTTTATTTCTGTCTCTGTCCCATTTAGAGAGAGCCCCCCTCTCTATTTGTCCTGGTGAATGTTATCACCCAAAGTGAAAGAGAATCCCAAATTCTGAGTTGTTACCAGAACTGGAATAGAGGGGAAATCTTCCAATGGGGACACTAGTTCTGGTGACAACCAGGGATTTCCTGTCACTTCCTGTTTTGGTTATTGCACAGGAAGCAAAGGGAAGTCTCCCTAATAGCAAACAGATGGTAATAAAATACTAACAGGGGTTATAACCCTTCCTTACTCTCTCTAAAATGAACAAAAAGTGTTGCCTTTAGTTCTGTTTTAATTTTCCAATCAGGAGGTTACCATACTATATCAGCAATTTCCCTTCCGCCGATGTTCTGCCCCTCCTCCTCATGGTGGCGCTATGTCCAGCCATGATCAGACACAGAGGGTGGAGATGATCCATCAGTACAGAGAATGCAGTGCGGTCATTGTGATGGGATAGGATGTGGTCACCTCTACATCTAGGAGAGGTCACATGACCCTATGTGGGGGGAAGGGACTGGGAAGGACAGAAGTGAGGTCTGGTAGATGGTGGGGGGTGATGAGCTCCGTCTGTACTGGGAGGACTCACGGAGATCGGGGGAGGGGAGAGGGGTGAAGGGTGACAATAGAGCAGGTTGGGGAAGGGGCAGAGGAAGAGGAGCGGTATAACCCGGGGTGTGTGTGTACAGAACAGCATAGAGCTCTCACCTTCCCCAGGATGTACAGGACATAATAAGGAGACATATACTGCTAATATATCATCACACACTAACCTGTCTGCATCCTACACAATTGTATTCTAGGAATCTGTATGGAGGAAGTATGGTGGCCGCCATTGATAACTACTTCTACAGAATACTAGTTCCCTGGCTGTCATTGTGATCCAATGGCTTCTGTACTTTCTATGCCAGTAACCCGGAACAAGTATTCCGACTCTGAGTTCTGACTTAACTCTGATTTCCTGATCGGCATGATTGTTCCAGGTCAGTGTCCCCAAATACTGAGACCACAGACAGCCAGGAGAATAGCATTTTCAGAAGACCTCCAGCAATGGCCCCTTCATATTCCCCTCAGTACAGGTGGAATGGAAGTCACAGCCGGGGAATTTCTTGTTGCGTTGTTTATTTTCATTTTACCCGAATACAAAATGCTGAATGATAATCTTTAATGTCTTTTGGTTGTTTTATTCATTTTTTTGGATTATTTACAAATATATAAACTGATCTTTTATGTCATTTTTCTTATTACTTGTATGAAATGTTCATATTAGAAATAAACATTTAATACAAATCTCTTCCATGACATTGTGTTACAGAGAATTCTGGGCATCTCCAATAAGACAGCCCAGCACTAGCTGGTCACTTGTGGACTGTCTCCCTCTAATTGTTCCCCTATACAGAGACAAGGGGGGACAGAGACAGGTAGAGGGGTGTCCTTCCTCTGACTCCTCCCATCTGTGGTCTGAATAGCAGGAAATCCAATTACAATCTTCACAGGATAGAGAAGAATGGGTTAGTTGGAGAATTGACTCATCAGTGCCACCTGCTGGCTGCACTGAGCAAATATAAATAATTAACATATCACAATATTTCTTATTGGTCTAAATAAAAAGAAATAAAAACATGTTATAAAGCAATAATTTATAGTCCTAAACATTATAATTGATCAAAGACCATCTGTACAACATTACATTCCCTCTAAGTCTGATTCATATATGGAGGACATTGGTGGATGAGGAGAGACCATCGGTAGTACATTGTCCCCACCAGCCCAGATTATAACTTGGTTTGTCTCCATCCTGTTATGTGTGGAGTCCTCGGTGTTCTTCCAGTGTTAGTGTCTGTATAAGAGCTGAGATATAACATCAGGAGCTCCATGTACTCTGTGTGTTCACCTCCTGAATTCCTGAGACAGGAAAGGGGAATGTCTTCCTACAAATATTATCTTCAGAAGTCCCCCACCCCCCTGATACAACTTCCAAGGATACAAGGGTTTTCTATTTGTAAAATGTTTTAAACATGAACAGGTTGTTGGGTATGCCGAATTGGACCAATGGTGTAAGTTTGGTCTACATACATTCCTCTCGCTCCTTCTTTGAGGCCCTCTGTGTTATAAAGATTTCAATTGTATGAGGCCCCATAAAAAGTTACACTTACATATGTCATATTACAATTGAACACTTCAGGGAATGTTTTATGTAGCTACTAAGGAGGAGAGAAGAGGAATACTATAGAGCATGGGCGTAGCATAAGGCAGGGCTCGACAAACCCCGGGCGCCAGGTCGCATTTGCGACTAGAATTAGCGACCTGGCGCCTGGGGCGGCACAGCTGTGGGTATCCTGTCTCTGTGCGGACTCTGACCCCCCCCGTGCGATCGCGTCGGGCCGCGCCGGCCGGTAATTGAGGCCCCGGCTTTGCGGCCTTCTTCGGTAGTTCTGGAGTCCTTCTGAAATCTGGCGCCATCTTGTGGTGGCCGTTGGTATTGCAACCAGCAATGCTAATGCGAAATACCTGCCTGTTTTCACTGCCCATCTCCTTCCCAAAGTGGAGAAGAGAAGGAAGTGAATGTGGGGATAGTCTTTTTTTTTTTTCGTAATAGATTTTATTTTTATTTATTTATATAAAAACTGTTTATTTATTTTTTTCCTAATTAAAATTAATTTGTTATCTCCCTGCTTGGCCCCTTTCACACGGGCTGTCTGATCAGGTTCGCCTGCCTGTTTTTCAGGCGGACCTGATCGGACCCTTAGAGCCCTTTCACACCAAGCCACGGGGGGGCGTCGGCGGTAAAGCGGCGCTATTTTTAGCGCTGCTTTACTGACGTTTTAGTGACGCTATTTGGGCCTCTAGCAGGGCGGTCTTTTTCTGTGTAAATTTAAGATTAGTTATTTTTGATATTGAAAATAAAGCTTTGTCGGTCGTTTAAAAAAAACCTGGCTCCTAACTTTTTTAGCTGGCTCCTAGATTCCAAGCAAATTTGTCAAGCCCGGGCATAAGGGGTTGCAGGGGTCACAATCGCAACCCCGCCCCTAGCTCCAGAGGGTCCCTGCAGCCTCCTTGTCATATTATCATATCTTCAACAAAGTCCAGCTCCGATCTGCCCTGGGGCCCCACAGCCATGCTCCAGTACTGGGCTTCCACTTTGCCTTCCACAGTCCAAACTCCTCTGTTCTCATTGGCTGGGGAAAAACTGTGAGCCATTTTCTGAATGGAGAGGAGCATGGGGTGAGAACAGCCCAGGATGGGGAAGTGTCTGTGCTGAGTGCTGGCAACATGGAATGGTAACCAAGCTCAGCGAGTTAAGAGGAGAGTGCCGTCCTGTAGCCACAATGGGACCGATGTCACTGGTGAGGTAAGACACCGCTCGGTGTCTTCTAGTCACCAGCTGGGATTCTCTGTACCGCCCCCCTCACCTGGGGATGTCCACTTACCCCACTTCCCTGACAACTGGGGAAAAGACACGCACCTCCGGGTGGTGACTTTCCCCCAACACCTGCCAACACTGACAAAGAAACCTTCATAAAATGCTAAAACAAATCCCTTAACACCTCCTGAGGGGCTGCAGGCTCCAGGTTTTGTGTCACATGACTTTGCCCCCCCAGATCTAGGTTGCGCCCCCCAAAGCCCCCTGACCACCCCCTCTGCCCTGGATGCTATGCCCGCTGCTGAGCTTCTTTCCCAGTACAGCACTCTATACTGCTCCTCCTCCGCAGGGCTGAAATCAAATTTCATTACAACATAGCCAGTTAGCCATGATCTGCACAGGGTGTATCTGCCTACTGCAACTACACTGCCATTCTGACCATGGGATTTCACAGGTCAGAACAGCAACATAAAAGCCAGATTGCACCTTGTGAATGCTGATAGACTGTGTGTAAAGGAATGTGATTTCAGCCCTGTGTTTTGTGGGGGGGGGGGGGGAGCTGTATACAGTGCTGGAATGGGAAAGGAGCTCTGCCAAATGACCTGCCAGGGGTCCCTGTCCTCTGATTCTCCAGGGGTGATCCCTGTCCTCTGATTCTCCAGGCGTGATCCCTGTCCTCTGATTCTCCAGGCGTGACCCCTGTCCTCTGATTCTCCAGGCGTGACCCCTGTCCTCTGATTCTCCAGGCGTGACCCCTGTCCTCTGATTCTCCAGGCGTGACCCCTGTCCTCTGATTCTCCAGGCGTGACCCCTGTCCTCTGATTCTCCAGGCGTGACCCCTGTCCTCTGATTCTCCAGGCGTGACCCCTGTCCTCTGATTCTCCAGGCGTGACCCCTGTCCTCTGATTTTCCAGGCGTGACCCCTGTCCTCTGATTCTCCAGGCGTGACCCCTGTCCTCTGATTCTCCAGCGGTAATCCCTGTCCTCTGATTCTCCAGCGGTAATCCCTGTCCTCTGATTCTCCAGCGGTGATCCCTGTCCTCTGATTCTCCAGGCGTGACCCCTGTCCTCTAATGTAAGGAGGAACTCTGGGAACTTTAAACTCTTAAGCCACTTTGAGTATCTTGGTGTGCGGTGGGTGTATCAGCACACACGGAGAAAGGGGTGGGTGGTAGTGGGGGGGGCCAGGTCAACTTTTGCATCAGGGCCCACAAGCTTCAATCTACACCTCTGCTATAGAGTGGAAGTTGAGTCTGTTGGGGCTGCTGATATCACTTCCAAAATGGCGGCACCCAGCAGCAGTCTCAGGACTTTTGGATGTACACACAAGGGAGGATTTTACTGGCAGATAACATGAATAAAATACATTAAATGCACATATAATCTTTTGGGTAGATTGTTGTTGAAATGAATGGTCTGTTGACAGAGATTAGAGTAATATAACATACAATAAACAGTGCTATATCCTAATTCCATAAAATGTATAAATAAAAGTAAAAATATATGTATAATGTTGTGCTTTTTAAGCACAGTTTTCCCGCACAGTAATTTTTAACGAGGATATTTTTAAGACACAAAATCAATCTCTATGACACAGTCTATACATATGAAACATATTCACGGAGACATGTGATCATACGAAATAGTTACATTTATTGGTTGACAAAAAACAGATATCTACATGAAATTAAAATACCGATTGCGTTACATGAACGTCTTGAAAATCAAAATGGGCGCGCAGTCCCTCTGACATACTACCACAATGATAACTTCTCGGTAGAATCAATAACCTTGTGAAATTAAACAGAATGTCTGTATTTCACACGTCCAACCGTTACTATACTGCAGGTAAGTAAGTGGTTAACAATGTGAAATAAATTAGACGTTTGTTTTGTCAATAAAAGTGGCAACTATGCAAAAAGAAAAATATAATGAAAAATTGAATCTTTATAGAAAAATCAACAAGGCGGTTATTGATTCGGGAGAACGATTTTCAATTGTATAACATTCAATAATTCAATGTTTTAGAGAACATACAAGATAAAATCAACATGGCATAATTACCCATTTAAAAAATGGCTACTTTTCCTAATGGCTGGTTACTAGAGTTAAGATGACTGCCGTAGCTTTCAAAAATGGATACACTTAAAGAGGATTTACTTCTTGCGACCTCCGAGTTCCAAGGATCGGGGTCCAGGAATCTTCATGAATGTCAAAATATGTATTCATGCATGGTGCATGAGTGTCAGTCTGTCTGGGAGTATGGGCATCTCCCAGTGTCCCCCCTCAGGGTGGGTCCCTGAGTGTCTGTCAGCGTGGGTCCCTCAGCTTCCTCCCTTCATGGCATCTTCTTGCTTCTAAATACCATCTCAATGAGCTCATTAAATTATAATAAGTTCTGCCCAAAAAGGTATGGCTTCTTTTCTATTGGTTAAGCAAAACCTAATCATTTACCTCCCAGGGAGTTCCGTGAGTTTTAGGTAATATCACCTTCAACCACTAGGCGTGTCTGAGAGCAGAAAATGTGTTCTGAACTATCTTTTAAATAAAATGTTCAATTTTCATAATATGTATTTGTTTGTATCTTGGTGAGAAGAATATAGGGAAGAGAAGTATATAACACTGCGCTAACCCAAAGTGTGGAAAAAAGCAGCTACATACGAATATGACCAATATTCCAAAACATGTAAAAAAATGTAGAGCTAATGATAATAACAATGAACCAATCAGCTTTTCGTCCAATTGGACTTCAACTGGGGCATCAAAGCATCAAATCTTTTGATGCCCCAGTTGAAGTCCAATTGGACGAAACGCGTCAGGCGAGCTACACTCTTCCCTACACTTGATTTTACTTTTTTACGTGATCACGCTATTTTAAACTGTTTTGGTTATTGGTGTCTTCCAATAAATACATCTTTTGATCTGCATTATTGGCGCTTTTATATATTTTTTGGAGAACCACCTATTCATCTGAGACTTCCATGCGGCTGGGACTCCCCTTTGGCCTTCCGGACTGGCAGTCGTGATTGGGACAACAGAGGGAAGATTCCCCTTGAGATCCGGGGTTTCTTGGACCAACCATTTCTATCTTGGATCTCTGAGCCTGTTTGATTCGGTGTCACCGGCATCCGAATTCACCATTTCCGGTAAGCGTATTTCATCTGTTTCCTATTCAAGATCGTATAACCAATGACACACAGACGTGAAGATTCTCCATTCTGGTTGGACTCATTCCACTTATCTACCATTATGAGACTATCATTCCATTTTTACCTATTAGGACACCATTGAACTTTATTTGGTTTATTGTGCCATATCAGTCACACTCACGTTTTTTGTTTTAGTGGACATCACCCCTGACTGGTTCATTGTTATTTTCATTAGCGCTACATTTTTTATTACATGAGAAGAATATAGACCTTTAAATATTCTGGTAATCTAATATAAAATACACTCAGTATAATTTTGATTAATCACTGTAAATGTATAGCTATAAAAGATACATGTTATTATATATTTTAATCAATATCACATAAAATGATTATATGGATACATGCATAATTCTGGTATATCCAATGAATATTTGTTTATCTAAACATAGGCTGCAGTCTTATATAGTTATAATCATAATTATATGTTTTTTATAATACGAATTAGTTTCTTAAAACACTTCTATTTATAAAATCACACTTTCATATATATATTTTCTTTATAACCAAGTTCTTAGATCATCAGATACTAAAATTATAATTATCTTTTGTGACCTACAGATATCATAGATAATTCAAATGTCTTATAATAACATGTAGGTATTTTAAAATATCTCTGACTTGCATAACCATTCACATCTTTCTAACACCATGTGTTAGGATGGACTTAGTTTCAATGGATGATTAGATAGTTTAGCTGTGTCCACAATTCCTAAAATCTACAAAATGAGTTGTGTTAGGCAAGGTGTTAGCTATTTAAACAGTTCCTCACTTGAACACAATGGTTTAGGCCAGGTGAGGTAATTTCTATGTGATAACAGTCCGAAAAAAACTTTTTCCTTTATGGCTGTATTTGTCGTATTTATTTCCAAACCACAGACAGGTACACATCTTCTTTGTTTTGTGAAATGAGACCTTATTGTCCCAGCGAATCTCTCTCACACAAGGCTTGTATAACCTGAAGAGATGGTTGATGCATTAAGCCTTGTAAAGCATACGAGTTCACCTACGTATTTTGCATTCAATGGTTCCAAGAGGGTAACAGTTCAATTATTGCAAAACCACAGTCCATATTCTTTGAGGCCTAAGCGAATCTCACATTTCTCTTTTTTTTTTTTTAGCCTGTTATTCAGCACGGCATTAAAGTCCCCCACTACAATAACAGGCACCCCTTCTTTGTCTTCCATATACCCCACCAACTGTAGCAGGACATCCATCCTAAATGGTGGAGGAATATATAAATTTACTATAAGAAAAGGCCTGCCCTCAATCAAACAATACAAAAAGATAAAACAACCCAGCTTATCAATACTGACATCCCTGCAGGAAAACTTCAACCCTCTCTTGACCAAAATACTGACTCCTCTTGAGTAAGAGGAGTACACAGAATGGTACTGTGTCTGAAATTTTTTATTTCTAATTTGTAATTTAGTCTCGTCTGTCAAATGCGTTTCCTGCAGGCATATCAATTCAGTGCTACAAGAATCCAGTTCCAAAAATACAGTGGCCTTTTTGATAGGATCACTCATCCCCCTTATATTCCAGGAGCTTATACCAAATGTTCTTAACGGCATAAAACAATTAACATAAATAAATACCAGTGGTAGCAAGACTAGGAAAAAGTTAATTCCTTACTTAATAATGTAAACAGGGCCGAAGGAGGTAACTGCACTAATACCACGCTAAAAAAAAAAAAAAAAACAATAAAAAAAATAAATAAATAACCCTCCTCTATCATAACCAAACCACCCAACAGTGTTACTTTTGTATAAATTTTGTGAAAAAAGGGAGGCTCTGATCGGGAGCAAACGGAGATTCCTCCCGTTTCCACCCCCTCATCCCCCAGCCCTATTCAGTGTTATTTTTAATCTCTTTCTTATCTTTGTGCAATTTAAGTGCATATTCATATTTACTTTCAACAATACAACTACTATTAGCCATGTTCTATAATTTTTAACCCTTATTATATTTGAGCCCTTCTTCATACCCCCTTGCCTATCTTGGCCAGCCCTAGGGACTTTCCTTGTGACCTTATCAACCCCCTCAACCGTTTTCATCCACTCCCCAACCCCCCACCCTAAGTGAACATCATTTATCCTAACTATCAATCCCTTCCCACCCCCCCTCCCCTTCCCTCACCCCCTGAGACCCCATCAACATCCATCCTAGTTGTGAGTCATCTTCCCTAGCATTCCTCCGAAGAGATGCGAAAACGTCTCAGCCCCAAAGACCTCTCTAAGCCATTTCTCCATAAACTCTTCAGGACAGGAGCCCTCACATCTCTCTGGGAGGCCTATTACCCTCACGTTGTGTCTGCGCAGCCTGTTTTCCATTTCATCCATTTTGGAATTATTTGCATCTAGTTGAGCTTTCATTACTTTAAACTCTTGCCGCAATGGATGTAAAATATCTTCTGCTTGACTAAGCCTGTCCTCCAACATGGATGTTCTCTCCCCCACTTTCTGCAGTTCTTGGCTCATGGAACATAACTCTTCCTTTAAACCCCTCAGCTGGTCACACAAGTTACTCAGTGAGCTCCTGCAGGAGTTCACTGCACACAGTACATCTTTTAGCGTTGGCTCCGATTCGCTACCTATGCTTAAGTCCGGAATGACTTCAGCAGCTATTCCCGGATGATCTTTCTCAGGACTTTTTTTATTCGCTGTTTTAGTATTAGCGGGAGGTGCGGCAGGTGTTTTGCCTGAACTCTTTCTGTCTCCAGTACCACCCGGCTATATTTTCTCGTGTGGTAACTGGCTGCTTTTAGCTGGGGATTGCGAGGGAGTATGTGCAAACCTTTCTAGCTTGGCTGCGGCAGACGATGCGGATGCCGCTTGATTCCCCTTCTCCTGGGAAGGAAGGTTCTCCTGGGACTGCTGCTGATGGTCCTCCCCTTTCTTTCTAGTCATGATTAACCGTTTGGGAGCTATACCAGAGGGTTCCTTTACCAGGTGTGACAGGTATTAGATGCTGTTAACTTTTCTAGGGCTCCTACACTCGTCCTGTTACCCCATTAAGCATATGTAGCAGATAACAACAGTCTATTTATTTATTTATTCTCTTCTATACTCTCCGGTATTAACTTTGTTACCTCCTGCCCCTTCTTCTTACAGGGGCTGAATCCGACAGCGTGCCCGGACAGGTCCACTCCTATACAGCGGCTGTATGGTGGCTCAGCTTTCAACGCTTTGTCACTCGTCGCTCTGCGGGTTCAGCGTGCGGCGGACTCACCGTCCTTCTCTCGCGGGATCCTCTCAGCCTCGCGTGAAGATGTGAGCCGTTGCTCGGCAACTGGACGTGGCTGGTCTAGCTGCACAGGATTACTCCAACACTAGCTTCGGCCACGGCCGGTCTCTCACTATCACCACCAACTCCGGCTCTCCGCAGCCCCCCCTCTCTCCCGGACCGAGGACAGCAAAGGGTCAGCAGAGTCGGTTAGACGAAGGTGCTGTCAGCAATTGCTCAGAGCTGGATTAGACTAATGGCAATGGCAGCATATGGGCTGAAGCAGGGAGAGAGCTCACGCTCCTCCACTCACTCCTGCATCCGGTCACGCCCCCCGAATCTCACATCTGACAGTAAATATAAAATGTATTTCTTCATGAATCCACAACAATAACATGCTGCACTAAAACCAATAAATGTACATACACTAAACCAACTATAGCCGTGTAAAATTATTATGTTATTAAATATAAGACAAATACCCAACCTGTGTTACTAAGCACAAAGCAAATTGAAAATAAAACTGCTTTAAATTAGATCACATCAACATGATATTCCTTAAAGTGATTCTAAAGGCAGAAGGTTTTTTATCTTAATGCATTCTATGCAACTCAAATTCATATACAATATTTTCAATAACACTGTTAATCTACAGATTTAAAGGTTTGAGCAGGTTAGGCCAATATTTGGGCTTGGTGTTTGACCACCAGGATTTGTAGGCATAAGAAAAAAATGGCTGCCTAAGATCAAACCACAGCAGCACTCAGTCCCCAATATACAGGAAAAGCCAAAAGAAGATGTTCCCATGGGACTTTTATGAGTGGTGCTGAATAAAATAGTCCAACAAAATGTTAAACATATTAAATTTATTACAAAATACATAAAAAAACATATAATTTGATTTTAGGGAATATCATCAGTACACAAATTTGACATGTATATATAACATATCACCCATGGTTACAGGAACATGTCATTTTTAATTCATGAAGGCTGTAAACCCTCTACGCATTTCATGGGGCAACGCCCACTTCTGCAGGAGATAGCCTAGACTAAATTTTTTTGTGTATATCTGTGTAAAAAACATGTCATAAGATAACCAAATTGAATAATTCTAGGTTGATGCGTTTTTTTTTTTTTTCAAAAAGTTTTTATTTCGCTTTTCAAACATATAACAGAAGGTATAAAATATAGTGTTGTATACAGATATTTTGATGTATATAGATATTTTGATGTATACAGATATTTTGATGTACTTGTACATTCACAGATATGGGAGACAGTTCGGTATACGATTGGACAGATCCCAAACCTAGTAATAATAGAGTAATGTGGTGGAAGCCTGGATGGAACCAATTATTACTATTTCTGCGAGTACCAACTTATTTAATATCAATCAAATACCTGTAGGTGTGATAGGAACTCAAAACCAGGGGAGGGGTGGGAGGGGGGGGGGCCATGAGATGAAAGAGGGAGAGACAGTTAGTGAGGGTATAGTATCCGATTGATCATAGACATTGTACCATATTACGGACATTTTGCGAGTAAGGTAGCTGGTAGACTTTAGGTTTCATGTGGAACTATTGGTGATCTTGGATTTGTGAGTTGAGTAGCTCACGCCGCGGTCCGGATGGTTTAGGATGGTTCAGGGGGTCACCTCTTATGGGGGGATTTTCTTGTTTCGCAGCTGCTGGTAGGAGTCGTGGTAGGAGAAGGTGGATTGGTTCATATTTGCTATTTCTTCTTGAGAAAGAGATGAGAGCATAAAGGTGTGCCATTTAGAGTGGAAGCGGTCTGAGGAAGTTTTCTGTTTGAAGTCCGTGTTAATGCGGTCTTTGATGAGTAGATGTAGAAGCTCTCTTTTGACTTGGGCGATGTTGGGGTGGGGTGGAGATATCCAATGTTTTAAGATAGTCCTTCTTGCGATTAGGAGACAGGTTAGGAACCACCCTTTGTGTGAGGCGTTGACTTTCAAGTTTCCTGAGGGGCTTGTGTCGCTGTTGGCGAGTTTTGACCAGGGTAGGAGTAGTGGGTCCCAGTAGCCGAATATGAGGAGTAGCGGGTCTTTGGGTAATTTTAATAGGGTCACTTCGAATATGTAGGCAAGAACTTGGTCCCAAAAAGTTGAAATGTATGAGCAGTTCCAGAAGCGGTGGGCCAAGGTAGGTTTCCGGAGGTGGCATAGTGGGCAAAAGGCTTTGCTAGTGTCCGTCTTTGATGATGAAAAGGGCATATAAGCTCTGTGGGCTATTTTCAATTGCGTTTCTCTCCAAACTTCATTGGGTGTAAGCTTTTGTACGGAGTTGAGGCCTTGCACGATTTTTTCCACTAGGTTAGAGTCCGGGAAATCTTTAGTCCAGTTTGTTATTGATGATGTTGAAAGAGGTGGAGATGATTTAAGTAGGAGGGGTTTGTAAATGTCTGAGGTTTTGTATGAGTTGTTTGATATCATTTGGTCTATGATGTTTGTCGGAAACCTTTTCTCTGCTTGTGTACATGTCTCCTTTAGGAAGCTGATGCATTGCCCATAATGGAAAGAATGTGAGGTGGGAAGAGCGAAGGTTTCGGCAATGTTGGTAAAAGGCAGTGGTCGACCCGTCTGAATGTTGCAAAGGGAGGAGAATTTTGTTAGGCCTTTCCGTTCCCATATTTTGAAAGGTTTATGGTCTAGTCCCTGTGGGAAGGCCGGATTTCCTTGAATCGGGAGATGAGATGACACGAAAGGGGATATCTTTAGTATTTTCCTAGCTTCTCTCCAAGCCACCGCTGTGTCTCTCAATAGTAGATTATGTTGGTGAGGGGGGGGGACTGACTTCCATCTGCAGTGGAGGAGACCTGCTAGCGAGTAAGGATGGGCCATGTCCGATTCCAGGGAGAAGTTTGAGTAGCGGGAGGATTGCGTTATCCAGTCTATGCTGGTTCTAAGCAAGCATGCTATATTATACATTCTAATGTGCGGTAAACTGATGCCCCCTTCGCGCCTGGGAAGATGTAGTTTTTTTAGAGCAATGCGTGGTCTTTTGTTTCGCCATAGGAATTTTGATAAGGAGGAGTTGAGCCAAGATACATCTTTGTGAAGAAGTAGTAGCGGAATAGTTTGTAGTGGGTATAGTAATCTTGCGAAACTGACCATTTTTATTAGGTGGCATCTTCCCAAGAGCGAGAGGGGCAGGTCCATCCAGGCATTTAATTCTTGAGATATTTTCGACAGCAGAGGAGGGTAATTTAAATGGTATAATGAGGAGGGGAGCTTTCCTATTTTTATCCCTAAATATGTGATATGGGATTTCGCGACCGGGAAGATAGATTTTTGGGCCCATTGTGGTACAGAGTGTGTGCCTATGGGGAGAATTTCGCTTTTGCTGTAGTTAATGCGTAGGCCAGAGCACAAGCGAAATTCATCAAACACCTTTTTGATGGTTATCATATCAGAGGGGGGGTTGGCCGAGAATATGAGGACGTCATCCGCAAATAGAGAAGTACGTAGATCATGTGTGCCTATTTTTATGCCATGTAAGGGGGCTGTTAGTGTTAAATATCTAGACAGGGGTTCTAGGGCGATGTTAAAGAGGAGTGGGGATAGAGGACATCCTTGGCGGGTGCCCTTGTGAAGACGAAATTCTTCTGACATGAGGCCACTAATTTTGCTGATGGGGCTGTGTACATGGCAGTGATGAGGTGATGGAATGGGCCAGAGAATCCCATTTCTGACATTGTCATAGAAAGCCAGTCGAAGCTAACATTATCGAAGGCCTTTTCTGCGTCTAATGTGATAATGGCGTGGTTGGTGTTTGGGTGATGGAGTGCGTGTTCTAGGGCCATCATGACTTTACGAATATTGAGGGTGGCGGTTCTACCTTTTACGAAGCCTGATTGAGCGGGGTGGATTAAGGAAGGGACAATGTCGGCCAGCCTAGTGGCTATAATTTTGGAGAGGATTTTCACGTCTAGGTTGAGAAGTGATATGGGCCTGTATGAGCCTGGTTCTTGGGGGTCTTTGCCCTTTTTTGATAGTAATTTTATAAGAGTTTGGTTCCCCGACTGTATGTACGTACCCCCTGACCAAATATTCCGGTATACTTGGAGGAGGGTGGGTTCCAGAAGGGGTTGAAGGGTCTTATAAAATTCGCTAGTGAAGCCGTCCGGGCCAGGGGCTTTGGAGAGAGTCAAGTGACGGATGGTTGTTGATATTTCAGTGGGGGTTATGGGGGCATTAAGGGTTTCTAGTTGTAGTGTGGAGATCTTGGGCAAGCTTATTTTTCCTAAAAAAGCGCGTGCTTTTTGTGTATCTATGGGATCTGTGGCATAGAGTGTAGAGTAAAATTGTTGCATAGCTTAGTTAATAGCTTGTGGAGTGGATTGAAGGGTGCCTGTACTGTCGCGGAGTGATGTAATGTGGGTGGGGCGGAAAGGGCCTTTGCATAGTCTGGATAAGAGCTTACCAGCTTTGTTTCCAAATTTATGGAAAGAGGCTTCTAAGTGGGCCTGTTTGGTGTGTTCAAGGGTGTTTACCCATGTGTCGAAGTCCCTCTTAGCTGTCTGCCATTCCAATCGGTTGGCTGGGGAGTCTGTGGTATATAGTGCTCGTTGTGCCTGGTGTAGGCGTGAGCTGGCTGCTTTATATTTAGACAGGGTGTTGCGTTTAAAGGAGGTTGCATAGGAGATGATACGGCCTCTTAGGTAGGCTTTACCGGCGTCCCAGAATAGGTTGGGGTCGTGTATGTGGGGGGCATTGTTGGAGGAGTATTCCGTCCATGCATCGGACATGTATTGTTGGAAATCAGTGTTGTTATGGAGGAAAGAAGGAAACCGCCAGATGTTGGGATGTGGGGGTAGGTTTAGATTGTCGAGAGTTACTTCTATGGGTGCGTGGTCGGAGATGGTTATGTCGTGAATGGTGGTGTTCTGGAGGAGAGGGATTAAGTTGTCGGAACCAAAGAAATAGTCAATCCTTGTGAATATTTTGTGTGGGTTGGAGTAGAATGTAAATTCCCTGTCTGTTGGGTGGGAGAGGCGCCAAAGGTCCTGGATATGGATAGAATCCATGGTGTTTGCGAAGAGGGTAGGGGCTGGGGGGTTGGATCGTGGGTTTGGACTTTTTGGTGAGGATCTGTCGTCTATCAGATGAAGGGTGTCATTAAAGTCCCCTCCGATCAGGTGGGGGAGGTGAGTGTTTTCTAGAAGCCAACTGGAGAGCTTGGAGTAGAACTGTTTGTTGGGGCTGTTAGGGGCGTAGACGTTTGTGATTATGAGCTCTTTGGAGCCTATTTTGACATGTGTGGTGAGCAGGCGGCCCTGGTGGTCAGTTTTTGTCGACAGGATTGAGCAGGGGAGATTTTTGTGAATGAGTAGGAGGACACCAGCTTTGCGTCCTGCTGCCTCAGATCCTAGAACAGTGCCAACCCAGAGCTTCTGCATACGGTGGAAGTCTGAGGCTAGCAGGTGTGATTCCTGGAGTAGGGCTATATCTGTTTTGAGCCGTTTAAGATGCCTGAGAATTTTCATTCTTTTTTGAGGGGATCTGAGACCCTTTACGTTCCAGGAAATTATTTTCATGTTAGGGGGGGGTTGTGAGGGGTATGAGCAGATATTGTCAATTTACCAATTTGTGTATGATGGGTTAAGACACCAGCTATGGCAGGATTCATGCCATTTTCATAATGATCAAGAGTCACATTGGATGTATGGGGGAGATGGTTTGGGCCCCGTGGAAGGGGGTAGAAGGAGGGGGGGGTATACCATGGAGGGGAAATAACATTGGGAGTAACATTACCATTAAGCCTAAGCACTTCGCTTTTTTCCGCATGGGTTCACTGTGTAGGTCAGCTCCCATAACAGGACAGTTACAGAGTGGGGCCCGAAAAGCCCGTGGAAGGGTGACAGGAGTCTGTGCATGCACTTGAGGATAGAAAGTAGAAATTTGGGGGGGGGATGCATGTTGCCGTACACAGTGAAGCCAGGAGGACATAACCGTATAAGAAAACTGTTTTCAAAAACAAATATTGTTCTGGAAAAGAAAGAAGAACAAAAAAAAACAATGCCTCTTAAAACTGAGAGCCAATCCTAACAATATAGCGTCATACATTACGTGATACCGTGGAAGGAAGGTAAGAAAAAAAAAAATAAAAACCTGAGAGAGGACAAGCTGAGGAACTGTCCGTAGATTGGGTAGCCCGCGATGGCGGTTGCGAGTTACAGTTCAGCGAGGAGTGAAGCGATGCTGGTCAGGAAATGAGGATCTGAAGCGTTTGGGAGAGTCTTTGCGTGGGCTCCGTTGGTCCAGGGAGCGGTTGAGTGGGGTGCCCTTGGAGGGGGTGTGCTGTTGATTGTTGGAGAGTAACGATCGCACGTAGGCTTCCGCTTCTGGTGGATCCTGAAAGGATAACTGGTCACCGTTGGGAGTCTTGAGGCGTAGGGTGGCTGGGAATGCTAGAGTAAATTTGATTTGTTGCTTGAAGAGTTCTGTGCATATCTGTTGGAAGGCTTTGCGTTTCTTGGAGACCTCGATGGAGTAGTCGGCAAAGATCAGGACCCTCACACCATCAATTTGGAGTGTGCGGGTTTGTCTAAATTTTTGGAGAATGAGAGCTTTGTCTGCGTAGTTTAGATATTTGGCAATGATGGGGCGAGGGCTCTTGCGCTCTTCATTATATGGTCCCATTCTGTGGGCGCGCTCCACCGCGCAGGGGCCTGTTAGGCCTAGCGCTTCAGGGATGCGATGGGAGCAAAAGTCTGTTAGAGCAGATGATTGTAGCGATTCGGGTAACCCCACGAATCGCAGGTTGCTCCTTCTGGACCTATTTTCCAAATCGTCGAGTTTTTGTATTATGTATTGGTTTGTCTTGTCCTGCGCCTGTTCCGTGGCTTGGGCTTGGTACATCTCTTCTTCCATACTGGAAAGGCGGTGTTCCAGATCATGTAGCCTGGTGTTATGTTCTCCTAGCTGGGCTTTAATTTGTTTCATCCCTGCATTTACAGCTTTCTCCACAGATGTTGCAATCATGGGGGACAGGAGAGCTGCTACTGCTTGTGCGATGCGCTCTGTATTATGGTCCCCTGTATGCTGTGGAGCGGAGGCCGACGTTTGAAAGGCCTGGGAGAGAGGGGCTAGAGGAGAGGCGGCTTGGGGTTGTGGCTGAGCTTGGGAAGCTTGTGGAGATGTGTGAGGGGCTGCGCTGCCACTTACTTCCATATCTGCTGGCTGCGCGCCTGATTGCAGGTCCGTGTAGGCCGAAGCCGGGGCCTCGATTTGCGGCTGGGGCGGCGGCGCCGTTTGGGCCGTATTGGAGCGGGGGCCGCGGACTTCTACGAACCGGTCCATGTAGTGGGTACTGGTGCCCGAGGTAGTCGAGGGTTAATTCGGGCTTCAGGGCCGGTTTTATAAGCAGGTTTTTTGTCCTGGTTGCGGGAGCTGTGAGGAGAGACAGCTACTCCATGCGGCGCCGGAACCGGAAGTGATGCGTTTTAAATTAAGGGAATATAGGGAATACATCCGTTTGCAAGGAAAGGCTCCAAAATACATGGAGAATATTCTCACACCAGCGTTGATGTTATAGAGGATAGGCAATATGATGTAGGCCAACGAACAAATATATATATTAACACCAGGATATCAATGCTGTGGAGGGCAATCCACAGAAGTGGTCCCAACCGGGAGCTGATGGGACTCTCCCTCCTGATTGGCTGAGACACAGCAGCGGTGCCATTGGCTCTCGCTGCTGTCAAAGTCAGTTAGCCAATCAGGAGGGAGAGGGGGTGAGCCTGAACCATGGCTCTGTGTTTGGACACACAAAGCTGCGGCTCGGCTCGGGTGCCCCCATAGCAAGCTGCTTGCCGTGGGGGCACTCGGCAGGAGGGAGGGGCCAGGAGCACCGGCGAGGGACCCGAGAAGAGGAGGATCTGGGCTGCTCTGTGCAAAACCACTACACGGAGCAGGTATGTATGACATGTTTTATATATTGTAACATACAATTTATACCCATCAAGCCAAATTGTGACCTTATGTCTGACTATATGGCACAATCTCAAGTATTAATTGGGATATCAAAGATAGGAGTTACAACAAGTGAGAAATTGGGTGGGTAGTTTAGACACAGTTCTCTTGTTGGAGAAAAAGGAAAGGGGTAATAAATCATTTGATATGGCCTTTGTCACAGGTTTTAATTGTCAATATAAACTACTTATAAAACGCATCAAGAAACCCCGGCCAATATTAAGGAGAGACCACCTTTGGGAGGAGTACTCCCGAGGAAACCACAATTCATCTACAGACAAGCCTCACTTTAGACCACACACTGGTTCCAGACTTTGGAACAGTGGTGCTCCTCACAAACGAACGCTGTATGTACTGAGTGCCAGTGTGTCATGATCACTTAGTGCCCCGGTTTATCATTCCAGCATCCGGGTGTTGGCTGTTACTTCCTCCCTGTCTGTGTTCACCTGTTAGCTGATTGCTCTGGTCAGTCACCTGATATAAGCAAACCAAACACTCTATTCCTTGCTTGTGATAGAGACAGAGACCTGCCTTGTTCTGATCAAGCCTCCCGTTTGTCTGCCCTGCTGATAGACTTCCCTGTGTATGACCCGGATTGGATATTGGACTATCCCCTGAACTCAGCCTGCCTTTTACATAAACTGTCATTGGAAAGGATATTGGACTATCCCCTGAACTCAACATCGCTAGTCACAATTCTGTGGCAACACACACGTTTTATTTGTTTCATTTGTTTCCCGGGTCTTACATTTATTGTTATATCTTTGACGCCTTCATTGCACTCTATCCCAATAGAGGTTATTTTTATTCACCTCTTATACATATTCGATTTTTGCTTCCTCTTTTTTCCCCTATTTGGGGCCACTTCGTGCACATCCGTGTCACTTTTCACATTTCCGGGGTGTATGTTTTATTATTTCTGACCTCCTGGCATTTGCCCGTCCTCGTGGGAGGATCGCATCCTTCCCTTCACGTACGTGCATGATGCGTCACGCTGTTTTGCTGGGTGATCATGTTACCACCTCTTTAGCCGAAGTTCCGCCCCATCACCGTCGTCACTGAGACGTTCTTCCTTCTCACCATGCATGCGCATAACGCGCATGCGCTGTATTTATAACTACACTTGGATGCGCGCGCATACTGCCGCGTTGTGCATAGTTCTATTATGAACCACTTGGAATTCTTGTGCCAGTTATTCTTTTCACACATTGTCATAATTAAACTAATAATTAAAACGTGCAATCAATAGGTTTGCCTTTTTTGGGCTTCTTATGTTATATTTTCCTTTCCTCACTTCTGGTGCCTAATATGCAATCAATGTGAGGCGTGGAACGCACGCCGGGCGGCCATCTTGCCTTGACACCGGAAGTGACGTTTTTTACACCCGTGGAGCTGTTTCTCATGAATTTTGATGTATTCCCTATATATATCTTGGTGGCTACAGTGGGGGGAACCCCCCAGACGACGTCTATGAAGACGAAATGCGTCAGGTAGGACCCCACTGTCGCCACTTTTCTACAGCGCTGTTTTTATACGGATCTACATGTGAGTGTATATCTAATTTTAATAAAATTCCAATTTTTATACGGATTCACACTATGTGGCCATTCCTTCCTTTTCTCCATTTGCTACCGTCATCATTTGGCTTCTAACACCGCCCTGAGAGATACAACAACGTGTTGTTTGTTTCATACCTCTTGGTTCTGGCATCGTTTTGAGGTACACAGCAACGTGTGGGCTACTCCATCAACATCGCCCCTCCGGGCCACCTACAGCCACTCACCACCTAAGCCTATCTGACCCTACTCGGTGTATGCCCCGTTGGGTCTATCCATTCTGGTAAGCCTCTTCATTTTTGGTGGTGTTGTGCATGTCTCTACTTCAGATGGTTTACCTATCTGCTTGAAGTGTCTAGTTCCTAAAGACTCCTCATTTCATTCAAAGGATGACTCTTCTTTGTCAAGTACATTCCGAACTGCTGGTTTAATGTTTCTTACATTGGACGTTTTCATATTTTTTTAGCTCTACACTTATTGTGTTTTTTCCTTGTAACATCTTGTTGGTTGTGTTAGCTGCTTGTTTCTTTCCTGGCAGCGCAGAATTAATTTGCATATATCCCCTGAACTCAGCCTGCATTTACCTGAACTGTCTTAGAACCATGCTATCTGTCTGCTAAACTGCAAGTACCTGTTTGTTTTGCTCAGTTCACATCTGCCTTGGCGTGGTGGCCAGACACTATAGCATTGTGTATAAGTCCTGGGGGCAACCAAGTACTGGTAGGCCTGCTTGTCTTAATATGCGGATGTTCATATGCGGGCATTACTCACGCATGCGTTCGCTTCTGCACGCAAGCTCGACGGGACGGGATGCATTTAAAACATTTTTTTATTATTTATTTTTACTTTTATTTTTTATTTTTACACTCTTCTTTAAAAAAAAATTGTGTCACTTTTATTCCTATTACAAGTAATGTAAACATCCCTTGTAATAAAATAAGCATGACAGAAGCTCTTAAATATGAGAATGGGGTCAAAAAGACCTCAGGTCTCATATTTACACTAAAATGCAATAAAAAAAAAAATTGTCATTTAAATTTTTTTTTTTTTTTTTTTTAATGGCCCTTTAAGAGCTGTGGGCGGAAGTGACGTTTTGATGTTGCTTCCGCCCTGCAATGTTATAGAGATGGGTGGGGGCCATCTTCCCCTCACTCGTCTCCATACCAAGCAAGGTGTAACATCTGATCGCCTCCACCGCTACCGACGGCTCCAGTAAGTGGCGGAGGGCACCGGAGCACAGCGGGAGGCCCACTCCAGCCACCGATAAAAGTGATCTTGCAGCAAATCTGCCGCAGAGACCACTCTCATCGGAAAGCGGACCGCTGGCCGAAGAAGAGGATACGGGGGTTATGGCAGCTAGCTGCTGCCATAACAACGATATTCCTCTTCAAAGTTAGGATGTATATCGACGTGCGGCGGTCCGGAAGTGGTTGTGCTGTCCTACTATCCCTTAGCTGACAGCCAGTTAACAATACAGACAGAAATAGCGTTGCGTTTTATTCCAAAACTGAATTTACTTCTATCAATAGTTCTGTAAACTGCAATACAATCAGAGAAACTTAGACCCCCTTCACACTGAGGCAGTTTTCAGGCATTTTAGCGCTATAAATAGTGCCTGAAAACTGCCTCTCGTGCCCCCCAGTGTGAGATCCCGAGTGCTTCCACAACTGGGGCGGTGCGTTTGCGGAACTGGAAAAAAAAGTCCTGCAAGCAGCTTCTTTGGGTCCGGTTGGGAGCGGTGTATACAGCACTCCCAAACCACCCATGCCCATTGGAATGAATGGGCAGCGCTGCCGAAGTGCCTGAAAGGCCATTTCGGAGACGTCACAACACGGGCGTTTTTAACCCCTTCTTGGGGGTTAAAAATGTCCCGTTAGGGGACGAAAAGCATTTCTTAAACAGCGGTAAAGCAGGGCTTTACCGCTAATGACCACACCGTCCCCGTGTGAAAGTAGCCTTAGCCCCGGTTCACACAGGGGCAGCACGACTTGCAGGTCGCCTCACCGAGGCAACCTGCACACGACTTCCACGGCGACTTGCAAAACGACTTCTGTGTAGAAGTCTATGCAAGTCGCCTGAAGTCGCCCCCAAAGTAGTACAGGAACCTTTTTCTAAGTCGGAGCGACTTGCGTCGCTCCTATTAGAACGGTTCCATTGTACAGAACGGGAGGCGACTTGTCAGGCGGCTAGGTCGCCTGACAAGTCGCCCCTGTGTGAACCGGCACTTAGAATTACAATATATATTACATGTGACACTTTGCAAGTAAGTACAACATTAAATAATACTATACAGAAAGTTTATATTTCTATCACATATCAAACATAACAGTGCAGTCCAAGTGTGAAATGAACTTTGGGAAATAATAAATAGATTTACAGACATTTGTGTATCTAGAGGAACATTTTGAAGACCTTCATTTGTCTGCTTCAGAACTAAATGGCTTCTGAGGTAAAAACTTTATGTTGTTCAATAAGAAACTTTATTAACAAAGGCAAGACTTCCTGTTTAATTTCTGTGAGGAACTCAACTGCAACAGGCAACCACCAGGTGTCCTCAAAATTACAATCCTATATAGACAATCCTATAATACAGGGGGCTTCAAACTACGGCCCTCCAGTTGTTCAGGAACTACAATTCCCATCATGCCTAGTCATGTCTGTGAATGTCAGAGTTTTACAATACCTCATGGGATGTGTAGTCCGGCAACAGCTGGAGAGCCGTAGTTTGAAGATTCCTGCTATAATAGACAGCACAGCCTTTGTGACCCATGTTAGCCATCGGAGTCATTTGGCTCTGGTGAGTGGATGATCTTCAGTGGTTGGTGTCACGTTTGAGAACACAGAACAATGGTGTTTTATATTTCAAGCACGAGCACACAGAAGATCTCTGAACTTAAAGGGGACTATTTTTTTTGCCCCGGAAGAATTTACCCCATTCCTGACCAGATCACTATTTGTGATTCGGCACTGCGACGCTTTAACTGACAATTGCGCAGTCGTGCGACGTGGCTCCCAAACAAAACACGTCTTTTTTTCCCCCAGAAATAGAGCTTTCTTTTGGTGGTATTTTTCTTTTTTGCGCTATAAACAAAAAAAGAGCGACAATTTTGAAAAAAAAAACATTTTTTTAAATATCTCCCAAAAATATATAAAAAACATTTTTTTTCCTCAGTTTAGGCCGATATGTATTCTTCTACATATTTTTGGGGGAAAAAAATAATAAAATCGCAATAAGCGTTTATTGATTGGTTTGCGCAAAAGTTATAGAGTTTACAAAATAGGGGATAGTTTTATGGCATTTTTATTAATATTTTTATTATTTAACCGGTTCAATATCGGGCATTTTCACCCCCTTCCTTCCCAGACCAATTTTTAGTTTTCAGCACTGTCGCACTTTAAACGACAATTGCGTGGTCGTGTGACATTGTACCCAAACAAAATTGATGTCCTTTTTTCCCCCCACAAATAGAGCTTTCTTTTACAGAGAAAAATGACAGGGGGTGGGTGGCGCTACCTTGTAAGGGTACCTTGATTTACAAATAAGATGAGCCTCAAAAGGAATCAGAAAAGATGTATTAGTAACTATACCCCCTATTTTTTGTGTGATCCCTCTATAGGTGGTGGATCTAGATATCCGGCCTTAACTGAATATACTGTGCTGGCAGGTCTTAGTCATACCTACATACAGGTGTACACCGTGTGATTAATCAACAGAAAAAATATTAATTAATTGATAAACTATCAACAGTGATAAACCAAGCCTAATATAAAATAAATACAATTAAATAAGCCACAATACAAGATTATATTAATCCCCAGTATCCCAATGTGCTTGTGAGCATAAAAGTGAATTTAAATAGGCCCAGCTTTAAACGTATAGTGCAGAGTTTCACATAAGGTATTATAAGGCTGGTGAAAAAATTGATGATCAACTTTTCTAAAAATGAGTGAAAAATAGATGAAAAAAATGTTGAAAAAATGTGTAAAAATAATAATGACAGAATCCAATAGCAGCAAGTGAAAAAACGTCTGTAATAGGTGACTTTCGTCGACACAGCTGATCAGATCCAGTGACTTGCGGTGCTCCCCCTCAAAGATCCCCACTCACCAGCTCCCTACACCCCTGCAGGGGTAGTAGGCATGTAGTATTAGGCTGCAATCAGATGTGTATGGGTCCTCAGGGTACACCGCTCCAGCTGTAAGGTATCCTTCAATACGTCCTCATAGAGAAGAAACAGGGCTCCATAGTGTGATACTTTTAAGGTATTTTATCACAATGTACAAGAAAACCAAATAAATAAAAAGTTTAAAAACTTTAAAACCAAACGGACAGTCACACAGCTTGTAAGCTATATCGTATGGAGAGAGCAGGGCGTCTAGGACTGTCAGCTGCGCGGCGTGCGCCTCAGCTGCGTTCCACACTCTCCTGCTTCCGCGTGTGACGTCAGTGCGTAGCTCCGCCTTACGCGTTTCGTCATCGACGTTATCAAAGGCTTTCTTTTGGTGGTATTTGATCACCTCTGCGGTTTTTATTTTTTGCGCTATAAACAAAAGAAGAGCGACAATTTTGAAAAAAACACAATATTTTTTACTTTTTGCTATAATAAATGTCCCAATTTTTTTTTAAAAAAACAAATTTTTTCCTCAGTTTCAGCCGATACGTATTCTTCTACATATTTTTGGTAAAAAAAAAAAATCGCAATAAGCGTATATTGATTGGTTTGCGCAAAAGTTATAGCGTCTATAAAATACGGGATAGATTTATGGCATTTAAAAAAAAAAAATTATTATTTTTTTTTTTTTTTACTAGTAATAGCGGCGATCGCAATTTTTTTCGTGACTGTGACATTATGGCGGACACATCGGACACTTTTGACACATTTTTGGGACCATTCACATTTATACAGCGATCAATGCTATAAAATTGCATTGATTACTGTGTAAATGTGACAGGCAGGGAAGGGGTTAACCACTAGGGGGCGGGGAGGGGTTAAATGTGTTACCTAGGGAGTGATTCTAACTATAGGGGGAGGGGACGCACAAGGGGAGGAGACCGATCAGTGTTCCTCCGTTCTGGGAACACAGATCGCTCTCCTCTGAGCTGACAGGACGTGGATCTCTGTGTTTACACACAGAGATCCACGGTCCGGCCCGGTTAACAGGCAATCGCGGTTGCCCGGCGGACATCGCGCCCCCCCTTTAGGCGGCCGGGAACCCGAGGCTGTCATATGACGTCCACCCAGGATGGGAGATCCCATCTGTGGACGTCATATTACTATGGCTGGGTAGGGAAGTGGTTATAAATTATTATTTATATTATTTATTTATTATTTCTTTTTTACTAGTAATGGCGGCGATCAGCGATTTTTATTGTGACTGCGACATTATGGCGGACACATCGGACATTTGACACATTTTTTGGACCATTGTCCTTTTATCCAGCAATCTGTGCTATACAAATGCACTGATTCCTGTGTAAATGACACTAGCAGTGAAGGGGTTAACCACTAGGTGGCAGTGTAGGGGTTAAGTGTGTCCTAGGGAGTGTTTTTAACTGTGGGGGGGCTGTGTATGGCACGTCACTGATCTCTGCTCCCGATCACAGGGAGCAGAGATCAGTGACAGTGTCACTAGGCAGAACGGGGAGAGGTTTGTTTACATTAGCATCTCCCCATTCTTCCTCTCTGTGAGACAATCGCCGGTATCCCCACGGACATCGAGTCTGCGGGACCCGCGACCCGACTCACGGAGCTTGCCGCGGGCAAATGACTGGAGATCTGCTTTAAGGAGTATCATGTTGATGTGATTTAAATTTAAAGGACTGTTTTTTTCCCCCCCCCATATCACTTAGTTTTTATAGCTAGCTGTGTGTACTCACATTTACCTAATTTTCACCTTTTCTCTTAGTTTTCTTGGCGAGGGGTTTTTTGAGTATAATTTAACAAAGATTAGAGTGCCAAAGTGCTCTTCTCATTTTCTGGAATGAGGTCGGTGTGGTCCTCAGTAGATGTAACATGGACCCATTGAAGATTTATTTCACTCAGCTCAGCCTGTTCCATGTAGATATGGCATGTCTGACCTCATAGGTCCAATCAGCAGTCCAGGTTCTGTCATGTCCATCCTCCGGTATCCTTTCTGAGAGATCCCAGTGGTGATCCCAGAGACATTACAGGCAAAACCTTGTTTCTTCACACACGAGGCCCGGGTACCATCCATCTTAGGTGTATATATTGGCCCGAGGTATGGATCCGGTTGTATAGCTCCTAGGCCCCCGCAAAGACCATCAAGCAGAGCTTTCTTCTTAGCACATCTTCTAGCGTGACCAACCACCTTAGACACTAGCGAAAAAACTGACATACTCTCCATATGGGAGGGGTTATATAGGGGAGGAACTCGCCTTGTATATAGGCTTGCCAGTGTCCAATCACCTGATGGTGACTATCTAACCCACTAAGTAATTATCAAGTCTCTGTGTCCCGTGATGTATGAACAAGAAATTACTGAGCGATTCTGTGAATGAGGGTTAATGAATCCAAAAGATACACCGAGAGTGGTTGAAGTGAGTAAAAAAGGAGAAGAAAAGTGTCAGGAAGTTACCTACAGCTTAACCTCCCTGGTGGTATGATTATTTCAGATTTTAGGTGCTGAAAGCGGTACAATTATTTTGCACAGAAATTTGGCGTTTATATTGTAGGCCTGTAATTCTTAGGAATAGTTCACTTAAATCTGTCCAAACCAGAGTCTAGTAGACATCCCGGGTATGATAAAGTTTGAAAAACGAAATAAAAAATTATAATATAATAAATAACTATAAATAATTATAACAAATAATAATATAATAATAATAAAAATGATATAATAATGTAATCAAATCAAAAACACTGAAATTTGCTCAGTTGCAGAATTGTCGCTTTTGTTACTTTTAGTGTTTGATGACGGATCTCCTCACAAATCACTATCGCTCAATGCTGAAAGTGATTATAATTTATTATCGCTTTTTTCTAGCTGGTCTAAAACCACTTTTGATGTAAAGAGACAGTTTTGGTTGCTATGGACAATCTCCAGTTTCCTGGCAGAAAGAACAGTTTTATATATATAAAACTGCATGCAGGACACTGGGCAGACCACTAGGGACAAAGGGGATGTGTAGTTATTTGATACAGTACTGTAATCTGTAAGATTACAGTATGCTGTATCTATACTGTGTGTTTCACTTTTGAATTTACCGCCGAACTCCGTCCCCGTGCGTCGCAACGCTCGCAGGGAACGGAGCTCGGCACTGTGAATCGAGCGAGACACAGCGGCTCGCCGATCACAGCGGGGAGACATTGCAGGATCCAGGGGACAAGGTAAGTAAACTCTTCCTGGATCTTGCGATGCAAGCCCGAGTCTGGCTCGGGGATACTGCTTTTGGTATGTAAAATCCACCCCGAGCCAGACTCGGGAATACCGCCAGGGGGGTTAAGGACCTGAAGTTGGGGAAAGGTGGTGGGACCTTGTTAAGGTCACAGAAGAAGTGCTTGTGGAAGCACACCCGAAAGAAGACTTGGGGAGTTTTATCTAACTCTGGTGAAGCAGAGTGCCCCAGTGCAAGGGAAGGTAGTGATAGGCAGAAAGTGACTGAGTTAGGGGGTCGCTGGCACGGGGGGGATGTGACACCGAGGGGCACTGTCACTGGGAGAATATAGACACAGAGACACGGATTCGCATTAGGTGTTGATGCAACAACACTATGGTTTCTGAGGGACAGTTCTCACCATAGAAATGCAGTCCAGATGCTTTTTTGCACGTTTTTAATGCGTTCCAGTGCGTTTTTGGATGCACTTCAGTGCATTTTCCCCCCTCTCTTTTTTCTTAACGCTAAATAAGGACATCTGTGTTCCAGCACATTTTTGGGGCATTTAAGTGTGTTCCGATGCGTTTTACAGCGTTCCAGTGCAGTCCAGTGCAGGAAAAATGCAGCATGTTCTACTTTTTTTTTTTTCTGGAACTGGAAAGCACTGGTGTGAACTATGCTATTGAAAAAGATTAAATATGAAGTACTTGTGCGCTGCTATGGACCTCACAACCAACCAAAACTGATATACAAAATAAATACCAAAAAATATATCACCCTAAAATTATACATGAAAAAGCTGCAAACATTAGCAAGGGACCTCAACACTCTAACACAAATAATGATAATATAAAATGGAGCTATGCAGCAAAAATAGACAAAATATGCATGAATGGCTATCCCTAATTTCAAAAAAACAAAAAAAACGCACTTATGCTATAATATGCAATAATAAGTGAAACAGTGATAAAGTGCACTAGCTGAAGAAACTAAACAGCAAAATAGACAAATTTGCATGGAACTATCCCTAATTAAAAAAAAAAAAGTATTATGCAATAATATATGAAACAGTGATAAAGTACTCATACATCAGATATTCATCTGATTTTACATAAATAAATATTTAGATAAGTCCCAAATAATAAAGTGCATGTGAGTCAAAAAGTGATGAGATGTGAAGATCAAGTTCTGAAAAAAACAGTTCTTGAAAGTTGTGAAGACACTTGCTCCCACCATTCAGGCATCCACCAGGGGTGTGCCCTAGCAGCTCACCTTCAACAAAGACCACAACAGATCTAGTGGGGCTTTGGTATACAGATCCTTAGGGGCAGTTCACGTTCCACCCTCCTCTCCTCTCCTGCATCAAAATCCACAGCTGGTCTGACAAGGCTTTAATATATGGATCATTTATGGACAATCACATGCCACTCTCTCTTCTCCTCATAGCATAAACCCAGGGATAAATATCCGCTAGGCTGTGTATTGGGTTTCCTCCTCTCTTCCATTTACAGGCCATACAAGACAAATAGGAACTCCCATAGTGTAGTAATTTCACAGAAGAAGTAGTTTTATTAAAACATAATACCTTACATCTAGGTTAAAGCAAGCAGCATCCATAAAATCCCTACTTCCAGTCTCGGCCATGACCGGAAGTGAAGTAGCACTGGACTGTATGTGGTGTGAACTGGCATTGAATGGAGAAAGCAGTATTTTTGACTTTGGATTCTGTAGTTCTGGATCAGAACTTTCAATCCTGTGTCCAGGGTTTACCAGGTGCCTGCAATCTGTGTGAGTACACAGGTGTGTATGGTCGTTATATACTCAGGTCTGAGGACAGCTCAGAGCTTCCAGGTTGGAGATCGCTCCAAGTGAGGGAGACAGGAGTTCTCATCAAGGGGGTCAGAGGTGGCTAGGAGACAGCAAATCTTCTTCCAGGAGTCAGGTTAGTTCCTATTGGGGTGTCAGCATATCCATAGGCGGGCCATGCTGCTAAAGGCTAGAGCCAAGTATCCAGGAGAACTGGACAACAGAGTGACTGGTAAGAGGTGCAGTGTGGTACTACAGTTGAAACTGGGGGGGGGGAGTAACATGACACATGTCGCAGTGTGGTAGGTTGGAAGCAGAGGCTGTGGGTGAGTGATCGGTGTCCTGGTACATATGCTGCTACTTTAGCTGATATCAGTGCTGTGCAGGGTGTGTCGGCTCTCTTTAGGTTTCTTTTTTCTTCTGCTGGTGATCTGACCACCTGTGGATAATCCTGCCTACAGGTCCAGCTGCTGCCCACTAGTCCCTATGTAGTCTCCTGGTTACTGCTGATACTTGGTACCTGCTGTGCCCATTAAGAGAGGTTCCCACCATCCCTGCACTGAGTTCCCTGGTCTGTACACCTGCTGTGCCCATTATGAAGGGTTCACACCATCCCTGTGTTCCTGGGTCTGTACCCCTGCTGTGCCCATTATAAGGGGTTCGCTCCATCCCTGTGCTGAGTTCCTGGGTCTGTACAACTGCTATGCCTGTTATGAGGGGTTCCCTCTGTTCCCTGAGTTCTGAAGTCTATATATCTGCTGTACCCATTATGAGCGGCTCACTCCATCCCTGTGCTGCTGTACTGACTGACCCCAACCTCTGCCCTATTGACATGTCCACTGTCCTGCTGCCACCACTGTCCACTTTTAATTCAGCTTAGTTGAATAAGTTCATATTTTTACACTGACATTTTATTTTATTACTCTAAGCAGATTTCATGGCACAAGAATGCTTTTGGGTTTATTTTACCATGTCCTTTTTAAGCCCCTCCCACTGTAAATGCAATTAGGCCACACCCATTGTTCACCCATTGTACTACTCTCCTTGGGGCACCCAAAGGTGTCTCAGGTATTTTACAATCCGCTAGTGTATACTAAAAAAAATTGCCTTGCATCACTAAAGTGTTCAGGGTTGGCTTGAAGAAAAGTTTACAACCTTGGCTGTTGCGCCAGAAAAAAGCAGTAGCATTTTATAAAGGTGATTTCAAGCCTCACCTTTGTGGCGGATTAGAAGGGGTGCTGCCACAACAACAACAAAAACAGCGGGGAAGGCCTTTAATGAGCTAGTTATGACTGTAAAATGAGGCGATTTCAAGCCTCACCTCCGCAGCGGCTTAGGAGGGTCATCGCTGAGAAGGAAGAAGAGCAGACAGAAACAGAGGTCTTCTGAAAGACCCGCTTCTTGGCTCACTACTACTTTCTCATCTGCTAAGGAAGTGAGGCTTGAACCTAACCTATGCAGTGATTGTGTCCAGGGGTCTCCAAACTATGGCCATCCAGTTGTTTAGGATCTACCACTCCCATAATTCCTTGTCGTGAATGTCAGAGTTTTGCAATGCCTCATGGGATGTGTAGTTCTGCAACAACTGGAGGCAGGGCCGTCTTTAACCACTTCGCTACCCGGCAATAAATGATGTTCACAGATGGGATCTCCCATCCTGGGTGGACGTCATATGACGGCCTGGGCTTCCCGGCCCCTAGGGGGCGCGCGCCGCTGCATTGCTTGGGACCCGGTGTGTGTGCCCGGCGGCCGCGATGTCCGCCGGGCACCCGCGATTGCCCGTTAACTGGGCCGGACTGTGGATCTGTGTGTGTAAACACACAGATCCACGTCCTGTCAGTTGAGAGGAGACCGATCTGTGTTCCCAGTACCGAGGAACACTAATCGGTCTCCTCCCCTTGTACGTCCCCGCCCCCTACAGTTAGAATCACTCCCCTAGGAAACATTTAACCCCTCATGTCCCCCTAGTGGTTAACCCCTTCACTGCCTGTCACATTTATACAGTAATCAATGCAATTTTATAGCATTGATCGCTGTATAAATGTGAATGGTCCCAAAAATGTGTCAAAAGTGTCCGATGTGTCCGCCATAATGTCGCAGTCACGAAAAAAAATTGCGATCCCCGCTTTTACTAGTAAAAATTTTTTTTTTTTTTTTTTTAAATGCCATAAATCTATCCCGTATTTTTTAGACGCTATAACTTTTGCCCAAACCAATCAATATACGCTTATTGCGATATTTTTTTTTATTTTTTTTTACATACATATCGGCCGAAACTGAGGAAAAAAATTAGTTTTTTTTTTTTTTAAAATTGGGATATTATAGCAAATAGTTTTTTTTTTTTTTTTTTTTTTTTTTCAAAATTTGTCTTTTTTTTTTTTTTTTTATAGCGCAAAAAATAAAAACCGCAGAGGTGATCAAATGCCACCGAACGAAAGGTCTATTTGTGGGGGAAAAAAGGACATCAATTTTTTCTTTGGGTACAACGTCTCACGACCGCGCAATTGTCGCTTAAAGTGCGACAGCGCTGAAAACTAAAAATTGGTCTGGGAAGGAAGGGGTTGAAAATGCCCGGTATTGAACCGGTTAATATTGATTGGACACTAGGCAAACTTTTTTTGGGGGGCCTCCCCTCCATGCAATTTCGCTCTCCACTTGCTCTGAGAAATACAATAAATAGCAGCTAGAATCAAAATCAGTTTACTGAATCAGATCAGACAGCGATTGCGATTGGTTGCCAAAGGTCACAGTGTACCATTACTGCTCGCTGACTGGCTGCTAGAGGTTACAGCACACATTATGGCTCACTGATTGGTTGCCAAAGGTTAAACCACGTCATCTCCTCATTGTCTGCACACCATGGATTAGGGAGGTGAGGGGACCCATAAATAGACAGAAAACTTTTATGGATCCTAGGACTCCTGGGGTCAGTGGCAATGCTGGGGGGTTGATGGGATCAGTGGCAGTGGTGAGGGATGGGATTAGTTAGGAGGCAGTACACTGTGGCAAATTCTGAATCATGTAGAGCAAAGCTGGAAATATTTGGCAAGTACAGTATATACTGTAGTGGGGGATTCTACACTGACCACAAATGTAATGGGAAACTTTCAATGACCACCAATGTGAGGGGGGATTTACACTGACCACCAATATAAAGAGGGATTTCTACACTGACACCAATGTCATAGGAGCATTTACACCAAACACCAGTGTAAGGAGAAATATACAATGACCTCCAATGTTAGGTGGGGATTTACATTGACCACCAATATAAAGGGAGATTTACACTGACAATCATTGTAAGGGCAATTCTGCACTTAACACCAATGTGAAGGAAAATGTACACCGATCACCAATGTAATGAAGAATTTACACTGACAACCAATGTAATGGGGGATTTTACATCAACAACCAATAAAGGCGGATTTCTACACTGGCCACCAATGTAAGGGGGGGTTACACTCACCACCAATTTAAAGGTGGCTGCTACATGGACCACCAATGTAAGGGAGGATTTGAAACTGACCACAAATGCAGGTTTGTATTATTTTTACTGATTACCAATATACAGTAGAGAGGAGCTTCTACACTGACCACTAATGTAATGGGGATTTACACTGACCACTAATGTAATAGGAGCATTCACAGTAAAAACCAATGTAAAGGGGGATTTGCACTCACTACCAATGTAAGGGGGACCTTCACACTGGCCACTAGTGTGATTGAAAGGTTTGTACACCAAGTCCCAATGTAATGAGAATATTTACACTGACCACCAATGTAACTGAGACATTTAGCCTGCATTAACATTTTTTGTGTGTCGGGAACGCATGCAAAATCGCTTTCCTAACACCACAGAAACGTGCTGCCCTTTAGCAGATACACAGCAGTGCCATTAATTGTTACTGACACCCTCACGCATCTGCTGAGATGTGCGTATTTACATGCACCAAAATTCAGGGTGCTGTGACACCATGTTATTTTGAAAAAGTGTTCAACCTCCAATTTGCTTACCTTTGCAGAACAGGCTGATGTTAGGCTTAATGACCACATTTGTAGGCAAGACTTTCCAGTGGGCAGCATTTAGCAGAAGTGATGGTGAATATGATCTCAGTGGGGCATGATATACATATGAATGTGACCCCTATTTACATATCAATGTTGCCTCTGTTTACATATTAATGCAGGTTATTTGCATGTAAACACAGGGTCTGCAGGTGAGTCATCTGTACACAACAAGAGGACAGAGCTGAGCAGCATTAGTAACAGAACCTCACACTGAGATATCGGGACCCAGCACAGGACTAAAACTTCAAGGGATAAGGGAATTGAAACAGGGATAATTGGCAAGTAGATAAAAAGAAAAAAAGGTGCCTCTAAGTGCAGAATTAAAACTTTTAATATCCCCAAACAAGATTAAAAACACTTACAGAATCAAGGATAAGAAGAGGCATAACATGGATGTATGAAGCAGGTGATCCGGCATCAGGAGGTCCCAGTGTATCACAGCTTTCCAGGGATAATGATATGCAGCAGCAGAAGGTCCCAGGATAACCAGCAGGTAAACACCCCAGGCTCTGGGAACACTGGTGAAGCAATCGCGTTGTCTGAGTCAGCATGGAGCATGAATCCCGGAAATGACGTCAGAGGGAGGGGACAACAACCAGCATGGACCGCAAACGGGAAATATGTCATCAAAATGGGACGCGTTTCGGAACTACTGTTTGGTTCCTTCTTCAAGCCAATGACGACAGGTTTGTAGAAGCTGAGCTTCTTATAGTCTATGGGCGGAGCTGTGGGTGGTGATAAGGGAAGAAAAACAATGCTGCAGCATCCCAGGAAGTAGTGTGATCCATGGGCATAGAACTGCACAGTAAACATAAAGACAGACCGGGATGCAGCCCGCACACGAAAAACAGCAAGACAAATACAGCAAGTATATATAAAAGGAACTTCAATGAAATCAATGAAAAAATATGTATAAGATGAAACAAAACGGTCAAACCATACATTGCTTCTCAGTAGCTGATGCCACTAAAAATTAATAGTTTAAAAAATGATCACTGGATCAATATATGGGGATAACAAACAGAATAAAGTAAATGGGTATACATGCATGTGCATGCGCGCACAAGAAACAACCACAGACGCAAAAAAAAAGATAGATGCAAAAACTAAACAAAAAACGCATAGATGGGAAAACGCATAAATGCAAGGAGAAAAAAAAAAAATCAATTGGATGAATCCTTGTGCGCTCATACAGACACACATCCTATAGGAAAAACAGAATACAATTAGTCAATGGAGGACATACCTAAAGGGAATATGGGCACTGTATAATGAGCATACATATAAAAATGAGAATGTAATGGTGAATGAAGTTCTAAAGTATGGCACTGATTTCAAAATCCTCATTTAACCCTCCAGGGGCCAAAACATTCAAAGAGAAAATCCAATACATCTCTCTGTGGCAAAGCTTTCGGAAATGCTCAGCTGGGGGGAGGTCTCTAGGTATCACCTCAATAACCCAAACCATTAGACCATCAGTGGATTTGTTATGGTATTCGAGATAGTGCCTAGGGACACTATGAGTGTCTAATCCATCAGTAATGAAACGGCGATGTTTGCCAAATCGCTTACGTAATGGTCTGATAGTACGCCCAACATGGGCATGTCAAACAATAGACTACATGGTCAGAAGAGCATGTGTGAAAGCCCTTGATAGGGTATGTTTTATCTTTAACACAAAAATCTATCTGGCCATGTTTAACAAACCGACAGGTCTTACATAGCGGGTTGCGGCATTGATACATGCCCGAGATGGCTAGGAAGGTTGGGGAGGGAATAACCTGGGCGTATTGGCTTACCCTTAAGTTTACTAGGTGCCACCTTACTTTTAATATTAGGGGCCTTTCTGTAGGCAAATTTGGGCTTATTAGATAGGACAGGAAGAAGGTGCTCTTCCTGAAGCGGCAAAGGCCAATGCTTCTGCACGATACCCTCCATCTGTAACGAGAGTGAAATTGGGTAATAAATGGCAAATCATCCTTATTGTTGTCAGCTTGGATGAGAGGACGTGGTTGGATAGGTGCATCTCTGTAGTGAGCGTAAGCTGTTTGCACAATATCAGCTGGAAATTGTCAAGAAATTTATCTTCCAAGATCTTACTCTAGATGTCATATTCACTGCTTCTAGTACAGTTCTTTTTAAGTCTACAGTATTGGTTTTTAGGCAAGTTATTAAGCCGTTGTGGGTGGTGGCAGCCTTTATAATGAAGAAAAGAGCTTGTCAAAATTGAAATAGTTATGGGTAGCCTCTACAATAAAGGAGGCTTGCCTGGGATTCAGCATGGGGTCCTTACACAAAAAAGGATTGTATCGCACACAGCCCCAGATATCTTAGAAGATACATTTCTTGACAAAGAATTTCCAGCTGATATTGTGCAAACAGCTTACGCTCACTACAGAGATGCACCTATCCAACCACGTCCTCTCACCCAAGCTGACAACAATAAGGATGATTTGCGATTTATTACCCAATTTCACTCTTGTTACAGACAGATGGAGGGTATCGTGCGGAAGCATTGGCCTTTGCCGCTTCATGAAGAGCACCTTTGTCAGGTCACCTTGAGGCTAGGTGACAGAAGCACTCTGTAGGAGTCAACATGGGCATGTCAAACAATAGACTACATGGTCAGAAGAGCATGTGTGAAAGCCCTTGATGGGGTATGTTTTACCTTTCACACAAAAATCCTTCTGGCCATGTTTAACTAACCGACAGGTCTTGCATAGCGGCTTGCGGCATTGATACATGCCCAAGATGGCTAGAAAGGTTGGAAGGGAATAACCTGGGCGTAATGGCTTACCCTTAAGTTTACTAGGTGCCTCCTTACTTTTAATATTAGGGGCCTTTCTGTAGGCAAATTTGGGCTTATTAGATGGGACAGGAAGAAGGTTGTCATGGTTATGCAATAGAGTTTCTCTGTCAGCCTACCTGTCTCCATGTGTTCATCTCTAAAGACCAGCTGCCTCTCACCTGACTGGTTTTATAACCTCTCCTCTAAGCATGGCCCCACCCCAGGCCCTATCAGGGAACCCTATATTAACCTGTGCACTGCAAGCCAGCAGTGCTGATCAATCATTGTGTGTTTAGCTTTCGTGTGTACGTGCTGTGTTTCCTACGTCTGATTCCAGTTACTGACTTTGGCCTGTTCTTTACTATTCCTGTCTGCTCGTGACCCTGACCTTTTTGGCGTGTCCCCGACCATCCCTGTTTGCATGTAACCCTGAACCTTGGCGTGAACTCTGTCCTTGTCTGCTTGTGGCCCCGACCTTGGCTTGTCCCTTACTTTCTTTGTTGTTCCAGCCTGCTGCCTCCTTCCTCTTCTCCTGTAGTCTACCGTGAGCTGTGAGACCCTGGGGGCCGCGACCTGGAGCCAGACTGCAGCGCAGTCCATCCTTACCACTAAAGGCTCTGGTGAACACCTACTGGCTCTTAGACTCCGCGCCCTGGGGAATCAATGCTCTAGATCCCAGTGGGATCTGTGTCAGTGATCCAGTAGACCTGCTTCCTGAACCTCCCAGGGTTCAATCCGCAGCAGTCAGTCTTAGGGTCCACTACCTAGCGGTGCACTTCTGACTCCTACAGAGTGCTTCTGTCACCTAGCCTCAAGGTGACCTGACAAAGGTGCTCTTCCTGAAGCGGCAAAGGCCAATGCTTCCGCACGATACCCTCCATCTATCTGTAACGAGAGTGAAATTGGGTAATAAATCGCAAATCATCCTTATTGTTGTCAGCTTGGGTGAGAGGACGTGGTTGGATAGGTGCATCTCTGTAGTGAGCGTAAGCTGTTTGCACAATATCAGCTGGAAATTCTTTGTCAAGAAATGTATCTTCTAAGATATCTGGGGCTGTGTGCGATACAATCCTTTTTTGTGTAAGGACCCCATGCTGAATCCCAGGCAAGCCTCCTTTATTGTAGAGGCTACTGCCTTCTGTCTCACCCATAACTATTTCAATTTTGACAAGCTCTTTTCTTCATTATAAAGGCTGCTACCACCCACAACGGCTTAATAACTTGCCTAAAAACCAATACTGTAGACTTAAAAAGAACTGTACTAGAAGCAGTGAATATGACATCTAGAGTAAGATCTTGGAAGATAAATTTCTTGACAATTTCCAGCTGATATTGTGCAAACAGCTTACGCTCACTACAGAGATGCACCTATCCAACCACGTCCTCTCATCCAAGCTGACAACAATAAGGATGATTTGCGATTTATTACCCAATTTCACTCTCGTTACAGATGGAGGGTATCGTGCGGAAGCATTGGCCTTTGCCGCTTCAGGAAGAGCACCTTCTTCCTGTCCTATCTAATAAGCCCAAATTTGCCTACAGAAAGGCCCCTAATATTAAAAGTAAGGTGGCACCTAGTAAACTTAAGGGTAAGCCATTACGCCCAGGTTATTCCCTTCCAGCCTTTCTAGCCATCTCGGGCATGTATCAATGCCGCAACCCGCTATGTAAGACCTGTCGGTTTGTTAAACATGGCCAGAAGGATTTTTGTGTGAAAGGTAAAACATACCCTATCAAGGGCTTTCACACATGCTCTTCTGACCATGTAGTCTATTGTTTGACATGCCCATGCGGCCTTTTTTATGTTGGGCATACTATCAGACCATTACTTAAGCGATTTGGCAAACATCGCCATTTCATTACTGATGGATTAGATACTCATAGTGTCCCTAGGCACTGTCTTGATTACCATAACAAATCCACTGATGGTCTAATGGTTTGGGTTATTGGAGCGATGCCTAGAGACCTCCCCCCAGCTGAGTTTCCGAAAGCTTTGCCACAGAGAGATGTATTGAATTTTCTCTTTGAATGTTTTGACCCCTGGAGGGTTAAATGATGGTTTTGAAATCAGTGCCATACTTTAGAACTTCATTCACCATTACATTCCCATTTTCATACGTATGCTTATTATGCAGTGCCCATATTCCCTTTAGGTATGTCCTCCATTGGGCAATTGTATTCTTTTTTTCCTATAGGGTGTGTGTGTGTGTGTGTGTGTGTGTGTATATATGTATATATATATATATATATATATATATATATATATATATATATATATATATATATATATATATATATATATATATATATATATATATATATATATATATATATATATATATATATATATATATATGCGCATAATGATGCATCCAATGGACGTTTTTATTTTTGGCATCTATTCATTTTTTTTTTTTTTTTTTTTTTTTTTGCTTGCGTCTGTGGTTTCTTGTGCGCACATGCATGCACACGCATGTATACCTATTTACTTTATTCTGTTATCCCCATATATTGATCCAGTGATCATTTTTTAAATGATTAATTTTTAGTGGCATCTGCTACTGTGGAGCAATGTATGGTTTGACCATTTTTCGTTCCATCTTATACATATTTTTTCATTGATTTCAAGTTCCTTTCCTTTTTATATATACTTGCTGTATTTGTCTTGCCGTTTTTCGTGTGCGGGCTGCATCCCGCTCTCTTTATGTTTACTGTGCAGTTCTATGCCCATGGATCACACTACTTCCTGGGATGCTGCAGCATTGTTTTCCCTTATCGTCTTTCAGGACAGCACATGAGAGAGTGGCTCCACCCACTAGGAAACAGGAAACACAAACTCCACCACATTTTAAAAGGAGGCTCCTCTTCACAGCTCGTCAGTTTTTGTGTTTCCTCCAGCAAGGGAACACCTATTAGGGGCCAGGGTCTCTTATGGTGCTATCCTGAGAGGCCAGGCTGCCTACCCCACCATACCTATTTTTTCCTCCAGAGTGTCCGATCCTTCCACACCGCGCCACAGGGTTGCTGGTAAGTGGGCTCCTTTTTTTCCTTTTCTTTGCTTAAATGAGCTGGACCGTTCCTGGAGCCGCTCCTTAGGCGGCGGCAGCCGTTCGCGGGCTTTTTTTTTAAACCGCGTGTCGGCGTTACTGGCCGCCGCCATCTTGGAAAAGTACAGACTCGACCGGTCGGAAGTGAGGTATCCGACGAGGGGAAGGCACTAGGAACGGGCGCATCATTTCCTATCAGAAGTGGCGCAGAGGAAGAAGGGAGGAGCGGTCCTGGTGCCTATATTCCGGTCGGGCGCAACGTGTTTTTTTACTCCGGAACCGACGTTTGTAAGAGCCACAGATCGGAGCAGCACCACTATGGACTCTGTGGCAGCTGCATGTGGGACAGGCACAGGCACCAGCAAGGCCCAGGTAAGAGGGGTTAGAGAACTATCCTGGTTACTTTGGTGCCCCTCTCACAAATGTTTTTTCCCCCTTGGTGGCTGGGGCCTGTCTGGGCACATGGGGTTAACTGCTGTTCCTCCTGTGCACCTGTGGTGAGTCCGTTAGGAGGAGGAGTCTTATCTCTTGTAACACCAGCATTAAGTCAGGCAACTACCTCAGACCCCTCTCAGGACTCACACTTAACCCCAACGGTAGAGGCTGGCCCAACTACCCAAAGGTGGCATTCCCCCTCATACTCGGAGGAGGAAGAGGCAGATGCACCTTCTAGATACAAACTGTCCTTGGAACAAGTAGACAGTCTGTTGAAACAATTTATGCAACATTGGGAATGGAGGAAGAAAAAAGTTATCGCTGCACAATAGAATTTATGAAGGGCTTAGTGAAGCAACAGGTCGCACTTTCCCTGTACATTCAGTAATCTCAGAGACCATTAAGAAAGAATGGGCTGACCCAGAGAGGAAACCCTTTTTCCCAAGAGCTCACAAGAGGCGTTTCCCATTTAATGATAATCCTGAGTCACTTTGGAATTAAGTCCAGAAGTTGGATGCAGCTTTTTCCCAAGTACCTAGATCAACAGATCTGGCATTTGAGGACATGGGTACTTTGAAGGATCCTATGGATAAGAAGGCGGACCAACAGCTTAAAAAAAGCCTGGCAGTCCATTATAGGGAATCTCAAGCCTGCTATGGCTTTGACCTGTGTCTCCAGAAATATGGAGTTCTGTCTGAATCACCTAAAAGCACATAATATAGCTGATTCACCTAAACAGGAGATTCTAGATTCCTTCCCAACCCGTATAGCAGCTGTAGCATATATTTCTGACGCCTCTGCAGATTCTATAAGAATGTCAGCTAGATCCGGGGCCCTGACCATTGCAGCTAGGAGAGCGTTATGGCTGAAGACTTGGCCTGGGGACACAGCTTCCAAAAATAAGTTATGTGGAGTTCCATTTTTGGGAGATCAGCTATTTGGTCCTGAACTAGAGTCCATTTTGGATAGAACAGCTGATAAGAAGAAATCCTTTCCTGTTAAAAAGAAAAAGCATTCAGTTAGGCGTTTTTTTTCGACCTCAAAAAAATCAGTAAAAGAGTAACGGGCCCCAAGAAAAAAGAGAGAATTGGGCGGCGCAGAGAGGAAAAGGCAAAGGGAATGTCCTTTTCAATCCTCCTACACAGGCCAATAAAACACAATGACTTGGTGGTGCCTGTGGGAGGAAGGCTTCAAAAATTCCTTTCTCTTTGGGCAAACATAACAAAAAATCCTTTTATTTTGGACTTAATAGCCCAGGGATACAAGATAGAGCTGTTGGACCTTCCCCCAGAGAGGTACTGTGTAACAAATCTGCCAAGAGACACAAGAAAAGCCCTAGCCATGAAGAACCTGTTAGGGCATCTGATAAAACAGGGTGTTGTGGTTCAGGTGCCTCTGGAGGAAGATTGCCAGGGGTTCTATACCCATATGTTTCTGATAAAGAAACCATCAGGAAGCTTTCGGCTCATCCTCAATTTAAAACCGTTAAACAGATCAGTCCAATACAGGTGATTCCGCATGGACTCCATCTCTTCGGTAAGAAATCTTAGTCAGGGGATGCTTTATTGCATCAATCGACTTAAGGGATGCGTACCTGCATGTACCTATAGCTGCTCAGTCCCAGAGATACCTGAGGCTGGCAGTAAATATGGGGAGGGAGGTTCTGCACCTTCAATTCAGGGCCCTCCCGTTTGGTCTATCTTCCGCCCCTCGAATATTTACCAAAATTATGGCGGAAGCCCTAGCTCCCCTCCGGCTACAAGGGATTGCGGTCATCCCTTACCTGGACGACCTCCTTTTTCTTTGCCCCTTCCAGGGAAAGGTTACAGGAGGATTTGATCAAGGCTCGCAGTCATCTGGAGGCCTTAGGTTGGATTATAAACATGCAAAAATCAAATTTCAATCCAGCACAAAGAGTCCAATTTCTGGGGTATCTGATAGACTCAGTGGATCAAAGGATCTTTCTTCCAGAAGAGAAAAAAGTGAAGGTATTGCAGGCAGTATCCAGCCTTCAGACGAACCTGGAGGTATCAGTCAGAAGGATTATGTCAGTACTGGGAACCTTGACCTCAACCATGCCGGCCATTCAATGGGCCAGACTCCACTTCAGACCCCTTCAGAGTTTTCTCTTAAAGATCTGGGATCACAGTCCAGAAGCTTTAGACTCAAAGGTAAAGCTTCCCACCAGGGTAGAAAGGACCCTTTGGTGGTGGAGAAATCAGGCAGTGCTGTCGAGGGGTTTACTCTGGTCCTTCCCAACAGAGAGGATAACGACAGACGCCAGCAGTTGGGGATGGGGAGCACACTGGGGTCAAGACATAGCTCAGGGAGTTTGGTCCCCAGTGGAAGCAGGAAGGTCATCAAATTGGAGGGAGTTAAAGGCAGTCGCTCTAGCCTTGGTTGCCTTCTCTCCAAACCTTCAGGGGTCCCATGTGCAGATATTGTCAGACAACACCACCACGGTGGCATACCTGAACAAACAAGGGGGCACAAGGAGCGGGACTCTTCTATTGCTATCTTCAGAGATCCCAGAATGGGCAGAGAGTCATTTACTTTCCCTGTCAGCAGTACATCTCAAGGGCACGCTAAATGGAGTAGCAGACTTCTTGAGCAGACAAAAGATTCAGGAGGCAGAGTGGAGTCTGAATCCAGAAATATTCACTCTAATAACCCAGAAGTGGGGATGCCCGCAGGTGGATCTATTCGCATCAAGAGAAAATGCTCAGCTCCCTCAGTTCTTCTCTCTGCACCGAGACAGCGGATTGATAGGGATAGATGCCCTGGCACATCCTTGGAATTTTCAGCTGGGTTATGGCTCCCCCCCCCCCCCCCCCCTTTTCAGCTAATTCCTTTAGTATTGGGGAAGATACAGAAGGAGAAGGTGTCGGTAATCTTGATCACCCCGTACTGGCCAAAAAGGGCCTGGTTTTCCTCCATTCTACTAATGTCAGTCAAACCATTCTGGCAGCTTCCCCTCAGACAGGATTTACTACTTCAAGGTCCAGTGTATCATCCAGATATAGCAAGACTAAGTCTCACTGCTTGGTATCTGAGGAACAGCTGTTAAAAAACAAGGGTTTGTCAGAGCCTCTAGTATCCACTTTACTTGCTAGTAGAAAGAAGGTGACTAGAGATATCTACGCTAAGATTTGGAAAGTCTACAACTCCTGGTGTCGCTCGGCAAACCGAAATTTAGAAGACATTGTGTCGGTTCTGGAATTTCTGCAGAAGGGGGTGGACAAAGGGCTGGCAATTAGCACTCTTATACAAGTAGCTGCCCTAGGAGTATACCTGGATCAACCTATTTCCTCAGTTCCGTTTGGTCACAAGATTCTTTAGGTCACTTACTAGATCCAGACCAGTTCCCACTAGACACTTTCCAAAATGGGAAATGACAGTGGTCTTACAAGTACTCACAAAAAATCAATTTGAACCGTTACAGTCAATCTCTTTAAAGAATTTAACTCTGAAAACGGTATTCTTAGTTGCAGTTACGACTGTGAGAAGAATTGGAGAACTTCATGCTCTTTCAGTTAAGGAGACGTTTTATGTCGATCTACCCAGACAGGATTGTGCTTAGAACAGATCCTGCGTTTTTACCAAAAGTGGCATCAGTCCATAACGGGTCGCAGGAAATCATCCTGCCAACTTTTTGTTTAGATCCTTCAGGAAATAAGGAAGAATTATTTCATAAGTTAGATGTAAGAAGAACTTTATTACATTACTTGGATAAAACAAGGGAGGTCAGGTCTTCGGACTCTTCGGAGTACGAGCACACTCTACTAGAGCTCTAGCCACTACATGGGCAGAAAAAGCTGGTGCCACCCCAGACCAAATTTGTAAGGTGGCTACGTGGTCAAGTTATCTTACGTTTGTCCGTCACTACAGATTGGATCTTCTGTCAGCTGGTGATCAGGCATTTGGCAGAAAGGTCCTGCAGGCTGTTGTTCCTCCCTAGTTGGTAAGTCTCGATTATCCTCTCGTGCTGTCCTGAAAGACGATAAGGGAAAATTCAAGTTAGACTTACCGGTAACTTGTTTTCCAAGAGTCTTTCAGGACAGCAAACTACTCGCCCTTCATGTTTATATATACATATTTATACGTATATGGAAGTGTGTGTGTGTGTGTATATATAATGTATATGTGTGCTGTGAATTACTTGTATTATGATTATGTGTTCCAGCTTGGGCCGGAGGTACTCTACTACAACTGACGAGCTGTGGAGAGGAGCCTCCTTTTTAAAATGTGGTGGAGTTTGTGTTTCCTGTTTCTTAGTGGGTGGAGCCACTCTCTCATGTGCTGTCCTAAAAGACTCTTGGGAAAACAAGTTACCGGTAAGTAGAACTTGAATATTTCTTCCCTTATCACCACCCATAGCCCCACCCACGGCTCTGCCCATAGACTATAAGAAACTCAGCTTCTACAAACCTGTTGTCATTGGCATGAAGAAGGAACCAATCAGTAGTTCCGAAACGCGTCCCATTTTGATGACATATTTCCTGTTTGCGGTCCATGCTGGTTGTTGTCTCCTCCCTCTGGAGTCATTTCTGGGATTCATGCTCCATGCTGACTCAGACGATGTGATTGCTTCACCAGTGTTTCCAGAGCCTGGGGTGTTCACCTGCTGGTTATCCTGGGACCTTCTGCTGCTGCATATCGTTATCCCAGGAAAGCTGTGATACACTAGGACCTCCTGATGCTGGATCACCTGCTTCATACATCCATGTTATGCCTCTTCTTCTTATCCTTGATTCTGTAAGTGTTTTTAATCTTGTTTGGGGATATTAAAAGTATTCTGCACTTAGAGGGGCCTTTTTTTCTTTTCTTCTTCTTTTTTTTTTTTTATTTTTTTTTATCTATTAGAGATTGCTTCCCTCTTAGGGCTGCACTCCAAAGTGTTTGAAGACCACTTCATCCATCCAACAAAGACACTAACTGCTGGGTCTTGACATTCTGAGCGCCCTTGACATACATTTTTTATCTGGATAATTGGCAAGTAGGAGGCAGCTGCATTGGGCCCCACAACAATGATAGGGCTCAGGGCAACTGCCTCTTTTGCCCTGCCTTAAAAATGGTCCTGGCTGGAGGGCTGTAGTTTTAGATATCCCTGGTGTAGGCCTTCACTGCACGCGTAGCGATTCACTATCGTCAAAACCTGAAATGACGTGTGTGTTTACCATCCTATGGCTTATCTATGTATTTATTACACTTTAATGTCCCCTTCTTGGGCAGGGGGCTGAGGGGGTGGCACGCCGAACTGAGTCTTTGTCCCGGGTGAAAGAATGGCTAGCTTCGCCACTGGTTGAAGCTGAGTGAGCTTATGAGCCAGATGGCTCTGCATTTTCCAGTGTTTGTATTTTGCTGAAGCTAGAGAAGATCCCTGTGTGGAAAAAAGTGTATGTTGGACTGTGATTTTTGCTTTCTGACATTTTTAATAAAAGTGGTTTACCAGGCCCTTAAATACAGTTCCTGGCTGCTGTGGATTCACTTTATAAACGCATCTACCATGAGAGCCAACTCCCCCATGTCACACTTTATTTTCTCGTTGTTAGTAAAATTGCTGCTTCCTGACACATTCAATTTCCCTTCCATGCCTCACTCTGCATTCAGCTTCTGAGGTCATACCCCATTAGTTGTTCATTTTATTTTTTTCCCCAGACATTCATTTCTTGTATGAGAGACTTTTATTATTCACCATATAACTAATCCTATAAAGTACAAGTCAAAGATCAGCCTCACCCGGTTTAGATAAATAGTAAAAACTTAAAGTGGAGTTCCACCCACTTTTATAACTCTTCAGCATCCCTCACTAAACTGTGCACTGTAAACGAATTGGATATTTTTAAATTTTTTTTTCTCAGCACCTACTGTATATCTGCTGTATTAATTTTTCACTTCCTCCTCCCTGGCCGCGGCCCATCGCATCATTTCCTGTTTGCAATGCCTTCTGGGAAGGGGCGGCAACTGACTCTAACACTGCCGTTGCTATGGAAACCTGATCTGAAACCTGTTACACTGCTTGTGCTGCACTGAGCATGTGCGAGATCTGCAAGGATGAGATCCAGGAAGAAATACAGTCTGGCTTCAGATGCCCAGACTTAAGATGGCCACGGCCTGCTGTAAGTTTATAGCAGTAGTTAGTTTATTAAAATAACAAACAAAACAGACCTTAGTTTACAGACTAACTTTACTAGAATATAATATGCTTGTGTATTATCGGGGTATTTTTATTTAAAAAGTGTAATTTCGGCCGGAACACCACTTTAACTGAATTTTTTTCCAACTGTCAGACTTTCATTTCTCTCTTCTGCTTGCAGCGATGGCGTCTGCTGATCTGAGAGCTGAGCTGGAATGCTCCATCTGTCTGAATGTTTATACAGATCCTGTAATGCTGAGATGTGGACACAACTTCTGCCGGGTCTGTATTGATCGTGTGCTGGATACACAGGAGGGGTCTGGAGGATATTCCTGTCCTGAATGCAGAGAGAAGTTTCAGGATCGGCCTGCACTGCACATGAACATAACAATGCATAACATAATGGAGAATTTCCTGTCTGCTCAGCCAGATCAGGAGGAGTCCGGGGTCTTCTGTACTCACTGTGTGGACTATCCTATACCTGCTGTCAGATCCTGTCTTCTCTGTGAGGTTTTTCTGTGTGATAAACACCTGAGAGTCCACAAAAAGTCCCCAGAACATATCTTATGTGACCCCACCTTGTCCATGGAGAGCAGGAAATGCTCCATCCATAACAAAATACTGGAGTATTTCTGCACTGAGGATAATACCTGTGCCTGTATGTTGTGTGTTATTGGAGGACATAAAGGACATGAGATGGAATCACTGGATGAGGCTTCTGAGAAGAAGAAGGAGACACTGAGGACTGTTCTGCAGAACATTCTGACAAAGAGAGAGGAGACGGAGGAAAGAGTCCAGAGTCTGCAGGAACACCGAAGGAAAGTAGAAGAAAAAGCAGCTGGTGACGCCAAGAGAGTCACTGCCCTGTTTAGAGATCTCAGGAGACATCTGGAGGACCTGGAGAAGAGAGTCCTGAGGGAGATCTCCGGGAGGGCAGAGCAGATCTCCATCTCCATCCAGGATCTGGAAATAAAGAAGGAGGAGCTGTCCAGGAAGATGCGTCACATTGAGGAGCTGTGTAACATGACGGATCCAGTGACTGTCTTACAGGAATCAGACACAGGTGACTTGTGTGATACTGAGGATGGAGATAATGAGGACAGAGAGAGACATGAGAAACTCCTCCATGATGTAGGGGGTGTGGATATGGCTGGGATATCACACACAATACACACATTATCTGATATAATAGCAGAGGGCAATGTATACTTCTATATACAGGGAGCTGCAGACATATTACTGGATGTAAACACCGCTCATAATTATCTCCATATATCAGATGACAGGAAAACTGTATCCATGTCAGATAGAAACCAGAATCGTCCAGAAACACCAGAGAGATTTCAGTATTATTCTCAGGTGTTGAGCAGTCGGAGTTTCTCCTCAGGGAGACATTACTGGGAAGTGGATGTCGGGGGATCAGATAGATGGATAGTCGGGATGTGTCACCCCAGTATAGAGAGGGGAGGAGAGCAGTCAGGGATTGGATATAATAAGAAGTCCTGGGGTTTGTACAGGAAAGGTGATCAGTATGTGGTGACACATGACAGTAAAGGGATCCGCTTACCCACCAATATCTCCAGTAACAGAGTCAGGATATATCTGGATTATGAGGCCGGGCGGATCTCCTTTTATGATCTGTGTGACCCGATCCGACACCTCCGCACCTTCACCACCACCTTCACTGAGCCCCTCCATGCTGGGATATTTGTAAATAAAGGTTATATAAAGATGTGTGGGGGAAATTAAAAGGGGGAGGAGGCCTGAGCACTCGGTGGGTGTAATACAATGAGGTTAGCACTGGAGTGGAGTGATTTTGGCCTATCGCATTACTTGGATAAACAAACAATTGTTTTGGCTTCACTAATGAACTTCCATTCATATGGCTTCATACTTAAAGGGGTTTGCACTTATTTCTTGCTCTAAGTTCTAATGCAATTGTATTAAATTTTTATTTTTACTATGATGATTGCAATTTTTTTATACTTGCTTAGTTTCATTGTTTTAGAGGGATAGAGCACCTATTATATGTTATTAGTCCTGCAGGGTTTTCTATGATTAATATATTTCTATGAGACTTCTCCATCGCTCCCTCTCAGATCACTGTGTTTGGCTGGAATAACTCTTATTATAGTGAGGGGTGGGGATACACCAGTAACAATACTTCGTGGTGCAATTTGTGTCCATACAAAATTAATGGGTGCAAATCACACTGCAAAAAATGTGGTGCGAATCGCATGCAGTTTGCCGCACTGCACCTGTGTGACCCCAGGCTGAAATCACTATGACAAGCTTGGGTTCACACAGGAGCGGTGGAGAAACCACATTGATTTTGACAGAAATCGCACCACATTCAAGTTCAAATTGCAAAACTCACCATAAATTATTGGTTCTTGTTATTAACGAGTACTTGACTGAAAGTATCGGTACTCGCCAATTAAAAAAACAGCATTGGTGCATCCCTAGCGAGAGGTACCAAAAATACTCGAGTACAAGCCGAGTTTTTCAGCTTTTTCTGTTTTTTGTGCTAAAAATGCCCCCCTTGGCTTATACTCGAGTCAAGCACTTTTCTGCAGCAGAGAATGACCTTTTCCAAACCGAGTTTGGGGCCCTGTATCTCGGGGCCACTTGGTGCTAGGAACCACAGCTTTAGCTATGTTGTAGTGCTAGTTCCACTGGGTTTGTACACCAAATGTGGGGTTTTTAGCACCAAGTGGCCCCGAGATACGGCTTCAGCCTCTGATTCCATGGAGAGAGCAGACTCATCTCTAATGATGGACAACCATATAACGAACGCTAAGAGCGAGGCTTGGATTTCTTCTCTGAATAAGGACAATAAAGCTTCCCTTCTGGAGTGGAGGAAAGGTGTAATATTAATCTTGTACAGGTGAATAGTCAGAGGGAATATAGTGGCCCTCCTGTAGACTGGGTTGGAGAAGCCCCTCCACTTTGAAAATAAATATTTATCAACAACATCCCTCAAGAGATCTATGAAGATAAATTAATTTTATGCTGGGACTTTGTCTTCTGATGACTTGTCTAGTGTAGAAATTAGACAAGTTTGTGTCTTTCCCATTGTGTGCCTCCTAAGTATGAATTCCAATTGTTAATTAAAGTGGAAGTCCACCCTAACACTTACATTACTCCCCTGCAATCATTAATGTGAGCTCAGCTCAGCCTTATGTCTCAAAATGAGAAAAAATCCCAGTTTTTCTACCTTTTATTTTGCAATATCCAGTGCCGTCACATGACTTTTTAATTCTACTTCCTTCTGAGAGTAAAATCAGCCAGTGGGTGTGGTTGCTGGAAGCTAGTGACATCACTTCCTGGGAGGGACACTGTTCCTGTGTAGCCAGTGGGCGTATACAGGATGGGAGGAGCTAATCATAGGTTCCCGCCCAGTGTTCTCTCATTGTACATCCTAATATATGAGAAAATGAAGAAATAAAAAGCCCCATCCACACAGGAGGGAGTATGGGAGGTGCAGTGCACATATACAGTATAGCTGTGCACAGGAGATGGGAGCTGGACACACGGGGAGCACCCGTTCCCATCTATGCGACTTTAAAAATCAGCGACTTTGAAAAGGTACCTGCAATGCTTTGATGTGACTTTGATCCAGAGAGTGTAAAGTTGGATCAAAGCTGCACTCAGTTGCATCAAAATCACACTCTAAATCATGAAACGTAGTGGTCACAATAGTGGTAACTAGGGATGAGCCCGATGTTGCATTCGACTCGAGCATCGGGTGTTTGCCAAATAGCGAACAATTTGATGTGTTTGCGGCAAATTCGAAAGCCATGGAACACCCTTTAAAAGTCTATGGGAGAAATTAAAAGTGCTAATTTTAAAGGCTTATATGCAAGTTATTGTCATAAAAAGTGTTTGGGGACATGGATCAATGCAAAAAAAGTTTTAAAAATGTCAGGTTTTTTTTCGGGAGCAGTGATTTTAATAATGCTTAAAAGTGAAATATTCCTTTAAATTTTGTACCTGGGGGGTGTCTATAGTATGCCTGTAAAGTAACGCATTTTTCCCGTGTAGAACAGTCCCTGCACGAAATGACATTTCTAAAGGAAAAAAAGGAAAACTACTCGTGGCTATAATGAGTTGTCGGGTCTCGGCAATACAGATAAAAGTAATTGAAAAAACGGCATGGGGGGTCCCCCTAAAAATCCATACCAGGCCCTTTGGGTCTGGTATGAATATTAAGGGGAACCCCCGAACCAAAATGTAAAAAAAAAAATTGCGTGGGGGTCCCCCCAAATTTCATACCAGGCCCTTCAGGTCTGGTATGGATATTAAGGGTAACCCTGCACCAAATTTTTTTTTAATGGCGTAAGGGTCCCCCCCAAATCCATACCAGACCCTTATCCAAGCACGCAACCTGGCAGGCCGCAGGAACAGAGGGGGGGTGAGAGAACACCCCCCTCCTGAACTGTACTAGGCCACATGCCCTCAACATGGGGAGGGTGCTTTGGGGGAAGCCCCCAAAGCACCTTGTCCCCGTGTTGATGGGAACAAGGGCCTCATCCCCACAACCCTTGCCTGGGGATGAAGCCCCCTTTAACAGGGGGACCCCCAGATCCTGGTCTCCCCTGTTTGAAATGGTAACGTGTACATTGTACCCCTACCATTTCACAAAAAAAGAGGACACATCTTCAGACAAGACCTTCATTAAAAAATAAAAAAAATAAAAATGACCCACGAAGTCCCCGCCATAATGACCGTCCTCTCAGGTGACAGTTATTTTATAACTGAGGGCGAAGCCACATGTGACCCTGCCCCCATGAGACACGGGGACCTCCCAATGGCTTCCCCGTGGCGTCAGAGGGGGCGGGGCCACCCGTTTACATACCTGGGTGACCCCACTTCCCAATATATTTTTTTAAATAAAGAACTTGTCCCAAAAAAAGTGTCTTGTGGTTTTTTAACATTGACACTTTTTTTGTGAAATAGTAGGGGTAATGTTAAAAAACCACAAGACACTTTTTTTGGGACAAGTTCTTTATTTAAAAAAATATATTGGGAAGTGGGGTCACCCAGGTATGTAAACGGGTGGCCCCGCCCCCTCTGACGCCACGGGGAAGCCATTGGGAGGTCCCCGTGTCTCATGGGGGCAGGGTCACATGTGGCTTCGCCCTCAGTTATAAAATAACTGTCACCTGAGAGGACGGTCATTATGGCGGGGACTTCGTGGGTCATTTTTATTTTTTTTATTTTTTAATGAAGGTCTTGTCTGAAGATGTGTCCTCTTTTTTTGTGAAATGGTAGGGGTACAATGTACACGTTACCATTTCAAATGGGGGGGCGGGATCTGAGGGTCCCCTTGGTAAAGGGGGCTTCCAGATTCCAATAAACCCCCTGCCTGCAAACCCCCACAACCACCAGACAAGGGTATGGGGATGAGGCCCTTGTCCCCAAAGCACCCTCCCCATGTTGAGGGCATGTGACCTGGTACAGTTCAAGAGGGGGAGGGCGCTCTCTTGTCCCCCCCTCTTTTCCTGCGGCCTGCCAGGTTGCGTGCTCGGATAAGGGTCTGGTATGGATTTTTGGGGGGACCCCCACACCATTTTTTTTATTTCGGTGCGGAGTTCCCCTTAAAATCCATACCAGACCTGAAGTGTCTGGTATAGATTTTGAGGGGGGGCGCCTATGCCATTTTTTTTTTTTTTTTTTTTTTTTTTTTTTTAATTTGGCGCAGGGTTCCCTTTTAATATCTATACCAGACTTAAAGGGCCTGGTATAAATTTGGGGGGACCCCCACGCAATTTTTTTTTTTTTAATTTTGGTTCGGGGTTTCCCTTAATATTCATACCAGACCCAAATGGCCTGGTATGGATTTTTGGGGGGACCCCCATGTCGTTTTGTTTTTTCAATGACTTTTATCTGTATTGCCGAGACCCGACAATTCATTATAGCCACGAGTAGTTTTAAATGACTTTTTTTTTTTCTTTAGAAATGTCATTTAGTGCAGGGACTGTTCTAAACACGGGAAAAATGCGTCACTTTACAGGCATACTATAGACACCGCCCAGGTATGAAATTTAAAGGAATAGGAGGTGCATGGGCGGAGCCGACATGCATTGTTAGAGCTCCGCACCGCTGAGGAGAGAAGAGAAGGACAAACCGGAGCCTGCAGGCTCAAAAGGTATCCATTTGAACCTTTTTGCCCCAGGGAACAAACTGTGAAAGTTTGGGCAGGAAATATGGTACTGGGAGGAAGCCGTGGCAGAAATAAAAATCGCCTCACAAAGAGCTCACAGGCACTCACTGCAGCTGAAGCAGCTCCAGTCACCTCACAATATACAGCATCAGGGCGCTCTCACAGACAGAAAATGTCACAGCAAGACTCTCCATTTGAGTCAGATACAGAACAAATCCTCTCACAAACTTCTCCACAAGCCTCCTCAGCATCCCCAGTAATATTATTACAATTTGAAAAGATGCTTCATAAGGCTTTAAAACAAACCTCAGACCAAATAACAAAAAGCCTAACCAAAGAAATAAGAGAGCTGGGAAACCGCAACGCAGCCTTAGAAATAAAAATGGATGAAATTGAAATTACAACCCAAGAAAATATAACAGAATTGGAACAATTAAAAGAAGAGAATTTAATACTTCAAACTAAGCTCGAAGATTACGAAAATAGAGCCAGACGTTCAAACTTGCGCATAAGGGGAATACCTGAAACTGTGACAGACCTGCAATCTACTATTACTGCTCTATTACAAGAACTAAAGCCAGATATCCCTATTGAACGTTTAGAACTAGACAGAGTACACAGAGCCCTCACAGCCAAAAAGAAAGATGGACCCCCACGTGATATAATCACAAAATTTCATTATTACAGAACGAAAGAACAAATACTAATTGCTGCAAGAGAAAAAAAGGAACTTATTTTTCAAGGACACAATTATCAAATTTTTGCTGACCTATCCCAACTTACTATTACTAAAAGACGATCCATGAAACCCCAACTAATGGAACTGCAACGCCACAACATTATGTATCAATGGGGCTTCCCCTTTTCAGTCAGATTTAACTACCAAGGTACAATTTACAGAAGCAGATCAGCAGATGAACTGCAACAAACCCTTTTAAAATTAAATCTGACAGAACCCACAAGCAGCAACTCTCCCACACGCAGAAGAATGGCATCATCTTCACCTTCAGGCAGCACCCAGAAAATTTCAGAACAAAATGGGAATCATCATTCTCACAAAAGAGGCCGTTATGCCACATCATCCATGGACCAAGAAAATTCAATGGACTGACATCCTAATTCCTGATATCTCTTCATTTATTATACTAAGAGATGGTTCTCTATAAAAAAACCTGTATTTATAACTGAATGTAACTGCATTCTGATAGTCACACACTGTGTGGGATCATGTTACATTCCAGTTATATTTCTTATTACTTCTGATTCATATAGCCTTAGAATATATAAGTGAAATAAGGAAATTCTTGTTCAGTTATATATTTTCAGGTAATAACAATAGATTTATTACTTTTTAGGACAAATATGTTCAATAATCCAGAAGTAATGGAAGCTTTTTCTTTCTTTTCTTAAAACAAATATATTATTACCTAACTAGTTCCTAGAACTATGTTTTTTTTTGTTTATTCTAATCTGAAGCAATACAACCTCAATTTTATGAGTTAACATATCTAAACAGTTACATATGAATAAAATATGTAATTGTTTACTCTAAAAGGGTTAAAATCCCAAAATAATTCAAACTATCTTCATCAATACCAAAGTTATTAACAGTACCTTTCTAACTGAATTATTTAGCCTAGGGCAAGACTAACCATATACAATCACCCTGGAATAAATAATTTCAACAAAAACTATATTCTGCACTCCAATTAATGAATCATCATTTTGATGTCTTTTGACATAGCACTTCTCTCCTGTAAGCGGAAGATCCGTGTACCCCCATTAGCCCTCCTCATTCTCCCAACCATATTATGTGGGAGTGTGACGAAGGCACTTATTCTCCTGAGAGAGATATTTATTCTCTTTCACGGGTAAATTGTGATTACTTGCAAAAAATAATTTATACAATGTATCATCTAATCTCATATGTTTTTTGTTTACTCTTTACTCCAGAATTCACTGGTTTCTTTTCTATCTTTTCATCTCTTCAGTCCACACAGGTTGATCTGTGCAGTCAGCTCTGCATAACAAAAAGTAAGTCAAAACTATTTGATCTGTTGCCATGGCACCACTGAATATACTTTCCCTGAATGTTCAGGGAATAAATGTCCCCCAAAAAAGGACCAAAGCCTTCCGTACTTTCCATAACAAGAAGGCTCACATAGTATGCCTCCAAGAAACACACTTCACCAAAGATTCTACTCCAAAATATATTTCTCCTTTTTATCAACAAATTTACACGGCTTCTGCCTGTACCAAACAAAGGGGTACTCTAATTGCATTTCACCGATCCACACCAATCACCTTATCAGAAATTAAAGACCCAGAAGGTAGATACCTGATACTCATGGGTTATATAATGGATACAGCAATCCCGGTGATTTCCTACTACGCTCCTAACAAACAACCTACACCATTCCTCTCACATATATTACAAGTGATTAATACACACAAAATAGGAACAGTGATAATGTGCGGGGATTCGAACCAGGTCCTCCTCCCATTTCTAGATAAATCACCTTTTACACCACAAAGAAATTCACTTATTTCTCGCACCCTCATCAAACCTTCACCAGAATAGATCATATTTTTCTAACAATAGGAATGATATCAGATATAATTCCGATTCTGTGGTCTGACCATAATGCAGTATACACTACTATAGCCTCAGCCATACCAAAAGCGCATGACCCAACGTGGTACTTACCGGACATAATGCTCAAACACCCACTACATCAGATGGCCATTGAACAAGCTTTAAAGGAATACATATCAATTAATAATACAACAGACATTTCCCCAATAACACTGTGGGAAGCTCATAAGCCTGTCTTGCGTGGTACAATACAAAGACCAATGGCACTATTTAAACGGGAACGCAAAAAACTAGCAAAAAAACTAGAACTCAATTTTAATGCAGCCTACATATCATTCCAAGATAATCCATCTCAGAGTACAAAATCTCATCTGGAAAAATCTAGATTGGAATACGATCTATTTCTCACTGAGTCAGTTGATAAATCCCTCAAACGCTCCAAACACAATTTCTACATGAATACAAACAAACCAGGTACATATTTGGCTCGGGCATTAAATTCAACTAACAAATCTTTCAAACCAATACGTTTGAAATTATCAAAAAAATGTTTATACTTGTAATCCAGTTAAAATAGTCCATAAATTTCACTCACATCTCGCAACTTTATACAAGACAAACAATGAATTTAATCCTACAGAGGCTGAATCCTTCTTCTCAAAAATAACCTTACCTGAGTTGTCTCAGAATTAAAAAAGCAGTTTGGATGAGCCTGTAACTATAGATATAGTTGCTAATGCCATAAAAGACCTAAAACTTAACAAAAGACCAGGCCCAGACGGCTACTCGGCTTTATACTATAAAACATTCTCAGAAATACTCTCTCCCATTCTCACTGAAACTTTTAACAAACTTCTAGAAGGACATTCTTTTCGGCAAGAAACACTAATGGCAATTGTTTGTATGATCCCAAAACCCCTTTCTGATGATACTTCCTCTGTGAATTATCGGCCTATCTCTCTGTTAAACCACGATATTAAATTATTAGCAAAAATAATAGCAAAACGCCTCAATAGCATTATAGGAAAATTAATACATAGAGATCAAGTAGGCTTCATGCCAAATAGACAGGCAGGCGATAATATACGCAGGGCAGTGTTATTGGCACATATTGCCAATAACACTGCCCTGCGTATATTAAAAAACGGAAAATCCCTTTATGTTTTCTATCTCTCGATATTAAGAGGGCATTTGACACAGTATCCTGGCAATATATGCAATATTCATTACAAAAATGGGGTTTTGGACCCCACTTTTTAACATGGATCAAAGCATTATATAATAAACCCAAAGCCTATATAAAATATGCTGGATACAAATCTGATGCCTTTTAATATCGAAAGAGGTACCCGACAGGGTTGCCCATTATCTCCCTTATTATTTGCCCTTATACTCGAACCCATGGCCCAATACATCAGAACAAACCAAACTATAACTGGCATTGAAGTAGGAGGTATTACACACAAATTATGTATATTTGTAGACAATATATTACTTTTTCTATCATCACCACAGGTCTCTGGTCCTAACTTAATACCAGCTCTTGATGGATTTGCAGCCCTATCCGGCCTTATGATTAATCCTAAGAAATGCCTAGTGCTTAATATTTCGCTCACAAACATGGAATTGATCCCGGCTAGGGCTGCACTCCCATTCACATGGGCAGAAAAATCAATCCCATATCTTGGAATTCATTTAACAGCATCTCATTCTGACTTATTCTCAACCAATTATCCTCCTGTATTAAGACAGATCACAAATCTAATAAAACAATGGTCGCAACTTCCTTTATCCTGGATAGGGAAGATTAATGCAATCAAAATGACTATTCTACCCAAATTGCTTTATCTATTCAGAGTCCTCCCTATTCCAATTCCTTCCTATTTTTTGAGAATAGTACAAAAAAGAGCAACTTCGTTTATATGGGGCTCTTCTAAACCACGTATACCTATATACACACACTACATCTTCCCAAAAATAAAGGAGGCCTGGGATACCCTAATTTTACTAACTACTACAGAGCAGCACATTTGGCCAGTCTGTCCAAATACCATGCAAAACAGGAAATCCCATTATGGGTATTTATAGAGGCTTCAGAATATGACCCTCTATTAATATCAAACTTGTTATGGCTTGATCCTAAAGACCGCTTTTAAAATTCATAATCCCATAACTAAACACTTCTTATCTCTCTGGGATAAACTAAAAACCAAATATCAGTTACAATCTCCACACAATCCTCTCCTTTCTTTTATCAGAAATCCGGCCTTTTATCCGGCATGGATCTACCCAAATTCTTTCAAAGCTTGGACAACATCAGGCATTCAGACACTAAATGACTTCATAGCATCTAAATCATTCCTTTCATTCCCATCGCTTAGAGAAAAATATGATCTACCAAACTCTGAGATATTTAGATATCTCCAAATCAAAAATTTCTATACACCATTCCTAAAGGGGGATACACCATTATCCCAATTATCCATTTTTGAATCAATCTGTACAAAAGATCCATTTGCTAAAGGTACAATTTCATCACTTTATAATCAATTATATGGAGTAGTAAATCTTAATAGACCCTCTTACGTTCAGAGGTGGGAGGAGGACCTGGGACGAACTTTAGAAGACACGGACTGGTCTAACATATGGCTCACATCTTCAAGTCATCTTCACCCAACATCTTAGCACTGGAGACAAATTATAAAGTCCTAACTCGCTGGTACCTTGTACCCGCTAGAGTGGCAAAATATTCACCTAATACCTCAGCTCTTTGTTTTCGAGGATGCCCAGAAATAGGCACACATTTACACATATGGTGGACGTGCACAGTAATCCAAACCTTCTGGAAGGAAGTCTTCGTGATTGCATCTAAAATATTTAAAAAAATAATACAACCAGATCCATATATAACTTTACTTAATCTAAAACCGGAATGGTTAACACTCTCTCAATTCAAACTTATGATCCAACTAATAACGGCTGCAAAAAAAACAGTGGCCAAGGCATGGAAATCTCCTACATTGGTACTAGCAGAAACAATTCACAAAATGAATAATACAATGCCCCATGCTAAGATGGTAGCCATCGATCAAAATCAAATTCCAAAATTTGAAAAACTTTGGCATCCTTGGATAAAACAACAGTTCCTGTCAAATTTCAATGACTCTGTCCTGTTGCCATGGTAACAGATTAAATGACTTACAGAGACACCCATTCTAAGGCTTCAAAGAGAACTAAAAAGAATAATAAACTGACGAGCGGGACAACCTTGTGGACCATACCTCTGCCTTTCTACCCTTTTTTTCTTCTTTCTCTTTCCTTTTCTCCACCTTACGATTAAAGCTCATTATCAGAATTTATTTGACCTATATACACTCTACCTGTAAACAATATGTATAGTAGGTATAAATCATTTAAATACCTACAAAAGTAACTAAGGAAATGATATATATCTTTAATTTAGGTTTACGTGAACCCAAGGTTTAATATTTGAAATTTCATGATATTTACCTTTATAAACCCTACTGTAAAACAATAAGCTTACTTTATAGATCCTTGTAAACTTACTTTATGTATCTCTATAATATTGTATACTCAATAAACTTCTTTTGACAAGGAAATTTAAAGGAATATTTCACTTTTATTGTTTCACTTTAAGCATTCTTAAAATCACTGCTCCCGAAAAGACGTCTGTTTTTAAAACTTTATTTTGCATTGATACATGTCCCCTGGGGCATGACCCAGGTCCCCAAACACTTTTTATGAAAATAACTTGCATATTAACCCTTCAAATTGGCACTTTTGATTTTTCACATTTGTGTTACATAGACTTTAATTGTGTTCGTGTGTTTGAACAAATTGTTTGCCTGTTCGCATATTCTGCTGCGAACCGAACCAGGGGGTGTTTGGCTCATCCCTACATGACAGTAAAGAGATCCGCTTACCCACCAATATCTCCAGTAACAGAGTCAGGATATATCTGGATTATGAGGTCGGGCGGATCTCCTTTTATGATCTGTGTAACCCGATCCGACATCTCCACACCCTCCCCACCACCTTCACTGAGCCCCTCCCAAGCTGGGATATGGGTAGGGAAAGATTTATATAAAGATATATGGGGGGGGGGGGGAATTGAGAGATGTAAGGACTCCGCCCAGAGACTTATGGCATCACAGTTGGAGGGAGGATGGGATTGGTTGAATATTCAGCCAACAGTCCTGCAGTGTTTTCATTGATGAATATATTTCTATTTCTCCATCTCTATCATAAATTACTGACCGGTTGGAATAACTGTTCAATTACAGTGAGGGATTTTTTCTATTGGTCAGTGAGTAGAATATTATCTATCTCCCTAACAAAGATAACAATAAAAAAATTAACAGGCGCCTCTTAGTAAGACTGTAAGACAAGTAAGCTCAGAGAAATAGAGCTTACTACCATCCTGTCTGCAGAGCTCAAATGTGCCTGATAACAGATACTTACATGTGAGTGTTTTAATGCATTTGGCTATTACATTTCAAACAGTCTTACTAAGAGGCACCTGTTGCTTTGTCTTTTCTCTTTACATATTAGGAGGGGCTTCAACTCCCTTCACAAGACTGCCCTATCAATACAGACTGTACAACTTCACACAGAGCTTTTTATGCTCAAAGGACTACTGCATGAACTTGCATTGCTTACTATCATACTATAACCTGCGTCGCTACCCATTGTTGTTTTTTTTTTTCTCAATAAAAAAAATTAACAGGGGTTATAACCCTTTCTTACACTCTCCAAAATAGAAAAAAATGTTTTGCCTTTTGTTCTTTAATTTTCCAAACAGGAAGTTACCATGTTATATCAGCAATTTCCCTTCCCCCGGGCTTCCCCCTATGTTCTGCCCCTCGTCCTCACGGTGGTGCTATGTGCAGCCATGATCAGACACAGAGGGTGGAGATGATCCATCAGTACAGAGAATGCAGTGCGGTCATTGTGATGGAATAGCAGACATCCCAAGTCTCCCACAGGTCACGGAAGTCTCCCACATTTGGCTGCGGGCTCCCAGACACCTGTGAGTGCTGGGTGATCTCCTGGCTGAGCCTGTCACTCAGCCACAGACAGAAGACAAAGAAGCCCTGAGCAGTCAAATGGAGTAAGAGCAGCCCGAGCGGCCATTCTTCTGTCTATGGATGAGTGACAGGCGGATGTGATGACCAGGGTTCAAGCAGCATAAACACTTCTGCAGGCACCTGATGGCCCGAGAGAATAAACCGCGCTCCACAACAGAGAAGGACATTGCCTTCACACAAGCCGCCAAAGCTGAGACAAGCCTCCTTCCCTAGTTCTCCCCCGCAGCTGATCAGTGATTGGGCACTTCCAGGCTCTGACTCCTACCCTGAGGCGGAGCCTGCTGTTAGACTAGCAATGTGATTGGGCGTGACTCGGGGACGGGGTGCAGCGGGCCTCCCAAGTGGTGGGACCCAGCCCACCTTCCCTAGGTGCTGAATGCAGATCCGAGAAAGCAGCATGAAGTGTAAGTGTGTGTGCAGCCTGCTGGCTGCTGTAGTCTCAGCTCAGCTAAGCCTGGTGTGCAACCCAGATCTCCCCCTCGGTCGTCATGCTAAGATAGTACATGGCGATAATTTCCCAAATATCAATTTCTTGATTTTGGATCGCATACACCCCAGCTCCAGGGGAGGGGACTGGAACAAAGTCCTTCTCCAAATGGAGCTGTGGTGGATCCATAAGTTGAAAGCCACACAGCCACCAGGGTTAAACGAGGCTATCTGTTTTAAACCATTCCTTGAAGGATTTTCATCTGGAGGAATGGAAAAACAAATCATATATTAATAACCTAGACTTCATGTCTAATTTATGTTTAGACATAACTTGCAGACGTTATGTCTTTTTTCTTCCCCTTTCTTTTCTTATATGTATTATTCTTTTGTTTTTTAATCCCCATAATGTAATAAGATCTTTCTGCTGTAAAAGTTTTAACGCTGCTTAGATGTATGTGCTCATGCTTTCTGCTTACTATATATCTCTAATCTCTAATCTCTAATCTCTAATCTCTAATCTCTAATCTCTATCATGACACTTTACTACAATGAAAAGTAGTGAGTGTACAGCTTGTATAACAGTAAAATTAGTTGTCCCCTCACAATAACTCAACACACAGCCATTAATGTCTAAACCGCTGGTAACAAAAGTGAGTACACCCCTAAGTGAAAATGCCCAAATTCGGCCCAAAGTTTCAATATTTTGTGTGGCCACCATTATTTTCCAGCACCTCTTGGGCTTGGAGTTCACCAGAGCTTTACAGGTTCCCACTGGAGATAACTGCATCGGTGAAACTGCGCATCACTCGTGACAGAGCCACTCAGGACAGAGCCATGATGTCTGCGCCTTGCCCCTGTCTGCGCCACCCCATAGGATGCTTTAAACTTATAGGCAGACTAAGCAGGCATGCTTTTCTTAGTTGGTCATTATTGGGTCTGATTTGAGACACCAGAATATGAGAGAGGAGATAGCCAATACCAGACCAGCTACAGACACAGGCTAGGGTCATAAAGCTAATTACCTCTCTTGATCACTCAAGCCAAATGGGGTTGAGAATCAATCACCAGTAATATTGCTATTGCAGTGGGGCTGGTTTAGAGCTAGCATTAAATATAGAAGTTTATAGATATGGCAGCAGAAGACATTTACCAAAAAAGTTAAAGCAATGTCAGTTCAGTAGAGATGTACAGATGGATAGAAGATGTTTACCTGTAAAAGAGCAGAGAAGACATGATCAGAATTGATAACTGTGTCGGTGAAACTGCGCATCACTCGTGACGGCGCCACTCAGGACGGACAGAGCCATGATGTCTGCGCCTTGCCCCTGTCTGCGCCACCCCATAGGATGCTTTAAATTTATAGGGAGACTAAACAGGCATGCTTTTGTCAGTTGGTAATTATTGGGTCCTATCACTCAGATATCGTGTTCACCTTATGTGCCGGCTGCTCTGTTCATAATTTACCGCCCACACAGCTCCTTCATTGCACGGACTTCACAGAGGGAGAGGGGAGGGGGGAGGCAAAGCATACCCAGCCTCTCTCCTCTCCCATTAGTGTAGGGGGGGGACTGTACACTGCGACATTGTAATAACCACAGTGAGCCAACACAGATGCAGCCAGACACCCCTACATTTACACACAGTTTCTTCTGTCCCATAGACGTTTATGGACAGGAGAAATCGGGCTTGTACTGCTGGCTGGGGCGGGCCAATTTTAAGGTAGGGGCCTGGAGCTGCAGCTCCAATAGCCCCTATGTTAATCTGGCCCTGACTACAGGAGCCACCACTATTGGACAGTCACTAGGACAAGAAGATTGTAATCTATCCATCATTCGTGTTCCTCTAATTTTTCAAACAGGAAGTTATCACAGTAAGTGAGAATTGAATTACAGGGGACATGTAATGAGGAAGTATAGCAGCAAACCTTGGTAACTACTTTACCTACTCTAACTACTCTATAAAATACTAGTTCCCTGGCTGTCATGCTGATCCAATGGCTTCCATACTCTCTAGGTAATTGACCCAGAACAAGTATTCAGATCACTAGTTTTGAATGAACTTTGGATTTCTTCATCTGCATGATTGTTCAAGGTTAATGTCTCAAAGTACTGAGACAATACCTCCCCGGTCCGTTCACACCAGAACATGCAAACAGGCAAAAATTTTGTGCGAACATGCAAACCCTATTAAAGTCTATGGGACACAAACATAAAAAATCAAAAGTGCTCATTTTAAAGGCTTATATGCAAGTTATTGCCATAAAAAGTGTATGGGGACCTGGGTACTGCCCCAGGGGACATGTATCAATGCAAAAAAAAAAGTTTTTAAACATGACCGTTTTTTCAGGAGCAGTGATTTTAATAATGCCTAAAGTGAAACAATAAAAATGAAATATTCCTTTAAATATCGTGCCTGGGGGTCCCCTTACTCTGCCTGTAAAGTGGCGCATCTGTGCGATGTGTATTAC